>HG992282.1:11250000-12500000 GCA_905220595.1 Spilosoma lubricipeda | reverse complement strand
CCTACTACAAGATGTTGACCAGGCGGGTGGATATAAGGTTTGCTTTAAAGTTTTCCTACTTATGCTATGCATAGTTTTCATCTTTAGTCGAGTCTTACGACTCCCGCAGGATGAAAAGTTGGTAACACTCTGTATTCTGAACCACCCGCATACTACCTGCATATTACAAACTAGCTGACCCACGCAACCTCGTTTGCGTCTCCTATTGCCATTATCGTGATAATTTTCCCCCGTTTTTGTAACATTCTTCATTGGTACTCTCAGGTAGGCCTTAGCGTGATGATATATAACCTATAGCCTTCCTCGATAAATGGGCTATCTGACACTGAAAGAATTTATCAAATCGGACTAGTAGTTCCTGAGATTAGCGTGTTCAAACAAACAAACAAACTCTTCAGCTTTATAATATTATAGTAGAGATACATTTACTTTATACTTTACTAAATTATAACACTTACGTCAAAATTCGACCAGCTTCTGGATTTCTGTAAATATCACATTTGTGAAGTGGCCTGGTTGGATCCCCTCGGATGAACTGTCCTGTACGTTCACAAAGAGCGCGGTAGATCTGGAACTGAAGAACCGTGCTCACGAAGTATCTGGGAACAAAAATAATTTTTGTATATGTTCATTCAGATTTACAATTTTAACTTTTTATTACAGCATTAATAAACTATATAATTTATACTCTCGATTGTCGGCACTTGATGGAACTTGTTGTAATAATAAACCTTTGAGAATGCCATAAGGCGAAACCGGTCAGGTGTAAAATAAAATAAAATAGTGAAATAAGTACAAGTGAGTTTTAATCAAGAATGCATTAATAAACTCTTAAAAAACATCAACAGCTCAAATGCTACATTCTACATTACTAATACTGCTCGGCTAGCTTAGTGGTTTATTAATCGTTGCATGCATGCTCGTCGGAACCTGGTGCTTTTCACATAGCCTTTTTTTTTTTAATCTGGTCGGTAAATATTCGACCTCTTCCGGCATTTTTACTCACATTCGCTCTTTAAATGCCTTTCATGAGTCTTCTATCATCCATCCTATGTGACTAAATGAAGTAAACCTCTCCAATCCTCTGTCACTAACGCGCACGCACAAACACGCATTTCTACAGCTTTGATTCAACTTTCGTGCCACTTCTGCCATACGTAAGGTTCGCTACTATACAAAAGAATAACATACCCTAATATGATGGTTTGCTAAAGTATTTGAATTTGTAAATTTAATTTCATTTTATGTAATTATTACATTATTTGCATATGGATGGAAATAACGTTTCTCTTGTCAAATTTGTAGTTGATTTATAGGTATAACACACATGTTATTATAATTTGACGGGCTATCTACATTTTTGTTCAATAAATAAAGTGAAATGATTACGTACTGACCTGTGTCAAATTAATTAATGTTTCCAATGGAACAATTTCACTGCTATTACAATAGTAATTACTGCCCGTCATTGCTCTGCATCATTAAGTACTGGTATATGAAGAAACTGGCCTAGTTAGATGGTAATGATGAAATGTTATGGTTCTTTATACCACATCCCTTTTCTAATAAAAACTAAAGACATGCCCATTTAACGAATTATATTATTATTTTATTTTAGTTACGTGACTTTTCTTGGTACCTAAATATTTAGATTTTATGTATTACGACTATATATTACATTGTTCCCACAACATAATTAGCGAATGGTCTACATACTTGATTTGAATATATTTTTGTTATGTGTAAAACTCATGACATTAGTATAAAAAATATTAGTATAAAAAACGGCCCTGAAGATTTACTACCGCGTTCTTATAATTAAAACTTTGTAAATTAAATAATTAAGGAAAATTAAGCATTGCTTGGTATTAAAACAAATTTTAAGCTAATAAATTAATAAAATTTTACATTTTACTAATTAAAAGTTTTGTATTTAGTAAATAAAATATATTCAATATAAAGAATATGACATATTTAGGTCTCAAGAAGAGTTTATTTTGTCTGCTATTACTAATTAATAGCGACCAGATTATAGACATTTGCATCTGTGCATTTGCATATTTAAGTCATCCTCAGAGGTAACAGTATATTTTACCTAAGATCCAGTTATGATGTAAATATTATCGGCAAATTTACAACATTTTTTTTAGAAATTTTTAGGGAATCAAAGGTGTAGTTAATGACGTTGACTGTGCTAAGTTAATAGCAGTTTATCAGTCAAAGGAAGTATTTAAATCTTCTATGAAAAAAAAAACATATCCGTGATTTGCACTTATTTCTCTTACCTACCTGAAAGTATTAGAAATCTTAAAACTCACGGTTTGGTATTAACTGAATCTATCCAATCAATTAACAAAATGTCCTTTTTTTACTGCTAAGTTTCGCAAAACATTTTGGTCGCCGAATCCGCAGCTAAATCGTTAAAGCACAACAATCAAACTTAAATAACACATAGTCACATATTTGAATCTTTCGAATCGATTACGTCTGTGTGAGTGACAACCGACATTGTTAAGCTATTTGCACGTCGATGTACATATTTCTAAACATAAACAACATTTTACTTGTAGTTTGTAGTCAGTGAAGTATTGCACCCATAATACTTGTATTATTACGTTTTACCCACCAATTATACACCTACTCTATTTCGATTAGACAGAAAGCATTCTAGATTTCGTAATATTAACATCGTTGCAATTGCGTAGGACATCAACAAAAATATTTTGTTTAATTTATATGTATATTATTTGTTTACTATACTCGTATATAATTAGCATACATCACCATCGTCATCAATAGCCTTTAACAGGCCTCTCCTTAGAAAGAATGTTTAACGTAATATGCGGTAGTATAGAAGTGTATAAATCTATTTTCTAAGCAACATTTATTGTAAAAATTTAAATAGAAGGTAGCGTACGCGACTGATGAGCATGAGGTCTCGGGTTCGACTCCTGGGTGTCCCAGCCCGGAATCGAAAATCAAATGTTTGCATTATAATCTACAAATATTAGTTTCGGAGTTTGGGCGTTTTCTATGTATAATATGTTTGTATCTACAAAAAAAGTATATAAGAATGCTTATATAGATACTTTTTTTGTTGATACAATAATATCAGTCAATCTAGCTTTCATAGTACTAGTTCTGCTTAGTTTGTAGCAAGATGATGTTGTGTGACAGATGTCCGAAATATTTAACATTATATTTATTTACTCTCACACACACACATAATAGCAACAATCTGTCGTTTTTATTATTCCGATCTACAACCACTCGACTCCAGGCGTTGAACTTTATGAGAAGAAAGGCAACTAAAGTCAAAGCCAATTTTTCTTAATTATCAGATAGATCAGTATCTATATATTTGAAGACGGTTACATACAGTATGGGGTTATTTTTTGTCGTGTGACAATACCCAGGGTTGCCTTACTGGTGACTTGGGTAAAAAGGCATACTAATACCACACGCTGTTTTATCATAAGTGAATCTTTTACAGAAATAATTTTGACAAAGGGGCCTCTAAAAAGTTAAAGCTGATAAATTATACACACATAGAAAAATAAAAATTTTAAAAGTTTTAAAACCTTTTTGCACAGTATTGCTTAACAAAAAATAAATTTCTTTAGAACGGGTCATAAACTTTACGACCCTTGCGTACAGTTAATCAAAACCACGCAATATATTTTAGAATATGCTTTTTACTAGTTCAGTGGCATACATACGTAATTACACTTAAAATCAGTACCGATGATATTTAAAGTTAGTTAGACGACCTCAAAATAAACCAGATGTAATAAAAAAAAATGTTATTGCAAAGCATGAGATTGGCGATATCTGTAGCAACCCTATAATTTGAATCACGTAATTTTTTTTTAATTTACTGTCGAAACCTTGTTGATCTGGCAGTTAGCCTTTACGACTGCCAATCTAGAGGTTTCGGGTTCGATTCCCGGGTCGTGTCAAAAGTGTTATATAGTTTTTCTGAAAAGAAATTGCTAATAATAGCCCGGAAAATTTAAGTTGGCGGTCTTTCACGCCCGTGTCACGGAAAGCACGTTAAGCCGTCGGTCCCAGTTGTCATGAACATCTATGGCAATTATTATTGGGAAGTTATTGCCCTTATATACGCTGCCAACTAGTTAAGTTTCGAATTCAGTTCACCCTCAGGTGGTGAAGATCCGATCCCAGTTGCTACGTTGAAAAATAGATATTCAGACAAAGTCGGTTAAACGAGTAGGCTAGGAAGATGATAGGAAGATTATATTCTGTAAATACCTTAAGGCATCAGATTTAACATCACTTTTAATAGACTAAGTATTACATTGATTGAAATGGTTGAAATTTTCTGTCTCAAAAATCAATGATGATTTCTATTAAATAATAAAGAATGTCCTTATTGTGGTTATACTTTTTGACAAACAACTAAACAAAGGACAACAGTACAGTTTTATTTTTATCTCTAATTTGATTTACTTAAGCCTCGTTCATAAGCAACTATAACCTAACTGAATAGTTCCTGTAAGAGACACGAGATGGCGACACGCAACAATGCTTAGTAAGCTTGGAAAGGGTTTCAATTTGAAATATCTTGTTATTGAGATTATCTAAGTTTTATACCTTAAATTTCATAAGAGAGTTTGAAATAGGAGAATCATTTTGTTTTCTTAGACGAATATTTTTAGTCAGACCTAGTGGTCTAGTTGTTAGTGATTCTAAATATAATATATTTAAAACAATAGCCGAGTTAAAGGTCAGGGGTCGATGCTTAAAATTAATTTAATATGTGTATTTTGTAGTAGTATATAATATACATATCCATAAGCAATCTGATGACTCTAGTACTGATTCCGCCTAGTTCGGCTTCAGGTTAGAAAAATAACATTAAGACGATTGAAAAAAAAAAAAAAAAACAGTCACGAGGACTGCCGACAGAACTGAAAACTCAAACCTATAAACAAACAGTTATTTAAAATCACCTGAAATGAACCCCTTTGCTCTTTAAATGAAATGCGCGATAAAAAGAAGCAAAAAAAATGCTTATTGTTTTAAAAATATAGATTAATGCTATACAGTATAAACATATTACCAGTCATGTCATATTAGACAGTCAATTTATCAGCTGTCATGCACACTCGCGCAAGCCTCCTGCGCCGTCTTAGGTCAAGTCACGTAACCTGACGCGTCACGTGTCCTGACGCGAGTTTAACACATTTTACTCATCCCAAAATAAATTTTACTGAACTGCAAAATTTGTAATTATGTGATTGAAGCTGTAGATAAAATATTGATGTCTAAGTACCCGGTTAGCTCAACAAAAAGCATTTATCTCTTTTTATGAGTAGATAACCTCTTTAGAAGCAAAACCTACTACATCTTTAGGTGGGAGACCTGAAGCGTTTCAGCAGGGCCTTCCTTACACTTGCAGCAAAGTCCAAATCAGACCTGGAAATACAAAAACTACGGTGGCAATCGTCTAAGCAACAGTGAGGACTTGTCAGTAGAAATTGTTCATATAAAGAAATATTTGTCGTCAATTATCTACAGCAGGTGAACAAAATAATTAAATTACATTTAACAGTGGCTTTCTATTTAATATTGGTTTGTCCCGTTAATAACGTGCATGACTTTTCTTTGAAAAACTGTAATAAATACTCCTAAAATACTTGAGATACCTGTACAACCAGTACTATTGTATGTAACTGGTCAAACGGAAAAGTAAATAATTAATGAATATATTTAATCCATTTCACAATAAAAAGAAGCCTAAAACGTAGAGTTGTAACTCTTTGGTAATCATTCAAATTAAAACGAAACAGCCTGCCGTGAAGGTCAGCGAAATTGTATGACCCACATTTCAAATGTATTACAGGTGCATGAGATGATATATTGCGACAATGAAATTAAAGATGTTTACATTTTAACATTTGTCATCTCTAACGAAATACATCTTCCTGAAATTACAAAACGTGTTGTTACAAAAATTTTAAACCTATAACGATTTAAGTTCTTTTAGCAGTGCTTATATTTTTTAAATGTCAATAGGGTTAGCTATTACTTGTAACGTTAACTATCTGCATCGAAAAGTCCTGCGAATTTGGCACCCATTCAGGATATACATTTAACAAATAAGCACATTTTTTCGTTAGAAATTTATACTCAAATTCAATCCTTTCGTAATATTAGTTATTGTTATGGTTAGAAACTTCAATGAGTATCCATTTACAGTTTAACTAGAGGATCCAAGCAACTTCGTCAGTGTCTCTTTTCAATCGTGCTTGGTTCCTATTAGTCTAAGCGTGATATTGACAAAACAGCCGCCAGCATAATGCATTTTAAAAAACGTGAAAATCTGTGAGATTGTTTGGGAGTTCATTGGAATTATACATAATAGATTAGTTTTTATTTTAATAATAATATCGCCATTATATAATTTATAAAATAAGCGTCTAAGTGTAATAAAAAACAGAAGCAGTTAGAGAAATTGTACTATGGATAAGCGTTTTAGATGATTATCGTGAAATAAATTGAAATTTCCTTGACAGCAAGATCTTGAAGGGTAAAATAGCGTTTTCTATAGTAATGAACGCTAGTATTCTGACTATATAGATCATATTGTAAACATTTGAGAACCATTAAATATTTTAATTTAGGTAAACTAAACATAAATCTTTAGTTTAACGTTTTGGCATACTTGTAAGAAAATGTTGCATGTAAGAAAACGAGGTGTTATAATTTGTCATGTGTCATTGCTTCAGAAATACTTATACTAATATTAATTTATTTTGGTGAAAGCTGTACCAATCCACTAACTTAGAGTATTTGTTTGTGATCATGAATCGGTACGTACTTCTTTTCCGTCTGTTTGTTTTACTTCAAGTTGGAATATATATATATATATCAGTAAATTCGCGAACAAACCCGCGTCGGACACAGCTAGTGCAATTTATATGTGAAAAATAACATAAAGCGATATTCAGAAACAAAGCAATCGTATTATATTTAAATATGACTGCTTTGTGTTTCTGATTTTCGCCCATGAGGCCAAACGATGCAGAAGCATCACTAGGCCGCCATGATGTGGCTCACCATACCGCATTGTTGCATTGTCTGCATTCGCAATGAGTATGGAGAACACCAATCTTGGCTTCTGCTTATGCTTTCCATTAGGCAGTGTAGAGTAATTTTGGCAGGGTCATACATAAAAAAATTGTTATTTCCTATAAATTTTCGTTCTTGTTTTGATTATCAAATCAACTTCCTTGCTAAGCAAAGCTATGTCGAACAGCGGACTGTTAAAAGCTGTTCATGAGATGACAATGAAGTATTCCGCGTCTTTCTTATAATCTGTTGATTTATAAATCAATAGAGACAACAACACAAACTTATCTGTTTTCCAAAAAAATGATACGAAATATCGTATCATTTTCGAATCCGATAAGTTTGAAATAAACTCACATCACCATCATTAGCCTATCCCAGTCCACTGCTGCAGGCTCTCAATTAGAAAAGTCATATAAATATTTAGATATAGGACTACATCTATATAGGTAGTTTATTCTGATACCCGCAACTAAAACCGATAGTTTCTTTCGAATGAACTACGATCATTTCGATTCCGCTTGAAGTAAAATCGTACCCTACTTGATTATGTCAATCTTTACTGTTTTTATTTTTTCAGTGATCAGCATGATTATCAAATTATTGGCTTATATAACTGACATTATAAATGTAATACAAACATTCTGACCGACAGAGGCAGTTTGCAAACCACTCATTACAAATCACGTCCAACTGGTTCAAGGTTTGGTATGATTTATAGAACACTTTATACGTAACCTAAGTAACTTGAGTGTCATCATAATCTCTTTTATAGCACTATTTGGTCATAAGTAAACGAGGATGCTGGGTACCTGTTTCACTGCCTTAATCATTTATATAGCTGTGCGAAATATCGCAATAATATTATGGTGGGCTATTTGCCTGAAGGTTTAGAAATCAGTGAATTAATTTTCCAGTAAGTCCACAATCTTATCAATAAAAAAAATATTACTGAAACTCAAAATAACATGTATGTATCTATTGATTTTGTATATTAATATATTATGTTACCTAAAAGCTCTTTTGCACAAAAGTATCGCATCATAACACACTGTTTATAACTCCGCTACTTTGCGGAGAGCATTCTATTTAAGGGCATCTTTATAACTTGATGTTATCGTTAACAAGCTACGAAAATTACACCATGTGGCCAATTTCCCCATCTCGAGTGACACAATGGTCTCGTGAACGTATTACAATTTGTCTTATAGTTGCCATATATATACGAAAAATGTCGGTTTAGTGTCGTCGCGTTTGCATAACGTCAAGGAACGTTACTGTTAACTACGTAACCAGATGTTGTCGATCTACCGGTTCTGTATGCTGTTATATTCTACCCAAGAAGAAACACTACTATATATTTTATATTTTGAACTTTCTTTATTTAAATTAAATTTTATTCATATCTTTTACTGTTTTTCTAACCATCAATATAAACATTTGAAATACGATCTGACGATGAATCTGAAACAGATGAATAGAATGTTTTCTAGATAGTATTCTATCTTGTCGCACTAATACAGTAAGATATATAAATATTAACGGATACGAAGATCACAGAAAGTATTGTCCTATGCAATCCCCCTTCGCAGACATAAGCGGCGTGACGACCGCTTATACTAATCTGCTTCGAGACTCCCAATTGACTTAATACCATCATCTATCAAATACTTTACAAATAGTGGAATAGAATATAGTAGCGCGGAAATGACATTACTACTTTAGCGAGTAGTTCAAGGCCCCGGTAACCTTTTACCATTAAGCTGTCTACAAGTTCGACAATTTACTTATGTAATGATATAGTGATCATATATGTTTGCATATTTGTTTATCTAAATATAAGGGACGGCATATGAAGCATAGTAATCCTATCTTAATATTTGCGAGACGTTATCCGGGTCTACAGAAATCTTATGCAGGAATGTGTTTGTATCACGTAACAGCTTACAGAAATCCTTCAATCTAAATAGCAATCACAGTTTAAGTTATGTTCTAAAGCTCTATTTATGAAATAGAAGAATTGAGGTTCATAAGGCGTTCAACTGAATTTCTAACAAGGGTTGAACTTGCAGATGATTGCGATTTACTGACTGCGATAAAGACAATATAAAAACGCGTTGAAATAAATAAATAAATATTTCGGACATCTAACACACAACGCCATCTAGTTCTAAACTAAGCAGAGCTTGTATTATGGGTACTACACCACTGATATAAATACTTAAATACTTTTTTTTTGTAAATACATACATATTATACATAGGAAACACCCAAACTTCGAAACAAATATTTGCAGATCATACAAACATTTGGTCCGACCCGGGAATCGAACCCGAGACCTCAAGCACAGCAGTCGCATACGCTACCACTGCGCCACCCAGGCAGTTAATACATGTTATACGCATTTATTAAAACTAGTCAAGTTTGTTTACCAATTACTTAATGACAGTCTACTTGCTAGGTACTAACAGTCATGGTTCTTTTAAAACATTTGTCTTATACCTACCGTAGACTTAATTTAAAAAACCCGGGGTATGGTTTAATACGTTTTTCAATAGAAATTTAAGCTTAACTCAAGAAATTTAAGAAATAAACGTAGATACCATTTGCTTTGTCTCCCTACACTGTCGGATATAAACAAAGCACGTTCTACCAAGCAGTTAGGGACTAGTCATTCTATATGTAAGTAAACTTAACATAGCTTCTGGCGGGGTTGAAAATAGAACACCGATTAAAATGCAATAAATGTCAAATAAATAATGTATCTTTGCGGTAATACTACATTGCGTTATTCCGTGTTATATAACGCTTTGCAAAATATGTCTTACACACACCATTTCTTAAGCTATTATATTTTAATCTGAACTCTAAGACTCAATCACCGATTAATCATGTCAACAATATCAAGAATAGCAATATTTATTAGCATTTCATGTTCGGTTTATTTACATAGAAATAAACTTTAATTTTGTAAGTATTATATTTGGTTTAAAATAATGGTTTCTCAATACTAATGACAAGACTGTTTATTCAAGAATAGTTTAACGTTGTTCATTACCTATGTTTTATCGTTAATCGTTACTTTATCGTTTTTAATGAAGTGTTATAACTTATTTTTCGTTAACTTCTAAACATACTCCAAAGTAAAATAATAACATTAACAACATAATGCGTGCATCAGATATGCAAAAGATTTCATACAGTACACTGCAGTTAGACTGAACTAAGAAAAACTGTCCTTTTCATTGTACAGTTAGTTGAATACAAGTAAGAGTCACTTACAGTAAGATAAAGAGTAATTAAGATTCACATATCACAGTTATGATTTATTATTTTTGTTGATATGTGAACAATGGCGTAGGTTACATGTTCATAAATTTGGTGAACATATCACATATTATGTTTAGTTATAATCTGACATGTATCTGTTTTATGTTCCATAAATAAAAGAAAAACAAAAACCCAATTCTTGTCTATGAAACTTAATATAACCTTATATTATTCTACTTCGTATTACATATACCCCGGCTCTATCTATCTCCGATGGTATAAATGAATCAAAAAGACAAGTGAAGAGAAAAGAAATCGCAAATGGGATGATGGATTCTGGAGAGTAAGTAACAACTGATCGTGATCAGCAACTTGAATCGTTTGTTACCGGCAAATCCAAGTCCTCTGACCTTGCGACCTTGGTAACTTTGTAAATATTTAACAGTCAATTTAGAAACCATAAATGTAAATTTGTGAGTCAACTTATGCAACTTTTAGCCAGTCGCCATATTGCAACATAGTGTTAGATGTAGAGTACTATTTCCACAAGGAAATGAAAAAAGTTTTAGAAGAGTTAATTGAAATCTTTAGGAGTACAATGAAAGATTGTATCATACTTATAGTTAAACTTTTGTCTCTAGTCAGTTGTCCTTGTTCTAGAAGCCTTAAAATTCACAAGACCAGCATATAGGTATGTGACATCGGTCTCTTCGTTTTACATCAACCTCAAAACCGTTTCTTAACACAATAATTTGTGGTTTCCTCAAATCTAGTTCCCATACTTTATCTATTTATTTTATTGATTTTATACCGATTACTACAACAGTAATTGGTTCTGAAGTTAATTAAAACAAATGACGATCAATATAACTCCTAACATAACAGTTCAGCAATCAATATAATTTATTAGTATTTTTACGCCACAAATATTTTGTTACAAACTTTAATCGGTAATGAAACCAATGTATGCTGTTGTCTGTATATCCGGTTTACATTGGTAAATTATAGGTAGTAGTCTATTTTAGTTGTAATTTATTTTGACAGCTGTATATTACAAATGCAATCAACTAAACTTGCATCATTATTATTATATTATTGGCGAGACAGTAATGTTGACTGCGCATCCTTCTTTATTAGTAGCAGTGACTAATGAGTTTAGACTATGCAAAACTTGGCAAATTTATCATAAATTTTGTTTTTATGTTATTGTTTGTGAGTATTTATTACTTAAATGGTGTATACACACCTAAAAGACTTTACAAACATACATGAAACGGATACAAAAACATCAAGACTGAGAACAATTATTTTTGTATCACTCAAAGTGTTATCGTATGGGGGGACCGGACCCACAAATACTTCGGCACAATAGGCAATGGCAAGGCGATCGCTTAAACAACTAGGCTATCTATGCAGTCAAAATAAATAATAAAAGACCTCAAATCCTAGGCATAAACAGTACCTGCTGTGATTGGTCTCTTAGCGTTAACAGTGACTTGATATTTTATAATTTAAATTATGAAGTATTGCTAGGTATGTAGATTCTACAGATATTTAAATTAGGTTAAACGAACGAATGAAGACAAGATATTTATTGTAGATCATTATAGTCTGACTAGTTGACCCACGAAACCTCGTTTGCGACTCCTATTGCCCATTGTTGCTCCGCTCCTATTGGTCTTAGCGTGATGATATATAGCTTATAGCCTTCCTTGATAAATGTTCTATCCAGCACTGTTGTTCAAATCGGACCAGCGGTTCTTGAGATTAGAGCGTTCAAACAAACAAACAAATTTTTCAGCTTAATATATTAGTATAGATTTCAAGTGAATTATCTATACAAATAAATAAAATTGGAGTGTCTGTAATATTAAAATAACCGCTTTTTACTAAATGCATATGTATGTATACGCGCTACGTATACCAAAAATGAAGTAAAAAAATGTTTTGTCTGTCTGTCTGTTTGTTCCGGGTAATCTCTGGAACGGCTAGACAGATTTTGACGGGACTTTACTAGCTTAGGCTACTTTTTAGACTAACTTTGTCTTGCGGCGTTACTCGCGGTACGACGATAACCGCGGGGTTCAGCTAGTTTTTAATAAATATTGAAACCGGTACGACTAATTAACTATTTATTTACGTTGGCATATACTTAAATCATGCCAATACATGGGCTAAGGAAATAGGACAAGTAATCAAAAAAAGAATAGTGGTATAGGAATTAACATAGTAGGACAAAATCTCCGTGACTTGTGGACTGTTAAAGGGTAACGATGTGATGTGTGATGTGAAATAACATTAACAATAACTACTGAATTTTAATGCCATAAATTTTGTTATAAATCCATTTGTTCAGTAAGCGTATAGTGTCAGTGCTCACGTAATGACATTTACGTCCATGTCAGCCTTGAATGTTGACATATACCGCCATGATTATAAGGTCATTGACATTTATGTTTTAATGCACTTTTCATTTATCTGCACTGTAGCGGACAAAAGAAGGCAGTGAATCAAAGTAGTAAGTATTTGTTGAAATTAATTACTTTTATAGGCCGCAAATAGTATCATTCAAGATTGCAATGGAAGATATTACGGCTATAAACAATATCATTTTGTAAGTAAATCTTTTACAGATAATTTTATAAGTACAAACTATCAGCTAAAAGAGGTTATCACGCCTGCCAGTCCGACTCCATTATTTATAATTCGAATTTTATTTATAATTCGAAATAATTACAGTTATAATTCGAAACTTGTAGATATAAGTAACTAGTGGTTGCCCACGGCTCCGCCCGCGTGTATGACGGTTATCGCGGCAAATAGTAGCCTATGTGATATTTTGATGTATCTATACAAATAAATAAAATTGGAGTGTCTGTTTGTAATATTAAAATAACCGCTTTTTACTAAATGTATATGTTTGAATACATGGTACATATAAAAAAAATGTAGTTAAAAATTTATTTGTCTGTCTGTCTGTCGGTCTGTCTGTCTGTTTGTTCCGGGTAATCTCTGGAACGGCTGGACGGATTTTGACGGGAATTTCACTGGCAGGTAGCTGATGATCCAGGGAGTAACTTAGGCTACTTTTTTTAGACTAACTTTGTTCCGCGCGTTTCATAGGTTATATAACTGTAAAGTTTCTTGCAAATCTGTTCAGTAGTTTTTGCGTGAAAGAGTAACAAACTTCCATCCATCCATCCATACTTACATACTTTCGCGTTTATAATATTAATAGGACTAGTGCATATAGTACCTACCTAGTGCTTATCCTTGATTAATTAATTTTCTCACGATCGATCGTAGAAATTGATTACACATAATAGTATTTTATAGCAGTAGCTAAAGCTAAGCCGTCTCTAGAATGTATAATATTACAAACTAAAGGTGATATAACATATTACCAGCGTGATTAGGGTGCAATAGCATGGTAGTATGGTACACTCGGTATCGTCCGCCTTTCCTAAGCAAAACCTTGCAAAGTCTATTTACTGCACAATTTAATGTTTGCTTTCCAATAATATGTAGATGTAGATGATTTATATTGTTTAAACATTATGATTCTTTTAACTCACCTTAATATAGCAACTACTCATTTAGTGTGAATGTAACGAAAAAAAAGTAAAAACTAAAACCCAACTACGACGAAAAATGACGCTGAAAAAGTATGAAACAATTTTCAAAAGCCGCAGTCATACGTTACGTAGAAATGTACCATTACACACCATAACACAACGCGTGACTGCGGCTTTTGAAACTTGTTTCATATTTTTTCAGCGTCGTTTTTTGTCGACCAGCGGACGATCAAGACGCTTCTAACACCTCATTTGTTCAGTTCTAATAAGTAGTTAAGGAGCTATGAGGGAACACATGAACATACATACATAGCCTGTAATAATCATAACCCTCCTTTGGCTTTGCCGTAATCGGGTAAAGTGCTTAAATTAAGGTGGCGGTTCGCGCTGCGACAGAGACAAACGACAGAGACAAGCGGTCTCTTCTGTAGGTCGAGACCGAGACCGGAGACCGCTTCCCGGGTCGGACCAAATGTTTGTAAGATCTGCAAATATTTATACAGGAGTTTTGGAGTTTTCGTTTAATAAAAAAAATAGATATGTATTTATATCAGTTGCCAAATATATTTTGAAACACGACTAGGTAGGTAGGTCATTCAAGATACTTTAAAAGTAACCTACTTAAACTTACATTATCTAATCCTAAATAAGAAGCGATATAACAAGTACCTGCTATAAGAATAATGATATGTATATTATTAAAATCAAAAATTATAAAAAGATTTGGATTCATGATTTATGATAATTTCAGTATAAATCGTGTAGTTATGTCATGTGTGTGTGTGTGAGTGTGTGTGTGTGTGTGTGTGTGTGTGTGAGTGTGTGTGTATGCGTGAGTGGCTGACATCACCTTGTCTACTCTATCTTGTCCTGGTCATGATTAATATCTCCCGTGTTTCATATATTTAGTAGATTTCTTATGCACGTCTCATGAGCTATATGTGAATCAAGCTTAATTATTTCGTGTTGTTACTGTAATATATCACGTGAACCTTAACTGTGGGACTAATGGATATGGTTTTATTTAAAATTTAGGTGTTGCATCTGATATAAAACGTGGATTGTCTAATAAGTCTAGCTATCTGTACATGGCTTAACTACGCGTGTTTAGATAATGCATGATATAAATATTACAAAGTAAACATAAATTAATAGTAATATAATTACTACCGAACTACTCTACGGGTAATATAATGGTGAAAACGGCTTATATATTACTAGCTTTTGCACGCGGCTTCGCTCGCGCAGACTTTCATCCCCTGATTTACCCCCTTAGAGGTGGAATTTCAAGAATTCCTTTCTTAGTGCTCACTTACATTATATAAAGAACCTACATGCAAAATTTCAGGATTCTAGGTTCAGTGGTTTGGGCTGTGCGTTGATCTCTGGGTATGTCAGTCAGTCACCTTCCTCTTTTATATATATATATATATATAGATGAGTTATACTTTTATAATATTTACACGCCCATCTGATGCCAAATAAGGCAAAGCCTGTTACTGTAGAAACCAGCCTGATGACAAACATACTTATCTATACTAGTATTAAAATAACTGCTATTTACTAAATGCATAAGAAAAATGTATACACGGTATGTATACCAAAATAACATTTTTTACAATTTTCGTCTGTCTGTCTGTCGGTCTGTCTGTCTGTCTGTTTGTTCCGGGTAATCTCTGGAACGTCTGGACCGATTTTGACGGGACTTTCACTGGCAGATGATCCAAGGAGTAACTTGGGCTAACTTAGGTTTTTTTTAGGCTAGATTCGCCCGCGGCGTTTCCTGCGGTACGACAATAACCGCCGGGTTCAGCTAGTATATTTCTAAATACATACATATAAATTTCAAGTAGATACTGAACAAATGATCGTGTTCAGCACACAAAAATTTTACCTGGTTGGGAATCAAAACCACAACCTCTGGCATCTAGTGTATGCCGATAAATAATGGAACCCTATGGAAACCTGCATTAAGATTTAAATAGTGCGGATGAATAGGGCGCATAATGAAGTAACATAGCTACACCTAAGACTGATGGCAAACGCCGATAGAATAATTATAATATGTATATTAAACACGTTGTCTTTTTTTCTGATGAAATACCGTATCCACTTTTTCAGTACTTATAGCGAGTGTAGTTACCGGAACTGGCAGCCGGACCCATTTGAAGGGCGTGCGATTGCCTCTCTCCATTATGACACATACTACGTCGTACTTGTGCACTTGTGTTTCACGTTTAATTTTCTAGGGCGATATACTGAGGCATTTAGGTCTTTTGATTTATGTTGTGACGAAATTGGGAGTGTCACCACTTCTATTGATCTCATACACAGAAAAGGAGAGTATATTCCTTTGTTCTGTGATCACATAGGTGTCGTAAAAGCTGGCTAAGAAAGCAAACTACGAAGAGGAAGAAAGTCTGTAAAGAGAAGGAAGATTTAAAACAAACGTTATTTCAACCCGTCTAAGCAGAGCGGTATACTAGGCCAAAAAGCCAAAATCTATTTTCTCAAAAGTAGCTTAAATCCAGTAATGATGTGTAAATATATAAAAAATGATTTTTTTCCCTACTAGTCAAGCCCTTTAATTTGATATATTGAGGTAGTCGTGACAAAATTTGTAAACCGCCATTTTGTAGCGGCGGCCATCTTGGATTTACAATGAAATAGAATTCATTTCATTGTATTGTCACCAAAATTTCAATTACAAGATTTGATCAAAATAAACGAATAAACAACCAGGTCAAGCTAAATAAAACCGTTTATAAAAATTTATGATTTTACAGCACTACCAATACAAAAGATAGTTGTTGGTAAGGTATCTAAGCCTAGGACCTAAGCAAGGTGTCAGCTGCTCAAACCTGAGTGTTAATTGTAGCCCTTAAAATAAGTTAATAAGCAAATATAACCAAAATTTTAAAAGTAGAACTCGAGAATTTGCATAGATTCTATAGATCTAGATCGTGGATTCTGCTCATGTTTTCCATCAGGCAGAGCAGAGTCATTTTGGCAAGTAAAACATAAAATAAAAAAAAGATTTAATTAGACAAATTTTAATTCTAATAAAGCTACTTTTATAAGACGGCGCTAAACTTGTTATATCAAAATGTCTTCAGTCAACTTATAAAAACATCACCTTAATAAATATGCAGGTTTATAACATGTTTTGCATAAATTTGTAATCGTTTTAAGGAAATCTATTAATCTGTTATATGATAAACACTAAATAACAATACGTTTTTTTGATTCCATACTGATATTATAAATTTGAAAGTAACACTGTCTGACTGTATGTATGTATGACTGCCTGCTACGCTTTACTTACGCTTAAGGTTGCACCTATTTCACTGAAATTTAGCATGGAGATACTTTGATTCTTTAGGAAGGGCATAGGCTACTTTTAACCGCGATAATCGATATACACGCGGGTGGACTCACGGACAATAACTAGTATTATATAAGGCGTCATGCTTTACACTCACTTTTTATTTTATTTTAAAATTAACACTTTAAGTTACCACTTCGGCGATAAAAACAGTGACCATGAGTTTATATTAGGGTTTTCGAGACACCAATAATAGAGTTGCATGTAAATTCTGACCTTCAACACTTTTACCTTGTACCACGTGATAAATATTTTAATCACTGCATTAAATCTTATGTTGGACTAACGAAAATGATATGTATCTCTGAATATTAAACCAGGTTTTATAAACATAATGGCGAAAGACATTATAGACATATAAAATATTTGTTTAAAGCAACATAAAACTTAAAATGCCTTGTGTTTATCTTTGTCTTATAAATATAAGAAAACATAGCATCACACCTAATACAATATTTTATGATTTAGGACTGGTAAACAAGTGTAATAAGAATAATATTATATGTAATAAATAATAATCTAAGAAATTAAAAAAAGAAAATAATATGAAGGAGGAGAAATCCATTTTTGGAATGAAGTTCCTTATGAGGCGTTGCGGAGGGGTACCCTAGCCGGTAAAAAGCATCCTTAACGTTAAATCTTACGTTAGTGAGATAGACTGCCTCGGTGTGACAATGCTAGCGAATGTGAATGCTGTTTGTGGTCTCGAGTTCGAATCCGTGGTCGGATCAAATGTTTGTATGATCTGCAAATATTCGTTTTTTCGGCGTTTGAATGTTTTCTATGTATAAATGTTTGTATGATCTGCAAATATTAGTTTAGTAATGTAAAATGTAATGTTTGTACAAAAAAATAACAAAATTAATAAGAAAAAACCATTTCTCCATCCTTTTTAATTTAATTTAAATTATTTCGTGAACGAAAAATTTACTTTTATAATAAAGAACTTAGTTCCTATCTGGTTTCCCACGACACCATACGGTTTTTTTAGTTACAAAAACGATTTAATTACTTTCCATTTCACTTATAAGTTTCATCTACTGTTACTCTAAGTGTTTTTCAGAAGACAGATATATTAAAATTCAATAAAAATTCTTCGCCGTCAGAAGGTTAGCTTCTATCGCGCAAAGCAAGTCAGTCACATCAGTAATAAGCTATATGTCATCACATCTTCTGATTAGCGCAGCGCGTGCGACTAATCGCCATGGTACGCAATGTCGTGTCGCAACCGGAACCCTGTACCTCAGGAAACTGAGGTATATTGAAATACCATAGTGTTGTGACAGTGGTGACTCTGCGATACATATCTATGATCGTTTTTCTGCTGCGTTTTTTGGTCCATTACAATATTATTTAAAACAAATGCATCATACGTCACAATTCAGACTCAAGCGTAACGTGTAGTTCGGTTAGTAACGGGTTCTTAACACACCCTTATGTTCTTTTGAAAGTGCATGCATATTATGTTAGAGAAACAATAAAAATTACATATGAATAAATATTTGAATTGAGCGAGAACTGAGACCACACATCAGCAACCTATACATCTATACAAATAAATAAAATTGGAGTGTCTGTTTGTAATAATATAATAGTATACACGGTACATATATCAAATAATATTTTTTATCATTTTTGTCTGTCTGTCTGTCCGTCTGTCTGGGACTCTCACTGGCAGGTAGCTGATGATCTAAAGAGTACCTTAGGCTACTTTTTTTAGACTAGCTTTGCCCCGCGGCGACATACCGCGGTAATACCGCGGGACTCAGCTAGTATTTAATACATAACACAGAGGCTACTATTTGCCGCTAAAACCTATATACACGCAGGCAACAGCTAGTGCCCTATAAAAACAAAATATGTATGTATTGAATGAATTTTATGAAGTTATTCTAAAATTGTATATTATACTGGTTTAAGGGCGCCCACACAGAGCTATGAATTCGCAACGCATCGTTAATATCTGCGCACGAATGTGCGAGCTCGCACCGCAAGAACTTCGGATTTAATTCGCATCTTGCATTCGCGCGATGTTACGTCACACTTATTGACAACATTTTTGGTCCACTCTAAGACTTTACTAGATGGTACTACTTTCTTTATTTTTTTTTCTTTACTTTACTTTTACTAGATAGCGCTCTGTGTTAGATGTCTTCAATATGTGTTATTATTTTATACCATTGTAGCGTTACAAAGTTACTTAACTAGTAATTATGCGCTACGTATAATTTGTAGGATCTGAGATGTTATTTTATTTTAACAAAATATTTGTTAAACATTTTTTTTACAGAACAATTTTCTTATTTATTTGTATCCATAAATCATTTATATTATTTGTATTTACTATTTTTATTCTATTTTTCATCATCCATTTCATACTCAAATATCATTAGGACATCTCTTTGTCGAGTCGAAAGTATGGTCACACGAACCATCGCTTTGACGTACGAATTCGTATCGTAGCAATTCGCATCGCAAGTTCCTACGATGCGGCGTCGCATCGCATCGCATCGTGATCATGTGTGGGAGCCCTTAGTACTAGTATAACGCATAAATTATTTGAATGTATTAAAAAGTACATAAAAGTTGAGGATCGATTAGGTTTTAGGCTATCATGAAATGGACTTAAGAACATATGAACAATGAGCGAAATGTTAGAAAAGGAGTATTGTGTATAGAAGATGAGGCTATACAAATTGAGAGCTGCTAAAGAAAAGACGGACATCGTGAAAGAGGATACGATGAGGGGAAAGGTGACACAATACTTATAGACAAAGTTCATCATCTGCCTATTGCAGTCTAATGCTGGACATAGTGAACATAGGCCTCTCTTAAGGCACACTACAGAGCTCGGTATACTGATTTTTGCATCAGACAAGCCGTAGTCAAGCGTACATACGGTAGACAAAGTTCAACCACATAAAAATATAAGTTCAGCTAATGAATGAAAGAGTTCAATTCATAAACTCACAGGAATAGTAAAAGTCACATGAATGAAGGACGCATACGACCGGATGTATTGCGAGACACGGCGCCTGCGCAGATATATTTTGAGAGGTATTTAGACAGCACTAGGTCGCTTTGATCTACGACTGGAGTAACTACTGAGTTATACCTTTTAGTGAGACTAGCCTGGGGCTTTGTTCTCACGGGTCAGTTTGAATACTAGAGGTCGTATGTCGTCCTCAGGTACGAGCGGATATGTCAATCATTTCTTATATAGAGCAATCATTTTCATAAAATGTTGCGACAGTGGATTATAACATACTAGCTGATGTCTGCGACACTGCGGTGTGTCGGTAATTACAGCATCAGAATAACACAGTCTACTAACCTGTGTTATTCTAATGTATAAGCTATATTACTATAAAGCAACATCTTTTTTTCGCTTTATTTTTAAGGGACTTTTACCCTATTATGCCAGTTCTCTTACTTTACCTTAAACAAATGTTAATTTACATATTATGTGCTAGTGTATGTGTTATAAGTGCACAATTTAATAACTTTTTTGATGTCAGTATAGCCAAAGCACTTTGAATGATACCGACATCCAAACAATTCAGGTTTAACTACGTCGTTACTACATCTCTTATAGATTGATTCTTGACACATTCCATCAACAAATGTTGAACATCGTCAATAGTGTAAAGTAAGTTAATTATATATATATTTTTTTGAATGTGTACAGAACGCAATCTATGAGCTTATAACTCACACGATCTACTTATTTAAAAAAGCTTCTCTTAAATCCGTTAAGTAGTTTTAGCATAAAAGAGTTACAAAAATCCTTTATATTATTATCCTACAATATTAGTTTGCATATTATCTTTCCCGAACCGATTTTCAGAAACTATGTTGAAGCCAGCTTTAAGTCTGCAACGATTCGACTGGACTTGAATTTTCGAAGTATATTAATAGTTTATTATTACATTAAATACTCAACTTGCATTTTGATACTATTTGGTTAGGTATTATTAGTTAGTTAGTTTAATATGTCTATATTATAGAAAATCAGATTTGTAATATCACTCAGATATAATTACGGCAGTATAACTCTTAAATACATTCATACTTTATATTTTCAACTTCAAGGTATTATTTATTACAGAAATAAAAAATATATAAAACTACTCCATCTATAATTTAAATAATATATTCCATATGCGGCTAATCTTACTTTAATCTTCATATTCCTTATTAACAGTTGACTATAATTTTTCACACAAACAAGGAGGTAGCATTCTAAATATTTACATAACATGACATATTAATGATATCGATATGTGCATTTTGTCTAATGAGAAATAATAATGAATACATTCAAACAACCTTTAGTGTATACACAAATTGGTTTGGTCATTTCCGTAGTGACGTGGTCGATATAAATCATACGTTGAGAAAAAGATCATTAATTAATATAAAATAAATTACAAGATGGACTGTACGATGTGGTTTTTTTTTATTTGGAAATACAACTGCCGCACTAGAAATATATATTGTGTTGCGAGGGACTTAACGAACATACATGAAATGGATACAAAGAACACCCAAACTCAGAACAAAAAAGTTGTGGATTACAGAAAATGGTGTTCCTTCTGGGATTTAAATCTGTTTAAAGCTAGTGTTTTGGCTGCGTTAATAGTGCAGTCTTACAATGCTCAGAACAAAGGATATTGTAGAAACAGGACTAACCCTCTCTGAGAAATAGATTATTTTTCATACATTCATTTTAAAACAACACTTAACATTTTCCTTGGATTTGCACAAATATTTCAATACCAATATTAGACAAATAGGCATTCGCGAGTTTTAGGTATATGATATGTAAATGTGAAATAGACTCAATTAAAAAACATTGTTTTAACTAAGATAGTTTAAGATATAAATAATGTTTTAGATTTCAATGGGTTTGAAATTTATAGTAAAAACTAGCTGCCCCGGCAAACGTCGTTTTGCCATAATTTTTTTTAAGGATGGGTGACCCTTACCATTTAGGGGGATGAAAAATAGATGTGTGACAACGAAAACTGTGACACGAGAATTTTATATATTAGAAGATATCTTTACGAAAAATGTGCTTTATGAGACCATATTCAAACAGGTTTAAGAACCCTCTTTTGTAAAGAACCTTAAATTATCTCCATCTTCCGGCCGATACCTTAAAAAATGTTTCCTGCCAGTCGCTTTTTGCATGTCCCCACCTTAGTAACTTTAAGGATGAAAGCCATTTTCGTGTGTAAAAAATCACCCGGAACCATTCTCTTTGGTTGAATTTATACATATTATGCAGTTAGGTGACCTCGTCTATATACGTCATTAACACAATCAGATCTATTGACAGGTTTACTGTGCCATGAAAGCAATTCAAAAAATAAATCTGAAAACTTAAACTAGTGAATTTAAAATTGATTTAAATTTGATACCCCAACTCTATTTAAAACTAGCTGTTTAAGGAGTAACTTAGGCTACTTTTAAACTCTATTTAAAAGTTACTCAGTTACTCCTTATAGCTTATCAGTGAAAGTCCCCTCAAAAAGTTCCAGAGATTAGCCAGAACAAACAAACAGACACACAGACAAAAATTGTAAAAATGTTATTATGGTAAATGTACGTGTATATATAGTAAAAAGCGGTTATTTCAATGTTACAAACGGACATCAATTTTATTTATTTGTATCGATGACGCCTCGACTCTCATAAGCGTCGCATTAATTGAACAATATTACCCTAACCGTTGTATGGAATTGTTTGCGCACAAATATATTTGGAAAGCAAAGTCTTCATTTCGTTATACGTACACTCTGATATAACAAAAACAGTTTAATGTTCACAAAACATAACCTTGAGAACCCTATACCATTACGATTGCGTCAAGCTCTGGATATCAATCGTAATAAGATAAATGATGATGATTCGATACGCCTATTCGCCATAAGATCGACACAGGGCATTATGAAATTATAAACATTGATATTGGATCAAGAACGTGGGATATAAGAAGTGGTCTTGAAATAATAACACCAGTCTAATAGTTTTACTACGTTCACTTAAATTAATAGTTTTAGAAGGATGCAAATTAAATTTCATAAGGAAGATTGAATTGTCTGTCGGAGGAATGGCAAAGTTGCCATAATCTTCATGATTTCAGACAAGCCTAATGATGTTAATGTAATTTCATCTTATCTCATATTACGAAAACTATAATTAGCTATTTCTTTAAAGATGTTCACTTTATCACTACATCACTTTATGTTCTTTTGTCTAATATAAAAAGACAACTTCCACATCTATACAAATAAATAAAATTGGAGTGTCTGTTTGTAATGTTAAATTAAACGCTTTTTACTAAATGCATATGTATGTATAAACGGTACATATACCAAAAATGTAGTTAATTTTTTTTTTGTCTGTCGGTCTGTGTCTGTCTGTTTGTTCCGGGTAATCTCTACATACATATGCATTTAGTAAAAAGCAGTTATTTTAATATTACAAACAGACACTCCAATTTTATTTATTTGTATAGAGTTTAGATAAAAACTTTTTACTTGAATCCTGCACATAAATATAAAATTTTCTGATGTAAGTATTCTGTTTTGTGACAGGAGTGACTGAACGCTCAGTATTGAACTGATATTACGTGAAACGACTTTTTAGTTGATGAATGTTTCAAAAATTGTATTAAGTCATTTTAAAACATCTGGTGTATTCAATAGTTCTATGTTAAATAAATGAAAATGTATTTATCTATACTAATATTTTTAACCCCCGACGCAAGAAGGGTGTTATAAGTTTAACTTCGGTGTCTGTCTGTCTGTATATGTGTGTGGGTCTGGCGTGGCATCATAGCTCTTAAACGGATGGACCGATTTCGATGCGGTTTTTTTCATTTAAAAGCCAGTTTCCTTGCGTCCAACTACTACTTTCGAGACGTAATTCGCATTTCAATCAAAATTCAACTTAATGTTGAAGGAACAATTGATGAGTCTAGTCTTATTTTTATTTAGGAAGACTCGCAAGTCATTTGAGAGTTAAAGAATATGGAAATATTATAAAAGTATATCTAAATACATTTTCACCACGGCCACGTAAAAAGAGGGGTGTTATAAGTTTGACGTCGATGTCTGTCTGCGTATGTGGTATTGTAGCTTTCAAACGGATGAACCAATTCCGATGCGTTTTTTTTTATTTGAAAGCCAGTTTTCTTGCGCTGGTTCTTAGCTACGTTTAGTTTATTATCGGTCCAGTAATGTAAGAGTATCAGCTCATTTCCAAAATGATGTAAGGCTTTTGTGGCGTATAATTACTCGATTAAGTGCTTAACGCGTGTCAGTATTGTAGTTAAATGACAATTATATAATTTTGTGAGGTGATGATGAATGTGAACTCTCTACAGGTAATTGCTGGATGTACTGAAGCGAATTCGAAAATTCTTTAACTAATAGAGAACCAGATTATTTGAGAGTGTGAGGCTATATAAACCTGAATTAATGTGGATGTTCGTCATATTTAAAGTTAGAAATACGAAGATATAAATAATAAATCGCATGATGCGAGCGAAGCTGAGAGCAATAGCTAGTGTGTGGTAAAAGAATGAGGAATTAGAGATTTCAACTCTTATTATACTTAATTAATTTTTATTAAAGACTAATTGAACCCCGCAGTGTTACCCGCGCTTTTTGTCGTACCGCAGGTGAAGCCGCGGGGCAAAAATAGTCTAAAAAAGTAGTCTAACTTACTCCCTATATCATCAGCTACCTACCAGTGAAAGCCCCATCGTTAACTGACACTCCAATTTTATTTATTTGCATAGATATATAGTGTGGCGAGTCTCTTACCATTAAATAACCTATCTGCTCGTTTCTCATTTCCCAGATTCCCTATTCCATTAGTCTTTAGATTGATGAATTTCATTGCGGGTCTCAAGTTGTTTAATTCTTTCTTGGACTTCCCAAGTGTCATAAATCAGTGTGTTCGTCATTACTGTTGTTCCTGGTATATTACAGTGGTGGGCGTGTGGATGGAATTAGTCACCATTCCAGAGATCTATATGCTCAAAAATTGCACTCAATATTTTAATGTGTATTTCTCGTGCGTGTTTCTTTTCTGTTAGTAACGACACCACCCTATTTGTTAGCATTTACATTGTCCCGATTACGGGAACAACGCATGCAAGCGACCCAAATCAAAAAGGTCGAGGTCGATTGAATATTTCTAATAATGTAAATAGATGACTCTTAATTAGTTCGTAGGAGTTGCTGCAAGTTATTGGCATAAGTTATGGCTATTTGTCAATCAATCAATTTATTACACCAATGATGATGATAAAATATATGTCACTGATTTGTATTAATAATATATATATATATATATATATATATATATAATACTAACTGAACCCCGCGGAGTTACCCGCGGTTATTGTTGTACCGCCAGTAACGCCGCGGGACAAAGTTAGTCTAAAAAAGGTAGCCTAAGTTACTCCCTGGATCATCAGCTACCTACCAGTGCAGTCCCGTCAAAATCCGTCCAGCTGTTCTAAAGATTACCCGGAACAAACAGACAGACGAACAAAAATGTTTTAACTACATTTTTGGTATATGTTGCGTGTATATTACATATGCATTTAGTAAAAAGCGGTTATTTTAATATTACGACTGCCTCGTTGGTCTCGCGGTTGGCGTGAGCGACTGCTGATCATGAGGTCTCGGGTTCGATTCCCGGGTCGGACCAAATGTTTGTAAGATCTACAAATATTTGTTTCGGAGTTTGGGTGTGATATATCTATAATGTGGATGTATTTACAAAAAAAAAGTATATATGTATTTGTATCAGTTGTTTAGTACCCCATAACACAAGCTCTGCTTATCTTGGGACTAGATGGCGTTGTGTGTTTAGATGTCCGAAATATTTATTTATTTATTTAAATATTTATTACAAGTACATCATATTACACTAATAGTCTAAGAAACGTGGTTTTATTCTACTACACAACGCTATCCGGACTGGTTGATATTTGTTTTAACTTCTCTTTGCAGTGAGGTTTTCCTGTGTACTTTATATACTTTATAACACCCATTTTGTATAAGGTCATGGCAACCCTCCGACGGCATGAGCCCACAATGTGCTAAAGTATCGCTTTTAAGCAGTAATCTAATATGCTCTTAAAATTTGGTAACATTTCAACGTTGCCACGAATTTTATCCATCTAATATATGGCAACTGGTAACCCAGCACATCTATTTTTTGTGACGCTTAGTGGCATATCCTTATATGGCCATCTCAAAATAAACATGACATTTGCTAGCTAAAATTCAATTTTACTACCTTAAAAATCCGGTTTAATAATTAAAATAAAAACACTTAATTAAATATGATAAATAACTGGATATAAAAGGTTGTAGCAAGACAGAGTCACTGCTAAGAATTATCTATCAAGTCCAAATTTTGTTATTTACCTATACAAGTTTTTTGTATCTAAAACTATAAATCATACATGAGACCATATTTGACCCCACGGCATAAAGAACTAGTTTTTCTTGGTACATCGTCATCAACAGCCTTTAATAGTCCACTGCTGGACATGAGCATCTCCTTAGAAGTGAGGTTTTGTTTTACTATATAGCCTGTTCATTTTCGTTGTGTCATTTTGATCGTGCCGCCCTGGTCCGTGCGGTTCGTTGTCAAAAGAACGCCGAAACGAACCAAGGAAGCCGCGTGCGGCGAACGTCCACATGTAAGTATAAAAAAAATACTTATTAGTGGGCGGACGGCGCAGGAGGCTTGATTTTATACGATAAAAATGACACTATGAAAATGAACAGGCTATACCACTTTGAACAGCCCGGCGTTGGTACAGGGGGTTTTTCGATGTGCAGTCGCAATAATATTGTTTTCAATAAGAAATATTGGATCTTACTTTTGCAAGCAATTGATAGCGTTTTTTCGAAATAAGTATTAATAACATGTTATAACCGACAACTTAATTCTAGATATGTTTCCATAACAAAAAAGTATTATTTCTATAGTGAATTTGTAAGCTACGTTACGATTTAAAAAGTAAAACAGAAGGAAATAAACAAGTCTGTATATTAAGGCACGTGCCCACTTTGCATCATACGAGTATAATATCTTCAGCTATTACCATTATCTCACGACTCAAGGCTCAAAATTTTTGAGAGCATTGCGTGACCTAGATTTGATTCTTTCGTTTATATTTCGTGGAGTTAATTGTTAGCAAGATTTATTGTTTAAATTGTTTACATTATTAACGTGTTAATGGTGTGAATAAACCACTTTGGAAGTAACTATTTTAAACCATAATATAGTATATATAATTTTTGTTATGAATATTGTGTCTTCATATTACGAAATTGGATAAAAATTCTGAAAATAAGGTTACTGAAATAAATTCAGATTTTTTAATTATTAAGGCAAATTGCTAAGGCCACAATTTTGGTCAATTATAAGTATTTTAGGTAATTATTCTAGCACATTTTAAATAATAGAATTATTTTCGGCTCTATGCCATAACCTGAACATGGCTTTAATACCGATTTTTTTAACAAATTATTTTTTAGCTTTTAGTGCCACCATTTTGTAGCGTCGGCCAACTTAGATTTTAATTTGTTTTCATAGTGAACTGTGTTCTACTTGTTAAGCCCTTTTATTTGATATGATTTGATACCTCTTTTGAGGTAGTCGTGACAAAATTTGTAATAAGAACTCCAGGAATTGAATAGAATAGTTAAACATAGGATATACATATTATGAGGAATCGTAAAGTTCATTAGATCCAAACCTTGACCATTAAAAAACAAATAACAAACACATTTTAAAACTACTACTATAAATATTTATTATTATAGCCGAAACGCAAGGTCAACAGAACAAATCTTGAACTTGTAATACCTTTCTAATGGCTGGTTCATTCGGTAACTTAACTTTCAATGAAAAGGTTAACTGGAGTCGACGGGATACTAATATTAATCTTAATCTTGGCAAGTAAGGTGACCACACATTGTGCACAATACTTCATATTTTTTTCTTTTTACCCGCTCGATTTGTAGGCAATGAGTAATGTCGTAGTGTTACTTTTATATACATTTGTTTGAAGAACTACACTTGTTGCAACCACGTTTAATAATAAATTAAATATGTACGTATTTTATTTATTCATTGCAAACGCAACATTTGTACGATACCGTAGATAACTATTAAACACAATTGATGAAAATATTTGTAGATGTTGAATTAGAAGTGTCTAATTAAACCATTTATATACGTATACATCTTATACAGAATGCATTGCTATTCGTTAGTCTTGCTAGAACTCGAGACTTTGTTGTACTTTTTGGATAATTTTGTACCTGAAATATTTATGGTATCTTAACTATAAATGGTGACAAAACATGGAAAATAGTAAAAACAACAATTTTATTTTCAGAAACAAGTGTTCCACCATGACAAACATTATTGACGCTTCCGTCGATACTATATACGTCGATAATAATCAGTGATCTCTTCAAGTTAAAAACATTATCAAGGAAGGGTTTCTAGTTAATAGTGAGCAAGGGAAAAGAGGTAGGTATATTTACGATTTCAGAATTTGATCTTGATAGTTATCGTAAAAGATTTTTCTTGCTAGAAAAAAAATGAAACCAACTTATTTCAAGTCATGGGTAGACAGAATATAGATCATGATTTTTGCTGTCTCCAAAACTCGTGAATCGTGGTACCCCTTTATATGACTAAGTGACAATTTGTAAAAGGCTAACCTCGTTTTGCAGGAAGTTGAGTAAGATTATAAATTGAAACATTAAAATTTACTCCAAGACTCATATCCCCTGTTGTATTTAAGTAGTATGTTAGTAATTAAGATATGTAGTCAATGAATTGACCTAAGCATTACAAGTAACCGTCTCCTTTTAAGTTAAATTATGATACTGTTGTTGAAAATGTAATTTACTTATGTTTATTGTAATTAGAGGTATAATATAATTATAGCCCTCTCATAATCTTCGTTCTCTCTTTCTTGTTAAATAACTACTTCTGCTGCTTAGTACTTAAGTTAATTATAGCAGTAATAATGATAATAGTAGAATAATCTATCGCTTTATTGTGTGTTGCATGCGTGTTGGTACGAAGTTTGATACGCAATTTATATTGAACTTTATTAATTTTGGTTGTCTTATTCAGGTTTTCTATTAAATTGTTATTTATCTATGTCTAGGTCAAGATATAGATGCACTGTTTAAAGGTTATCTTTCATCTTATTTTATGCATTTACATAAATATTTACTAACACGGGATGGGAGTTGAGATATTCAGATTTATGTAAACAAATTTCATCACATCCTTTAATACATAAGAGGCGGTTAGTTAGAAACAGCAGTTAAAGTGACAGAATGTAGCTAAAACTTGTTATTTAATGATTTGCAAAACAGTTTGTAGCTTGGGGGTTGCCTAAGCATCCTGTTACGTTAATAAAAAATACTAATGATATTTATATTTCCCTATCAAAAGCTAATTTCAAAATCAACCTTGTGTAGATAGTAGACAAGCCTTGCCTGAAATTTTGCATCACACCACATCTAATATATTTATAAAATTCTCGTGTCGCGGTGTTTGTTACCAAACTCCTCCGAAACGGACCGATTAATATGAAATGTTGTGAGCATATCGGGTAGGTCTGAAAATCGGCTAACATCTATTTTTCATACCTCTAATAGATAAGGGAGACCCATTTCTAATTTGTTTTTAATTTCATGTCAAAACAGTGTGTGTGTGTGTAATCTTTATAAATGTTCTTTCTTGTTTGGACAAAGTGTATATAGAAGAAAATTAAAAGATCACCGGAAAAGTTTGTTTTTGTTCGCAACTGTAGTACACTACCTATGGGAAGCCGAGGCGGACATAAATACCAAAATATTTTTTTCAGAAATTTAGAAAATATTTACTAAAGAAAAATATGGCGGTACGAAGTTCGTCGGGTCGGCTAGTTAATAATAATAAAATTTAAATTAAATATATCAGTATGATTTGTCACAATTATTATACGTTCAATATCATTTTTGGTACAAAGACCTCACTACAAATTGATAAAAATATTATTAAACTGTAATAATAATATTAAGTACCATTTCGGAACTAATACGAAATAAAATACGTAATAGTGATACTACTAGATCAGATGGCTGACCCAGAAATATGATCATTAGTTAATAGATTAAGTAAATACAACCACGTATTTGAATTTTAACATGTATGTTTATGAATGCAATACCAAGCATTGTTGGCTGTATTATTGACTTACCTTAACATCTCAAGTTTGAGGCTTCGAAAAGCTAGCAACATGCTTAATCGATAAATACATTGTTGTCAATAACCAACCAAAAATCTCTTCCAAAGTGATCCCGTTACTTTTATAAGCATATATATGGCTGGTCTCCGTTGAGACTGGTGGCCATAGCTGAAATTGACGAGGAGGACATCATATGGCATTTAGAGACCCTATATTTAAAATTCATTTACCTATGTGTTAATGGTTTCACATAATACTGTCACTGTATCTCTGTTCGTGTGTCAGTGGGACTAATCTTTAAAATTAAACAAAACTATATAAAATCTATCGTCGTAATAATTGGGCCGTCTTATGTAATGGTTTTAGGACAAAATCGTTAGAGTTCAAGGTTAGCGGTGACCGGAACCGGTTGCGATGTAGACTAGGAGCTATGTACTCGGAGATACATATTAATTCGATGTCTATTAAATTGATGTATGACAGTCTGAAATAAAGTTCATATAAATTAAGTAATAACCTTGATCTTTCCTCCATTTGACGTTTGACATTTTCTACCTTTATGTTTTTTAAGCTATTCTTCCAATACGTTACAGGTTCCATAACTTCAATATAAGAGAGTCACTTCATTGTGCGCTGTGTAACCAAGATTTTAATGTGGGTTTACTTCAAGAGTATACTGGTAAAAAAGGAAAGATCTTGGCATCTTATTTAAATCAACAAAACACTATATGCTGTAAATCCTGGGTTGGTGTAGTAAAATTTATATACATATTTCTATTATAATTCAATTTATGATATTGTATACATGTGTGATGTTTATAAGAAGAACATTACGAACTTGGATAACTTTAATATTTTTTCATATTTTATTGCGAGCTACTTCTAACATAAGAAGTACAAAATGATACATCGATATATAATCTATTGAGGAATATGAATTAAGCGATTTTTTGATAATTATTTAAAATATATACAAAGTTGGCTAGGTTCGAGAGCTACATCAAATAATTTGATCAATAAAATTATTTTAAACTGGCTATATTTGTAGTCGAAGTTTATTTGAATCTAGCTCCTGTTCTACACGCTGTGTATACGCTTGAACGACTCTTGCCTTTCCAATATTTAGATATAATTGTAGATACTGTACATACTCCAATGCTTACAATACTGTGGCAATTAATCACTTGATTTTCATTTGTAGAACGGGAGCGGAACGTTCTGACATTATTTTTGATTGCATGTTAACTTTAATTCACGTAGTTTTTATTAGGTATTACTGGTAGGCTAATATTTGTTTTGTAATGCATCACGTTACATTGCATTTTTTTACTAAAAATACTTATAAATACCACACTAGTAAATACTGACGTTTCTTGACAAAAATTTAATAAATCTTAACCGAAACGAAAGAGAACAGGAAACCAACATTTGAAAATGATTTCCTTATCGATTTCAACTTTGAATTTTAATTCAAGTTATAATATACATGTATATGTTTGTTTATATGTATTTAAATCAGTTGTCTAGTACCCAAAACACAAGTTTTGCTTAACTTGGGACTAGATGGCGTTTTGTGTAAGATGTCTGAAATATTTATTTAGCCATTTATTTATCATTATTAATTTAAATAAGTTAAAATAGAAGATACAATCGTATTTTCAAAAGTTAATGTTGACTGTACACTATTAAACTTTGAGACTGCATGAATGAAGAAAACGTTTTATCAAAGATTGTTGTTCAACAAGGTGTGTAATTTCACTCACTTAAGCTTTTTGGTAAAAAATCAGATATGAAAATCAAGATCGTACTCGGACATAAGCACGAAGGAACACAATTTTACACACATATGAACCACACACAGGTAGAAAGATGCACGCACACGCACGTAGAGAGAAATTGTTCATTAAAGAATAATGTTGTTCAAAATTACGCGAATTTTTATAATATAATAGTACCTGAATAACCGAAATCGTTGCAACCATATCCGAGATTCAGATTATATATTTTATACATGAATTGCTCGTTTAAAGATATAAGATATCATAATAAGAAATATTAAAGAAAAGAGTAGTAATATGCTTAACTACCTTTCTTAAATAAATTAATGATAAAAATGATTAGATATTTAGTTGCCATTATAATGTGGGATAAAAATCCATTTACTTTTAGGATCGGATTTTTTTTTTTTAATGTTATCGTAATAAAGGGAAGTGATTGGTTCAACGATAATAACTCGGCAAAGGTCAAAAATTGTATCGAATTGGCCACGATTTGGATTGTAGGTCAAGATCTTTAGCTGATTACAATAATGTACCGAAATTCGATAATGTACTTACTTCCTTGCGTTGATAGGGTTCACACAAAAGCGTTAATTAGGTAATGGTATTATATTTTATACTAGCTGGACTGTGCCATGCTTCATTTTGACCTATTAATATTCCATTGATACAAAATGAGGAACGAATATACTGTCCCGAGAATTAGATGAAAACAATTTTTGTAGCGTTTCGCATGTTGTGTCAAAATTGTAGCTCAATTGGGTAAGTAGGTAGTAACCAAGTTTTTTCTCAAGAATGAAAGTATCTTCATGGCAAATTTCATTGAAATTAGTGCAGCGGTTTAGCCGTGAAAATGTAACATACAGACATAGTTACTTTCGAACTATAATATTAGTATGGATATTATGTATAACAATATAATAACCCTAATGTTATTTACGTAAGTAGCTGCTGATTTTGGATAGAAGCTTGATGTTTTTAGCGACTGGTCTTTCGAGTCATGAAACTCAAACTGAGTATTGTATTGCATCTGTCACATCCCATTAGTTGCAACATACATTTACAAACCATCCTAATATAATCAATAAAACGTAACGTCGGAAATCCGTTCTCAAAACAATTTTGTTTTAACTTTATCAGATCTTAATTAGGCATAGGCTTAAGCAATCATTCTCAATATCGTAAATGTAATCAATTAAAAATAAACATCTATGTATTACTTCTTAATTGAAATATAGGATGTAATTAAACAGTATTATAGAATTATTGAAGACTACCAAAACCTTTGGATATCCTTTATATAGTTCATATTAATCTATACATATAAATAAAATTGAAGTGTTTGTTTTTAATTTAAAATTATCAGCTTTTCACTAAATGCGCATAAAAGTATTTACGATACTACATAGACTTTTTTTTTTAATTTTAAATGTCGGTCTCTCTGTATGTTTCGTCTAATGTCTGGAATAGCTGGACCGATTTTGAAGGGATATGGCTTTTACTAGCAGATAGCTAGTTACATAAAGAGTAATTGTTGTTGTACCTTTGCAATAAAAAAAAGCGGATACCACCGCCGGGCTCAGCTGGTTTTCAAATAAAAATATAATTAGATATATGAGGTTTTATTTTCTTTATGTATGAGGCTGCCAAAGTGGCTTTACTCTGTCCGTTGGAATGCATAAGCAGAATCCAAGAGTGCTATACACCATAATCATTGCGAATACAGGCAATGCAACAAAATAACATGGTGACCCACACTACGGCGGCCTTTTGAGATCCTTCTGCATCATTGAGTCTCCAGTCTCGCAGTCATCAACAATACACGACAGCATAAAATCCGGTAATTTTGGGTTGGTCTTCTGTGCGAAGGTAGTACCGCTCCGGTCGAGCCGGCACAACCGTGCTGAAATCAGTGTGGCTCTACTACTTTAATAAACTTCTTCAATCACTTTATGTGTTAAAAGATTTAGACGCAATTAAAAATAAATTTTCTTAAATAAAGAATGAGAATAACAGTTTTTAAAGCATTATGTGGTGAGATGTAATATTTCTATGATTCCTTTTCTCTACATTCAATAAACTGATGTAGACTAATGTATTTTTTTAATGTGACTTCATATACCTACTAGTAGTAGAGATTAATAAAATGAAAACAATTATTTAACGAGACGATTGGACCTTAAACGCCTACAAGCTAAATTTTAGTATAAATATTCACCCCACACATTGTACTCGTAGAGAAAATAACTGTACTGGAAATCACTACTCAAGAACTTCTATATAAGTGCTTTTGTGACAGGACCTCATAAACTTGTTGTATGGCACTAGGTTTTTGGTTGTATACATATTGTAATCAGGGGATCTCCTTTTCCCGAGACAAAGAACTAGAGCTATATTAGAGTGTCAAATAATTGCATTTTTTGTAAATGGAAAAAAAACTGTAGTCAACTAATCGACAAAGCTGCCGTTAATTCATATTTAAAACCTTCAAGAAATTCGTCTATGTTAAAATTGTCGTAAAATCGATTTTGTATCCGCGTACTTGTGCTCATTATTACTTATTTGGCACGACCAAGGTTTTTACCTTTTTATGTTGAGATCTTTATAAAAAAGTTTCCTGTGTAATTATTGATAGCGCGCAATTTTATGAATAAGCATAATCTATAACACGTCTTTGATATAGTTGTAATATTGAAAGTGACTGCAAATATTTTTGTAATAAATATTGTTAAAAGAAATAACTGACAGAAGATTTTCAGACCCGTACGTCATAGAAAAGTCATAAGCACTAAGCTAAAGCTTATGACTTTCCTATGACGTTGGCCTCTTTGTAGTTACTTTGTAGTTCATTTTTTATAGTAACTGATGCCTCTGACCATTAAAGTGGCCTTATTTTTATTACAGGCACCAGAATTTATTTGCACTATCTCTATTTGTCTCACTTTATATAAAAAAAGGAGAAGTGCCGGTTTTATGTACGGTACAAACTAACTTACGATTTTTTTTTTACTCTTTCATTATTTAAAAACTTCAACTTTCTCAACAAAAGTTAAACCTGTATGGCGTATAGGTACTTTACCATCATTAACAACAGTTACCTAAAAAATATTTATATACTTTATAACTTTACAGACTTTTTACATTTTCAGTGAGACCTTAATATTTGACATATTCGATTTTTATCTATTCTATCTCTATCTATTATATATTTATAATTATATGTTTTATTTTAATTCCAATTCCAACTGAATTGATCAAGTGTTTATTTGTCTTTCTCAGCTTTAGACCTTCTAATCACAAGACCTCTAGATTTAGACGACAATTTACATTTGAAATTTGAAGTTCTTTACTCTAACAGTTTGACACGTGAAAATTCAGTTCAGCCTATGCTGTTTGGTAATAGCAGAGGCTAAACAGAATTTTCAAAAAAGTAGCTTAAGTTATTCCTAAGATTCGGTGCTGAGCAAACTTTTGACCTAGTGGTCATAACTTCGCTCAGCACCGGCTTTACGTTGTACAAAAGTACACAACTATTATATTATCTAGATCCAGCTGCTTTATGCTTATTATGATTTGTATATTACCAAGTGACCGCATTTTAGGTCTGGATACCTTAAAATTAATTTTCTTTTAATTTACTTTGAATATTAAAGACATGGACAACTTGATTCCAAATGACAAACATCTGAAAATAATTCCAATAACGTTGAAACATGATTCCATATTCGAAGTACAATAAAATGTAGCAATAAATACCAAAAATTGAAGAGCTGCTGATATCCTTATTTATAATAGTTGTTGCTTGCAGCTCCGCCCGCGTATATATCGGTTATCGCGGCAAATAGTAGCCTATGTGTTATTCTGATGTATAAGCTATATTACTGTACAGTTTAATTCAAATCCGTTCAGTAGTTTCTGCGTGAAAGAGTAACAAACATCCATCCATCCTTACAAACTTCCGCATTTTTAATATTAGTAGGGTGTTAATACGTGAAGAAAAAACTTTGTATTCCTTTTAACGAAAATTATGCAAACGGAGGAGTATAAAATGCGACATAGTTAATTTTTTGTATTTAGCAGAAGAGGCTAAAAAAGAAATTAAAAAAATAGAGAAAAAATAAGTTGTCAAATTTCGACCACTAGTATATATATAAAATCCTGTGGATACCTTTTTAGAACATCTAATAATGTTTTCTTTGTAAAAATGTCTTTCGTATTAAAAATTTTAGATCTCCCCTTCGTAGAAATTAGTAAAGATTATTTCTCTCCTGAAAAAGTACATCTACCTACAAGGTTTCTTTGTTAAGACATTTCAGATAGTAAGAAGTAAGAAAAGAAATAATAATAATGTGATAAATAATAGGAATCAATATTTATGAAGCGTTTTTTTAAATTAGCGTTTGTATGGTTATTCTGGTCGATCGGAAACATGTTTTTCACGATAATTTATTCCGATCTAGTTTATGATAGTTTTAATTTTTGGCTTTATATAAAAAACTATTGTAACTTTACATTACTAATGTTATTTTTTTACATAATAACGTGTAATTAATTTTGTTTTAATTTTTATGAGACAATATTTTTAACAAAATTACATGCATAGGATTTTGTTGTATTCAAAAAATAATTTTATTTACTGATGTTATTCAATTATTTCTTGTTTAATTATATTGTTTATTATTAAAGTAACGAGGTTCTCGAATTGACTGTTTTATTTTTCTGTCTTTATATTATGAGACTACCATTGTAAGCAAATTAAAATGTTATTTTGCTAAAATTTTAACTTAATTAGAATGTCCTCTAATCCTTAATTAAGTTGTCCTTTGCATATATACCTATTAAAATAGCTCCGGTACATATATACCTATTATTGTTGAAAAATAAAATCATTTCGGACATAGTATGTATGGCACATATGGTTGGCAGTCCACAACGGTGCGCTTCTCAAGAAACTTTCTGCCTCGCACAACAAAACTGTGGAATGCACTCTCGCCTGCGGTATTCCCGGATCAATACGACCTTCATACCTTCAAGTAACGTACTCCTTCTTAAAAGGCCGGCAACGCACTTGTGATGCCTCTGGTGTTGCGGGTGTCCATGGGCGGCGGTAATCGCTTACCATCAGGTGACACGACTGCTCGTTTGCCCCTTATTCAATAAAAAAAATCGGACATTTAAAACACAGCCCCGTCTTGCCTCAAACTAAGTACAACTTGTACTTTAGGTATTAGACAGTTCATATAAATACATATATACTGAACTAATTACATACATAGTAAACACACAAACTTCAGAACAAAATGAACCCGGGACCTCAAGCACAGCAGTTGGATACATTTATATATCACTGCGCTACCGTGGCAGTCAATTAGAAGAAGTTTTAGTGGGTGTAATCTTTTTTTAATGGTTTTTTATTCCTAATCACAAATAAAAGGTCGACTATTAATTAAATAATAATTAATTAAGAATAAGCGTAACCATTTGTTATGTTAATGGCAAATGGATATGGAAAACTAAAGTATGATAATCACGATCACTTACAAAAAACTCACATTTTAATTAACTCATTTATATGTACATTTTAATCGAAGCATTCAACAAAAAAAACATAAAACCATCTTAACAGATAATACTAGTTGATTTTTGTAAAAATCACAATTTGGATTTACTTCTACTAAGGGCTCCCACATATAACCGCGATGTGATGCGATGCGGCGTGAAGTTCTTGCGGCGGCATTCGTGCGAGCTCGCAGATATTTGCGATGTGTTGCGAATTCGCAGTTATGTGTGGGCGCCCTAAGTTGTAAATTTTTATAAGAATGTTAAAGTTAATTTATAGAGCAAAGCGTTGCCGGATTCATATGCGAGACAACCACTATGCAAGAATCTCAAATTATTTGGAGAGTGTCACAATTCCTATTGATCCCAAGGATGTTGTAAGAGCCGCTTTCGACCAGCGTCTGCAGCAGCGTCTCAGCCAGGGGGATCTGAAGGCGGTGATGATTAAGAGTATGAGGTTGAATACATAAAACCTTCATTATCAACCACCCGTAATGTCCCATTGCTGGGCTCGGGTCTCTTCTCAGGATTGGGTTGAGGATGAAACCTTACACCTGATCAACTAAACCTCTTAGCTCATAGTATTTGCACTATCTAAAAAACTAACGTAAAATAAATTCATGCGTATCTGTTGACAGAGCTATGATGCTCACGTAAAATTTCTTCAAAATATTCAGCACTGGCTTTTGTTCGCGGTTTCATTAGCATGTATGTTTAATATATCCGCCTAACTATAACTATGTCCGCATGTTTACATAGTCTTTGACACTCACACATCATGTGGCTTTCTATTGGTAAAATAATTTTCAATAAATCGATTCAGTAGATCGAGAGATACACCTACCGAAGACGCAAACTTTATCTATACAAATAAATAAAATTGGAGTGTCTGTTTGTAATATTACAATAACCGCTTTTTACTAAATGCATATGTATGTATACACGGTACATATGCCAAAAATGTAGTTAAAAAAATTTTTGACTGTCTGTCTGTCTGTCGGTCTGTCCGTCTGTCTGTCTGTCTGTCTGTCTGTCTGTCTGTCTGTTCCGGGTAATCTCTGAAACGGCTGGACCGATTTTGACGGAGTTTCACTGGCAGGTAGCTGATGATCCAGGGAGTAACTTAGGCTACTTTTTTTAGACTAAATTTGTCCCGCAGCGTTCCTCGCGGTACAACAATAACCACGGGTAAGAGGTTCAGCTAGTCTCTTGTAATATCAGTATGTGGATTTATTGAAGTATCTAGAAAGAGGATTTTTTTTCTAGGCACTATGTATGTATTTATTCTGTTTGTCAACATTAAAGATAAACCCAACACACATAATAGCCCTTCGTCTAAGTACAACTTGACAGTATTCACAAGTTTTTTTATGTATAATTATACTTTGTATGAACTTAATATCTAAATAATTCTTAGACAACTAATTTTAGATCATAAATATGTTTATTTTCAGATATTATGTAATATTAGATAATTTGTAGTAGATAATTTATTAGGTAAGTATGATAATCCCAAACTTAGGAAAAAAAACAGGACATGCCCGTTTTAATTAAATTAGGACATTTCAAATTCCATCGATTTAGAGGTCATTGCTATCATTTATATTACGTAAAACTCATGTTATTAAAATAAGACTGCTATGCTGCTCTTATACTGTAGGTTGAAACTGATGTTTGTGTTCGACCTTGAGGTCTATAGTTCAATATCCGGATGGGCACATAATTAAGGTTTTCTATTAAGAAATTCTCAATAGCAGCATAGTATCTGTAAACAACTTTGTGTTGAGGTCAATGGCATTGTTGGAAATAATATCCAAAGCATCATAATATCCATTCTTAATATTACAAATTCGAAAGTGACTTTGTCTGTCTGTTACGCTTTCACGGTTAAACCGCTACACCGATTTCAATGAAATTTGACATGGAGATACTCTGATTCTTGAGGAAGGTTATAGGTTACTTTTTAGCGCGATAACCGACACACACGCTTGTGAGACCGCGAGCAAAAGCTAGTGTATATTATACAATAATAAATAACTTCCTAACTTCCAATAATTTTCATTTAGACAATAAAAATAAATCTCCAGACAAAATCCGCTTGGGTAGCAATTGGAAAAATAATTGTTTATCGATACTGTTTATGCTAACACCAACAGTATCGATAAACAATTATTTTGCTAATGCTTAATAACTGAAAATCTAGTAATTTCGTAAGGATACCGCGACTGACGTCATAGAGTTCAAAGCACCATACCAGTAACTAATGCCTTAACAATTTTAGTATTTCTGTTCTATGTCGTTTTAAACAAAATAACTATAGACATCAAAATAATCAAGAATCATTTTCTCCTTTTTTGACAATTGAGGATTTTTAAATTTAAGTTTAATTTTTGGACCCATTTTTTTACATATTTATAACATGTGCCGAAATAATAGTACTCAGGTAATATATTCTGCCTGATGGAAATCCAAGGGTGATGGTCACCATCCTCATTGCGAATGTGTACAATACAGCACGGTGACTCACACTATGGCAGTCTAGTGAGATGCTTTTTGCTCCGATTAAAGGACTCCAGATTATAGAAGGGAAAGATGTGCACTGGTATTGAATTCCAAGTTTTGACTGTTCGGCACAAGGAGGAAGGAAGACCTGAATCGATATAGTCAGAGAATCATATTTGTTTTTATAAAATTAAAATATATTAAATAATGACAATTGTTTTCAATATATATTTTGCCAGGTCATGTAAATATAAAAAAAATAAGATAAACTGGTGATGAAATGAAATATAACATTTAAGAGTTGAAGGACAACTATCGACCAACAAGGGATCTGATTTGAATTATTGAGTATAATTTTAGTTTAGAATTTGAAGAATTACATCCGGCGTGTTCGTGATTTACAAATTTGGGGTATTTAATAAAATATTTTGTGCTGTTATTTTTCAAATATATCGCTTAGTACGAGGAGACAAAATCCCGTAGATAATCTAAGCCATCTAAAGCAGCGACATGCGTTGTTAATTAAATTCTCATAAAGAGCAACTATTTGTAGTTCTGTTTTAATGATGTAAGTCTTAATGTTTTTAATTTCACTGTTAGAAGAAAACTTAACATTATCTATAACCACAGCATGATTGACTACTTGTACATTCTACATTTCTACTTTAAATGTAGAAAATAATAAATGAATATATGTATGGCCTCATCTAATATAAAATTTATATGTATTATATATAATGTAGTTAAGTCATCACCATCTGATGGTGAAGATATCAGCCACCACTGACCATTCCTGAACATAGGCCTCTACCTTTGCTCAACACTAAGATCAAATTTGAGCAAACATTATGTAGGAACGTGTGTAGGTATCGAGTTGAAATTATTATCAAATACTCAGATATGTAACCCCTTGCATCACGGAAAAAATCAAACTTCTAATACGACGCGATCAAACGATGCAGTTTATCATTACTTAACAAAAAGTTTGTATGGAACCCTCGCAATTGGCTGTTTTTAGTGTGCCTTACCTCAAAAGGCAAAAAAACGTAACCCTTATAAGATCACTTTACTGTCCGTCTGCCTGCTTGTCAAGACGCTTTTTCTCATCAAGCTAAAATTCATATCAAAGAAGCTGCAAAAAATCAAACCTGTAAGCCAACGCAATCAAAAGATAATTTTACGATACAAATCGAATCAAAACCTACAGGGTACTTCCCGTCAACTCGTGATCTTGAAATTTACGAAGCAACGTCTTATAGCACCGGTAAAGGAAAACATTACGAAAAGCAAAGTTTTTCAGTTACATCATATTTTAAAAATAATTTTAAATTGACTACCGAACTAACTACTGACTACTGAAAGGGGTAGTAAGTTTGTTCATGAACGCGTACAGGTATTAAATTGAAATTAATTATACAGGTTTGTACGGAATCCTCGGTGCGCGAGTCCGGTTTATTTATTTATGAATTTATACAATAAACAGAAAAAGTAAATACAGTTAAAATACTCTCTCGTTAACATTGTTATGTAGGTCATTGTTTTGTTTTACGTGGGCGTCACAAAAACAAACGTCTATTAATCACGATAGTTAATGTAAGTTAAATTCACGACCTACAAACCATAAAACAATTCACAACAAATGATAATCGTTATTTATGATCTCAAGTATTACATACACCGAACCCAACAATTATGAACGACGCTGTAATCTTATACAGGATACCGACTATTATCACTAAATATCAAACGGAAACACAAATATTAATTACAAAATACTCGAATTTGAAACGCAAATTCTTAAATAAAAATGATTGTTTAAATTTGATACAATTATTTTCAGAAATTGAGTGTATCAAATAGTTTTTAAACCTTCTGAATTACGAACGCGCGGCGCGTCTGACTTCTATCGGACAGCTAGCCGAATACGAAGGACTCACCGTAGAACAGCCTATTCCCGCTAGAGGGGCGATGGCGAAAGTATCGCTAAATAACAACCTATAAAAACTCACAGCACACCGAGCACAGTATCCAGTTCGATTCCCAACACCAACTACCATTGAAGAGGCATTATGAAAACATCGGTGAGTGTGTTGAGTGCAGTGCAGTGCAAGGAGTGACTTCAAAACAGTGAAAAAGTGCGTCCCGTGTTTGTGAAGTGATCTAGGGCCTGTTATACCATTGTGTTATTTAAAATAGTGTTTAATATTTAATTTATCTGCTCTATTTATATGTTTATTCAATGGTGAAACAGGTCCTAAAATCAAATGTGTGCAAAACGGGATGTGACACACTTTTTTGAAGTCAAATCTATGCCTAAGTAAAAAATTTCAAAAACCGTTTATCAAAAAATTAATATTTAATACCAATAAATGCATAAATAAATATTAAACTTGATAATGAAATCAAAGCGAAACAATAATTATAGTCTTTAACGTTATTTATCAGATAGGCTATTACATCACAATGTGTTATCGTTTAAGAGGAACGGGTTTCATTCCAGTTTGTCTAGCAAGACAGTCCAGGAAACTGTTCGTAAGAAACGCCCCCTTCTTCCATTGCGTAAGGGCGACCATAGCGCGATTTATATTCATGTAAAGGCTATTCAATTTCTAAAGAGAAACAAACTAGGAAAATGTTATTCAAAAAGCTACAAAAAGCATTTGAATGATTTTACGTGTATAGTTTGTTAACTTGAAATAGAAGTTAACACAAAATTATACACGAAATAAATTCGATGAAAAGTAAGTTCGTAAATTAACTGCAAATCTACAGATGAAAAATCAAAACAAAATGTGTGTTATCAAAATCAACTCAGAATAATTAGCATTATTTGCATGCTTTCTACAAATACTGATTGATAATGAAACCGTAGCAAAAAAAATCACCTATTTTACTATTCTACTCTATCTTTATGGATTCGAAGTTATTACAGCAAGCCGTCACTATAAAGTTTTTTTTTATAAAATGAATAATGAGAAGAAACATACTTTAAAATTCTGAAAAGCTTTATTCCAATTTTTTATAGTTTTTGATACTATACTTTACATTGAGATGGATTAACAAACAAAAAAATCTTGGAGAGAAGCAAACAGTTAGTTACATTAAGTTGTAAAATCGTTACTTTGACTACTTGTGGATATTACGAAAACTTGTCTTAATACAATAACTCGCGTTTGTATTCTATCGATAATAGTTATAGGAATATACTATCAGCAAAAACTAAACTATTTTTTTTACGAAATATTACTAAACCCATGCATGCTTATCTATACTAATATATAAAGCTGAAGAGTTTGTTTGTTTGTTTTTTTGTTTGTTTGTTCGAACACGCTAATCTCAGGAACTACTCGTCCGATTTAAAAAATTCTTTCACTGTTAGATAGCCCATTTATCGAGGAAGGCTATAGGCTATATATCATCACGCTAAGACCGATAGGCGAGGAGCACCAATGAAAAATGTTTCAAAAACGGGGGAAAATTGTAACGCGACGGGCAATAGAAGACGCAAACGACGTTGCGTGGGTCAGCTAGTGTCTATATAAATTTGAGAACGAAACTACATACGCAACATCTTGTCATTACGGTCAGTTCACTACAAGAGATGTTATATACTTAGTCAGACCAACTTAGGTCCATGTTTACGATATTATGTTGAGTAATACTGTTGCCATGTGATTTGATATGATCATCATTATTTGAGTTTTCCAAAAATTAAAGTATGCAAACTATAATTTACTAAATGCATCAACGAAACTGTAGTTTACGGACATAACCGTCGAAAGGTTAAAACTTAGTATTTTGATTGAAAATGTTATTTCAAAGACAAAAACGTTACGAAGTAGAGGAGTAAGAGATAATCAGGCTTTGAAGATACACACAAAGCTCTGTTTCCCCTGCAATTTAAATCTTTTTGCAAACTCAATAAATAACCTATCATTAACGTATAGCTAAATTAAATGGAGTTTGCTAAATATAGGCGTTCTTTTTTCAAAAGTTTCGTAAGCACCATAAGAAGTGATATTATCCCACGATGGTGCAGTCCGAGCCACGAAGCAAGCCGATGTTAACCTCGTTCTCTTTACTAACTGATTAGCATCGTTACTATCAAAACAAAGTAAATTGAAATGTTTGCTTACAATATTCTTGACTACGAGAACTGATTTTTTGTATGGCATTTTAGTATAAACAACAATATTGAATTGACTGCATTTTGTACAAGGCAATTAACATTTTTATACTGTATAAAACTGTCTAAAACAAATCGCACAATATACCTTAGAATTTGATTTTATAGCTTCAAAAGTTGCTTATGATAACGTTTAAGATTATAGCAATGTGTTAAAAACAGATATGGAAGTAAATATGTAATATAAGGCATTGCAATGATTTAATCAGACAGTTACGTATTAAATGCGTTTATAAGATTCAATAGACGTTTCTTGGTAGTATTCTGAATTTACAGTAATGGTAATAGGAAGCGTTACTATAATAGACTTTATATTGTATATTAGTTTTTTTAAGCTAGATAAAATATTTAAACCTCAAAATGTTTTAGAAAAAAAACAATGCAAAGCTTAATTCAGTCTTTGAACAATTGTCACGTAGTTTCTTGAGAAAGATTAGACTATGGGAAACTAAAACAAAGAACTGTTGAAGCCACCGAAGCGTTGCGACAGAGTTTTCTTACCAATTTGTGACCTCTGATTATAGCTCACTTACAGAAGAACGTTTGAACATAGCGTGATATTATTCAAATTGATATTGCGTAATTACAGGTTTGGTTACTCAACTTGTGACTATTCTGTAGGGAACTGTATTTTCCAACTTAAAAGTGCTTATTAGGAAAACATTAAATAACATGATAAACTGAACTTTAAAATAGAAGTCTAGAATATATTGTAGACTTCTATTTTAAAGTCGATAAAATCGATATATCGATAAAGTAGTAATTCCTTAGTAGATGGCTCGAATTTTTTGTATAGTTCCAAAGATCGATTTAGAAATAGCGTTTGCAAAACAAACAGTTATTTTAAAACTTTTAAGTGGATTCTCATAACATTATGTTGATATTGTTCAAGGTCAAAGTGTTACGCATGTAATAATGAAATTTGCATTGATAACATTTTGTTATGAAATTATCCGACAATAGTCATCTGAAGTTTGTAGTGTTCAATCCGACTGTGTAGAAATTTTCTTTGAGTTAGAGATATAAGAGATGATTCTAGTTATTAGTACGTTTAACTTGGATCGTGCTGAATCTTAAATAGAAATCTTTATTTAAAATTCTTTGAAAGCAAGTTTTATCCTCGAATCGCAGAAAATTCTGCGATTTGACGATCATGAATCTCTCTTTTTATTGAAAATAAAGTTGTTAAAAGGATAAGTACTCGGTATCGCTCGTTTTCGTTAAAAAAACATGTTTTGCTATGTATAAAGAATAAGTCGTAAAAAGGAAATTAAAGAAAAGTTTAGTAGAAATACTCGTAAGTTACGAAATCAGAAACCAGATTCGACAAGACTTACTTTTGTAATAGTAGTGATTGATGATTGTAATTTCCACGTCATCCTGCTACTAGAAGCTTGCGTAAACATAAACTATTTGCTATAATCTAGTAAATATTCATTATTTATTGATCAATTACCAATATTTCATGTAGTTACATAACTATTATGCATCATTGAAAATAGAACAAGTACACACTATACTAGCTAAAGTAAGTTTTAAGTAGGTACACACTAATATACACACAAACGCATGAGCGGTTAAAATAGGCGGTTTCTATTAAAGAAATGCGTTCTTTAAGGAATGAGAGTTTACAATATAATTAGTTTAACATCGTTACAAGTTTTAAGAATAGATAGATCTCTATTTCTAAATTGGATACAAAGGTGACATTGAAATCGAATAGAATGATATTTCAGTGTTTTGTTTTTCGTATCCTTTTGTTTGTTATTCGTTAGCAGTTATTGTTTTTACCTGTTATTAAATTATTCCTGAAATTTGAAGGATATTACTTTCATAGCTAGCATATTATATTTATTTTATTTGTTAGATGAATATTAAATTTTAACAATGTTTATTTTTGTTTCAGCTCTGCTTAGTTTTCCTACTGGTAGCGGCCGCGGCTGCCAGTGAGAAGAAGACGACAGAGAAGAAAGCGGAGCCTTTAGAAAAAAAGTTGGACAAACGTGGACTCTTGAACCTCGGCTATGGCTATGGCATCCACGGTTTGGATGTAGGCTACATCGGTAGCGGACATGGTTTCGGCGGTGCGTACAATGGATACAACCAAGTTGAAGATGGCGGCTATGGTGGTTATGGATTCAATCTTGGAGAACATCACGACACCACCAGAACTATCACCATCGTTAAGGGTGTTCCCGTTGCTTACCCCGTCGAGAAGCCAGTCCCGTACCCCGTAGAAAAGCCTGTCCCATACCCCGTGAAGGTGCACGTACCCCAGCCTTATGAGGTCATCAAACACGTGCCCGTTCACGTGAAAGAGTACGTCAAAGTCCCTGTACATGTACCAGCCCCCTACCCGGTTGAAAAGAAAGTACCTTACCCCGTTCACGTTCCCGTCGACAGGCCTTACCCCGTCAAGGTTCTGGTTCCCCAGCCCTACCCCGTTGAGAAGCACATACCCTACCCCGTGAAGGTGCCAGTGCCCGCACCATACCCCGTGGAGAAACATGTGCCATACCCCGTTGAAGTTAAGGTTCCCGTTCCTCAGCCCTACCCTGTTATTAAACATGTCGGAGTTCCAGTGAAGGTACCCGTCGACAGGCCTTACCCCGTGCACGTACCTGCTCCTTACCCTGTTGAGAAACCCGTGCCTGTTCCTTACGCGGTTGAGAAGCCAGTGGCTTATCCAGTCAAAGTACCAGTCGATAGGCCCTACCCCGTACCAGTTGAAAAGCCTGTGCCCGTCCCCGTGAAGGTTCCAGTCCCACAACCTTACCTCGTCTACAAGCATGTTCCTTACGCAGTTGAGAAGCCTGTGGCTTACCCAGTCAAAGTGCCCGTAGACAGGCCATACCCCGTACACATTGAGAAGCACGTTCCTGTTGAGGTTGAGAAGCCCTACCCCGTACCTGTGAAAGTACCCGTTATCGTTGGACACGCTCACGGCCACGACAGCTACGGCCACGACAGTTACGACCACTCAAGTTTGAGCTTTGGAGGCTCTTATTACAGCCATTAGTATAATAATAGCTTTAATGTGAAGTACATCTGCCAAGCGTTCAATAGATATTTATAAATCTCGCCAATTAGTGGCCGGGACAACAGCAAAAACGCATCATTTTGTATATTTATAATGTAAACATGTCATGTATGTTGTATGTGCGTACGTGTACGTAGTGATAAAAAGGTTACCATTTTAGGTTAAGACGAATGTAAAAAACGATATGAAAAATTAAATACTAAAAAATATTTTTGTGCTTTTATTGACCATTCTGGATATTCTTTCAAGGATATCTAAGTAGGGCACCATAGCCTTGTAGTTAAACTGAACACGGCACTATCATATGAAATGGATACAACATATTTATTGTGTATTGAAAAACCTTAAAATTCACTTTTAGAATGTGGCCTCGTGACCAATTTTCCAGGAAACGAAGGATTGAGGAAATGAACAAAAATGGTGCAAAACATTGCAAAAATGACCTTCACAATTACTAGTGGTTAATCGAGTACTAATAATTATAATTTTGTATTTAAATCGTAACGTAGAGATTAAAGATACGTATTATAAATGTGAACATGAGAAACTTTATTATCGGCAGAGAAATAATTTGAAACTATTTAGCACTATTCGTTAAATTCGATGTGATTAATAGTAAAGGTGATTCATATGGAAATTTCAAAACAATAATTAGAAAAACGTCATATTTAATTGTTAACAAAAATATAGACGATATAAAACCATTAAAATGCACAGAAATAAATAGCCATCTAATGTTGCAGTGTTTTCTTCTATACTATTATCTATACTTATTATATGAAGAGGTAGTGTTTGTTAGTTTGTGACGTTGTAAGGGGTTATCTCGGGATCTACAGAACCGATTTTGAAAATTATTTTCTTTACCAATATAAGGCTACGTAATTTGTGAGTGACATATATGGCTATATGATAACCCGAAAATTCAAAAGACTTTTTAAAAAAAAATATACCGCCCACCGAAGTAGGCACGGGTCAGCTAGTATTATGTAGACTAAAATAAATTGTATTTATTGTTTATGGCTATAGTGAATAACCGATAATTACAACATCAAGTCAAGGGCTTTGTTGCCTAACCAATTACTGTAAAATATAATTACAACAATATTTTTAATTCAAGCCCCAACTTAATTAGTTAAATATGTAGAACCATCATATTAAATAATATGATGGTTCTACATATTTTCATTAATTTATAATTCACTAGCTGAACCGGTGAACTTCATATCGCTTTCATTATAAATCAGTCTGAGTTTCTCGTTGACTATTCGCGTTATTTTTTAACCGACTTCAAAAAAAGGTGGAGGTTTCTCAATTCGACCGTATATATATATATAACTTCATCGTTTATAAACCGATTTTGATGATTCTTTTTTTAATGGAAAGGAGATATCCCAATGGTGGTACCATGATAAGGACACTAAGATCTGATGATGGGATCCAAGAGAAATCGAGTCAAACCTTGAATTTTATTATTTTTTCTTGTACAGAAACCTTGTCCTAACAATAACAAACACATAAAAAAAATTTGGTGCAGCCGATCGAAAGTTATGCGCGTACATACATTTCGACGATTCATTATTAGGTATATATATATATAGATTTTTATAATAAGAATAACTCTTTCAGAAATGAACAAATTCTAATTAAATAATGTTTTTTTTTTAAATCATTTACTTGAACTAATCACGTAAAAAAGAATTAAAGTAAAAATAAATTTAAGAGAAAATGTACAGATATATTTTTATAAAATGAAAGCAATTGCACTAACTGTTCATTGTGCATTACACTGATATTTTTATGTTTTTTTTGTTTATTGGTAAGTTAAAAAAATGTACATTCGGGTCGTTTGAATTTTGTTAGATTCGTTACCTATAAGGATTAATTAAGTAGTTTATTTGTTAACTAAGTGAAAATAATATAGGTTACAGTAGCCAGTTATATTTTCCCAGAAGCATTGTAATTTTTGGCCATTGTCATTTAAAGCGTATTATGTGTATATTCTGATTGATTTGTTAGTCTGAAGATGGAATTCCTATTGTATCTATAACACACAGTTTGAAATACATATAATATTGGTAAATAATTGACTACTGAAGTAGAGTATAAATAAAGACACCAAGCATAACATTTTTGTTCCATGTCGCAAGTTTTTGTAGTCGTATATTATGTGCAGAGCTTTACGTAAGATGGTTAAGGTTAACAAAAGTGGAGTAACTCGTCCGCTTCTGTGGCCTTGTTACGAGCTTATGATAGCTCTTAATTTTGACATAGTTATTTGTGAACCGTGGAGTACAATGGGGTCAAGTGCAACAATATTGTGTATAGTTAAAATAAATTCCAACAATGGTTGTAAATAAGTGAGAATAGTATCACTCTATGTAGTCATATAGTAAAATTTTATAGAACTAATATTTCGAAAAAACCTTCCTAAATTTTATTAACAACAAGTAGTATATCTACTATTTACACATTGTATAGTACCTGCTAGTTCGAATGAAGTAGCTACAGATTTAAACAATTTTAAGTAAGTTTGATGAAGCTATCTAACTACTACCACAGAATCTAAACTAATCTATAAAGCTTAAGAGTTTGTTTGTTTGTTTGTTTGAACGCGCTAATCTCAGGAACTACTGGTCCGATTTGAAAAATTATTTCAGTGTTAGATAGCCCATTTATCGAGGAAGGCTATATATCATCACGCTAAGACCTACAGGAGCACCAATGCAGAATGTTACAAAAACATTGGAAAATTAGACACTACGGACAATAGGAGACGCAAACGAGGTTGCGTGGGTCGTCTAGTAACTAATAGTACTACTACTACTACTACTGCCTAACAATGCAAAAAAATATTTTGTTTTTTTTCGGGGAAACATATTCCTGGTAGCTACTTTAAGAGTATAACAAAAGACTAATAGATTTCGTTTATCCGCTAAAGTTAAAACATCAACATAATAAAGCCCTATAAATAGTATTTAGTCCTCGCCGTTCCCAGACCGTTACAGATTAAAAGATTACAAGAACTTTAAGTCACACCCAATGTATGGTTTCATGTATTGCACATGCATACAAACATATTTATCATACACATGTTTCTCCATACAGTACAAAGATTCCTTTGTCCTATTGTTCCGTTTATACTCACACGCATGCGTGTCCAAATGCGGACAAAAAAACCCACACAATAGTATAAAAATATTTGATAATTACTTTTGAATAACAATTAGACTTATTATTAAATTTCATTCGCTAGGGGTTTGATTGGCCTAAGACCATTTTATTACTTTATAAGTGCGATGGTAAGCAATCATGCAAGACAAATATGATGTTAGGCGGATAGTTCAACTGTGAAGATAAAAGTACTAAAAAAACCAAGTGATAGAAGAATTAGAAATACATTATTACAGAATAAGTATTATTATAAAAAAAACTAATCTAATAAAATCTAAATAAAAGTAAAAGTGCTTACTTGACAGTATAGTATTCGACGATAGTAACGTAGTTTTTTGTAGATGTATTTATAATAATTTCATATTTAATGCCGCAAAAATGATGTTGAGCATACATAACTGATTCACTTGTGATCACGCCCAATGTGATATGAGACATGGTCAAGCAAATCAAAGGTATGCAGAGTCTATACAACCAGATATGTTCCTTTTGATATTTCATCAAACCTTCATGATATTTTTTTTTAAATCCCTTAAATTCTCTTGAAAATGTTTAAACGCGATAGAACGGGCAAGTCTTAAAATTATTACAATTGTCTTGTCAAAGAAGAATGCCATAAGTTACGGATTATCGCACCGTTGATTATTTCATTCTAGTAAACACGATACGATTAGGTCAGACAATTGTTATTTATGTTCTAATTAGAAAATACTTGTATTCTATCCACGAACATGATGTCATACAATTTTATTGCAATTTCACTTTGGAATCAATAATTAAGGTATATTTTGAATTTAAGAGTACTACCAGTACTATTCATGTACTATTTCCATTCTTATATTAATAAAGTACAGATACATTCGTTGAATTTAAGCTTAATATTTATTTGCCTTTAGTAATTAAAGAACATACCTTTATTTTTAATATGTTAAATAAATAATATTTATTCTATAAATCCATCCATACTAATATTATCAACCTACCTAGCTTTATCTGTAAGTTACGTTTTCACGGCTTAATCATTGCACTGATTACAATTTAAAGCATGGAGATAAGTACTTTGGTTGATTCTTGAGGATAGATCGGATCACGTGGGCAGAGTCTCAGGCAAATGCTGCTAGATTATATAAACAAAAAAATTTAATATTAAAATCTGCATGAACCTATACCTAGTAAAATTTTTATAAATGTGGTTACAAAAACACTTACACTTTTATCTTGTTTTAAAACAATAATAAAATTACAACAGGGTCATAAAAGTATAAAAGTTAGTAGTAGTAGTTATTAGTGTGTATTAATACATGAAATGTTTATTACACACTAATAACATGTTAGTATATTCCAACAAACTACAGACCGCATTTGCCAATTGTTTGTAAACTGTCATTAAAAGTACGCAAAAATTACGGTACCCAACTTGCATTGTCCGCAAGTGTACAAAGTATTTGTAAGTCTGGGAAAACTTTAGATCCAGTGTTTTCATTGCGTAATACGCAGCAAGAAAAGTTAGCGCTAACGTGAAGAAATACCAACTTTTATAAAGAGTTCAACCACTTAGTTCATTATCCGTCTAATACACCTCTACTTGTCAAAGTGAACCATACTAAAGGAGTTTTTAGTACCCGTTAGTGAAGAGTTTTTCTTTGAAGTTCCTGGCTCATTAATTCTAAAATTAGTAAGTTAGTTACCAAAGTCTTTTAGTATACTAGAATAACTAAGTCAATTGCTCTACAATATATACAAATAAAAGCCCACCAGCCACATCTATTTATTTCATAAAGCACAAGTGATTTTACAATTTACAAAGTAATTTTCAGACGGTTTTCCATGATATACAAAATGATTTGCGAGCAACGTTTGGTACTTAACTTTTAAATTAAAAGTGTATCAATATTTTTGTATGTCCTAACTAAGTCAAAATGAAAATTATATTGGCATAGTTAGGACATAATTATTTTGAGCACTTAAAAAATAAAATTAATAAAATTTCCTTACACACCGATAGCAAAAATGGTAAAGAGTGCCTCGTCGTACCACTGTGCGGTAGCGTACGCAACTGTTGTGCATGGGGCTCGTGTTTAATTCCCGGGTTGGACCAAATGTTTTGTTTCGAAGTTCGGTGTTTTCTATGTATAATATGTATGTATTTACAATTTATATCAGTTGTCTAGTACCCATAACACAAGCTCTGCTTAGTTTGGGACTAGATGGCATTGTGTGTAAAAAAACGCTGTAATCAATAAACACTATAATGCTTGCTTTTACACGCTATTCGATGCACCTTAGGTACAAAATTTATAGCAATTAATTTATTTATTTTAATATTTAGTACCTACTCAAGCCAGCTAGCTTAATGCATAGTCGAGTTCTCTCCCAGCAAAGTTATTAGTGAACAGCGGAATTAGGTATGCACAAAGTCTATGTACGTAAAATTAAAGAAAAATTTATTAAGAAACTAAATATATAGATATTAAACAAAATTCTGAATTATAATATAACACAATATTGTATATTAGTAACTACTTCTACACTTTTTAATAGAAAAATACTACATACATACATAGGTATTAATCTGTTATTGCTGAGAACGAAAAATTCCCTCTTTCACCTCTTAAATGGAAGAAGAGAATTCCATAATCGCACCGCAGACATGAAAATCAATTTTTTTGTTTAACACCGATAGAAAATTTAATAATACATTGGCATACATTTTGTGTATAGCCATAATGACCTCAATATTTGGTTGCTTCACTAGTCATCTTAAGTAAACTATGGAATCGCAAGACTGCTTAGAATGGTAGTACCCAGAAGGGGCACATGGTTGTCAATCTGAATGGTAAATGACATTAATAATGATGAGAGAAAACAAATAGGTATGTAGTTCAATCAAAATGATACCTTTACATGATTTAAATAAGGCTTTATATAACTTAGTTTATTCTGTGGTCAAGGATCAGAAATTCAAAAATAAAAACTTATCAAGTATCATTATTAATATAGGAATACATGGCGGTGTCTATCTATCTAAACTAATAAATACACATTTAGATGTTTATCTGTGATTGATGATATAAATACCAGGTAATAAATGTGATTTCCTGTGATATTTAAAATTTAAAGCTTTTCATTTATAGATAAATGTCTGTAGTTCAAGGTAACGATATTAGAGTATATATACAAAGGAATATAAAAATAAAATAATTTTAGACGTAGGTTATAAGGAATATAAGAATAAAATGTTACCTACGTCAAAATTTTACCTTGACAATTTTACCAAGCAGTTTTATTTAAAAACAAAAGATGCAAGCATAGAAAATATTTTCCAGAAATAACTTAAGACCATTGTATTTGCTTTCCACTACAGCCAACAGTTTTTTTTCTTAGCTAAGCTAAATGTATTCAATGAACACTACGTAACTTACTTTTAATGCTTTGCGTTTAATGGAATTTGTACATGTCGGGGCAACTCGTACTATTCTTGTGGTTACAAACGACAGAATACACAATAGTACCTTACCTACCTGGTTTAGAGTAGCAAAACAAAAAATAATAAACTTAAATGGTGAACTGAGTTTTTGAGACATTAAAATGTGTTAACAGTAAAATATGATGGTTTAAATTAATTTTGTAAAAAAAACATATTGTACAGACAAACAAGTATAAATTATCTTTCAGCTTTACATATTTATAAAGTTTCTGATAACAGCGCCATCTGTATGTAGCTATATTAAACCACAAAATACGGGTTTTAATACCAGATGAAGGTTTTAGAAAGTATAAACAAATCGCGGTTATTAGATTTTATTATAGTGTGTTACTCTAGCGATAGAGGGCATATCAGGCTTTTATTGTAAAAGGAATGTTAAATTGTAGTAATTTCTTCTAAAGTATAAATATTAATGGTGCATGATGATATTATTAAATTAAAGAAAACTTAATTAAGAAACTAAATATATAGATATTAAACAAAATTCTGAATTATAATATAACACAATATTGTACATTATTAACTACTTCTATACTTTTTAATAGAAAAATACCACATACATACATAGGTATTTATCTGTTATTGCTGTGTTGTGTAGCAATTAGGGTTTTGTATGATCTGCAAATATTTGCTTTGAACTTTAGGTTTTTTTATGTATAACTAGCTAAACACCTCGGTGTTCCCCGAGGTTACTGTCGTACCGCGGGTAACGCCGCGGAAACTTTTTTTGAGTCTAAAAAGAAGTAGCCCAAGTTAGTTTTCACATCATCAGCTACTTGCCAGTGAGAGTCCCGTCAAAATCGGTCCAGCTGTTCCAGAGATTACCCGGAACAAACAGACAGACAGACAATTTTTTTTTTGTTTTTCTTTTTTTTTATTTATTTATATAAACAATGACATCTTACACATTACAATAAATTAAGTACTCGCCAAGCTGTTCTGCTTTTTGGCGAGAAGCGCTCTTAATAACATAATAAATGTATGTATGTATAAATAAATACAATTGGAGTGTCTGTTTGTATTATTAAAGTAATCGTTTTTTAATAAATGCATTTGTATGTATACACGATACATCTACCAAAATATTTTTTTTTTTAATTTTTGTATGTCTTTCTCTCTGTCGGTCTGTCTGTCTGTTTGTTCCGGGTAATCTCTGGAACGGTTGGACCTTTTTGACGGGACTTTCACGATCACGACGGATGATCTAAGGAGTAACTTAGGCTACTGTTTTTTGACTAGCTTTGTCGCGTTATATACATTAAGCCATGTTTCTTACATTCGGATCTTTTTGAATTACCTGACAAAACAAAAACAATTTGAAATACGTGTTTCATTTTTTTTTGTAAAATATAACAGGGTCGTCAAAGTGTTACTAGGATCATTTTTGAGAACTTATACTTTTTATATCGTTAACACTTCCTAAGGCTTATACATATCAACCAAACGCTGTCCACTGCTGAACGAAGCTTTCTCCAGAGGAGCGTCTCAGGCTGAAGATAATAAAATTAAGCTGTTTGCCAGATTCGGTTAGTAAGAGACGTAGTGAAAATTGCATCTGGTAATACCAGCCTTATTTCATTTATTAACAAGGAAAATGAGACTAGTATGATGATGACTGAGACTCCCAGAGAAATGACAGAAAGTCAAGAAATTAAACATTTTGAGTTTCTGAAGCGCGTACAAATAAATAAGAATTTAAATATACATACATATAGACTTCACTAGAGATATACGTTACTGCCGTCAATAAATACATACCCAGAGACGAAGACGTCAAATTATTACCATCCATCCGTGGTTTTAACCGAATGTTACGTCTTGTAGTTTCATTGAAACACAACTGTATTAAACGTACATATAAAGGTATTATTAGTTACATAAGTTAACGCGTAGTTAGTAAGCCTATCCTACATGTTACAGTATCAAAAGAAGTTTCACTTTCACTGTTATACCCAGTATGATTAACAAAAACTTCACTACATAGGTATGAATGGATACCATTTGTTGTAAGAGTAAATAACAAAAGGCTCAAATAACATTTAAATTGGTTTTGGAGATATAAATCAATTGTTACCTTGTTTTCAAAAGCTGTGTTTTAAATTTGGCAATTTTAGAATACGTTGAAAATTTTAAATAAAAAACAGATAAAGGATATACATTTAATTCGAAGTAGTAGAGCCACGCTGATTTTATCTAAACGGACAGGTGATGTGTGGCCTGCCAAAATAACTCTACTCTACCTAATGGAAAGTATAAGCATAATCCAAGAGTGATGGTCACCATACTCATTGCGAATGCAGACAATGCAACAATGCAGCATGGCGACCCACACCATGGCGGCCTAGTGATGCTTCTGCATCTTTGGGCCTCCGGTCTCGCACTCACCAACGAAGCACACCAGCACGATCGCTGTCATTTTACGTTGATTTTCTGTGCGAGGGTAGTACCGCCCCGGTCGAACGTGCTGAAATCAGCATGGCTCTACTACCTTTCATTGTTTCCATGGCACATTAATTAATCAAAATCGCCGTTTAATTTAAATCAACCACTGATTTAACTGGAAGTCGATTTAATTGTTATCTGGGCGACTAAGAATCAATTAAACTTGTTATGTAATTTATATCTACTGTAATACCACTCTAGTCATGACTCATGTCTAGGACAGGGACCAATGGCAATTGTTTTCCGCAATTCAAGTAGGAGCTCTAATAGATTGGCGGTTACTGTTTGTTGTTTTGAAGCTGTATGCTTTACTTTGGCGTGGGTGTATGTAATAATAATAATAAATAAACATTTCGGACATCTAACACACAACGTCATCTAGTCCCAAGCTAAGCAGAGCTTGTGTTATGGATACTACGCAACTGATATAAATACATATATACCTACTTTTTTTGTAAATACATACATATTATACATAGAAAACAGCCAAACTTTTGCAGATCAATCAATCATTTGGTCCGACCGGGGAATCGAACCCGAGACCTCAAGGAACGCGACTGCATACGCTACCACTGTGCCACAGACGCAGTCAGTCAGTATGTAATGATTATTAACGTGATGAAGTAGACATATTTTCATTTCTTTTTTTTTTTTTTTTTTTTTTTTATGTTTGACCCTGCCAAAATGACTCTACTCTGCCTGATGGAAAGCATGAGTAGAATCCAAGAGTGGTGGTCACCATACTGCGAATGCAGACAATGCAACAATGCAGCATGGTGACCCACACCATGGCAGGCTAGTGATGCTTCCGCATCATTGGGCCTCCGGTCTCGCACTCACCAACGAAACACGACAGCATGATCGCTGTCATTTTACGTTGATTTTCTGTGCGAGGGTAGTACCGCCCCGGTCGAGCCGGCCCGTTCGTGCTGAAATCAGCGTGGCTCTACTACCTTTCGTCATTTTATTGACAAGAAATATATAGAAAACTAGCTGAACCCCGCGTTGTTACCCGCGGTTATTGTTGTACCGCGAGTAACGCCGCGGGACAAAGTTAGTCTAAAAAAAGTAGCATAAGTTACTCCCTGGATCATCAGCGACCTGCCAGTGAAAGTCCCGTCAAAATCCGTCCAGCCGTTCCAGAGATTACCCGGAACAAACAGACAGACAGACAAAAATTTTTTTAACTACATTTTTCTTATATGTACCCTGTATACATACATATGCATTTAGTAAAAAGTGGTTATTTTAATATTACAAACAGACATTCCAATTTTATTTAGTTGTATAGATGTAAAGTGGTAAGAAATGTCCTAAATCTATTATATTTATTTCAGTGTATGAAGAATTATGTTCTTACTTGTTGGTAAATATTTCAAGAGCGTGACTACATTAAAATAAAATAAAAGGTTTTATGCTACCAGTTTGTATACGTAACAAAAGTTTTCGATGCTAACGTGATTGCATGTGTATAATGTGAAAGGTGCTACAGATGCAATAAAAAATAATATAATTCATCACATAGTACGATCGCGAAGATAACTATGATAATGATAATAGAGCCAAGTTCTCCAAGACTTATTTAAGACTTCTAAGGCAATTGGTATATTTATTATTTATCTCACTATATTTACAAATGTTACGTAACATAATAAATATCCGTAACAATATAAAGAGATGAATTCCCATTTAGCAATAATTATAATAATTTTGAAAATAAAAAAAAATACTTACCAAATTTAATGATTCATAGATTTAATATGCATAAGCTTTTGTATATTTGATCAGTTGGTGTTTGATATATTTTGAAATTTACCTGCAACAAAAATAAAATACATTAACAAAGTGTTACTTATGTACACATAACCGAATTAAAATGTAATCTTTTGCAATTCTCGTAATTTACAAAATAGACATACTAATTTAATTACCATATTATGTAATATTTGTGTAATATTGTTACAACAAAAAATTGATAATCATTAGTAAATTAATAAAAGGAATTTGCTGTGTGTGTGTGCCTACACCTCAAGAGACATAAATGCGTTGCCACCCTTAAGTCTCGCCAGAATTAAGGTAACAGCCCACTAGACCTCCCACCCATTACCCGACCAGCACTCCCTCATCACTCGGTGTTCGTTCCTGGTCGATGAATGGACAACGCTGACAGAGTACGTTCACCATATGGTCTATTGGCCGACCGAACTTAGTCAAAATTATTATTAATTATTAGCTGAACCTCGCGATGCTACCCGCGGTACGACAATAACCTAAAAAAGTACCCTTAGTTACTCCTTATATCATCAGCTACCTATATATAGTGAAAGTCCTAGCAAAATCGGTCCAGCCGTTTCAGAGATTAGCCGGAACAAACAGATAGACAGACAGATAGACCGACAGACAGATAGACCGACAGACAGATAGTCAACAATTATAAAAAAAAATATTTTGGTATATGTACCGTGTATATATATGCATTTAGTAAAAGCGGTAATTTCAATATTACAAACAGACACTTCAATTTTATTTTTTTGTATAGATATAGATAAAAGTATAGATTAATATACTTTTATTATTTTTATTGACAAATGAATAGGTATAATAATTGTGTTTTAAAAAAGAAAATATATCCAGAAATAATGGAAAATGAAGAAGATTAAGAAGTACTTTCGCTATTTCAGTTTATTACATTTAATGAAAATTAGTGACTCTCAAGTTCATTTATTTAACTAGATGTGTGTTATTTGACTCTAACATCGAAATATAAGTTTAAAACTTCTTTTAGAAAACTTAAATTTTTGAAGGTGATTTGTAGTATCATATTGTTGTATGTTTTTATAAAGGTGACGGTTGTCTAGTAAAGAGTATCTTAGGCATTAAGTCCGCCAATGCACCAAATGTGCATGATATGTGTAAAAATAAATAAAGATTGAAATTTTTCAAATTCTTTAACTCCTAATTTGGCTTGCTCACTTCCGCGTCTACAAAGTATTGTGTAAACTGTCGTTGTATGTTTAACTCTTGATATACAATAACGGAGTGACGCAACCTAATTTCAACATGATTAACATAGAACAAAACCGTAGGAGAATTCGAATTAGTATACTATACGAAGCTGTAACATGTAACTGTATAAAATTATTTTAAAGTAAAGTAGCTCTTATACTAGGCTGGTTGTTGCCCGCGGCTCCACCCGCGTATATGTCGATTATCGCGGCAAGTAGTACCCTACGTGTTATTTTAATGTATAAGCATTATTACTGTAAGGTTTCATCCAAATCAGTTCAGTAGTTTTTGCGTGAAGAAGTAACAAACATACACACTCACAAACTTTCACCTTTATATATTAGTGTGATAAGATATACTATAAACTCTAGACATAACATGAATAGTTTTGAACTTATATAAATACTATATGAGAGCCTGAAAACCCACTCACAAGATCAAATAAAAATATTTAGAAATTTCTAGAAATTTACTTACAAATAAGTTTAAATAACATTTATTATATTACTAGCTATGCCCTTCTACTTCGTATAAGTGACACGTGAATTTTTTCCACCTTTTAAACCCTCCCTGGACTACCACAAACATTCCAAAACCAAAATCAATTAAATCTGCCCAGCCGTTCTTGAGATTTAGCGAGACAAACAAACAGCAATTGATTTTTAAATATAAGATTTATTTGTTATAATTAATATTATCTAAACATTTACAATCATACCGCAACTAGAACTGCTTTTAAAACCATAACCTTATCATGTTTAAATTAAAGGTCATCTACCCAATTTAACAATGAAAAAGGCTATTTACACGTTTTCAACTAATAAATAGACTGTAATACGTCTATTAACATTTATTTATGTACCCACGCATAGAGTTATATAGTGTTAAATGAAGTAATCTGCATATTTATTACATGACAACTGTTGACTTCAAAACTAGAGAATATCTAAACAATTAATTAAAATTGGAGTGTCTGTTTGTAACATTAAAATAATCGCTTTTTACCCTATGCATATGTACCTATGTATACACGATTCATATACCAAAATAGCATTATTTACATTTTTGTCTGTCTGTCTGTTTGTTCCGGGTAATCTCTGGAACCGCTGGACCGATTTCGACGGGACTTTCACTGGCAGGTAGCTGATGATATAGGGAGTAACTTAGGTAACTTTTTATTTACTAACTTCGCTCCGGGGCGCTGCCCGCGGTTACAACATAAAACGCGGGTAACACCGCGGGTCTCAGCTAGTTGTTAATACATTTTAATGTTTCAGGAGTTATGTTGTCACCTAATCAGATCAGGCTTTAGTACCTACTGGATATAGGCCTCTCCTTAAGGCCTGTATTTACTTTGGTTAGTGCAAGGTGCAAGTGCGTAGTAACAAACCTCCTTTGGTTTTGGCCTACTATACTAGGCTAGAATCTCACATTGTTATCACATTGAAGTTATCAAGTAATTGACATTTTAAGATTATACTGGCACGCTAGAGCACCTAATAGAGTAATTATACGCCAAAAATGCCTTACATCATTTAGAAAAAGAGCTGATACTCTTACACTGCTGGACCGACATTAACCAAACATAGCTAAGAACCATCGCCAGGAAACTGGCTTTCAAATAAAAAAACCGCATCGGAATCGGTTCATCTGTTCAAGCTATAATACTACAGACTCACACACACACACACACACACATACACACACACACACACATACACACACACACATACACACGCACAGAGAGACATCGACGTCCAACTTATAATACCCCTCTTTTTACGTGGCCGCGGTGAAAATGTATTTAGATATACTTTTATAATACTCCATATTCTTTAACTTTCACATGACTTGCGAATCTTCCTAAATAAAAATAAGACTAGACTCATCAATTGTTCCTTCAACATTAAGTTGAATTTTGATTGGAATGCGAATTACGTCTCGAAAGCAGTAGTCGGACGCCGTCACGGGACGTGGACGTCTGCAGTAATTAAACCACTTAGAGGATATAATTATTTCATGCTTGTTTGTCTGCGAAACATATACTTGCTTTGCAATTCTCGTATAAATTAACTAGCGTAAAACTAAAGCAGTACATCTGATTAAGTAATGTTCTTATTGAAACACTCTTTACACTATTACGATAAAAGCCATCATCAATTTCAATTAATTTGTGCGTGATAGATGTTTTTATCAGTTTTATATAGTTTTCTTATATGCAATCAATTCAATGCGGAAAAGTCTTGTTTACTTTGCAATTTTTACACAAATGTTGTTTCGGTCGGTCAATTGAGTTTCCATTGATGTTGCCTGTAAGCTAACGGAATATTTTTTTTGGTAGAACTGAAAGATAAGAGAATAATCTAAAACTTGATAACATTATAAAATAAATTAAATTGTTGACTACTATTTGTTAATGATATTAGCGATAAAGTCACCAATTTCTATACTTTTGACCTTACATCTATTACATTACATTTTTGTAGAGTATTTTTTCTTCTTTATAATAGCGACTATAACTTAACATTGAGACGACGTAATTCATATACATTAGATTAGTTCTGTAAAAACGTTTGTATTATGTCAACTTCGCTAGGACCTCAGGGCATTACTTTTGATACTCAGTACTGGGATGACCGAGCTTTGCTCGTTATTTCCTTTTTGGTAAATTTCCTAAAGATGAATCCTAGCTAAATCGACTTATAGCCCCAAAATATTGAGGAATTTCAGATTATAAAAAAAGATTCAAGAATTGATTAAAGGTATTAGATAAGGATTACAGAGTACTCTATGAAAAAATATAATTGCCTTAATGAATGCAAATTATATGAATCAATTCAGACCACACTTCAATTCAGACCACACTTCAATTCAGACAACCCTGGGGCACCACTGGGATCGCCCAGTGGTCGAAATTTAAATTCAACCATAGTTAATTTTCTTTTTCTTTCTGCCCTCGTCCTCCATTTAGGTAAAGTTTAACTGTGCCAAATTCCATACTCCTCCGTTCGCATAATTTTCGTTTAAATAGGTACAAAGTTTTTATTCACGTATTTATTATATTTGTTACTAGCTGTGCCCCGCGGGTAAAACGAACTAACTAGTCTAAAAAAGTAGGCTATGTTGCTCCTCGTTACATTAGCTATCTACCAGTAAAAGTCTCGCGGTACAGCTGTTCCAGAAACCGGAACAAACAGACAGAGAGACAGACAAAAATATAAAAATATGTTATTTTGGTATATGTACCGTGTATACATGCATATCCATTCAGTAAATAGCGGTTATTTTATTATTATAAACAGACACTCCAACTTTATTTATTTGTATAGATGAATTTTCTATATACTGTTTGTATATTATTAATTGAGGACCTAATAATCAGGTCTATTTAGATCTTAAAATGTAACAGGCATCGTGTTGTTATTTCAAGTGTAATGGCAAAATAAAAACAGACACATCTATCTTTTATGTCATTTATTTATTTATTTAAATAAATAAATAAATATGTCATCAAATGTAATGAGCGAGAATCGAACCTACTACCTCTGGCACGGTCACTGACCACTAGAGTTAGACTAACGGGTCTGTCGTATCCAGATGTTTTTGAAATATTGATAGGTATTATTAATAATCCATGAGATAAACGCCATTTGAAATATATATCTTACATTACAATATTTTGAATTACACCACAAATGCCTAACCAAATTCTCATTATGTATTAAATGAAATCGCCAAAATAAGAAAACGCGATTGCTCAAAAGTCAGCTGCAACCATATCATCATGTTTACTTAATGTCGTCATGATATTGAAAAGTTTTTACCGGTTTAAGGCGGTGGTAATGAGCGTCATTATTTTTATGTTTTGTATTTTTATGTTATTTTTATTTATTTTTTAGATTTAGATAGTTAAACTGTAGAAGTATAACATAAACAACTTAAAGTATTGTGTGTTTCCATTTCGAAAACATAAAACAGATTACAGCAAGTTCCGTTAAATTATTTTGTAAATTGAGTCACAGAGGTTTCAGGTTAGTGTTATAAAAAGACTAAGAAAATCAAGACTTGGTAAACATTACCATGAGTAATATTTTGATAGGTGATAACGGCTGGAGTCTCAAACTCTTTGGGTCTAGTGCGCGTTTGGTTTATAGTCCATTCGCTTAAATACGGTCACTTTGATTGCGCATTTCTAGTGTACAAATTTTAAATCTTATGAACTAATCTTAGGTCTAGAATATAGCATTATAATTATATTTAATACAGGTTTAGACCGAAGTATTGAATAATACATCTTTATCAAATGTAAGCCACCACGAAATCAAAGAACTCGCCTGTGGCGTACACCCACAAGTAAGTATAATTTATCAGTTTAGGCCGCCCCGCACCAGTGTAGTGAATGGTTGTGTTTATTGACTCTTCTAACATGTAAACTGAAAATATTTGAGTATAGAAATGCTATTTGATGCTAGAAAGATGAGATGTTTTCATTTTGAAGTGAAAACTTCTTAAGCGGTGTTGTGCTATTTTTTGTGATGGGTAAAAAAATTTAAACGCGTGTCAGGTCACGTGACCTGATAGTATATTCGTAAGACGGAGGCGTGACGTAGAATAGGAAGTAATATCTTGTGTCTGTGTATCTGTAATATCGAATTGTGGTTAATAAAAATACGAAATTAAATAAATAAAATTTAATAAATCAGAAATGGACAACGTTAATTTTCAAATTTTCACTTCTGCCGGCACTCGCGGCGTGCAAACCGTTTTTTTATGTAATTTGTCTTTACTACCTAGGCGAGCACCTAACTTGAACGAATTAAAACATTCGTATTTCACAACAATAACCACAATTGCATGCTTCGAGTGTACCGATACTATCTTAACGAATGGACTTTACATCATAATTCGATCTCGACGGCGACCGATTCGGCGCGGCGGCTTTGTGATTGGCGAAGAATTCAGTGTGGGTCTTTGACTAGACCCCCTGATGTTTATATGTCACTTCTCTTAGTAAACGCAGTCGATCAGAAAGTGTCTATTGCTGTCCGCGTACCTCAATTTTTAAATACCTAAATAATATTACGGAGGACTTTCAAATACAAAATGTCAACAAGTATTGCCTGCGGTTTGAAATAATCACTATTTGTAATACTAAACCTAATAAAAAGGTCACATGCGCATCATAAACATGAATGTGATGACGAATAAAAAGTACACTTGGTGAATATTTTTAAACATGTATTTAAAAATAAACGTAACTGATAAATCATTTAAATCCATTTTACACGTTCTTAATTTAAATTTGAAATTAAAATTGATTGCTATATTGATTAAAACTTTAAGATTTGAATATTGCGTGAAATGTTGGTATCATTTGCCCTTTAATTTATTTAAAAAAAAAAAGATTGCTATATTGATTAAAACTGTTAGATTTTAGTATTGCGTAAAATGTTGGTATCATTTGCCCTTTGGTAAGACATTTATATCATAATATATCATAGACACTAAATTCTTATAGTATTGAATGCTTTTTATCTTCACTCTCGCTCAACTCTAACTGGATGGGAATGCAAATCTGAATGACAATGCAAAATTTCAATCTGACTCATCATCAGCCCTACTTAACATAATAATATGTTTGACAGAATATACACGAATAATTTAATAATAGTTACAGAAATCATTATAGTTGTAAATATAATTTTTATGATGAATTCATGCTTGCTTAAACCTTTACCTAATTTGACTGGTCGACAACACTTTAGATATTAAATCAGCCGATTGTACATTTGTGCATAGATGCAAAAAAAAAAACAAAAATACAATTTTTTTTTATCTTTTAGTTATCTATAGATTGAAAACACTATATTTTTCAAAGTCATCATCAAAAAATCAGCAGAAATTAAATCATTGCAATGGACATCGGATATCCGAAATTTTAAATAAAACACTGTATTATGCATTAGTTAACGCATCATTAATTACGACTTGCAGAAGGAAATCTTGAGAATTTATTCTATACACAAAAATAGGTTCTCTACTTATTACTTGATGACCTCACATAGACACACGACTCTTTACGGCTAAAGTTGACAGGCAAATGATGTGTACATGTAAGAAGGAAAGGGGAAAATATAACGAAAAATAGCCACCTATCTTTTTGATACCTTTTACCGGCGCGAACAATTTTTGTATTGTAAGGTACCCTGCGTTTTTGACTCGATATTCTCGTAAGCGTATGCAATATTTATAAAGCTTCAAAGAACGGCAGAGCAGCGCAGAACTTTGAATTTCATCCCTTATATCAGAAGTTACTTATGTATGTAAATAAGCCTCGCCGTTGTTATCAATGGTCTCATGAACATATAGCCGCCGATTTACAAAGTGTTCATGAGTTAATTAACTTTCTACATAAATAGAAAAGACACACGAGACGGCTAAAAGTATACGGAAATAAGTTGCAAATTTAATTACATTTCATTATAGTACGATTTTGATCATAAAATAACTAATTAACGCTTTGAAATAATTACTCAACTCAAGTGAAATAATACTTTTCAATAGAAGCACGTAATGCCCTCTATCCTATGTGGGGCACAATAACTTTCGTAATTATAATGATTCAGTATCAAATTATTGTAAGTCTTGCACTTACGCGTACTTGTGAGTGACAAGTCAAAAACTGAGTGCGTTTTGACTTATCGAGGTTATTTTTAAGGTTTCACAATCATAAGTGCTTATTGATTCGAAGTTGTTTGGAAGAAATTGCACCTACAAATAAAGCAGCCTTCTGTGTACCTATAACGTATATGAAAATGGTATTTTACCCGATGGGTATTGTAAAAAAGATTTTTCAAACAAATCAATTAAACTAAGTGTCCGTTTGCAATTTCAAGTTTACAGCTTTTCACTAAATGTATATGGAAGTCCATAGACTTCTATAGACTGATAGACAAAAAAAAATATTTTTGATTTTAGTACCTAAATTAGATTTTGACGGAACTTACACTGGCAGTTTGCTGTTTTATTTTAAAACTAGCTGAACCCCGCGGTGTTACCCGCGGTTATTGTTGTACCGCGAGTAACGCCGCGGGACAAAGTTAGTCTAAAAAAAGTAGCCTAAGTTACTCCCCGGATCATCAGCTACCTGCCAGTGAAAGTCCCGTCAAAATCCGTCCAGCCGTTCCAGAGATTACCCGGAACAAACAGACAGACAGACAGACAGACAAAAAATTTTTTAAGCACATTTTTGGTATATGTATCGTGTATACATACATATGCATTGATTAAAAAGCTGTTATTTTAATATTACAAACAGACACTCCAATTTTATTTATTTGTATAGATATATACATTTTAGTACAAAATTAAAAGCAATGACGTAGTAAAAATATCCGATTTAAAAGCAACAAGGGATTATTGTGTACTGCTGTGTAGGTATATATTTTTAGCCTTTGTAAATAAAAGTATGCCAATTTACACTCTATGTTCATATTAGCGTTAAAACGACGTTAAAAGCACGTAACGCCCTTCGAGTCCAACGTATAACAACGCGTTTAGGGTGCTGATGGAGTTGCCGCGTTTATATTGTGCTTCAGATATGTGTGCAGAAGCCCGAGTTGACTGCTTTTATAATGTGTAATGCATAAGAGATGCACATCCCTGGTATGAAGGGGCGGCATTAACAGCACTCTAAAAATGATCTCCAGACGACTGGAATACGTAATTGTAAACCGATGCTGCAAACTCTCTGCAGCATAATTAAGTAATTGTTTAAATATAATTTATTAACATAGATGTAAGTTAAATTGTTACTAACACAATGACTCTGACTTATTATTATATATTATTAAGGATTGGACCTATATTCATTTATAATACCAGTGCTAAAGAAATGTTTGACACATAATGAACTGAACCAGCTATAATAATATCCGGTTTAGTTTGGTATCTGGCGAGTGGCGCATGCTTTAAACATATATGGACACTTTTGTGTCTTGTATTGAATACAAGCTACCAATGAATGTTTGATTTCTATAGATGGTTCCACAAATATGGTTTTACAAGTAACACCGATTTCAGATTTAATCTCAATAGAAGTACAACGAAAATTATATGTGTTACAAGTTGTTGTGTCATCACATTAGTACGCATGAATATCCCTTAATAGTTTATAGGACACGATAAGTACCTTAACTTCCAAAGGTATATTAAATCTGACAACAGTATATTTCGCTAGCTGCTTATGAGTTGGGCCACACAGCGCAAGTGGACGTCTATACGTTTTGCTCCACATACGTAAGTGTGGACATCTTATGAGGACATTGCAACACGCCATTTTTCTTAACGCTGTGAAGGTAAATGTTAGGAAATATAAAACATCTATATTACTCCGTGATGTAAGGCAAGTTATGACTGCGTTTAAATCTTTGCAAATTTATTGGTGCACCGGCTATTAGCTAAGCTATTGGTATAATTTATTATATCTAGGAGTAAAAGTAAAACACACAGAACCATTGCAGAAGTCGAGTGTGAATTTTAAGTGGATCTGAATGTATACGAAATAAATAAAATTTAAGTGTCTGCTTATAATTTCAAATTAACAGCTTTTCACTAAATGCATCTGGAAGTATAGACGGTACTGAAATTAAAAAATCAAATTTTAAAATGTTTTTCTGTGAGTGTGTTTGTTTCGGCTAATCTCTGTAACGGCTTTACCGATTTCAACAGCACTTTCACTAGAAGATAGCTGATGATATAAGGAGTAACGTAGGCTACGTAGTGCTTTCTAGACTAACTTTGTCTTACGACGTTTCTCACGGTTGCGGTTCACAAAAACAACCGCGGGTAGCTTTGCTAGTAGAACATAACATGTATGTGTCTAATGTATGATGGATGAACCCACTTACAAGAAATTATAATCTACTGTAAGTACATGGCTATTATAATATAAAAATAATTGTCTCAAATATTCATTGTTGCTTCAACTTAATGCAATAAAAAAACAGGAATCTTGGTTTTGTAGAACATTTTATGAAATTGAAAGAGTTGATGGTGATAGAACCTCGTCCAATTTGTAATTTGGTTTCATCTAATTGATATACAAAAAAATATTTGTATTATAGATGTCATGCGTATCACACAATATCACTGCTAGACTTTTGAGGTCATGGTAGGCAATCATAGTAATATATTAGGTACATCAATTTTATTCTTAAATTGCTATTTTATGAATTCTTAATTTATTGATGAAAAACTGATTAATCTAACCTCCAAATGCGTTTATTACTATCCTAATACTTTTATCCTTTTTTGTAAAAACACAATTTATATTTAATACTAGCTTTTGCACGCGGCTTCGCTCACGCAGACTTTAACCCCCAGATTTACCCCCTTAGGGGTGGAATTTCCAACATTCCTTTCGTAGTGCATACTTACTATATTAAGAACCTACATGTAAAATTTCAAGATTCTAGATTCAGTGGTATGTCAGTCAGTCACCTTCCTTTTTTATATATATAGATATATTAGATCTTTAATGATAATAATATGCCTCTTTGTGGTATGCACTCAGTCTTGACACCATGTTAACGAAACCACCCGGAATAGTATAGCACAAATGCGCCATTTCTTCATTTATTCGTACACTAGGAATATCAGAGTCGTTATCATACAATACTTAGGAAGACTTAAGGTAACAATTTGTGAATCACACATAAAGTTATGTGTGGATCTAAGCTACAACACTTTTTTTACAATGGAAAATAGAAAGAAAGAAGATTTGAGCTGTCAATTCGCAAATTGACAGCTCAAATCACTACACCATTAAAGCAGCTACAGATATTTGTCAGTCGCTGTTTTCCTAACTGCGTAAAATTATTTGAAGAATATCTCTTACAGCAACGGCATATGATAGTATCTGCCCATCCTTGCCAATTTTGAACATAAGTTCAATATCATTACGCAATTTAAACCTTGAAAATTCAAACAGAAATTCTGTGAATAAATTACTCCATATTGAAATGCACAAAATATGAATCTGTAATCAGAACCAGTTTAATCTTTCGGCACTTACAAAGAAGATTCAATTATTAGTTATACAAAACAGACATTTAACTTAAAGTTAATAAAATTTAGTTCAGGATGCAAGCTTAAATTATATTACTTGCAATATGTATTGTCCTAACTAATATTAAAATGCGAATGTGACTTTATTTGATACGTCTTCACGCAAAAAGCACTAAACTTATTTTAAAAATTCTGTAACTAATAGAAAGCTACATCATCAGAGAGTAACCAAGCCTTTTCACCGACATAGGCGCGGGTAGAACCTGGCTCAAAAGCTAGTAAATACTAAAATTAAGATTCAACATATAATATAGACCGTACAGTATAATATAGTTTAGTGAGGTATAGGATATAACTTAAAATTTAAAATTTATGAAAGTAAGATGTTGAACAAGCTTCCTCAGTTGTTTGCTTACAAAAATCATGAGAGATAATTAATTCTGCAATACAATTCTACAGGTTCTTCTCGTCATTAAACGAGATTGTTTTATAAAACTTTAGAATAAACAAGGGTATTACGAAGAGGCTACTAAATACTACTAACCCATAACTTCCTTAAACAAAATAACACAAGACATTTTCTAGGTGATAATCATCTTTGGTACGAAACTAAGCAAAGAACGCTTTGTTTTTTTTTTTTGATGACGTCTTCGCAGACGGTGGCGACCGCGGTAAAACTGCTGTCGCTACCGGCCATGGAGCGTATGACGACCGGTAGCGAGAGATCTCCTCCGATGACTGCAGTGAAGGCCCGACGCTGCGACGCCCATGCGGGGCAAACCGCCAGCGCGTGCTGGGCCGAGTCCTCACTGCAGTCGCAATGGTGGCAGGCGGGACTCATTTCCCTCCTGGCGACCGAGTGCAGGTACTTCCCGAAGCAACCCTGCCCGGAAAGCACCTCTGCGTCAGTCGGAAGCAAAGAGTCCCGTGCTGCCGCCCTGCCCACTCGAAAGCAAAGAATGCTCTGTCCTAACCATACTGCTGACAAACATACATATAAGTTAGTTTTTGGGCTGATGCTCAGCCTGCGCATATGTCGGTTATTGCGGTGTCTCTTTAATCAGATACAACTTTTTATTTATCAATCGATTGAAATAAAATAAAAACTTAATATTAAGAGATATTTACCACCATGCACGTAAGAAAAACAGCTTTCAAATCGAATGAATTACTTCACTGAGTAACTCAGAGACAAACAGATCAACATTGTACATTGTTTTAAGTTCTATTATTTCAATAAAGACTCCTAAATTAGATTTTCTTTAATAAGTATCCTTTAAGTACAGACATTGAGCTGACACATTTTTGTTAAAATAAATAGATGTAGATTATTAAACAAATGTAAACTCAGAAAACAACAACAACTAAATTCGTAACTAAAAACCTTTTTACCCATTTTTACTAAAATCACGCGAAAGTATGAAATGTGATACTGGTAAAGTTTACGGAGGAGTGCAGAGAGTTGAAAAGAATAAATAAAAAAAGTCGCGTGGTGTCGTGGGACACCAGATAGGAACGAAGTTCCTTATCATAAAATATAATAATACATATAACCTACAGATGGCGCTATACACAATTTTTCGTTCTCGAAATAATTGAAATTAAATAAAAAAGAGTGAAGAAAAAATTACTTTTTTTTTATATTTTGTAAATACATACATATTATACATAGAAAACATCCAAACTCCGAAAAACAAACATTTGCAGATCATACAAACATTCGAACCCGAGACCTCAATCATTATTCGCATACGCTACCATTGCGACACTGAGGCAGTCAATCTTACGTTACGGACGCTTTTTGCCGGCTAGGGTCCACTCCGCAAGGCCCCATAAGGCTCTTTGTTCGAAAAATTTATTAACTATGATCCAATTTATGTTGGGCGACCACGGGGTGACCACTAATTTAAATAAAAACTTTTTAACAAGAAAAATCGACTTCTAATAGTATCCACGTAAACTCTCTGCATACGAACTCTAAAAAGCGTAAAATAAACTGGTTTCAATTTGATTAGCTTGAATTACAACATGTCAATTTTCTATACGAAATTCTATTATTTTAAATGAAGTACTATTTTATTTTTTACCCGACTACGGCAAAGCCAAAGGAGGGTTATGATTTTGACAGGCTATGTATGTATGTATGTATGTATGTATGTATGTTCATTTGTTCCCTCCTAGCTCCTTAACTACTCATTAGATTTGGACAAATGAGGTGTCTCTAGAAGCGTCGTGATCGTCTTCTGGTTATAGGCTATATGACGTGTCACTGAATCTAATGTGGCGCCCTGTAGCCGGCATAAAGTACTGTATTAAAAAATAAATTTGAGATAAATATGCCGTGTTTGGTATCATTGGAAAGGGCGTTACTTGTACATTTCAAAAATACATATATTATTAGCATTTGTTTGTGACTTTGTCCGTATTTATTCGATAAGTGTGATATTTCTATGGTATGCTTATTTGTTGCCTCATTCTTTCTAAACTATTCAGAATAAGACAAATGAGGTATCGTTAGAAGCGTCTTGATTGCCCGCCAATAATAGGCTATATGACGTGTCACTGAATCTAATGTGGCGCCCTCTAGCCGACGTAAAGTAGTGTATTAAAAAATAAATATGAGAGAAATATGCCGTGTTTGGTATCATACGAAAGGGCGTTACTTGTAGATTTCAAAAATATATATATTATTAGCATTTTCTCGTGACTTTGTCTGTATTTATTCGATTATTGTAATATTTCTGTGGTATCTATTTAAAATATACTTTGGAAAGAAATTAGTATTATAGAGGCACCAAAACATTTTAAATAAAAAAAAGTAAAAACTAAAACCCAACTACGACAAAAAACGACGCTGAAAAAGTATGAAACAAGTTTCAAAAGCCGTAGTCACGCGTTGTTAAAGTGATATGTACCATATGGTACATTACACTACATGGACTACGGGTTTTGAAACTTTTTAATGTACCATAGTCCAATTTAACAACGCGTGACTACGGCTTTTGAAACTTGTTTCATACTTTTTCAGCGTCGTTTTTTGTCGTAGTTGGGTTTTAGTTTTTACTTTTTTTTATATTTTACTTTATTGTGTGCTAAGGACCTTAAATCTGTTTGAAGTCGGTGCCAAACTCAATAGGTATTTGATAAGTTACGTACGTCCCTCTCCGTCACAACGGTTATTTATTATATTTTAAACAAACACATTTCAATAATTGTTGAGACAACTACAGTCGATTCAGATATGTTCAGTGGTCGACTCAAGCTACTAAATTTTGATTAAACTATCATTGATCGATCTAATAAAGAATTTATCTACTGATGTAATACCAACTTTTAAACTTTCGCGTTCCATGATATTAACAAATATTTTTACGGGAATTAACGCGATCACTTATTTAAAAAGGTATCACATACCTCTGTAATTCCCGTAAAAATATTTGATGTAATACCTACTGAAGACTCGCTCACGGTTTATTAATTGTAATCTCGCAATTAGTCCGGTATATATTGTCGTTTACCCACAACATAGGGGATCTGGCTCACGCTAATTCAACATTACTGATGCGTTATAAATTATAATTATAATATTGTTGACAGGTTTTTTAATATTGGTATCGATCACATTTTGTAATATTGTTCTTGAGATTTTATTCTTAGCACCGAGTTCAAATAGATTTAAGGTGCCCCTAGCACACAATAAAATACTACTTTATTTAAAACTAGCTGAACCCCGAGGTGTTGCCCGCGGTTAAATCATCTCTGGAACGGCTGGACGGATTTTGACGGGACTTTCACTGGCAGGTAGCTGATAATCCAGGGAGTAACTTAGGCTAGTTTTTTAGACAAACTTTGTGCCGCGGCGTTACTCGCGGTACAACAATAACCGCGGGTAACACCGCGGGGTTCAGCTAGTCATAAATATAATTGAATTACTGTAAATCTTTGAGGAGTTCCCTTAACTGTCCTTCGTTTTCATTATCAGACCGCTAATGATAGTTACAACCATTCTAGGTGTGAAGTTCTCATCAATACAAATTAAAAAAGCCCAAACACAAGGCTACCGCTATAAATCGTGGAGGAGTTCCCTATCCATATCGTCGGATCCTAGTTTCTTTGTCATGGTACCACCAACAGGACATCTTCTTTCCAACAAAAGAAGAATCATCAAAATCGGTTCATAAACGACGAAGTTATCCGCGATAACACATAAAAAAAAAATACTGTCGATTCGAGAAACCTCCTCCTTTTTTTGAAGTCGGTTTATAAAATATATATAGTCGAATTGAGAACCCTCTTCCTTTTTTTGAAGTCAGTTAAAAAAAAGATAGCAATTGATCAGAGCAGAACTTTTTGGATTCATGAAAAGATTATCGTCACACTGTAATTTTTGGCCTCGTTATTTTTTCGATGGTAATAATTACCTTAAATAACAAAAATGGTCGAAATAAGTATCAATGGGTGCATAAAAATTACTCTAATTAGTAGTAGTCTAGTTAGTAGGTAGATACGTCATTTAAAAGTACGTCTGCGGGCTGCAATACTGCGATTTGATTAAGCGATAAAAGCGGTATTTTTGTAACACTAACTATGGTATCCTACCGATTGCAGTACGCACATTTTGAAATACTATGCATTACACTTAGGTATATCTAAATATAAATTATAATACATTTGAAGAGTTTGATCGCACTAATCTCAGCAAGCAGTACATGTCGTCCGATTTAAAACAATATTTCAGTGTCAGATAGCCCAATGAAGGAAAAACGTTATAGCCTATATATCATCACGCTTCCACCAAAGTAGAGTATCAATAAATAATGTTGCAAAAACGTGAGAAAATTATTCCTTTTGAGTGCTTCTTTTGAGTGGGAAAAATTATTTTAATTTTCCCCATGCAGCTTAAAATAACTCTGTTCGATTGTTCTGATCGAAGAGGAGGCGTAATATGGGATTACTTTTAATCTGACTTTCATGAGTATTATCCCTTTCTTTGCTATCGGTCAAATATAAGAAATAAAGCTCATAGTTTCCCATTCATAGCAAACATTTTTTTTATAATTATCATATTTCTTCTACATATTCCTCCTTGCTGAATAATACCTAACTCATAACACACACGAGTTGCATTATATTTTAGTTACAATGTTTTGTGAAATATACAGTAGTTTAAAATATTTATATAGAATGTAAGGTATCGTTTAATTATAAGTTTAATTACTTTTTGAGAAACCTTTAGTTATGCTAACGAAATTTGAAAGTGGTTATAATGTACAATGTATATATAAATTGTAATAAGCATTACACTAGATAATGTTCTGCAGACAAACACCTCGTTAGGTAATCTAATATGCTATAAATCGTGTTTTACTTACACTTAATGGTATTTTATGATCTTATTTAATGGACAGTGCGTTTGTAACGTTTTGAAGGGATTTTAAAGACATACAACTGGTTATACTTGTTCATAGTGTTTAAACTTTAACATTATACTATATAAAAGTAAAAAAACCTTCTTTAAAAATAAAGATTATACTTAGACGAGCTTCAAAGCGTAAAATAAACTTTTTCTTCAAAACTTTTACTATCAATTTATTTTGAAGAACTAAATCGTTAAATTATACCCATCAGAGAAGTATTTTTTTAGGACTTCCTATGTCTACCTTCAGCTACATTGTCAGACTTTGGGTACCATTTAGAGTCAAAGTACTCGTCAAGATCTATACTCGATGAGATCTACACTCGATGGGGTTATTTCAGTTTATAACGGAGTTCTTCCGGTCACTTTCCAGCATTATAAGATTTGGTTCATATCATCATAATATTATATTGTAACGCGATAAACATATGCGATTAAAATTGTAGCTCAATCGGTTGAAGTTATTTGCTTCAAAATTGAGTTGCAAGATTCCACCCAAACAAACATAGTAACATAAATTGCCAGTTTAATAAAAGCTTGTAACATCACCGATATCTTTGTTTTTGTAATATTAAGCCTTTGGGCAATTATAAAAACACGAATGTAGTTTTACTCTTTGAATTATCACATTATGAAAAAAAAATGAGTAATGCTCGTACTGGCGCCTCTTGACAAATAGGTTAAAAATAATTGCCAACCAGCCGGCTTGGCAGTAGTACATTAAATTTAAGTAAGTACATATCTTTTAAGGTTTAGCCTTGGTTGCAGAATAATATTTTTATACTTAAATTAAAATCTTATTCTAGAAATTTTAAAATTTCAAGTTTTTACACATAACACAATAAAGCAAAATTCAAAAGAGCATTTGCAGAATAGTTAACAGGTTTTTTTATAATTTATACACTGTATATAATAGTGCATTATTTGAATATTCAGTCTATGAAACGATTGCATTGCATTGCACATATTTTATGTAGCTATACTTAACACGTCGGCGTTTTATTACAGTGAAGATGTAATAGAAATGTTGACACTATTCACATTACATTGTAATTTTATGACAAATTGTTACGTTCCCAGACCCAATTTTAAAACTTATACTTCTGCGGTAATACAATGTGATTATGATAAAATATGATTACTGCAAACAAAAACAAAATAGATAAAAGTCATGAGAGTCATTAGTTGATCAGCTTATTATCAATTAAGTCAGTTCAATAGTTTTCAAATCTCTCCGATGCACGGGGGTTGAGACCCCAACTGCCAAACGTCAGGCGGTTATTAAACACTTCTAAAATCAGAAAACCTCGGTAGCACGTTTGAGCATGACTCGGGAATCGAACCCGAGACCCCTCGATGTAAAATGGCATGCAGTAACCGCTAGAACCACGAGGCAGTCATAACGAATATTATGTACAGAATTGTATAACATAGATTTATGTTCAGCGGTGTACTTATGGCTGCAACGGAGTTAGCAAACTGACCACTTCACCTACCGTATTACAAAAACACATTTTGCAATGTATAACGCACTTGCGGTTTATATATAATTAAAGAACATAATTCTAACAAAATAAAACAATATTATTACGAAAGAACAACTGTGACCTTCTGTGACAATCACTGCACACCCATTCAGTTGGGTAAGTTGTGAAACATATCGCTTCTGACCATCTAAGCTATTAAGATAGCCAGTGAATAAAATGAGAAATGATCGAGTCGTCTAACTTGCGACTGAAAAGTATCTGGTTCCTTTCCCTTTGTTCGAATGCTCGATTCATATTTACGTACTACTAATATGAAATTAACCTTACTAAATATGTACACTAATTTGTCTAAAGTTTCTTAGCATTTCTAAATCACTCGGCATGTAATTCGGAATATGTCAAATGTCAAAAAATATAGGTATGCGGACCAGTTGATGTCCGTGTTCTAATCTCTCATAGATAGGAAAGAAGAGATCTCTAATAGAAAGTTAAATCGGGACACGATACGGCCTCTTCTGGCTATTATTTGGTTTTCTTTACAGTCTTGAAGTGACCCTGAAACTCTTTAGATAATTATCTGACATTAGAAGATTAATACGAAACCTTTAACCCAAGCCATCTGCTACGGGGGAGAAACACATTCACTGGAACAGTTTTATAAAAATCTAAACATAAAATTAGATCAATCGATCGGTTCCTTTTATTTTAATAGAATTATACTGTTGCTCCTCAAACATTCAGACAGGAAAGAATGTCTCAAAATTGCGAAATAGTCTCACTTATAAAATGTTTTAAAACATAAAAACGCGATGATATAAACTAATATAAGTTACTAAAAAGTTTATGTGAAATAAAATAAAGGAGAAAAAAAATGCAAACGATGCTTTAAATCATTATAACTAGGTTTAGACCGCAACTTTGTTTGCGGTTACACAGATAACAAATTGTAAGCTGCTGTAGCTGCTAACTGTATACTAACACTGTAGACCGTTGTCTCGGGCTTTTTCAAGATTAAAGGTAATTTATAACCTTTTTACTTAACTAGCTGACCCACGCAACTTCGTTTACGTCTCTTATTGCCCGTAGCGTGATAATTTTCCCCCGTTTTTTAAACATTTTTCATTGGTGCTCCGCTCCTATTGGTCTTAGCGTGATGATATATAGCCTATAGCCTTCCTCGATAAATGGGCTATCTAACAGTGAAAGAATTTTTCAAATCGGACCAGCGGTTCCTGAGATTAGCGAGTTCAAACAAGCAAACAAACTCTTCAGCTTTATATATTAGTATAGATAGAAGGCCAAAACCTTCTAAGGAGATGCCTATATCCAGCAGTGAACTGTTAAAGGCTGATGATGATGACCTTTTCTGTGCCCTTGGCATAGTGCATAGGTATTGATGATCAATCAAGTAGTTAAGACATGAAAAACAGATAAACAAACTCAAATTCACGTTTCACTCATAAAATTAGCTAAGATTTTTATAAGACTACATACAAATTGAAGTCGAAAACGCTTTTCTCACCTATGTTCTCATAAATATGTATCCTGACACATATATACATACTGACTGACGTGATTAGCCTTAATTCGGTACAAGTATTAGTTTGATAGCACACTCTCATCTTTCTTTGAATAGTAATGCTTTAAACATGGAGTTAAATAACATAGAAAAGCTTTGTGAAATAGTTGTGTGTGTTTCTTAAATGCGTAAATTTAAATAAATGTTTATTTCCTAATCAAACCTGAACAGCTGATAAGATTTCAATGAAATTTTTCACTAAAATAGAATGATTATAATTCATTTAATTAATAACAAATTCATTAATTTTACAATTCGTAAAACATAATTGTTGAAATTGGAAATTTCATATTTAGGTAAAACATCAATTTAAAGAAGCTAATAAGTATCAACTTTTTTTTTTAATTAAAGGGCTTTGTCGCTGTGCGATCACATCGCCCTTAAATTTCATCATAAATTACAATTAGAAACAAAACGAATAAATAATTTTCATAGATAAATTGTTAAAAATGTGTGTTGAAATATCTCTTCATGCTTAAGTTATTGGCTTTGTTGGTTGGCATGGCTTAAGTTGAAGTAACTGTTACAGAGTATATTAACCAGTACATTTCGTTTAACCTTATTATTAAACATTAATTCATTTCCGACATGTAATGAAAAATTCAATTACTTACGATTACATTGTGAGTAATTTATTAAAGGATCGCGTGCAATGTGCATCCTACCGTTCCAGCATGATGTATGTCTGTGGCACAAACATGCTTCTAATATTACGTCGCCTATTTGATGATGTTTACGTATTTGGAGTAGATACATTACGTGGTTATGGACCAGCTTTAAGTAGCAAGTCACTTACTAAGAGACGTTTTGTAATGTTTTGAAAAATATTATTTTCGAATTGTTGCAAGTATTTACATGGAATACCTACGCAGCATTTACCACTAAAACAGGTTCATATTAGAAAAAGTGATTGGAATCTCTGGTTTATATTTTTATATTTTTACATATTCTAAAAAAGACAGGAATATGCCCTGTTTCGCGGGGAACTTTACAATCCAAGTGAGATTTGAACCCATAACACCTAGAACAGTAGACTGCGGCATGGCGACCGCTAAAATATTTACGCCATATGTGCAGTCAGTACCTACTTGACTTGGTTTTCAATTACAAAACAACATACCTACACTACTTTCATGAAAAATATTTTTACCATTGCGATAAGTTAACTCCTATAACATACTTATTTAAACCACAGCAAAAACTCTATTGTATATTTCTTTATAAATAGATAGCCGGTAGCAATCAGACAATTTCCTGTATAAGTTTTTTTGATCAAATAAACATTCCTAAAACAGCGCCTTCATTTGGCGTGAAATCTATGTTGATAGGTTTTCGTAGTGACAGATTAGTTAGGTATATATTCGGTTTTATTTCTTGGTTTATTTATTTTAAATAATGTTTTTTACATATAAAATAGTAATTACCGCACTGTCAGTGCAGACCTTTTTTCGTTTTATTGTGCAGCTAATGCAACGTTCAACTTCTAAAGTTAGTATTTAAATCCGGTAATGAAGAAGACGTAAAAAAATATACAAAAAATCTATTGTTTTTTAAAGTTTTCTTTAAATTATCCACCAGCGAATAACAAATAAATAAACAAAAAATCATTGATTGCTATAAATACTGCAGAACTAACTAGATAGAATAAGGAAAAAGCTCTTACTACAGGACATGCAAACACACCAATTTTGTTTTTGTATACCTATTTGGACAAAAGATATCAAGATAAGTATAAACGTACATCTTACGTAATATATGGAGCCTTTATTGTAATCACCCCAATCTATATATGTGTGAGTATAGAAACTTAAATCAATTTTGCCTTGGCTTTAAATGCATCCTCAATAAAGTTACGAAATTAAATCGCGATTACTGAATATAATTGATGAATCCGTTGCGCATACCCATACTATATAAAGCGACATACCAAAATACGGCTATTAATTGAGAGATGAAGATATACTCCGAAATTTTCGCATAAAATTTATATTTCAACTAGTTTTTGCCCGTGACGCCACCCACTTGTGTTTTTAAAGAGTATCATATACCGTTCCTCAATAAACATGCCAGATTTCATAGAAATCGGTGCAGTATTATGGGTGTGGAAGTGATACAGAAAAACCGAGTTAATTTTGAAGTAATGATATTACTATGGATTACGTAAACTTACATGACAAATTGAACATGTTTATCAATTTTGTAAAAAGTTCAAATGGTTTTCTGTTTTTATGTTTTAGCTGCCAATATCACTCTCATGGAAAGCATGAGCAGAATCCTAGAGTGCATTTGCCGTTTGTTTCCGTCGGACGCATATCCTAATAAAGCTTATGTATAATATTTTGTGTAATCCATTTTCTCCCCCTTAAAAGTTTAGAAACATTTTAAACAATTTAAATTTAGAAGCCATTTACAAATTCCAAAAAACCCACACCAAATAATATATTTTGTCATACTTTTATGTTTCGACATTCAAAAATTATTGGCTGATTGGCAATGACATTTTACTCATCAACGATAAATGAGCTAATCTAATCGTATCTAGCTTTTGTTGATGAAATATAACAAGTAAGAAAACCTACTACCTACTTAGTAGCTATTGAATTTCGGTATTACTCGTACGTGAATTGACACCACCCTATGCATCATGTGGGTATAGTATAAGTTGACTAAGGTTTAGCACCGTATTGTCAAGGTAGTATAGCCACGCTGATTTCAGCACGAACGGGCCGGCTCGACCGGGGCGGTACTACCCTCGCACAGAAAATCAACGTAAAATTATAGCGATCATGCTGTCGTGTTTCGTTGGTGAGTGCGAGACCGGAGGCCCAATGATGCAGAAGCATCACTAGCCCGCCATGGTGGGGGTCACCATGCCGCATTGTTGCATTGTCTGCATTCGCAGTATGGTAACCATCACTCTTGGATTCTGCTTATGCTTTCCATCGGGTAGAGTAGAGACATTTTGGCTGGGTAAAACATAAAAAAAAAAGAAGCAGCACTGCACAGAGAAGGCAAACTTAACACAAACCCTGTACCGACCCGTCTAGTCATCGTGATATTGTAGACCAAAGCCCACTTTCTAAGGCAATGTTATGTCCAGCAATGTTGAAAAGATCGTAAATAGTTTCTAATCTTATTTTGTCATGGTATGCAGTATATAATAAATATACTAAATCAAGAAATTCTACTACGTACATTTAAGGCCCGTATTCATGTGAGTGCAAGTGCATAGTGCAGGTGATCCATGATTGGTAGAAAAGTGAATAAGGGCCTTATATGTACGTAGTAGAATTTGTTGATTTAGTATATTTATTATAATATACTGCATACCATGACAAAAAAAAATAATGTGATGAAGTGAATACGGGCCTTTATGCACAAGGTAAATTTGGTATTTCTAATCTTTTACTTTAAATTGAGAACAAAAAGGTATATCAATTCTCTATTTTGTTCAATATTTCTTAAGTAAATGTAAAGAAGTCTAATAAGTTTAAGCATATTATGAGCTTTATGTTTATGTTAAAAAAATGATATATATATATGAGACTATGTTAATTAAAATATCGTTATTTGCTGAGTGTAGGTACTAAGTCATAAAAAGAAGTGGTACAATATTCAAACAAATAGTTAATTAAGTGGTTAGGTGTAAAATAAATAGAATAGTTAATATATCTTGACTATTCTATTCATTTTACACCATATTAAAATATATAAAAATACGGTTATATAATATTATTTAAGAGTTCTTAACTACTTAACGGAATAATAAAGACGTATCATAACTAAATAATTTAAAATTGTGAATTTAAAAGATGACCTCCTGATATGTGAGTCTTTGTTTAATTATTTTTTAAATGACTGTGTGAACATCTAAACCTTTGTTTTAGCAACGGAAGTAATGTCTGTACTTGTACGTGTTTATCACATTTATATCTAGCTTTTCTAGTATTATCGTTGATATAAAATCCGATTTATGTATTCTTGACATTGACTTCAAGTATTGCTAGAATATGGTAGGAATTGTACACATGATATAACCACGGTACTCACGGTCGTAGAGATCATTACCGGAATGATGGTAATAATTTTCTTAGCGTAACGACTTCTTGCATTACAGCTACACGCTTTTTAACGGACTTCAAAAAAGAAGTTCTCAATTCGACTGTATTTTTTAAATATATTTATTACCTCAGGACATTCGACTGAGTGAACCGATTTTGATGATTCATTTTTTATTTGAAAGCTATGCTTTCTGGTCCTATTCCAATTTGGTTCAAATTAATTAGCTACTCTCTAAGAGTGTCTAGAAATATTAGGAGTTACTTGCAACCTTCTCATAATTGAGATATTTAAAATTGTACATAGATTGTCTGATTTTTTAAACAGTAATATATATTGACGTCTAGGAGTTGATCTGTTGATGAAGAGATGGATAGTATTTAGAATAAAATAGTTTTAAGAGTCTATGATGTTTGTATGCTCCACCGTAGCGTTACTGCTACTGAACCGATTTTCATTAATGAGGTGTCAATTGATTCGGAATGATTAACAAGATACATAATAGTTTTTTTAAAGTTTTTACGTAGTCGGGTTATAGTTTATTAAACTTTTTCCTGTGGCTTACTTGGTTCATTTTGACTTCAACAGATTGAAGTTAGTAATTATAATCTGGTGATGAATCCAATGAAAATTATAGTGCAAGTGTTCACTTTTTTAATTTGGTTTGTTACTGTAGCACTTTTTAGAAAAAGTACAGAACATCAAAATTATACTTATGTAGTTATACTACAGGAGTAGAACAAATAGCAAAATATATTTTAGAATTACTTGTGCCTGACGATCGGCCGGAGGATGACACGCATTATCACCAACAGATTAGGCAGTGGGCTATCGAGCCACCATTGTCTCCAATGTGTGATTTGCCATCATCAGACGCGTTCCTCAGCATTCTTAGGTCATTACCACTAAATAAGGATTCGGGTGACGATAAATATCAAACAAAATGATAAAAGAAGGTTGTGAACTTTCGGGTGACACAATTTTAACAGTTTTTAAAAGTTGCATTGCAAAAGGAGTATTTTCTAGTGATTGGCGGGTTGGTATTCGTATAATAGAAACAAAAACCGAAAATAGAACGATCTTAAATCCTATCGACCCACAACATTATTGCCATCACTGGGAAAGCTTTTAGAACGTCTTGCAGTCCCTCGACTTCTACCTGGTGGAGTTAAATTTCATGATAGACCGATAGATTCGGGTTTACGTTGGGAAAATCGACAACTGTCGCGGTTATGTCTATAAGGGAAACTGTCACCGAGTCATGGTTTCAATACGTCTCTCGATATCTTCTTTGACAATGGATACATAACATAACACAACATATGGATGAATGGCAACAACGATGGGACGAATCATCTAAGGGGCGCCACCTCTACCAGTTCTTTCCATCTGTTCGCGAACGGTTGTCGAGGACATGGCTCGAGGTAGATCACTGTGTCGCTCAATTTCTTACAGGTGGCCTGTAACTTTAAGAGCAAACTACACTCATTTAAATTAGTCAATTCACCACCGTGTCAATGCTCAACACCTGATATTAGCTCTGAACAGTCGGCTCATCATGTACTCTGGGAGAGTAAAGCTAAATAGCTTACAAATGACATCTGGGGCGGTATACTATGGGGATCTTGTGTCAACTGCGGTGAATTTCCGTGCGTTTAAGCGATTCTGCCTTACATACTATTGAAATCAAATATAGATCACTTAGGGCCCATAAAATTTTATCCGTGGTGCTTCCCGGTTTGAAAAAGGTGTCGGCCTCTTTTAACTACATTTTGGGAATGTGAAGTGGACTTATTATATTTCCAACTCCTCTTAACTTCTGATTAATTTCTTTGCGGGATTCAAGACAGTTTAATTTTTCCCGGGACTTCCCGAGTGTCGTGATTCGATTTGTTCGTAGCCCACTGCTGTTGATCCTGGTGTACAGGAGTTACAGTTGTGGACGTGTGGGCGGGATTATTCCAGCACTTTCTACGTTTTTTAATTATTATTCATTCATGATAAACTAGTTTTAGATTTGGGTTTCTAAGTTAACCAGCTTTATTCAGTCATATTAGAGGTAAAATACGCTTGTTTACTACCTTAGCGAATTAAAAAGTGACGAGTATGTTACTCACCAAAATAATCCAGTCTTGCCCTGTTAAGCGAGGTAAATATCAACAGTTGCATTTAACTACAATACAAACGAGTTCAACGGGTTTGGATTCAAACTCGCGACCTTTTCGTCACTTATTGATGTAATAACGAACGATACGAACGTTGTACTTTACGTAAGATATAAAAGGATGCATCAATCTCCAAGTAATATTCTCAAGTAGTCTTATGTCAAAATGGGTGACCTTTGATGAAAGACGCATCTGCCCATATCGGGCATAAGGCGTCCGAATCCTAATGGTCCCTTAACCACAGATGAACCAAATGCAGGTTGGCCAATTTTCTTGACATTCAACGAAGCCGGTTAGTTATCTTGACTGCTATAATTAGAGTCAACCCAAGGATATATAAATTATTCTACCATCTAATGTAAGTGCGTAAAATAATTTGGTCTAGTTTATCCAGCGATTTAAAAGAAAATCCTAAATCATTAAAAATATGAAGTACTCACAAACACAATTCATAACTTCTCTCTTTCTTTCTTAACGTGCTGTATCAGAACTAGTCTTCACTCTTTTTAGATTAATATGAATAGCAATATGTATCACACTAAAATTTTAGCAGCAGAAAGTAGGTTGCTACAAATATTTAGTAGTTAATTAAACTAATTGTGAACTTGTTTCGCAAATTTCGCTAATTTATGATATAAGCAAATATATATTCAATTTTTTTTCTCTTTTCAGGTAAGAGTTAACCTATTAGGACGATTCCTAATAGGTTAACTCTTAACTCCCCGAAGATAAAGTTATGCACATTTAACAGTTAATAAAATTTTATTTTCAGATCGTTTTAGTACCTGGATAAAAGTTCAACATTAGACAACACAAAAATCAAGTGTGTAATATCTAGAAATGTTATTTATTTATTACTTTATTTCTTGTGGACAAATAATGACACAGACGCTGGAATATTACAAACAGTAGGTAGATAAATGAGAGGACAATATTGATGATCAGTATGTGTTGAAACCAATGATTGAAGAAGAAATGATTTAAAGGTGTTGTTAGGTATAGGTACTAGACCTATAACACCAGCTCTGCTTAGCTTGGAACTAGATGACGTTGCGTAAAAAAAAGAAAAATAAAATAACACGTTATCTTTAGCTGCACTGGGAATTTATTGACGTCGGAGTGTCGATAATTTCCCCTCTAGATAACGCTACCAGGCGTGAAATCATAAGCAAATCTACCAGAACAGAATGTAACAGAAGTGACAATTTAATCACCATAAGTAGATAGGTAGTACCTATTGAAAAACCATTTTGTCAACAAAATCTAGACAACATTTAGTATCTTTTTAGTATCTCTTTAATTGCGAAACTGTTGGAGCAATTTTTGTCCTTGGTTGTGGTTAGATTACACTGACAGATTCGTACGTAAGTTAAATTACGCAAAATATTATGCTGTAATTAAATCACCATATTATTGACAACTTATCAATAAATTAAGAAGCGCTTGTAAAAAAATTGCGACCCACATAGTTTTTGTATGTTACATTAGTGGTTTTATAGCAAAACAGACGTATGCCTTGACATCCTAATTGTACTCCTAATGTGCTAGAAATTATATAAGGAACTATTAGCATTTATGCATATGTATGGAATTAAATGTTTATTTCGTTTCTCTGAAAGGTACTTGAATCGCTACAGCTAGATGTTACTAAGTAATAATATAACTACACAAGTGTATATACTTACTTTACAACCATTTTATACGAAATACAAATACCAGATTGACATTATTATGGATTTTTTAAATTATACATATATTATAATTTCTCTGAAAGATGAAAAAATGGTATTTTATATTGTAAAGAACTTAGTGCTTATACAATATAATAACAATAACCATAATGATATATAATTTTATTAAAGACTTTCTAATGTGCTGTGTGAGTGTAGGTGATTGCTCGAGTGAGTTGTGAGAGGTTTTGAAACAAGATCAAAATTTGAAAGCAAAAGATCTTTTTGTAGAACTGTCTGCATAAGTTTTATATAATTTAGAAACGTTAATATCGAGTATCTAAATGGATATTTGCTGCAATTTTCTACCATGGGAATGATCCTTTGTAACACAAGGGTAAAACGAAACTACTTAAAATAGTGAATCAGGCCTTATAAAATTTTTGTGACTTTTAATATTCTAAATCTAAATATAATATATATTGATAGAAATCTCTTTTTTTGTACACCGTACTAAAGATTTAAAAGAGACAGACAAATATAAAATTTACGAGGGGTGATTTCGACGTAGGAAGAAATAGAGATAACATGCGGAAATTCATGGTTATTAAAGACATAGAGTTCTAATATTACTACTTGTATATGATATGTGTGAGCCACAGAGAAATCTTTATTTAGTATTTTAAAGCTACGACGTTATGTATGTAGATAGTAAGTATAAAATTTTATAGCTATTTATCCATGTTGTTAAACGCATTTATACAAGCCACACTTAGGTATACTAAGTTCACTTAGTTTGGTTCTGGGTAGCTAGAAATTCTTTTGTATGCCAGCCACCTGTAAAAAAACAAGACTAGATTTCTATTTAAATTTCTGACTAGAAAATCTGATATTCTTTGAACAGAAGAAGTACTTTTGAGCAATTCTTATTCAAAGCTGACGGCTAGTCACTTGTTCCAATATTTCAGATCTTTTAAGACATCTCCTAGACTAGAAGTCCCCTGGACTTTACAAACATAATGAAACGGACATATAGAACACTGAGATTCTAAAAACAATTTGTGGATCAATCAAATAGCTGTCTCATGTGGAAATCAACTCAACAAAAGTAGGAAGCGGCAAAGCGACCGCTTAAATCACTACGCCATCAATGCATAAGGCTAATAAACTTAAGGTGATAATATGTAGTAGAATTAGATAAGATCAATTATCTGTGGTCAAATGACAGGAAGAGCGTGGGAGGTTCTGGCCGGAAGACTGTCATGGCGTTTTTGGATAACACAGATAGCACGAGGAACTAAAACGATTAATATTGTAAAATCTATAACAAGTAATAATATTAAAACGAGTTTACATTGTTGTTTCAAAAATGACATTAAGTCTACACATATTTTACTGCAAAACTTCTAATTTCAAATGTCTGGTCACTTGAAGAGCTGACGAACATTAACATCAGTTTTTAATAATATTCATTTCTAATCTTTACGTATAGTTGATCAGCTGATCATTACAATATTTTAAATAAATTGAAAATACTTAGCCAAAAAACCCGTACAAAATGATGTAAGAACAGAGCCAAAACATCTTTGTCTGAAACGATAATCTATTCAGGTTGAATAAACAGGTTTCCAGTAGGTGTCTGTCGTAGGCGATGCACAATCACCCTGTCCATACCGTTCTTACTTGATGTCTGTTATTACTTAAGCAATATTACGATAAAAAGCCTGACTGACTAATCGATAAGCGTTTCCTGCTTACCCCCTCTGCAACACAGATTTCGTTAAACATGGCCGATTATGCCATTGGTAACAAAGTAGGTAATGTAGTAAAATAATAATGACTAAGATTTAAGACATCTAACATAGGGAAGTCTGGTCTCAAACATAGCATAATTGTATGGATTATGCTATGTTTAAACCAGATTGTAAATATATTTACTTATATATTACTGACTCACTCATAACATAACTAATAAAAAATTGCGTAGTATAACGTTGTCTTTACGCTTTTATATTGTTTCACTTGTCCCTTTGTCTGTAATGAAATCTTGAAAATTAAATTTGTCCCACTTTTCGCTTTCCGATTGAGCCGAAATTTTGCGTGCATATGCAAACTGTGTGCCAATGCAATAATAAGATGACATGGTGCTGATTTGATCCTGGAGTTGAATGGTGACCAAGGAGCTCCGCAATTAATCGAAACAAACCCATCGAGTTTGGACTCATTTAATTTGTCTCGACAAGTACTTTGATCCTGTATGGTAACCAGGATGTGATGCTAAAGCTAGAAGGTAGTATAGACAAAGAAAGGTTATGTATCTCTAGAATAATATTATATTTTGCTTATTAGATTTAAATTATTTTAAATTTTAGTTTGTTTTATTAAGCAGTAATAGTAAACCTTGTTTTTAAAAAATCTTATTTTTTACTTTACCTTTCATTAACTTTAACTAAAAACAAATCGTTGCTTGATGAAGGTAAAATATACCTTAGACATCTATTTGAAAAAAAATATCTTGATGACAAATATTTTATAATATATTGTTTTAAACTTTCATGCTCAGTAACATTAAAATAAGAATCTGCGGGATTGCTACCATGTACCTTTTTGTTTGTGAGTATCCGATATTTCGGCGCTATTGCAAGCGCTATGATCACGGAGTAACTGACGTCAGTAGCAATCCCGCAGATTCCCATTTAATAAATTTTATATGCAGAAGGTCAGCCGTAGGAGCTGGTAGTTGTTTTTAAATTTGAATCCTAAAAGAGAATTTACAACAAAGGTTATCCTTTGAGAATGCCATAAGGCGAAATTTAATTAAAATAGTGGAATAAGTACAAGTGAGTTTAATTCTAGAAAAATAAGTTAATTATAGAATGATTTTAAAATACGAAACACTAAAAATAAAATTCAGAACTTAAAATAAATATTACTTCAGTATACCGCACGATTAAACGAAAACAATCGGCTATTACTTTAATAAAAATCCTTAATTAATTATATTTTTCTCTGTGATGTTTAATGTGCGACGTGATTTTTCGAAATTTAGGACGCTCTACAAGTTCTATTCTCAGCTTGGCAATAAGAAGGACTATGCTTGAAGATACTTACTAGAATGTTTAGATTTACCAATTATTTAACAAAGGCCTCAGTGCCTGTTGACTATATTAAAGGTTCAGTCTAGTTCAGAATCGGCCGTAATCGTATTATATATGTATATTCCTATCATTACCATACTACTATTACCATTTTAGCATTCAGTATAACGTTCTACAGTTACACATAATTGGACGTCCGTTTAGCCACTGCTGGTCATAGGGCTCTCCTCAGAAATAATGTTTTAGCCCACTATACCATGCGAGCCAGAGGTGATGACTAGGGGTGATGACACTCTGTATTCTTAATCCGTCATCACACAGAGAAGACTATTGAACACTACTGTGATAAATCTTGTGGGTGCGATCCTTCAATGGAACAACATTTGTATGATCCATAAATTGTTCTCCTTTATGTTCATTTCATGAATGTTTCTGGAGTTCCCTTTACACTGAATATATTTGCAGTGCGGGAGTTTTTAAAAAAAAACCGCCCAAGTGCGAGTCGGACTCGCTCACGAAGGTTTCAGTACCATTATCTAACTAATAAAAACGAGCAATAAAAATCACTTTTTTTATATTGGATTCCCCCTTCAAATTAGTTTTATTTTAATTATTTATTTTTAAAGTGAATATATTTCTTAACGTTCTGTGAATATTTCAAACATCTATTTGTTGCCGTTATCAATGTCGAGCAAAAAGAAGCAAAAACTTCACGTTTGTTGTATGAGGCCCACTTAAATATTTATTTTATTATGTGTTTTAGTATTTGTTGTTATAGCGGCAACAGAAATACATCATCTCCTAAAATTTCAACTGTCTAACTATCACGGTTCATGAGATACAGCCTGGTGACAGATGGACGGTCGGACAGACAGACGGAGAGCTAAGTCTTCGCAATAGGGTCCCGTTTTACCCATTGGGTACGAAATTCTAAAAACATTATACGGTATAAACTATTGAACGAAGAAGCTGTTACGAGTGAGCGGTATAAACCGGATTAGAGTCTCCCCTCACCTAAATGGTTTGTCTGTTTTTATACTTGCGTAATGTACGTGTATTCTATTTCAAAATTATTAGCTATATAAAATGTATTGGCACTCCTAAATTCCTTAATGCCTAAACCATCTGTATTTGAGCAGTCCAAAGAAGTAACAGCCTTGTTTTAAAATGAAGTCATAATTAACTAAGTTCAAGTTTATATTCTTGGTTGTATGATAGTTTTTAAAATTTTTGTTTGTTTTGAGGAAAAACAAAATTAAATTAAATTTTATTAGCTATTGAGGTTGTACTTTTAGTTGTTTTTCTTGATGAGTTGTTAGTGTGTCATATGTTTCCTTTATATTGTGAGTCAAATACTCAACTGTCCTTATTGAAAACTAACATGATTTCAGATATACCTAAGCAAGTTTGAGGGTGTCAATTTATAGTCTTTTTGTCGTTATGTAGTATGTTATTCTTAGTTTTCGTGTTTTTTTCACTGACGCATGGAGTATAATTATTTAACCATATTTAAAACCTATAAAAGTTGATTAAGTTAACTGCTTAAACTGTGGAACTACTAAGTAACTGATTTTAATGCAATTTTCACCAGTAGCTAGAGTAATTCAAGAGGAGGGCTTACTTGTATAACACATAATAATGAAAACCCAAGAATTCCAATGATTTCAATGTTATGACGTAAAATTTGCATCCGTACGAAACTAAAACGGGTCGGTCGTAAGGAATCTGTACAAATAAATACAGTCGATATATAATACATGCACGAGGCAGATCCGCCTCGTGTAATTGTAATGCAGGAAGTATAAATAAATTAAATTTAAGTTCAAATTAACAGTTTTTAACTGAATTCATATGAAAGGATATCAAAATATCCAATTTTTTAACTTTTGTCTAGAGAGACGAAAGTTTGGATTTTTTCCAGACAGACGTCTGTTCTTGCTAATCTCTAGAACGGCTAAACCAATTTTGATATAATTTTTACTAGCTTATAGTAGCTGATGATATAAGGAGTGTCTTAGGCTACTTTTATAAATATAACTTCGCTCCGTTCGTTCAAGTCCGTAGCTCAGCAGGGGTTCAGCCAATTGTAGCTTTTACCCGCGGCTTCGCTCGCATTTAATAAAAAATATCCTTTTTTACTTCTAATACCTCCAAGAAAATGTGCACAAAGTTTCATGATAATCCGTTTCGTAGTTTTCGCGTGAAAGCGTAACAAACAAACCTACATTCACATTTTTATAATATTAGTATGATTCCTATTTCTATAGTACAGGGTACTAATACCTGGTGCTAGAGCACTTTTGTATTTAATCAAATATGATTTAATCTGTAATTATCATTGGACAATAGTTACACTATTGTCAAGTTACACTACGCACTATTGTCAAATATTGGCCCCGTAGTGTGCCTTAGGAAAAGCCTTGGGAGAGCCACGCTTCGACATGAATGGGCATGCTCGACCGGAGTGATACCACGGCCTCACAGAAAACCGGTGTGAAATAGCCCTTGCGCTGTGCTTCGCCGAGTGAGTGAACCGGAAGCCCATAAACTAAACTAAACTGAAAAATGACTAGATACATTTTTTGCTCATATTCTTATTTATTACTATAACTTCTGAAATGATGCAATTTTTGTTTGAAAAGTAACTAATTAAAACATTCCCAGTAGTGGACAGTTACAAGTTGATGATTTCGATTAAACTGATATATACAGTAAAGCTTTACTTATTGTACAATAATATCTGTTATCAGTACGATAACAAACTCTTCAACCAATTACGAGGTTATTATTTTTGTTTTCTTTTTTTCAAGACAACTCCCGCAATAAGAATATATCCTGTATTGTGGGGGACTTTACAAACATACATGAAACGGACAAAATAACTCCCAGACTCAGAACAACAATTTCTGTGATGCACAAAGTGATGCATCATGTAAGAGATGAACCCACAAAACTTGGTGAAATAGTAAGCGCCGTGGCCATGGCTCAAGCAACTAGGACATGCGTGCAGTCGTGAATCGTGAGGCAAACTAAACCTCGAGGATTTAGTGCCATCAAACTGCCAAATCATATTAGCGAATATTCTTGTTGCTTTTACTTTGTCAAAATCAACAATCTCAACCTACGGCTATTGGTTGTGATCAAGTTCTTATGATGATATTTAAAAAATAGTCCAAAGACAAGCATGACAGAAGAATCTAATAATAATTGTTGAGTTAATATGATAGAAATCGGTATCTCCTAAAAAAGAAACAAGTTTATGCCGGAAAAATATTTAAAAGTCTATTTGGTGGTTTTAATTGTAAATATCTGCTCTAAAAAGGGAATCGACACTATCAGAAGTTGCATGCCCTTGAATTACCATTTCGATTAGATTGCATCGGTCACTGGCACAGGCTGACTCACAATAACTTATAGATCACTTTTTTTTTCCATAAAAATAATAACATATTGTAGGACGCAAAAACTTAAAATATAGAATTGGAGATTCTTTCATAAATATACAACTTAGAAACTCACAAATTTCTATTCGTTTTCTAAAATAAAAACTGTTTTAAAACATTGCTTCATTTACATGGTACATATTTACTTTTAAAATTAAAGAAACAACTTTAATTACCAAGTTTAACACACTAACATCTAAAAGTAAAAGCTAAATACAATAAAGATCTTTTTAGTAGTTTTGTTAATTTTCGTATTTTACTTTAATTGTATACCTACACAATTTTCGTAATTGGAAAATAATTTTCAACTATTTGTAACAAACACTCACTTTTACAGAAATATTTTATGTTTCAATATATTATGTTCAAATTAAAATAAATGTTAACAGCAACATAAATAACATCGAGAAATGATGAAAACTGGTCAAACAAATTCACATTACACATCCGAAGCACTACCTAAACATTTACCAAGAACCTTGAAACAGTACGTACAAAGGAAAAGCATCCACAGATTGGCGTTAGACGATTACGTTAATTATATTTAAATTATATCATTGCTTGTAAACCGGTCGGCTCGTATCTCGGCGTAGACAGATATAGAGCATTTTGGTTCGCTCAAATTCAAACCCCTCAAAAGCGAAAGTGTAACATAGTCCTACAGAGTGCCGCCATTTTTTCTTCGGTCGGCCGCTCTTACCGCATATATATATAGCGACGCTATGAACGAACACGCATCATTCGCATTCAGGACTTCGCTGGCTTCAGTGCAACCTACTAGTGCAGCATCATGAGATACATGGTGTGTTTAATTTTAAAAAACTGTAAAATTACAAAAGCAAATAAGTGATTGTGGCTACCGACAATTAACATTCCATAGGGTTGTGACAGTGTTTGGATTAACGCATAATTCCCTTGTCCCACTTTTTCCTGCTTACGCAACGAGGAAATTTCATAGTTTGTGTGTCGTTGTTTGCATCGGTGTTAACTCGACCGCTCATTAAAACAACAAGTTTCAAAGCATATTCGTACCAGATAATAAGTCAACTGCGATAATCACTTTCGATGCCATTCTAACAATCACATTTGTTCCAGTTCTTGATACTAATTTACGTTTCTTTTCTCATCAGCTCGTGGCCGCCAGTCTGGTGGCTCTCTTAGCCTTCACCTATGCGGAAGAAGCTAAGACAGCAGAAAAGGAAGTGGCAGTGACCGACAACAAAGAAGTAGCAGGGGACGACAAGAAGCATGAAAAGAGAGGACTGTTTAATTTGGGCTATGGAGGAGACGGCGGATACGACGGTGGTTTCGGTAATGATTTTGGTGGTAGTTACGGCGGTGGCCACGGCGGTGGTCACGACTCCCACTCTAACGTTCACAAAACCATTACTGTGGTAAAGAAGGTCCCTGTCCCGTACCCCGTAGAGAAGCACATCCCTTACCCAGTGGAGAAGCATGTTCCTGTACCTGTCAAGGTGCACGTTCCTCAACCCTACCCCGTTGTGAAACACGTACCTTACCCAGTCAAAGAGGTCATCAAAGTACCCGTACATGTACCAGCTCCCTACCCTGTTGAAAAGAAGATACCATACCCAGTTCATGTACCCGTTGACAGGCCCGTTCCCGTTAAGGTATATGTGCCCCAACCTTACCCCGTTGAAAAAGAGGTGCACGTTCCCGTCAAGGTTCACGTTCCCGCTCCCTACCCAGTCGAGAAAAAGGTTCCTTATCCAGTAAAGGTGCCAGTACATGTACCTGCCCCCTACCCAGTATACAAGGAAGTGCACGTCCCTGTCAAGGTGCCCGTCGACAGGCCTTACCCCGTACACATTCCCAAGCCCGTACCTTACCCTGTCGAGAAGCCCGTACCTTACCCAGTTGAGAAGCCCGTTCCCTACCCCGTAAAGGTCCACGTTGACAGACCTTACCCCGTACATGTAGAGAAACCCGTGCCGTACCCCGTCAAAGTGCCAGTACCCGCCCCCTACCCCGTTGAGAAACACATTCCTTACCCGGTAGAGAAGAAGGTGCCCTACCCCGTGAAGGTCCCCGTTGACAGGCCTTACCCCGTCCACATCGAGAAACATGTCCCCGTGCACATCGAGAAGCACGTGCCCTACCCAGTGAAGGTACCAGTCCCCGTTGTCGTCGGTCATGGACACGGCCACGAATATGGTCATCATGATAGCTACTAAGGCTGCAGGAAGCAGTAACGTCTGAATGTGATACATAAATATAAGCTTAGCACCTAATGAGGGATGCGAAATACCCGCAGGATAGTGGTCGTTATACCAGATCCAAGGACCTCGTATTCCACTAAAGCACTGGATTAAATACTCTTTTAGATTATTTTTTGTTATATTTTTTTAATCGGTTAAAGTTATGTTTGAGTTTATGTACCTGTTATTTTAAGTGAAAAATGGTGTTTTTTTAATCTCTACGAATATTTTTGGATGAACGAGCTGAAACCGATTTAATAAACGGCCACGCCAATTGTAATGTCAGTGTTTTAATACCTCCATTGTCCCTATGTAATTGGGTGTAACGATATGGGTCTGTAAGTATTTACGAAATACGAAATAATATGACCCAGATGGAACATCGTAAGCGGCGATCCGCTACTTACGTGTATGGCGAAACTTGGTACATTTTCACTCTTGACAATAAATACGCGGTACGCGATCTTTGTTTTGCGTAATACGTTACAATATTACGCGACTATAATGAGTAGTAATCACATACTAAAAGAATTACCAACAATGTACTATCACTTATAAACTTAAGCATTAGAAACCCAAAGTGGATATAAATGATCTGTCCAATAAATTTATCTTATGATAAATAATAATAGTTTTTCATTTTGAGAAATTGCAAAGCATTTCTAATATGGGTACCATGGTTATTGTACGTCAAATAATATAATATTCATTAACCCCAGTTATAATTTTTAGAAATCATGGGACTTTTAGATGTATGTTTTATGAACAATAAATTTTGCAAAGTGAATTTTGCTCGTGAATTGCATTTGTCTGATATTGGAAGATACAAACCTAGTTTTTACTTGAGAATTAAATACAAATATTAGAAAACAAACAAGTTAAGCTACTTAAATCACGATATTTATGTTCGATTGTGAACAGCAAATTTATAAATTGTAGTACTGTACTTATTGCAAACATTTCCTTGCGTAAAGCATTAGTTAATGCACGTAGTAGGTAAGTAGTGCGTCGTAATGAATAGGTTATACTCGTAGAACAATTGCTTGATATTCAATGCGTGTGAGATTCTATCGTGTGCGGTAATGGTAAGAAGATAAATAGTGCAGAAATGTTAATGCACTCCGTAAAATAGGAACTTATATCCAGACAAGATGTGTAACACATCTTGACGAGATTTTTTTTTAAAACTATCTAGCTGACCAAACTGACTATGTAGAAACTTTTGATAAAATTTATATAACCTATGTTACCTGGGCCATTATTATGAATATATTGACACCTCATGAATTCAAATTAATTAAATATTTTAGCTGCTTCTTTGGAATTTACAAACATACTACTTGTAATTATATTGCAATGTGCATATGTTAAAATATATTCTGGTATTTGTTATAACTGAATAAAAAGTTGCAACCAATATAAAGTGTTACCCAACATTTCAGATTCATTGAAACGTCTTCATAATACTAAATTATTATTACTAATAAAGCTAATAAACGACAAGTGAGTTAGACCGCATTATGTTGTTCCTATTGACACCGAAATTTAATAAAAAAATCTAATATTTTCTTCGAAATAATTAACATAACATAGTAATATTGGTAGTACCTCTAACCGCGCAATACTTGTATTTAAATATTCATTTTTAAATATTTTATTTAAAATGAGAAAAAATTTGAATGTAACGGAAAAGTGCCAATTCGATGCGCTCAAGTTTAAAAAAAATAAGTACAAAATGTTTTAATTCAATTCGGACGTACCTTGAGTACAAGTAATGGAGGTAAAATATTGAAATCGGTTCATGATAGTTAGGCAAAGTTATTGTAAAACAAATATAGTAACGTTTTTATTATGCCGGTGAATAATGAACTAAACAAAATCAGCTTGACCTTAAATATGTTTAGTTAGTTTGCTATAATATATGTAAATGTAAAATATTTACAATTCAATTTGGAAAAGGGAAGGTAGGTGAAGGCTTTCATTAGTCATTGTATTGCGATCTGTATTAATAATAATATGTTTCGAAATAAAATATGTACTTAACTACGTAACTCTTTTACTGCTGATTGGATTGCTACAAGATTATACACAAACAAATATTTTCATATTCATGAATTCGCCAACGAAGAGATCCTCACACCTTACCTGCCTAAGCCACCCTCATCGTCCGACCTAACAAGGTTGGAAGGGGGGCGTAGCTAACACGCTAGGCCCTCCTTCCAACGGGCCCACCCTGCCCAAACAAGTGACACACCTGTTGTGGCAGCTCTGGTCATTTCCTTTGGTCAAGGACTTCCGTGACCTGAGGAAGTCACCCCAAGGGCCCAGCTGGATTCTGCAAAAAGAACCACTAGGGTACTCCAGCATAAAGTCCACTTTCACACTCTATAAAAATGTGTATTTATTACATATATAAATATTAAAATACTTGTTGATCCAACAAATGTACTAAAATATTTTATTAATCAATGAATATTATCTATTTTGGAACGATATTATATTGTTGATATCCAGTTGATCTTCAATTATGAAGCAACTGCACGCAAGTCAATCATAACTTGACATTTCGATTTAGCACAGTATAAACTTGTTTTTTCATGAGTATAAGCTCATTAGTCATTACTCATGAGGGTTTATGGTTATTTGTGAATATAAAATATATATTAGTCAATGCCATATTTTAGGACATTGGCTAATTTGTTTTTCTTTATACAATACGAAATTGTGTGAGCACCTGGGGAACGTGTTGTCTTCTAAACAGCTAAAGTCAAACAATTTAAAGAACGAGACGGCAAAGAACGATAAGATAAAAATGTAACATTGAGCAGTCAACAAATAGCAAAACGTCATGAGTTTGATATCCGTGTATCAAACTCATGACGTCATATCAAACGCTAAATATACAGGTAACTTCCTAAGTCGGAATCTGGCTCACAAACATGTTAAGATGAATACATTACTATCTTTGTTGGAATAAAAAGACATCTACGGTGTCAAACATAATAGCACGTTCCTAATATTTTATTCATTTTGCCGCATTGGTCATACAAATATCTCAACGGTCCAACATACTCCGAGACTAATCAAGCGTTTCAATTTTACATGATGTTGATTCATTTGTTTCACGCAGCAAATTGATTCACTACTTCCCTTTATTTATTGAGGATCGTAATTTGAATACCTACTTACTAGATACTGTCGAGAGAACAAATATTTTCTTTTAAATTGTTGCTATATAGCCCTGGTTCGTAATATCCAAAATTAGGCTTTATTCTAACATACTTAAAGGCCATCTTGACATTAAACATCAGGTGGGAGGTCAATGGTCAGTCATGTTGTACATTATTTCTTAGCTAAGACATTGTGCAAATGAAAGATTTAAGCATTATTCTTACGTGTAGAAATACATCATAATATATGTAGTATCAGTTACAAGGTAATGGTAACAAAATATTAAAATTGCGAAGGTCGATATGGTATAATTCTTAGAGTAAGAAAATGTAAGTGTCAAAAGTCAATTCTATACTGACTAAAAGGACTTGGATAAGTTTATATTAGGTAATTATTTTGTTTTAGAAACAATTCTGAAACTATGAGTAGGTATTAGATTCACAGGATGTTGAAGGAATGTCCGGATACATGTGCAATGTTTAAATTATGTAAAGTTCTTTATACAAGAATGTTAATGCTTGTTATGTACACAATGATCTTCATGGATAAATGATTTTGAAACGACTACCAGTGTGGGTACGATAATTATATTACTGACACCACACACAAGAAGGTTTTTTAAAAGAATGGTTCTTACGTTTTGTTTTCAAAATATACAGCTCAATATTGTTTTTAAACGACTTCAAAAAAGGAAAAAGGAAAAATGAAATGGAATGGAAAAGGAAATTCTCATTTCGACTGTATTTTTTTATGTTTGTTACTTCAGAACTTGTTAATGAGTGAACCGATTTTGATGATTTTTTTTATTTGTAAGCTGCTGCTTTCCATGTAGTCCCATTTCAATTTGAACGTTCTTGAAGTAGGATTTTTTTTGTTAAAATTTGATTTATTAAATATGAAAATGTGATAAGATATACATTACCAAAATCTAATTTTAATTTAAGTACAGGATATTAGGGCGACAATGATGACTTGACTGGCATATTTTGTCATTTCACATCTCACATCCTGTAATTACAGCCGTTGATTAAAACTAATCACCATTTAAATAATAAGACAATGGTATCTCGGGGCAAATTTACAGCTACCTTCTGTTTGCAACCAGCTACAATCAGTAGACCGTAAGCCAAGCGTGAATATTAGGGCAAACCCCTCACCGAAAGAAACCTTCGCATTTAAGTACGAGGCCAATTCCAGGCGTACTTGTGTATGAGTAAATTGAATAATATGTTTTCAAATTATTTACCCTAATGAATCCATACTTAATATTAAAAGTTCGAATGTAACTCCGTCAGTCTGTCTGCCGATTGTTCTTTCACAGATAAACCTCTGCACCGATTTCAATGAAATTTGCCATGGATTTCCTATTTTTTTAAAAGACCCCTCTCTCATTAGGAATTTACATCCTCTATCGCGGCGGAATTCACAAACATACATGAAACGGACACTAAGAACACCCAGACTCAGAACAACAATTTGTGGACCACACAAAGCGTTGTCCAACGTGGGTTTTAACCCACAACACTTGGCGCAGTTCCAGTCGACCTTTGGGTGGTGCAGAGCTGTGTGTAATTTATACCCATATATATGATCTTGTATAACATAGAACAAACCCATATTGGTTCTTACACGAATTTATACAACTGATAATACATTACTAATAATACTACAAATTATGTTACTAAATATTATTTGCTTTTTATCTATTTAATTCTCATTATTCATTCCTACCTGTGTTTTCGCTTTCTCTATTATTTGTACTCTTAAATCAACTGGTGGACGAGACTGTCACTATAGTTGCCCTATTTCGAGCACTAAGTTTCTGTCTATCTTTTATTCTGGGTAACGTAGCGTTACAATGACAACAAATAAACATCTCGAAACAACGGAAAGCAAGAGTAAAGATTTCAAGGTCAAGAGCACACTGCTCAATGGGACGAGTCGTAACGAAAGCGCAAGTGTTACGTCACTAGCTCACGGCGGACGATGCGCACGAGTGACTCACGGAACCGTTACGTTCCGAGGAAAATCTACCTGCGTAGGTGACATCCTATATGTGAGTAGTACTTTCGAGATATCAGAATTTTTTTGTTCAAACAATTTCAGGTGCCATTAAAGTAATCAGAATTTTATTTCTCAAAAAATATTACGTATTTGAACAATTACTTATCTAAGATGATAATGAGATAAAGTTCACAATAATGTGAGCAAAACTGCAGAAAACAGTTTCTAGGGACAACTTTCACACTAGGAAAGTATCCTTAATGCAGGCAACTTTACAGTTTTCTTTATGTAGAATTTACAATAAAGTGTTGTCCCAACTGAACAACATTGAACGCAGTGAGGTGATCGCTTAAATAGTCCGTTAGTTTCAACATTACCAAACAATTATACATAGCCATTATGATGAAGCATAAAAAATTGTTTTGTTAGCACATCCAGGTAATCTTTAGCAGTTCTATGCCATGATAACCCACCAACGTAATTACTACCTGATTATAGATAGTATACAAAGGTAGTTTGTTCCCACGATCGAGTCTTGCTGTTTTGTTCTTTCTTTCTGCAATGATATACTTTAAATTTGTTCTGTTAATTACAAACATCGTAATATCAATTAAACTGTCAAAAGCTCTTTAATAGTATTATAATACCTGCTATTGAAATACAATGGTTGCAATCACAGAAGAGGAGAATTCTTTTGTTCTGTGGTTGCAATTCAAGAGACACAAGTGCCAGGTAAGAATTTATAAAACTCGAAGTTACGTAATTCCTTAGCACCAGTTTTCTGTATTCAGTTAGAGATAGTATTTATATTTAGAGAGTAATTTCTAAAAATATCTAGTGCCAGGTTAAATGAAAAGAAATAATCTGAAAAGATACTTTCGTTTCTTGAATATTATATTAAATACAGCATCTCTTCGTTTATATTTTATTTGTTCTGTAAATTTAATTATTGACATTATTGTGAAGGTAGACCAACGATCTAGCCGGTGCAACTGACGATCAAGTGGTCTCGGGTCAGATTCCCGGGTCGTGCCAAAAGTGTTGGTAAGTTTCTTACAAGAAATTCTGAGTATGTACGTTTGGCAGTTTCATGTAAGTTCTCGGAGATGACGTTATGAGACGAATTTTCGAGAGTACTTTCTGTGTCTGCGTAAAGACTACATTTCTTCTCTAAATTACACTTGTCTATGATTTGTGGTTTAGACTGTACGTCATCAAAATGTCATTTAATAAATGGCTTGTCCATTTATTAAATGCCAATAGTTTCAAGATAATAAAAATAATTTTCTTAGACAATTATGAATGGAGTCAATATAAATATCATCTTTCAAATTTGGAAATCTTTTAATGCTAACGTCGCGCCATCTTAATTTTATTAGTTGAATGTCGTTTATTAAAGTTACTTTATGAAGTTGTAGCTCCCTTTACTAATAGTTACAGAGAACATTTTAACGCCATCTATCCACGCGACACAGAACTGGCATAACAAGTGACCACGAAAAAATTAAAGTGAAAGAAGGCCTGCAATGTTTTTTCTTAGTTCGTACAAGAACGAAGTAGTTCTTTTTCAAACCGCCAAATGTCGCTGATTCGGTGGCAGTAATGCAAACTATAACTGTATTTTTAACACGGAACAAATACAATCCTTTGAATTTGCTCCGTGATTTTTAAACTATTTTTAACCTGCGACGCAAAAAGAGAGGTTATAAGTTTGACTTCGATGTCTGTCTGTCTTTCTGTGACCTCATAGCTCTCAAACGGATGGACCGATTACGATACGGTTTTTTCATTTGAAAACCTGTTTCCTTGAAAAGAACAAAATACAAAATATACAAGTAAAAGTTAAAAAAAGTCTTACCCCGACCTTTATTACAAATTTATTGACACCTCATTCGTTAAAATCAGTTCAGTACTTTAGGAGCTGCAGAGGAACGTACTAACATATATAATTATCATCAGCCTACTGCTGGACATAGGCCTCTCCAATTGCACACCACTTAGTTCGATCCTCGACTTCCCGCATCCAGCTCTTGCAAATCATCATTCCACCTGGCCTGTGGACGTGCTACACTACGTTTGCCGCGACGCGGTCTCCACTCAAGAACCCGTTTATTCCAACATATATAGACTGCCAAAAATATTACCCTTTCTTTAGGCTAAAAATTTACTTTGTCATCATCATCATTTTTAGTCATGTATTACACATATACATGACTGTTGCGCTGGGCCGACCAAGTTTGCTCTACTTTTGTTACTACTATCCATTCTGCCCTACACACTGCTCAAGATAGGAACTTGTGACAAGCTACCACTCTCAGAATGGCTCCAAATATGGGTCACGAGTGCCACGAGCCTCAGAGTCAAGGACACGATACAAGGAGGAGGATAAAATACAAAAAGAAGTCTTACCTTTTTATTTAAATAAGTAAGTACTAAACGAGTGCTGTACTGTCTTGGATCTTACCTGCAAGGAATAAAAAAACACAGTTATTTTAATATAACGTAACAATTCAATAAAAATATAGGAAATAACTTAAAAGCAATGAGTTACAAAATGTATCACATTGAAACGTAAAAATCTTTAATATTTCTTAACAAGTATTAACTTCAATATCATGGTAAAATGGTAACGGATCGAAGTGGTTTTATTTAACCCGTTGATTGTTGAACATTTTTATCTGGATCAAATTCTTAGATCCGAACCAACTCAATTTTATCTTAAAAAGATATGACTGGATTATTTTAATTATTCTACAACGTTTTAATCATATTTCAAACGTTGAAAACTTGATAAAAGATTTAAAAAATATATTTTTATTGTTATGTAGTTGTTTTGATAGTTATACTGATATGCGATAGTAATAACATTTATTACATACTAGCTTTACCCGCTGTACCCGTGACATGTATTTTTTTTTTCACAAACATTTTAAAACCAAAATCTCCTAAATCCGTCCAGCCGTACTCGAGTTTTTGCGAGACAAACGAACAGCACTTGATTTTTATATACAAAGATGATTCTTGTGTTACGTTACTATCTAACCTATTTTCACGTTTTTTTTAAATGTGCGTGCCTAACCTAGGATAGTTAGCATCATCTTTAGACCAACAGGAACCAAGCATAATTGCAAATACACTCAGACGAAGTTGCATTTACCATTATGTAAATATTTGACTCGAGTTAAAAATAGTTTTAACTTGAGTTAAAAATAACATATTAATATCAAATTCATTCGTATTCAAAAGTAGTTAACATGCGGCGTTTTATCACCTGCGCATTGCGGAAGATTGCGCATTAGATATTATTGGTTTGGACATACACTAGTCTTGCAAGCTCTTTGTTGAAACAGTTTTTTACCTATCCTCTCTGTCGTCATTCTTTAAAATGGATTCATGACTAGCTGAATCCAGCTCGGTGTTACCCGCGGTGTTTGTCGTGAAGGTATAAACCGGTATATATGGAAGATACTAATTCCCACGACAGACACAAGGGAATCCTAGTATAATATGTTTATACAATTAATAAAAATAATAAAAAACAATTATTTCCAAATGAAACATATAGTAACTGTTGCACCCAGTGGCCCCACACTAGACAAGCCTGTCCTGTGGGTGCCTGTACCGATTACCATTATGGTTACATAAATGCTCGGTCGACATCAAAAAACTTATAAATAAAATATAAATAACAATAAGATAAAAAATAATAATAACAAAATGTTGATTTAAGGAAACAATGAGTTATTATTATTTAATAATAGTCCTTAATAATTATTCTTCACTTTTCAATTCTAAAATAAAGAGATCGAATACTTTCGATTATAGGACAGTAGATTTTTCTCTTTTGATTTCTACACGGTGGCAGTTAAAACTCCTATCTAAATATGCTTCAAAAAATTCATAAATATGATGGTAAAAAATCCTAGATTGTCTATCACTTTTGTCGAGATAAACTTAAAACCTGCTGCTTATTCAATAAATAAAACACTTTATATAAAAATTACAGTTTAAATGTGTGAATTTTATTAATATTACATAGAGGCATAGGTAAAAATAGACATGGCGTAGCTGTCAAATGCACTACGACTAAATTCCTGTTAGCATTATTATTCCACGGTCAATTTAATATGCTTCCTCATACAAAAAAAAACAGTTATCGTTGCATAAATCGATCGAACCAATCAGTCAATACAAAACTAATGGTTCCAGCAGGACTATGATTTACGCGTAATACCTAGGAAACATGACAGGTCCTTACACAATGTTGATAAGAGAACTGGTACCGTTGCGATATTTGGTATTAAATAACGGCTTTTATTACTTAGACTATAAAGTAAGACTTAAGCTGACATAATAAGTGGCGTTCGAGAACTAACATCGGTATTGCAGTATTAATGTTCAAAAGATAAGTTGCAATAGTGGACGATAACTGTCCTATTTAAGATTTCGTGGCTAAGGATTCAAACCGCATCTTGTCTACAAGTTTTTAACAAGCATTTGGATTAAATTTAGATTTAAGCGAATAATGTATGAAGTAAATGGTACTTCTGATCAAAGTGACAAGAGTATAAGAAGGCATTACGTAACTGAATGTTAGTTACCGATTTTAATATAGCTTTTGCTGCGGCTACGTTGAGAAGTAAGGTTAACTAAACTAAGATTAACACAGAAAAATAAAAGACAGTCATGTAAAACCCTTCAATTCTGCTCCATCAACAACAAAGATCTATTACTACAGTACTGTCCTTTAAATTTATGTTATACTTTAATGATTAATCAATTCAGAATCATAGTTCTAGTGTTATGTTATTACCCGTTCTCTAACCAGGGATATTTCGGTTAAAGTTAACATAACCGAAATAATCTGCTATTAACCCTTTTGAAAATGGGTTAACCTACATTTCGGATTAACACAAATAGATGTTTGTTTTTAACAAGAATAGTCTAATACAGAATAATTACGGTTAACCTTAACCGAATTGATATAGGTTTCTGGATAATCGTAGGTCTATGATTCATTCTTCATTACAATCTTCAGTTACGTTCATTATTAGCATGAGATAGAGGAAGGGGGACCTCGGCTAATAACAAGCATTATTTTAGACAAGAGATAAAGTAAAATTGTTTAATTTTCGCGTAGCGTGAAGTCGCGTCACGTCGTAAAATAACCGAAATCATGGGTTAACTTCTATCATTTGGGTTTACAATTTCAAAAACATAAACCCTTTAATTTTGGTTAATCCTTATTGTTTGGGTTAAAACAAAAACATTCATAACCCCCAAGTCACAGCAATACCTAGTTTGGGAGTTAGGGTTAGTCTAATTGTGTATTACGTTAAACTTTGTAATCTCTAGCTCTAAGGCATTGTTAAAGGTTATTTATAACAATAAAGAGTATTATTATTATTAATCTGTTAACCGAATCAATGAGTAACCCTTTGAAACGGTTACAGATTCATTCGGTTCATAACGCATACCGTTCTGCATGGGTTTTCCGATCCCTGTCTCTAACATTTTAAATCATTCTTTAAAAAAAAATAGTGTATCGAATTGGCGATTGCTTGGGTTAGTTAACATTCTGTTCTTGCACTGTCATTATCTATTTGATTGTAACAGTATTTTGTAGTCGCCAATCTGGTTTTTTCCCCAATACTGTTTATCATCATTAACAAATGCATTGGAGTGGTATGTAGGTACCTAATCGAGTTAAAATCACACAGTTTCATTTACAGGTCCCAAAATAGTAGCGATTTGACTATTGAGAAATCAGTGATCCCCTCTTAGTGCTAGTCTTGATGCATAAACTCATATCAATGTCCTTGGGGTTACCTATTGTCTCACAGCTACAGATAGACACACACGTATCGCCCTCGGTGTTAGACACAAGTGGTAATAATCTTTGAGTGTCTGCTATGTCTAGAGTAATTGTCCAATGATACTAACGATTAGGTGTTGCTCAATAATCTTATGAATAAAAAACAATTGTTGTTCGTTTGTCTTGCTAAACGACACACAAGCTCGAGAACGGCTGGTCCGATTTAGCTAATCTTGGTTTTGAAATATTTGTCGTAGTCCAGGGAGGATTTAAACCGTGAAAAATTAAAAATAACTTGAAAATTCAAATGTCACGTGTACGAAGTAGCGGGCACAGCTAGTTAAGAATATTAATAGTGTAGCACCGTACTCGATTAATTTTGTTTATTACGTTTAAGGCCGCGTACACGAACCCAGCGGGAGCGGAGCGGGCGCGGGAGCGGAGCGGCAGCGGCACTTTCAAATGTATAGAATTATATGGGAGTTATAGTTACGAACATAGCCGAGCGGGGAGCGGACGACGAGCGGTTGACAAGCGTTCGTCGAACACTTTTGAATCGAATGAATGCTTTTTCGAATGAGTATAATAATGAAAATAAAAATATAAAGAAAAGATGTGTGATGTATTATTTCATACATAATCGAGGTAATCTAATAACTTTGAGATATCATACGTTCCTTCCGTACATTAAAATTTAGAAACATGAAATTTGACAATAACCTGCTAATAAATAAATGAAAAATAAATAAATGAGAAGCGCCTAGGCTACTTATCAACGCGAGATAAATTGCCAAGATAAAAAATAAAGATTGCCGTAGGCAGGCTTTTCTTATGTAATAATACTAAATGCACTCAAAAAAGTGTTATTGTCAAATTTCATGTTTCTAAATTTTTATGTTCTGTACATTAAAATTTAGAAAGGGAGGAAAGTAGGATTTTTTAAAATTGTCCTCACGCCCTCATTTTTTCTTTACATTTTTATTTCAATTATTTAACTATATTATAATATCATATTATACTCATTATAATTTATAGTTAGTAGATTACATAAAGTGTAAACAAACGAAACATTAAATTACCTTAACAAACTGCTGTCAAATTGTCTGTCAAAAACGTTAGATCAAAAGCTGTAGCATTTAAGTACTATTTGTTTTCTAAGATATTATCTACATACATTATTATTTAAATAAAAATAATAAATAGCAAGAAATAAATATATAGTAAATTACGACTAATCAAGATTTTTTAGGGTTATCTGGCTTAGGTTGTACGATTTTAGAAAAATCTATTTAAAACTTATTTATGACGCTATCACATCAGTAGATATCATAGTTAAACAAAATATTATCAAATATTAATCGTTGTCAAGAATTATTTAAAATCACTTGTTATGTTTTTAAATCTGTCATGTGTATCAAGCTATATTTTACTATGTATTGTTTCTTATAACACATCACTAAACCGTTCGAGAGCCCGCTACTAGACTGCTGGTTCTGAAAACGGGTTTGCGTTCCCGCTCTGGTGCCCGCTCCGCTTCTGCTGGCGCTCCGCTGCCCGCTTACTTCGAAAACGCGGCCGAAAAGACTTTTTCGCTTTTCTGCCTTCAGTTATTTACTCTACGATTATTTGAACAGCTGATGTAAATAAAGTAAATAGGTAATCAGGAAATAGTGCCGTGAATAGATTGTAAAAAGTCGATATTATCGATAGATGAGAACTGTCATCGTTTTGTACAATGATCAATAAAAAATAGGGAAATGCATGCGCGCGGTATATTATGGCAGTGTGCGATAGTCGAGTTGTTCAGGGTGTACTGCTGATAACAAAACTGGTACGTGAATATTTTAATATTTTCATAATAATTTACTTTTACTACTTTTATAATTCTTATCACCAATTTCACATTTTGTGCTTATTACATACATTGAATATTTAAATCCTTTTCTCTTGCTTTGAGCCATCTGAGCAGCCAGTTGTCCAAAAATTTAATACTAAAAACTGCCAAAAATTGAATTCCTTGTAAAAGGATTTAATGATTTCCGTTACTTAATTATTATTATTAATTGTACACATTTCTTTGACTTCTCTAGTAGGTAATGTTATAACGAGCGATGTGTTAGTTAGATAACTATTTATATATACATTTAATTATTATAATTAAAATGAATATTACCTTACGTCATGTAAGTGTGAACTAATTTTAACATAATTATATACACGTTATTTTATTTGCATTAAAAATATATTATGTAAATAAATCAATTTGAGCCGAATTTAATTACCGTTTCCTTAACTCTAGGTAATAATAATTTTTACCTCCGGTAATCCACTAAAATGGCATTAAAACAACAGTAACCTTAATGTAGTTTACTATGAGTTTTCGCAACACATTCTATTCTAAATTGTTTTGTGAATGATAATAATAATGTTGAATGTATTCATATTTACATATAAAGTATAATAGCTGGAATTTATTACTATGTTTATATTATATTAAGTAACTTTAATCGTGAGGAGACTTAAAAAAAACTGGGTCTAATAATTCATAGTAATATGATAAAGACTTTAAAGCCACACTAATCACTAGTATTAACTACTCAAATGTCAATAAAATACTGTGTACTACGTAAGAACAAAATTATTACTGGTGAAAAATCGCATGTCGGTGTTTAAATAATTAAACCTTATAAAAAAGTCATTTTATCATTATTGCTATACTTTTTATACCACATCTATAAACGTATAACTTTTTTTGGTTCCTTTTAGTAATTACAGGGGATTCTTGATCTAAAATTTGCTATGAATTTGATGAAAATAAACGTTAATATGGTTTTGTATAAATTTTACTAACTTGACTCGTATGAAAGATACAATAAACATGAAATTATTAACAAATTAAATATTAATGAATATTTACATTTCATACTATTTTATTTAACATTGCCATTCAACGTGGTAATGCTACCAGCTTTTTGGGAACGCTCCCAGTAGGCGATGATGCGGAGGAATTTGACGCCTGTAGGTAAATATTATGGCTTCCGCCGTGTGGTGCCGGCATAGAATAGCTCCACCCCATCTCATCCCGTGGGTGTCGTAAAAGGCGACTAAGGGAAAGACGGAGCCGAACATCAGGCTGCCGAGGGGATCCCTAACAGCCCTTTTCAGGGCTCGCCGTCGCTCCCAGCACCCCTCTGTTTTCAGAGGGGACAGGGGAAGAGACGGTGCCAGGGAACGAGGGACGGGTCGGCCCACTGCTCGCGCAGGGGCTGGCAGGCACTTATGCCACCGTCGGGGAGACAGGGTTAGCCACCCTGTCGCGTTCCGTAACCAACAGGGGCTCAGCAGCGACCTGACTGGTGGCTCCAGGAGGGTACGCTGAGAACCTGTTGGCCGGAGGGCTTGCCTTAATTGGCCGGCCCATGACAAGGATAGTCTATAACACCCGACAGCCAAGTCGTTAAAACCTGTGGATACCGGCCGACCTCCACAGTACATAGGCTTATCCGGGTGCAGGGGGCACCGCTCGGATGGACTCTATTTCCCCCATACTCGTGGGATTACATATGGACTTGAATCAAATTAATAAAAAACTTACGGACGGATTAAAATCAAACGAAACTGGCTCAGAAAACGGATCTTTTAAATTAGGAGAAAAGGTGAGGAAGGGAGAGGTGCGGAGGCTACGGTCGCAGTCGCAATCGCTTAAAATAATTTCCAGGCCCTCCACTCCACTTCCCCTAGATCGGGGGGAACGAGCTGAAGAGAGCGATAGCTCAGCTTCAATAAGGTCGGAGAGAGAAACACGCCGACAGTCCCGGAAACGTGGAAACGCTGAGGATGGGTCTGGCCTTATGGCGAAAAGGGCTCATAATGAGTCAAACACGGAGGGGAAGCCTAACAATCGCAGCTCAGCAGAAGTTAGCGCCGACATGCTGCAAAGTCTGGCTGATGTGGAGGAGATACTAGATAGACCCCGCATCACAAAGACGGAACTAATGAGCTCTATACGCCGGACTCTGCAGACCCTGCAGGGCGGCATTATGGAGCTCTGCAATCAGGCCAAAACACGCGAGCAAGAAATGGATAGCCAGATTAAGGTCCTGAAACAGGAAATCGAATCTCTTAAACGAGAAAAGGCAATGGCGCCATCTTCGGCCGAACCGGCCTCAAAGGCGACATCGGTATCAAGGCCGACAAATAACCTGGTGGCGACTGTGTCATCAGCTCGCCCGGTAAGGGAGGACCTCTTGGACTGGGAGAAAATCGAGGTCACGATGAACCGAGAGTTTGCTCTTTTCCAGTCCGGACTCATGGACAGGTTTTTTCCAGAAAGAGGTTCCAGACCTCCTCTAGGCCAGGGACGGCTTCTAATGGAAAAACAGCCAACCTCTGTTCCCACAGCTGCAGCGTCTTCTTCCAAAAAGAATAAGAAAGGAAGAAAAAATAAAAAGAAGGCGAAAGTTGTTCAACGGGCCCTGGTAACGACACGGTCAACCGATTCAGGGACACCACCGGAAGAAGCGGTGAGTCAGGCAGGGGGCACCTGGGCCCAAGTCGTTGGCAGAAAAGCCCAGGCTGCCGCTGCGAAACAGGGAGCCGTGGTCACTTCTGCAAAAGAAAGTAAGAAGCCGCAGCTACCACGCCCTCCAACCTCCGCCCAAATGCCGCCGTTTTGGTTGCAGTGCCTCAAGGGTCTAGTACCTCGCTGGCTGAGGTAATGCAGAGAGCAAAAGCTCGTATTAGTCTCGCAGAACTCGGGATTACAGGTGGGGTCCGCCAGAGAAAAGCAATCACAGGGGACCTCGTCCTGGAGGTCCCCGGTCCTGATAGCGCTGCCAAAGCAGACGCTTTGGTCAAGCGCTTACGCGCAGTTATGACCGACACGGATGCGCGATTTATGCGCCCCTGCAAGATGGCTGAATTGCGGGTAATGGATTTGGATGAATCCATTACTCCCACTGAGGTGGCGGAGGCGATAGCCGCCGCAGGCAGCTGTTCTCCGTCAGAAATCAAGGTCGGGGAGATCCGCAAAACCGCAGCCAGGTTGGCAACGGTTTGGGCCCGAGGCCCACTCACAGCGATTCGTCAAGTTGTGGCTGCTAAACGTGTGAAAGTGGGCTGGGCGTCAGCCCGAGTGGAAGTGTTGGCACCACGGCCCCTACAATGCTTTCAGTGCCTAGAAATGGGGCACGTCAGAGCGAAATGCACGGGGCATGCTGACAGGAGTGGGCGTTGCTTTCGCTGTGGGGGACTAGGCCATAAAGCCCGAGACTGTGCGGCGGAAGCGCCAAATTGCCCGGTGTGTGGCGATTACGGCAGGGCTGCTAATCATCGGCTGGGCAGTAAGAGCTGCTGCCCACCGAGGAAGAAGAGGTCGGGAGAGGTCCAACTTCGTCCCGCCCTTGCCCAATCAGGACAGGCCATTTCGAGCGGTAGCTCGATGGGAGAGGCAATGGAGGCCTAAAATTCCAACCACACATGAAAATCCTCCAGGGCAACCTCAACCACTGCCGCGCAGCGCAGGATTTGTTAATTCAAACGCTCGTGGAGCGGTCGATTGCCCTGGCAGTCATAGCAGAGCCCTATTCCGTCCCGGATCATCCGCGTTGGTTCGGGGCGGTCGATGGCTCTGCGGCTATATATTGGCCGGGAGGAGAAGGCCTACATTGCTCTCTCCTGCGAAAGGATGCAGGGTTTGTGGCAGTGGAGTGGGGAGAAACGGTGATAATAAGCTGTTACTTCTCCCCCAATCGCGGCCTAGCCGACTATGAGGCATACCTGCACGGGTTGGCGATTTGCATACGCAATTACGCCTCCCGTCCGGTATTCGTCTTGGGTGATTTCAACGCACACTCAAGGGAGTGGGGTGATACCCGGGACGACGCGAGGGGAGAAGCTATCCTGGAGTGGGCGGCTGGGCTGGACCTCCAACTTCTAAATCGGGGTTCAGTCAGTACATGTGTGCGATGGCAGGGGGAGTCGATTGTCGACCTGTCATGGGCGACTCCCTCTGCAGCACGCATGGTATCGGGATGGCGGGTGGCGGGGGAGATGGTCAATCTCTCAGACCACCGGCACATCGTATTCGATGTGTCTCTCTGCCACCCCGACCGCCGACATCAGGTAAGAGAACCTCCGCGACGATGGTCCCTTAAGCGGCTCAACAAAGAGATGGTCGTAGCCGCGTCCCACGTCGCGGATTGGTCGGAGGAAAGGGTTTCGTCCGATCCGGAGGAACTGGCAGCCTGGTTTGGGAACATTATGACGTCCATATGCGACGCCTCAATGCCCCGAGTCATGCCAGCCAGAAAGGGCTCGGCGTACTGGTGGAGCGCAGAGATTTCGCGGCTGAGAATGACAGTCGCGAGATTGCGCCGCCCGTACCTTCGAGCCCGGAGAAGACGGCGAGCCACAGTCGAGGAGATCGACGGAGCACGGCGGGAATATGGAGCTGCCGTAAAGGCCCTCAGTGATGCAATTGCCGAGGCCAAGGCTCGGTCCTGGAGAGAGCTCATTGCGGGACTGGATAGGGACCCATGGGGGCGACCATACAAAATGGTACTGGGCAAGCTCAGACCATGGGTCCCTCCGTTAACGGAAACCCTGGACCCAGAGTTTCTAGGAAGAGTGCTAGACACGCTCTTCCCAAGGGTCCAGGACAGTCCCCCGATCCCTCCGACACAATCGGACCAACAATTCTGGTCCGATGAGTGTGAGGTGACGGAGGGAGAGCTGGATCGAGCCGTACGGCGGCTGACTTCCCGCAACACTGCGCCTGGACCTGATGGTGTTCCGGGTCGGGCGCTGGTGATTGCTCTGTCGGTGCTGGGAAACAAACTGAGGCAGATTTTCACTGGGTGTTTCAGCCTCGGTATCTTCCCCCTCGGCTGGAAAGAAGCCAGACTGGTGCTCCTCAAAAAGGAAGGAAGGGCTGCAGATTCTCCCTCTGCGTTCCGACCGATATGCCTGCTGAACGAGTTGGGGAAACTCTTTGAGAGAGTTATCTCTGATCGTATCAGCGGGCACCTGTCGCGAGTGGGCCCTGATATATCGGACTGCCAATTTGGATTTCGGCGGGGACGCTCGACAGTGGACGCCATTAAGTGCGTTCGCTCCCTGTCAGAAACGGCAGTCCGATCGGGGGGGGTGGCGTTGGCAGTTAGCCTTGACATCGTTAACGCCTTCGGCACTCTCCCCTGGCGGACAATTAGGGCGGCCCTTGAATATCACGAGGTGCCGCCTTACCTGCGTGAAGTCATAGAGGCCTATCTGCGCGACAGGACGGTAAAGTTTGTCGATCGGAACGGGGTGGAAAATCGAAGGGAGGTGTAGTGCGGGGTTCCTCAGGGCTCAGTATTGGGCCCATTGCTATGGAACCTCGCATACGATGCGGTCCTTCGCACTAGTCTGCCCTCTGGCCTGAGTGTCGTCTGTTATGCAGACGATACACTTATTCTGGCTAGAGGGTCACGCTTCGAGGAGGTGCTTCTGCTCGCCGAGCAAGGGGTGGCCTGTGTCGTGAATAAGATTCGTGAGCTGGGCCTAACGGTGGCGCCCCACAAAACTGAGGCGATATGGTTCCACGGCCTACGTAAGCGCCAGGAACCACCCAGCTTATGCCTCCGGGTGGATGACACTGAAGTCCAGGTGGGTCAGTACATGAAGTACCTAGGCCTCATCCTGGACAGTCGGTGGAGTTTCGAAGAGCATTTCGGGCGATTAGTCCCCCGAGTACGAGGGGTAGCAGGGGCGTTACAACGTCTGCTGCCCAATCTCGGGGGACCACGGGAAGAAGTTCGCTGCCTCTACATGGCTCAACTAAAGAGTCTGCAGCGGCTGATGGCCATACGGATCGTACGGGGCTACCGCACGATTTCGTTTGAGGCAGCGACGGTCCTGGCGCGGTATCCCCCCTTCGATATTCTGGCCGACATGGACACCATGGTCTATGACCAAATTCGTTCTGGCGGTCGGAATCACGAAGGGACAGCGCCAGACCATGAGCTCGGAATGCTACGGCAGAACGCGCATACGCAAGCTCTGCGCGATTGGCGGGCACGGCTCGAAATCCAGGGCTGTGCCAGCCAACGCGCTGTCGGAGCTGTTCTGCCGAGCTTCGAAGCTTGGATAGGGAGGACCGACCGTGTCACCTACCGATTCACTCAGATACTCACCGGGCACGGTTGCTTCGGAGAGTATCTGAACAGAATCGGACGTGAGGCTACGGCACAGTGCCATCACTGCGGGTCCGACCGGGACTCCGCGCAGCACACACTGGAGGACTGTCCTGCGTGGGAGTCCGAGCGTCGAGTCCTGGTCGGACAGATTGGACGAAACCTCTCACCACCAGCATTGATCGCGGCAATGCTGGCGAGTAGTGCGGGATGGGAGGCCGCGGTCTCCTTCTGTGAAGACGTTATGCTTCAGAAGGAGTCCGCAGAGCGGGATCGGGAAAGGGCCGATCCCGCTCGCAGGAGGCGACGAAGGGGACGCGGTAGAGGCCGCTAGCTCCCCAATCATCGCCAAAGGGTCGTTATGGCCACATCTAGGGGAGATGTGGCCGTTACACACGGCCCGAGACTGTGACACCCCGGTGCGGCCGAGGGGTGTCGTCTAAGGCGGGTCGGTGTTTTGACTCTTACAGCGTAGAGCGGTAGGAGGCATAACAGCGACTCGCCCCGGGGGTGACTATGGTTACCCCGGGATGTACCTCAGCCATGAGGTATGGCAGGGGGGTTTCTAGAAGCCGCTGATGCGTTCCTAGAGCTCCCGCAGACTGCCGAGGTAGGCCGCCGCGGGGTTTAGTGGGTAAACCGATTCGTCGGGAGTCCCACACACGCCTTTCGTGTGTCCCCACCTCGAAGGGTACGGTGCATAAAGCATTCCCCGCGTTAAAAAAAAAAAAAAAAAAAAAAAAAAAAAAAAAAAAAAAAAAAAAAAAAAAAAGGTAAATATTATGGCTTAATTTTTTTATTATTATTTCCTAGTATTGTAACTTAATTTTAAGATAATATACTATAGTAGAAATTGTATTAATATTTAATAAAATTCATTTTATGTAAAACAAACAAATTATAATAATAAATAATATTTGATTTGTTGATAAATATCTGAAATTGATTTTTAATAATCTTTATAATTATAACAAACAACTGCTATTGAATCGTAGAGAAGTAAATTACTTATTATTATAAACCATTCATAGTTATTGAACCCACAGAAGCTCTGTGATACTGTTTAATATATTTTATGTGTTATTTGCTTAAAGTTACTACCGAAAAGTTATAAAATTCATTTGAATAACATAACTGTTCGCTGCTGATTATCACGTCTGCCTTTTGTTATTATCTTCACCAGTTACCCACTACCCAAAATTCTTGCACAAAATAATCATAATATTTAAATATATCTACAGTTTTACTCATACCAGTACTTTGAGGTAATTAAATTTAACGGAAGAGTGCGCGTTGGCCGCGATCATACCTTGTGACGTAACCACTAGTGTTTTACTTAATCGATAAAATAATGTATCCAGATAAGAATGCATAGCTAAGTAATTAGATTACTTAACTCTTGTTTGAGTTGTTCCATTTTGTTAAAAAGATAAAATTGTAGTTTTATAAATATTTATATGTAAAATTTTAGTTTTCAACCGACTTCAAAAAGAGAGAAGGTTCTCAATTAGTTTTTTAGGGTTCCATAGCCAAATTTCAAAAAAACGGAACCCTTATAGATTCGTCATGTCTGTCTGTCTGTCAGTCTATCTGTCTGTCCGTCCGTATATCACAGCCACTTTTTTCCGAAACCATAAAAACTATAATGTTAAAACTTGGTAAGTAAATGTATTCTGTGAACCGTAATAAGATTTTCACACAAAATAGGAAAGAAAAGAATAAATTTTGGGGGTTCCAAATAATCAAAACCGAAACTCAATATTTTTTTTTATCAAACCCTTGGATAAATCTTCAGAAATGATATAGAGTTTTCTAATATGATTTATTCTAAACTGAATAGAAAAGTAGTAAAATGTGTGTGTCCCCTCTGTAACTTCTAAAATAAGAGAATGAAAAAACTAAAATATATATATGATGTAATTTACCATTCACACTTAAACAAACAATTTTTTTAAATTATACTTTTAATTTAAGTTAATTATTTTCTCAATACAATATTTTTATAAATAAAAAGTTCCAGTGCTAAGTTTTTTGTTTACAAACAAAACAAAACGGATGTTATTTGAAGTTTCGCAAATGCTTGTATACGTTTTTATAACAATTTTGTATTTATAAAGTAATTTCAAATTAGTCAAAAATCAGAATAACTCAAACATATACCCTTGTTTTGTTTAAAAATAATTAAATAAACTCAAAGTTTCAATAAATGAAACAACTTCGGAAGGACTTACAGCAAACTTGATTAACTATCGATATTATTCTCGAAAATGTTCATCACTACAAATTACGTTGCATGCTTTAACAATTCGAGATGTACACGTTTTTCATTCGATAATACGTTTACCGCGAGTTATGTATGATAGGTACGATGTTATGTTCGTGCTTTTCAGTTAATGATGACAATGATAAGTAACGGTTACTTATATTCAACAATGATGAAGATGATTACTGCCTGATTACTTTTTTCAAAAAACAGACGAAAGTCCGGCTCGAAAGGTAATCGGTAAAATGAATAAAAGTAGGCTTAAGGTTCCTTCTGATCAGAAAACATAAAAGTAGAAAGTAGACATAGGTATATAGTTCCTGTTATTTCCTCTGTCACTACATTTACTTCTTCTTTCTTTCTTCGTTTGTACTTATGACTGAGTGGACGTGTTTTGACAATGAAGAAGTAATATTCATAATAAATAATATCACAATTTTATTTGCCGACGCAAGCGGAAACGCTAAGTGTGTCATCGTCGCGTATAACAACTTCACGTACGTGTTATAATGAACTAAAAAAACATCTAAATCAGTGATTAATTTGTTTAGCAATGTCCCAAGCAGGGTCTAGCCCATTTGACCGTAGTCGAATTGTACGACGAACCCCTCCACCATCGCCATCGCAACAATCAGAGCCGATAGACCAACAACCGTCTACACCCATGGAAGATGATCTGGTCAGTGAATTATTACCTACGACGGAAATTCAAAAATGGGCCGCTAGCTTTGACACTATAATGAAGGAAGTGAGTGCTATAGTTGCAGATGGAAAAATGAACATGGACCAAAAGTTACGTGTCACTACACTTTGTCGCAAGGCCATATCTGGAACGTCACAAATGGTGATATTGTACCAGTCCTTAAAGAAAAAAACAATCCAGGCATATACTACTATCCAGCACTTACAGGCCCAGCAGGATCTAGCTGGTAGTCTTAAAAGCTTTAAGAAAGTCGTCGAAGATAAATTTAAACCAGAAGAAAAAAGTACTTTTGCTGACATGGTCAAAAAAAGTGCCGACAACTTCGTTCGCCCATCCAATCTGAGCTCTATCGCCATATATCCTAGCAATAAGACACAATCGAGTGATGAGACCAAGTCCCTAGTACAAAAAATCATTTTGCCAGGTGAACTTAAACTTCACGTACGAGGCCTAAGAAAGGTAAGAAATGGAGGTGTTGTAATCAGCACAGAAGATAAAGGAGACGTTGAAAAACTTAAGAAGTTGGACAAACTAGTCTCCTCAGGTCTGACGATTGAAGAACCGACTAAGCGCCGTCCAAGGATAACCATTGTTGGCGTTCCCTTAGCCCTTCCGGAAGAAGAAGTATATAACTGCATATACGAACAAAATATCGCTGATAAGTTCCCTACCTCTACGCGCGAGTCCTTCTTAGCAGCCATTAAGCTAAGCCACAAGTCGGGCAAAAGAAACCCCTCAACGTGCAATTACGTTTTAGAAGTTCCTGCAGGTATCAGAAAAGCCCTAATAAACCAAGGTCGAATTTTTATACAATGGACCTCATGCCCAGTCAGGGATTTCACAATTGTCACGAGGTGCTTTAACTGCCAACAGTTTGGGCACTCAGCCAAACACTGTCGGGAAACCAGCCCTACGTGCAGCCACTGCGGTGAACCTGGACATGCGTTCAAAGAATGCGTTAACAAATCTGCGTCCCCAAGTTGTGCAACTTGCAAGCGTTTCAAGAAAAAAAGTGACCACGAAACGGGAGATGTAAGTTGCCCAGCACGTAAGTTTGCCGAGGACAGATACATTAACTCAATAGACTATGAGGGCGCCTAAGAGCGCTACCTATAAGTTATATATTAAGGCACTACTTAAGTTACTTATATTTAGTTTAACTATGAATAATGAATTACTTTATAGTATAGATAATTTCTCAGTGTCTGAATCAAAAGTTTGTGAGATAGAGGAGTGTAAAAAGTTAATAACCTCTGACAACAAAACATTGACCATACTTACCCAAAACATCCGCAGTATAAACCGTAATATGAGCGGGTTTGAGGTTTTGTTGCGGAGGCTTGATATGAGCTGTGATATAATTGTATTAACAGAATGTTGGCTTTCAAACCAGACCGCATACATACCATCTTTAAATGGGTACACTTCTTACAAAACGGATATAAACATTAACAAAAGCGACGGACTAGTTATCTTTGCAAAAAATAATTTAAAAATAAAAGTAGAAGAACTAATTCTGTTAGATAGTAATTGTTTAGCACTCACAATTAACTCAAACATAGTGATTGTGGCTATTTACAGACCCCCATCCCAAAATATCGATACCTTTTTAGACTCCCTCGATTCAAATTTGAACAAATATACATCATACAACACTGTTATTCTTACAGGTGATATAAATATCAATATTGCATCGAAACAAACTAACACTCATACCCACAAATACCTAAACATTTGTGCTTATCATGGGCTTCTACCCGCACACTACTTCCCTACTCACCAAAGTGGCTCATGCTTGGATCATTTTATTATAAAGGCAAATAAACCATGTATAACATTAGTTACTAATACCAGTCTTACAGACCATCAGGCGATATTTTTATCACTACAATTATATGTACCAAGAAAAAACTGCTCGCGTACGTACAAAAGAATTAATATGAACAACCTCGAAAGCGACATATGTAAAATTAATTTTGACCCAGTTTACTCCTCACATGATGCAGATTTTTCGTTAAATTACCTCATAAGTAGTTTACAATATTCAATAGCACATAATACTAATATAACAAATGTACCATCGAGATTAAAAAGTATTAAACCATGGATCACACCAGGCCTCGTTCGTTGTATACGACACAGAGATAAATTGCACTTAAAAGCGAAATTAGCACCCGATAACCAGACTTGTGGTTCTAGTGCTAACAACGCATGCAACTGCCCTGCTTTGACAAAAACTGATGATGTGAAATATCTAGGCGTCACGATTGACACACATTTGAATTTCCGTAGGCACATCGAATTATTATGTACTAGAATTCGTAAATTAATGTTTATATTTAAAAACGTTAGAAATATCGCCGACTACGAGTTAATAAAACTAGTTTATTTGGCTATGTGTCAATCTGTCCTTACATATTGCATATCATCGTGGGGTGGTGCAGCTAAAACAATTTTACTGCCCTTAGAACGTGCTCAGAGAGCTATTTTAAAAGTATCCACATTTCGCCCTTTTAGTTTTCCTACACACCAGCTTTATTCTGACTGCAAAGTACTAACAGTTCGACAACTGTTCATCTTAAATACGACTCTAAAACAGCACAGAGAGCTTCAGTACAACCCAACAGCAACAGACAAAAGACGAAAAGACCTAGTCTGTGAAACCCCGCAAACGAGGCATGCTTATGTAGACAGATTTTACTTATTTTTAGGACCGTTTATATATAATAAACTAAACAAATTATTAAACATATATAGTGTTAATAATACGATATGTAAAAAAAGGGTATCAGAATATTTAGGTACATTAAACTATTCAGACACTGAAAACATCCTAACAATTTTAAAGTAGAATATAGTATTGTTACATGTACACTTAGTCATAACCTATGTTTTAAGAAAAATATATTTTTTTATTATTGAAAAAAGTAATTGTAAGACCAGAAATTGCCTGAAACACAGGTCTTACCTAGATCAGGCAGATCACTAATTTGAAATGTTGAAATTACTTAATTATGAATTTAAGCAGTGTAATTTGATAGTAAGAAATAGTAGAAAAAGTAAGAAATAATAAAAACTTGGCTCTAATCGCACAAGTTCTTCAGAAATTAAGTTAAGTCTACTCTTAAGAAAAACACCCAAAATCTTGTACATTGAATATGGAATAAAATTTATTTATTATTTATTTATTTATTTACTTACCGATCTGTCAGTTCTAATATCTCAGAACACAATTCAACACTTCATAATTACTACTAATTTAAAATTAACTATATTTCTTATGGGTACTAATTTTTCAGGTTAATTTGTTATATTTCACGTGACTCGATTAAAAGAATTGAGGATAAAAATGATTTTAATGTTTAAATAGACAAGTACTTACGCCTGTGTCCCAGCGGAGTTAAGACCCCTATACATACGTAGGGACTTAGGGTGACTTCAGTAAAACTGTCGTAATGGGCTGATTTTTATTGCCATTAAATGTGCACTTTAGTGATAAGATGGGAATATAATTAGTAGAATATTGAGTAAATAATGTAAAGGTAGAAAAAATCGAAAAGTATTTTTTTGAGAGAGAGGGATTATGCTTATGCTTGAATGGAAACAATATCACAAGTAAGTCGCTTAAATCTAACTTGTATTGACTATCGCCAAAAAGTCCAAACTTTGTAACCGTCATCATCTATACAAATCAATAAAATTGGAATGTCTGTTTGTAATATTAAAATAACCGCCTTTTACTAAATGTATACATCCATACACGGTGGGTACATATACCAAATATTTTTTTTTAATTTTTGTCTGTCTGTCTGTTTGTTCTCTCTGGAACGGCTGGACCGATTTTGACGGGACTTTAACTGGCAGATCGCAACCGCGGATAACACCGTAGGGTTTAGCTAGTCATATTAATATTTCTTGTTTGCAAAATGTTAATTCAAGTTTACTGTATTAGATACGACATATAAAAATAAAAGAAAGAATACTTAGAATCTAAGCTTACGTTTAATAGTCTAGTCAACTCATGCTCATATTTTTAGGAACGTTATCTCTATTTTTCACGTTTTTCAACTTGTTGACTAGACCACAAATAAAGAAAAAGTTTAACACTATCACTTATACGTATTTACACGTGCGTGACTTCATTTACGAGCATTTTTTTTATAACAAGTCTTCAAAAAAAGAATACTCGTCCCTAAACAATTTGCGTCTACTATGATTTTTATACGCAATTGATATTGTCCCTTGTGAAATTTAGTTTGTATTTAGGACTTTACCGCTTTTATACAAAGTAGGTCAGGTATTCAGAATGAGACAAGACTTGTTTTTAATCCTAAGCTACTAAGAAACTCCGGATAGTCAATTACGCGATTTGTTGTTTTGGTTCATTATCTACTCTGATAAAGATATCACCGTACAACAATGGCCGCGGGTAACGTCGCGGCGCGAAGTTAATCTTGAAAGGTACTCCTAAAGCCTAACTTATAAAGTAATAATGCATATTTAGTACATCTAGCACACAGCGCTATCTAGTAAAAGTAAAGTAAAGAAAAAAAAAGGAATGAAAGTAGTGCCGTTTAGTAAAGTCTCAGAGTGTTGTGTGGGCGCCCTTAGGGCTAAGAGTGGGGTGTCAGTGTCAGCTGTAACGGAATCGAATATGTAAATAAATTTGCTCATTTGCAAATCTCAATGCCCCTCCAAAAATATTTGATTTGGATACAAGATATTTTTGTAAAGTACATTATTTTTAAATTCTTAACTAATTAAAAACAAATAGTGAATAAATAGTAAAATCTATTAACCAGTTTAAGACTATTGTAACTTAGAACAATAATTATTTAAAAAAATACCTGATTATGAGATAAGGGTCGAGAGTAAAAAAAAGGAAAACTTAAAGTGTGTTTTATTGAATTTGATAGTATATGATAGTATAACAGAAACAAGTGAATATAAGTTTGTTATATGTGGTTGTTTATTATTATTTAAAACTTTAAAGTGTTGTTTGTAAAATAAAAACGCTTTGCCACCATCGACTATCTTGTGATAGACATATTTTTTTAACCTTACCATCACGAGGCAGTATACATATACTGTAGATGCATAATATTATAAAGTCATCGAAGTAACTCTATCTGTTACACAGTCACGGCTTAACCACTTTCTGTAATGCTTATATAGGCACTTAAAAAAAATATAAGCAATTCTGGTGTGTTATCCTCCTATATATTTTTGGTTAAAAACAAAATACTAAAGAAACATGATAAATGACAGTCGGATACGACACCATGAAATTAATAAAAGCCTACAACGACCCACAATGCGAATATTGTATAACTTTTATGGATACAATATTTTATGTTTAAAGTTAGAAGATTAATTTATAACATTCCATAGTAATATTTCTGAATAAATTAGACAGATTACGAATAAATATTCTCTCCAATTTATTTTTTAACTAAATGCAAATATTTTGTTGTAGTTACATATTTATATCCGTCGGTTTGATATCTGCAATTGAATTATGTAAGGAACTTAAGATTTTAGAATATATTAATTCATAATTATAAATTGTTTGAAGTAGGACACGTTAGGCTTAATTATTTTTATAACTACGTAAATATGTATGTATGCAACGGTGTCGTATTCCGTACTTTTTACTTACTCTAACCTAGGTACGTTAGTGGTAGTATATAGGCAAGCTATGTAATTAAGTATGCTCATGCGAAATCGCGCTAAGTGTCACCATACCCTAATAAACTTGCACAACTACCGCGTTCGATAGAACCTCTGTGCTGTTACTTAAGAAGAAACACTATATCTGTCTCTTAATCTAATCACGAAGTAAACAGAGCGTGAGTTGTTTGTCTAAATTATTGAATGCAATGACGTCACTTAACAACGTAATGCGCTGGTTAAAGTTAATAAACATTTTTTTACATTAAAATATCTCTCTGCGTCTCATCTTTATAATCTCTTAACGGACGGACGGACGGCACATATAATGATCATTTTCAAAAGGGACAACGAAGAATGGTTAATTTGGGTTCTTAATTTAAAGGCTTAAATGATACGCTAAATGCCTTTATCCCTTTAAGTATTAAAGATTTCGCTATTTACATTATGCTTAGAAAAGTGTATATGCATACCAAGTAGGTCTGCTTATATTCTATGTCAGCCTACAAGTAAACAATTGAATATCACAACTCGTTTATTACTGTTACACAAAACTAGTCGCTTCCAGTTCACTTGGGTCTATAATCTAACTACACTTTTCTTGATAAATAAAGATTACTAGAAAGTTTTAGAAGCTTCCGGCTTTTTTATTTTTAGTTAATCTGTATAGTCCTCATTTTTAGAAATTTGTAAGTTTCTTACTCTGAGTGGTGCTTATTATGTTGTTCTAAAACGCTCTGAAGTAAACCAAAAATCAGATAAAATAAACTTTGTCGTGTCCAGCGATGTTCTAAATATCTAGCATGTGTCACACTAAATGTAGACGTTATTTAAATACAAATACACAAAAATAGCATTTTCAAAACCGATTCAGTAAAATAAAAGAATAGAAAATAATTATAGAAAAATTTTTGCTTAGTGAAGCCACAACAGAATTACCACCAAATTTTGGGAGCGGAGCGTAAGAACAACTTTCTGTTATACTGCAGTTTTGTAATTTCAAGTTCTTCCTTTACTTTTAAGTGACTTAATTTGGCGTCAACCAAGGCCACTCCATAATGGTCATGTATAGAGACCAGAAATATTAAATACACAAATATATATGACCACCCCGACGAACGACTGACCGCGCTGCTGGTGTTGGTTTAGACTTTGCATACGCATTAAGTTATTACAGTCAATTTAAATTCTGGGAGTCAATCCTGTTAGAATATTATAAATATTTCTAAAATATTGAAAAAAACATCCCGATAATTTGAATGTAGTACATATAGATATACGTACGTCTATGTATGTATACGTCTAGACATACCGATGGTCGGTGGAGCCGAAATGTGTGCGTAGACCGCGATTAGGCAAACGTAGTGTAGGGCGCCCTGCGTCACGGTGGACTGCTGATTTAAAGAAATTAGCTGGCGGCGGATGGATACGGACTGCCCAAGACCGGGATAGCTGGCGCTCCTTGGAGGAGACCTACGTTCAGCAGTGGACGGCAATTGGTTGAAATGAGATATTCGTTCACTTATGCTTATGCCCCCAAAACGGTACGCTTACTTGGTAGGGACAAACCTATTGAGTTTTGAATAAACCAATAATATTAGAATTATTGTTCTGATTCTGCACGTTGTGTCCCTTTCATGTATGTTGTTAAGTAGAATGCAACACAGAATATATTTCTAATGCGGGCGTTGCCTTTTAAAAACAAAAATAATACACGATTTCTTACAACATTTTTATGTCATTGTATTATTTAACTAATAATATTTAACTTACTCCAAACCTTAAAAGCTTTTTACAACAAGCTAAAATTAAACATTTTAAAAACCCCTACGCAAGCACTAAATAGAGCCATCGTTTAAAATACCTTACATCATTTTGGAAAAGAACTGATACCCTTACACTGCTAGACTAATATTGACCAAACATAGCTAAGAATCACCACAATGAAACTAGCTTTCAAATAAAAAAACCGCATCAAAATCGGTCCATCTGTTTGATAGCTACGATGCTACTGACAGACACACACACACACACACACCGACAGACATCAACTTCAAACTTATTATACAACTCTTTTTGCGTCAGGGGTTAAAAAATAAGAATCACTCACCCGTACCTATTCAATATGTGCACAAAGACAGGAAAATAAAATTCAAATGCACTGTAACGTAAAAAAAAAACACAGTGGAACATAGAAACTCCTCATTTTTTGAAGTCGGTTAAAAATAACTGCAGTACAGTTAAAACAGTAAAGCTATAAGATTCTGCGCAATAACAAACTCATCCGACTAGTGTGGTATTTTTACCACTCTTGTCGAATGAGTTTATTCTGCGTAAGAAAACGCCTATATTCAGCAGTGGACTAATAAACGCTGACAATAAAGGTATGTACTGCGAATTATTGCAGTAACTTTACAAACTCCTTCGAGAGTCATAAAAATATAAACAAATTAAAGAAACAAATAATATTCTAATACTTCAACTGATAGGATTACAAAGCTAGCAAAAATATTATGTAAGTATAATAATCCCGCCGTCATAAACATCTGTTACATATTTATTATATAATGTATCAATCAAAGCTGATTATATACTAAGCGCTAATTTAATATGAGTTTATGCGTTAGATTATGAGGGAGTTAAGTTCTAGCTAGATGTTGTAATAATCTCTCTCGCTCATGCAGGTAGAAAAGGTAGATCAACCGAGTCGGCTCTTCATATATAAAAAATTAAGATGGTTCAGACAGCGGTGAAAACCACTATGAGAGCGAGGGTAGTTAGAGGACGCCCATAAGTTGGGGTCCCATTACTGCTTCTATGGAACATAGTAGTGACTGCCTCATAAAGAAACTAAATGATCGAGGATATACTGCTATCGGTTATGCGGTGACCTAACAATTCTGATAAGCGGGAGCGCGGAAAATGTGCTATGTGAGGTCATGCGTTCGGATTTTCAGATTGAAGAAGAATGGTGTGACGAACAGAAATAGTCAGTACATCCGAAACAAAACAGAACTCACCCTCTTCACCGACAAAAGTTACCACAACTAGAGCTGCCAAAATGATTCAACAACAATGTCTCCTTGTGTAACACAAGTAAAATATCTGAGCGTTATTTTTGACAACAGCGCTCATAGCCCAGTTGCACTCGGTGATTAGAAACAATCATCGAGGGTAAGCAACGACACCGCGGTCACCTGAACGGGTGACCGCTACTAGTGGCATTTTACCATGAGCGTTTTCGTGATTCGTAGGTCACGTGAAGCAGTCGGTCCCGGTGGTTATTATAGGATAACAGTCGTGAAGCGTAGTTGGAGGCCTTTGTGCGGCAACATTACGTAGCCACGACGCTGTCTTGCCCGTCTTCAATCTACTCCTTCTACTCCTTGAGACACTCAGGGACAGAACTTCATGTCAACATGTCTTCGATCAAAGTTATTATATCCAACTATATGCAGAAACAAAAGATAGCTCTGGCATCGGCGAAGTTAGGATATATACTGACGGCTCCAAAACACAAAAGGATACCAGAGCTGGCATCTTCTCGAACGACTTAAATATCAAGATATCAAGTACTCTAGACAAGTTAAACACAGTCTTCCAAGCAGAATGTGTTGACATAATCAAAATAGCACAAGCAATTGCATCTAGAGATGGCAGAGACTCAAACATCAAAATTATCTCTGACAGTGCATCCGTGCTTCAAGCTCTGCAAAACAACAAGATGACCTCTGCCCTCATAAAGGAATGTCATGACAATCTCCAGTCTATTGAAATCACAAACAAAATTACCCTGCAATGGATAAAAGGACAGATTAACTCAACGGGGTAACGTTGCTACAGATGTTTTATATATGATGGAAAGCACGCCGAAACTCCACCTGGTGGAAAGCAAAAGCAAAATCCAAGAATGGTTTAGAATTTCAAAGTTACTCCATTAAACTCTTTTTTATTAAACTCAATTTTTGTTTCTTAAAGAAGTACATTTGCCACTATTTACCGCGATAATCCACATACACGCGAGCAAAATCGCGGGAAAAAACTAGTTATCTTAAAAATAACAATAGGGTCTCGACTACCTTTTACGTTAAATTGAAAAATCATTGTTGGTCTCATCACTTTGGTATCAAAGTTACTAGAAAAACATAGGTTTTTAAGGTGAGTAAGTTAACAATAGTTTGATGATAGATGATGACAACTTTCACTTAATTTCGAGCGTTACTCAAGACAGATAATCAACTTATCTCAACATCATCACTGTCATTTTCTCACTATACGATCAGTAGACTATTTACATGTATACGTAATACGATACGTCATTTCAACACTAATACGAGTACCAGTTACTTACCACACCGCTTCATTACATCTCATAACCTATTGGATAATATATAATCTTTAATTGTAATAAACTCAATAAGCAACAATTATAAATAATCACTGCGTATTAACATACACTGCAAAATAAACTGACTATTATTATAATAGGGTTAGTATCCGGCTGATTTCTACTGTATTATTATATAGTAACTGCTGTATGTATTGTAATTTCCAGGGGATGAAATACATATAAAATATTAGTACCCTCAGCAACATAGGCCCTGCGTTTATGAATCAGACAGTTCTCTGACTTTTGGCATTGACCTAAAAGTTGTAAGCGCCCTCTGAGAATAGGTTTTCAGAATACCACCCCTAACGACGTACGGTTTATTTGAAGCTTTTTTTAAGGTGAAACTTGCAATAAGAAACAATCATGCGAGTGGAGCTGTGAGCAACAGCTAGTTGAAACTTTTATGCAAAATATAATTTTTATATTATATATACTTACTAGCTAAGTCCCGCGGTGTTAGCCGCGGTTAAAGTCGTACCACGGGTGACCCGCGGGGCGATGCTAGTGTAAAAAAATAGCCCAAGTTACTCCTTATATCATTAGCTACCTATCAGTGAAAGTCCCGTCAAAGTTGGTCCAGCCGTTCTAGAGATCACCCGGAACAAACCGACAGAAGACAGACAGACAAAAAATTTTTTTCAATACATTTTTGGTATATGTACCGTGTATTCATATGCATTTAGTAAAAAGCGGTTATTTTAATATTCCAAACAGACACTCCAATCTTATTTATTTGTACAGACTATAAACTACTTACGCAAACTGTGGAACTTTAGTTATAACGCTGATTTCGTACCTAAGTAAGCAGGCATGATTATGACTTTTAAAACTGTAGACCTGGTGCTACGTACATAATAATAATATAATCTTCAACCCACAACACATTATTGTGCAACAATCTGTACAACTTCTGTCATCACTCATCAGTCTGAATGATTTTATCTTTTTCTCTTCTCTGTAACAATAATGTAAAACGGGTGTTCTATTACAATAATTGTTAGGTGTTTTATTATTCTTCTCACGGTATTATACATGTCTTAATCCTTCAAGTTAGCATATTAAATAATCTGGTGAGAAAGAATGACAAAATGTTCTTTTGTGTAGCTTAGTAAACATTTCAACCTTTAAAGCAGCCTAAACCTGCTTCTTACAGGTGTTTTTAAGTACACAGATATTTTGATATATGCAAACTTGTGACGTCAATACAGCGAAGAAATTATTTCTATACAAATAAATAAAATTGAAGAGTCTGTAATTTCCAATTGACATCTTTTAGCTAACTGCAATACTTACATAAAAAATGTCTGTCTGTTTATTCCGACTAATCTCTACAACGGCTGGACCGATTTTGATGAGACTTTCACTGGCAAATAGCTGAAGATGCAAGAAGTAACTTTGACTAATTTTTACACTAACTTTGTTGTTGTTTTAAAAGTACAATAATAACCAATGGTTGTTACCATTGGTTATTACGAACATTACGAACTAGCTAAGCTTAGCGGTATTCCGCTAAGCTTAGCTAGTTTGTAATAAACGTCAGGGTTTGATTCAAATTCCAACTTAGAAAACATCACGGTTAGGTAAAATGCCTACACAATACATTACAATTAGATCTAAAAACCTTGAGATTCTCTTTTTTAAATAAATATATATATGTAACAGTGTTTCTTTCTTAATTTTTAATCAAAAAAATTTTGTCACCCAAAATATCATTGTATAAAAACATCGTTAATGAATAGATTCATTGACGCTGCTTTTACACAAGGCGATATCTAGCTTTATTCAAGGTGGCACAGTGACTGAGACCCTAAGCGCGTGCGTAGGGTTATTTATCAACGTATTATACATAACTATGCTGCGCCACATTATTGCATACTCTACACCTACAGCAATGGTTCGTTGTTTATTTTGTTTTTTTTTTAAAGACAACTTCCGAATTAGGAATATACATTCTGTGTTGCATGGGACTTTACAAATATACATGAAACGGATACAAAGAACACTCAAACTCAGAACAACAATATGGGGATCACACAAAGTATTGTTCCGTGTGGGATTTGAACCCAGAACACTTGGCACAGTAGAGCGGCGTGGCGACCGCTCAAACTACTAGGCCAACCGTGCAGTCGATTTAATGTATTTGAACCTATTCACTCGAAAAGTTTTAGCATAATAAGCAAATTAATAACAACACAACATTTTTTTAACAACTTAGTTATAGGAACAGAGGTTTTCTGCTTTATTGCGGAAAAAAACCTATTATTATAAATTAGAGGGTAAGAGATGATTCGATGTGCTTACAATGAGCATAACTTTAAGCAGTAATATTAGTTCTAGAATTGCTGAACTAATACAGAAGATGCAAGCTGAAAAATCACATTCATTTAAAATTTACCTATTCAGCTTTGGTATTACTCATTCATGGTACTTATAAGTTTTCGATCAAAGTTAGTTGTATAACAATCATGTTTTTTTTTCTTGTTCATAGTAATCTTAGCTAACAAAAAGAAATTCAAGTTGTCAATAAAAGGCTAACCACTGCTCTATAGGCTTAAAAGGGAACAGTTATTTGGTTCTGAATGCGCGCACAATTTATTTGCAATTGACGACGAATGTGGAGAGTTTGATTCCCGTTCAATGCAAATATTTGCATGCACGATTTTGTGGGTGTTGGTCTAGTTATGTATAGTGATTGCCGTACGTCGCCTAAAATGAGAGTTTTACAGCTGACGGTGCCCGCTACAGTGCGGGCAAGCGCTGGGAGGGGTCCGGATGTGTTAATAACAGCAGTTCCCGGATCCCTCCCGTCTCAGGCGCAGAGTGGCACACCGTGTGGTTTTAGTCGGTCCGGCGGGGCGGTGTGTCGGAATCGGATGTCGGGACCGAGGGGGTTTCCACACGTTAAAAAAAAAAAAAAAAAAACAAAAAGTTATGTATAGTGATAAAGTAATATGTGTATGAAAATGTTTCTATGTATGTTTATATTTTTTTAAGAGCTACAAGCTATGCCAATTTTAGGTCTATTATAAATCTAAAAATTCACACATAAAATGGACCTGGTGTATTCTAAATTGACACTAGCGAACCTATATTTGAAGATACTAGCAAGATGACGTAGCCACAACGTTGTTTTGCCAGTCGGGACGTATGGCCTTAACCCTCTGTTGAGAGGAGACGTGAGATCAGCAGTGGGAGGTTATGGGTTGTTGATGAAGCTATATGCTAAGGGCTGTAGATATTGTGCGCCAGTGCTCCTCCCTTTTTATGTGAACAATCATTGTTTTGTTAATTTGTACAAATTAAAAACAGTAAAATAATATAAAAAAATTAATGTGTAATTATATTATGTGTATATTGAAATGTATGTTTATACGTCATATAAGTTTGTTCATTAAGTTACTAAGTTCAAAATTTTACTTTTATAGTAATTGTAAAAATAAGACCATAATTTGTAGTATAAATATGAACAAACACAGGTAAATTGAAATTGGACCATAGTTTGATAAGTGGTTACAGTATAGCTGTTAGATTACTTTACTTTTTTGTGTATGGTCACTCATATATTCATTATAGGTTAATAATACATACATTATTTTTATTAGAAGTCGTAAAACTCCTGATCGTTAATCTAACTTAAAAATAAAACTCACGGCTTATCAATGAATCGATTTATTTATATATCTCTTTTAATGTCAGTGAAATGAGACCGCCGACAGATTAACATACTTTTGCGAACGGCGTCTACCAATCTAAGTATGGCCGCGACACTGTTGCCGAAAGCAAATCGATCGCCCAGCGATTTCTTGTCCTTGACCAACTACAGAGAAAAAATCGTGTAGTGACACAATACGTACCCACACATATCCTTTCATTTTATAAGAAAATCGTGTCTTTGCACCAATTATCGTTTTCTCTTATAAATTGATCGGTCTGTGGTATTATACCTTCACTAATCAAGGTCGAGTGTCAGTAGTACTTTCGATAATATTCGTCCAATTCTTTTTCGTGGTTCTTATTGAAAAAATTGGGCAAATTAATTGATAAACTTCATCTGTGTGACGAGCTTATTTTTTTGTTTGAACGCGCTAATCTCAGGAACCGCTAGTCCGATTTTAAAAATCATCACTGTTAGATAGCCCATTTATCGAGGAAGGCTATCGGATATATGTCATCACGCTAAGACCTACATGCACGGAGCACCAATGAAGAATGTTACAAAAACTGGGGAAAATTATCACGCTACAGGCAATGTCATATATACCTATCGCCTAGTGGTCAAATTTCGACTGATTTTTATCTTATCTGTAGATACATATAAATAAAATTGGTGTATATATTTGTAATGGACCGATTTTGACGGGATTTTCACTGATAGGTAGCTGATGATGTAAGGAGTAAGTAAGGCTATTTTGTTTAAACAAACTTTGCTCCCCGGCATGGCAACACCGCGGGGTTCAGCTAGTTTAGCAATATAACTTGAACTCTCATTGAAAAGACTTTCCGCATCGTAAGAGGTTAACAAATACACGGGTCATATGTAGCATAATATACCTATTTTTAAATTTGCAAAATTCACAACCGCGTGATTTTTTAATTTACAAAATATGTTAATTTAAATATTAAGCTTTCTACTCTTCTACATGTATTATTACTCATTGTCAACATTAAGTATTCCACATGTCGCATTTCGTATGCTAATTTATTATTTGTAAAAAACCCTAATGAAAATAATTAGTTTACGATATTAGACGTGTTAATCATGCCAACGTGTAAAACAAAAGAGTGAGCATATATCACATCTCGCTTAAAAATTGAGAATTTTTGTGTAGTACAAAAACAAAAAGAGATATATTTGTTTTTGTACTAGTACTGTACTTAAAAAAAAATAATGCAGAGTATTACAGAGAGATATGTTCCTATCATATTGTTGTCACTTTCAGTTATAATTTCACTTTACAAAAAAACTAAATAATAAATAAATAATAATAAATATTTCGGACATCTAACACACAACGCCATCTAGTCCCAAACTAAGCAGAGCTTGTATTATGGGTACTAGACAACTGATATGAATACTTATATACTTTTTTTTTTTGTAAATACATACATATCATACATAGAAAAAACCCAAACTCCGAAACAAATATTTGCAGATCATACAAACATTTGTTCCGACCCGGGAATCGAACCCGAGACCTCAAGAACAGCAGTCGCGTACGCTACCACTGCGCCACCGAGGCACTAAAACAACGAAAAACTAATCTAGATATTAACTTTAATGTATTATGTGGAATATTGGTATTATCCCAAACCACATCTTAGATATCTTGCATATGTGAGACGAACAGAAAGTAACTTACACAATTATGAAACCCTTTATCAAATATATTTATTACTACTGCTTACGCTTGCGACTCGGCCGATTAAATGTCGGATATCGCGGTGATTCTTCAAACTGGCATAACTTTTTTATTTTTGAACTGCTTTAGATGAAACAAACACTAATGTTAGGTGAAGCAAACCACATCATATTGGTGAGTTAATCCTGAGATCGCACGCATCCACAAACGCACAGACAAACAGACAAAAATTCTAAAAATCATTGTTTTGGGTTCTATTGCGTTCATCAAGCGTCCCTAAATATAATAGTTTCCCTGATATATCTTCCATGTACAGACAGCGACCTGTTACGATATTATTAGATGTATTGACTTTAACATTCCAGACAGTCAGTCATCAAAATATAAAACATTCATGTAAAACATGTGAATTAGTTTCTCTTATAAATAATATTTCATGTATTTTTCGGTGTATGTATATTGGAACTAAACTTCATTATTTAAAATATTTATTTAAAAGTTACACATAGATAAAAAAACTTAGAGAAATTCACTCGAGTGTATCTTATTTCGATATCATTATCAAAAAATCTAAATGAATACTATTAGGGATGTGGTTCACTGTGTCAGGGTGTTTGGCTTCACTCGCAATAGCCGAGCGGCATTTGACAATTATTAGTTAATACGTTGCACAAATTGGAAGATGCGACGAAATTTTTAATAACGATTGTAACAGCGATAGAGTAACTAAATTATGCTTTTAATCTGTCTGACGTAACTCGCCACTAATATGTAAATATTTGTGCTTAAAAAAAAGGTTAAGCACAGAGACGTAAGCATGAGAATATAAATGAATTAAATTAAAAATCCTTTTTGGAAATAACCTTTTATTGGAATGCACTCATAAAGTACTCGTCAAGACGAATCAAATGAGTCCAAACTTGATGATGTTGCGATGTTTTTTTACAGAGTTCCCATGCTCACCTTCCAGCTCTAGCATCAGACCAGCTTCATGTTATCATACTATTGCATTGTCACAAATGTATACATGTGCTTGCAAAATTTCAGCAAAAAAACCTACTACGAAGCAATCTGCTTGGTGTAGACTAGAAGATCATGGTATGTTATTGTTTATTTGGTACAAATTATTCAATTAATTCCGTGTTAACGATTTTTAATTAATTTACAGTAAGTACGGTTAGTAAGCCGAAATAATAAGAAAACAACTAACTTTGTGGAGTGCCAAATGAAGCAGACGCAAATACCAAATGCAGGATACAACCTGAATTTGGTGTTTTTGTCGAAGCAGCCTTTCAATTTGCTTGGTAAATTAAGAGCTATTGACAGTACACTGCTGGTCATAGGCCTCTTCTTAGTAAGAACGTTGTAGATACAACCTTATAGATATTTATTTCTTACACTTACCATTGACAAATGTCTCAAGTAGTTGATGGAAGTTATGCATTTTAGCATAGACAAGATCCTATTTTGTATTTGAGTAATATTTAAGTTTCATCTTTGGAAATTGAAAAAATATTTTTTATCACACCGATACACACACACACACACACACACACACACACTTTATCAAATTGACAAGGAAAGTAGTATTCTAGTTTTACATTAAAAAGAGACAATTTGACAAAAAAAATTGCAATTTTGTACATAACTGCTATAATGAAATACAAGACCAGAAAGTCAGCCGAAGAATATGATAAATTAGTTAATACAATGGTTCGTGTTCTAAGGAACCATTCAAAATGCTGCCTGCGGCTACTTTCTATCCTCTCGATGCTCTAACCACCATGTTATTCTGAACTCTCCGTAATACTCTCATATTCCAATATCAGTTGCAAGACTTATACAACAAATAATTCTTGCTTGCAGGTATACAAAATTATATCAATAATTAAAAGTCACATTACGACTTCAAATCGATTTTGGTTAATTTGAACAAGATTGACACGCTTTTATAGTGAGACAGGTAGAGATGTTTCAAATACACACATAATATTACACAGTACAGAGAACTTTAAAGGTCATTGATAACTCATCTATGGCTTTGACAATAACGTTAAACATATGAATAACTAGCTTTTGCCCGAGACACCGCCAGTGTGTTGTCGGTTATCGCAGTAAAGAGTAGGATATGTCCTTATTCGTGAATCAAAGTATCTCCATGCCAAATTTCATTGAAATCGGTGCAGTGGTTTGGCCGTGAAAGCTTGGTAGACGGAGTTACTTTATCATCACTTTATCATCGATTAAAGTCATCACTCATAAATAAAAAGAACTATGGATAACATTCTCATTAGTGGGCATAGTTTACCGGTATAAACGTGGTTAAAAATAAAGAAAAAGAAAAAGATTACTATGACAATTACTATAAGATTGGAATAATGACGATAAGGGCTTATGTATCTATTCTATTAAAAACATATACTACCAGTTTATGTTAGTATATGTTTCTGTTTATATAAACCTGGGTAATAATATATTCTTAAACCATATAGACAAAAGACAGTTTTCACTCTATCTCATGGTGAAATATCTCGTCTTTCTATTTCTAAATTTCTTATTCCGACTAATTTAAACATTGGTTCCGGGTCAAATTAGTTCAGCCAATCTAAAGTTATAAATCACACATAAGTACTGTTTATTTCTTTAGTGTATAGATTAAAGTAGGCCACAAATTATGATATTGCCATTGTGTTGAGATTGAATATTGAATGACGGATTTTACATATAAAATTCAGTAATCACTTTTAATTTTATTCAGAATCTATGTTTAAAAAATATCTCATGATGTAACTGAATTATTTAAGAGGTGATTCGCTGTATCATTTGCGTAAAATCAAAGAAGCAGATTTAAACTATATATGTGGATCATAAATAAATGTAAATGAGAGAATAACTGTGAAGATGAGTTGGTTCACACTGAATATATTTTTATAAATATTATTCATTGGTAGGCGCAGAAAGAACCAACTGCAGAAACAGAATGAAGCTTTCAATTTGCGTGTTATTTTCAAATGATTGTTATTATGTCCCAATTCTGATCAATAATATTTTAACTGTGTTACAATGTCATCACAATGTTTTTTTTTCTTATTATTTGATGCAACTATCTATTCGGAAATAAACGACAAATTGGACACAAAGTTTTTAATAAATGACAAAAGAAAGAAGATTTGAACTTCATGCAAAATCTCATTGCGGAAAGATCCAGCATTATTTAATCTGATATATAAAATTCTCGTGTCGCGGTGTTTGTTACCAAACTCCTCCTAAGCGGCTGGATCGATTTTCATGAAATTTTGTGTGCATATCAGGTAGGTCTGAGAATCGGCTAACACCTATTTTTCATATCCCTAAATGATAAGAGTGGACCCACTTCTAATTTTTTTTTCTTTATGGCAAACAACGTTTGACTGGTCGGCTAGTAGAATAAATAAAACTGCAACGAATTATGATTTCGTTATTATATTCGATTAAATGGATTTTGGTGCAATAATAACTATCATTGCAATATTTGTTTAGAACGAGATACAATTTATATAAAGTAAGCATTATTTTATTATACATTAAGTTCTGTGAATCTGAGAATCTCTTAATATGTCAGGTGTCTCAGCCAATATATGGAAATTATACAGCTTACTTTAACTCATAACACAAATTAGGGGCATTCCTTTTAATACAAACAACCTGTTAGTAAGTTTTTTGTTACGCTTAAATAACGATTTATCTATAAATCACGTTTATGTTTATACATTATTAAATACCCGTTAAAAACATTTAAGAAGGATAGAAAGTTAAGTTTTACACATTAAATCTGAGTTCTTTTGAAGACTTGAACTGAATAAAACAAAGACTAAAGAGAGAAATAAATAAAATAGTATTATAGTTGGAAATGTATCTACTATAGCTATAGGTACTTTACCTCTTTAAAAAAAACTATAGACGTAAAGCAACAACTTAGAGGTAAACTTGAAAACTATAAGTTTCTATTAAGCTAAGCTTATGGACAGTTTATTACTTGTTTAGCTTCCTCGCATAATGAAAATCAAACAATAAGGAATCGGAGTATAGCTCATTAAAATTTGTGACTGTCAATTTTATGTTGATGTGGTTTAGAGGTCATTGATCAGTTTTCTTTGGCTTGGAGAGCGAAAGAAAACTGATCACACATTGAACACAGGATAGTAATATCCTAATTTAACTTATAAATGTCATCTACAACCCATAACGTCCCACTGCTGGGCTTTGGTCTCCTCTCAGAAGAAGGTTAAGGATATTCGTCCCCACGTTGGCTGAGTGCGGGTTGGGGACTGCCAAGACAGCGTTGTGGCTACGTCGGCTTGAATGTTTTCAAGCCGCCCAAAGCCTCCAACTAAGTTTCCCGACTGTTATCCTATGATAATAACCGGGACCAACTGCTTAACTTGACTTCTGAATCACGCTTATAAATGTAAAAATGATAAAATGATTTTTATATTTGCTTGTTTTCTTATGACTCTGACAAGAAAAACCTAGTGTTTTCAAAAAATATATCTGTATTGATTGAGCTAACCTGCCATAAAATGAGCCAAGCTGACTATTTTAGCCGAATCTGATTTCTAGACAAATGTCACGTGTACGAAGTAGCGGGCACAGCTAGTGATAAATATTTTTATAAACTCAAACTAGAGAACAAACACACGGCCCGCCTGTTTTTAAGCTTTTAAACACATTTCAAAATATTCCGCTAGAATAGTAGTATTACTAATCGTAATGTATTAATTAATAAGGGTATCATCTGCCTACTGTAAATAAAACATCACCTCATAATGTTTTTACCAAAGGTACATGAATGATGACATGAATGTAGGGTCACAATGCAACCTAGTACATGTAATATATACTGTAAAAAAGGAAAAGTTCAAAACATAGTGTTTTGAACTTTTCCTTTCCTTTCCTCTCCTTTCCTTACCCGACAACGTAAAAACTTTAGATAAAATTTAAATAACCTATGTCACCTGAGCCTAATATATTGACACTTCATTCATTACTAGCTGAAATCAAAAATAAAAAAACTCCCTATGCAAGCACTTAATCGAATCATACGGCAAAAATGCCTTATTTCATTTTGGAAAAGAGCTGATATACTTACACTGCTTGACTAATTTTAATCAAACATAGCTAATAACCACCGCAAGGAAACTGGCTTTCAAATGGGAAAAAAATCGCATCGAAATCGGTCCATCCATTTGAGAGCTGCGATGCCACAGACAGATACACACACAGACACACAGACATCGACGTCAAACTTATAATATATAATTGTTTACATTATAAGTTATAAGGATGATGATAACGATATGAATAACTGATTTTTAACCTTATAATATAGGTTGAAAATCAATTCTGTAATTTAGGCGCTACGGTAGAACATGCATAAACTACCAAAAATATTACGCTTCCCTTTGACTTCGCAGTAGTGGGGTAAATAGAGTACATGTTGCACTATTCCAGTAATGCTACACAATAGATTTTATCAATACGCTCTCATAATTAAATAAGAAGGCAATACGTAACTGTTTCTTTAAGTTTATCTCTACGCTGAATTGAAAAGCACCAAAATTTCGTTCAATCAGTCCAGGTTATATAGAATACTAATATATATGCCAAACTAGCATGGGTATACCAACGTCCCATCTTCTTAAAAATAATAAACACACACATAGAGTAGTCACACACACAGCGAAAGCGTTTGCAACATTCGTATATACGAAACTACTTGCATGAGGTATAAAACCTGGTAACTGGCGAGTTTGGAATACACTCACGGCGTTACATTCGCTGCACAACAAGCGAAGCGAAAATGAAGCTACTGGTTAGTAGAAAAATCTAGTGTCAGTGTTTTGTGTGTGTGCGCAATCGGATGTCAAGTGTCAATGTGATGTTTTTAAAAGTGGAATCTTATTTCTTTTTCTAAAGTTATTTACACCGTCGCGTTTCGTATTATTATTCGTGTTATGTATATTGTAGAGGAAAGATTTCTAGTTTTAATAGTGAAAAAAGTAACTAGATCAATATTACGTAAAACATTTCCTTATTCACATAACTAGTTGTTATAACTTGTCCTACAATGCTCGGAAAGTTCTTGTGTTCACTTCCAGTAAGATTTCACTACTATAAGTTAATTTCCCTTTTTCATTTAGCGTCTTCGAAGAAATTTTAATTACTTGTGTCAAGAATAATATGGTTGCGTCTAATAACATATATGTAGTGCATCTTAGAAAAAATATGTGATAAGTTGAATTCCTAGATTTAAATAATAATAATAGTTAAGTTTTAATGTTAACTTTAACATCTTGTAACTGATAAAAATAGAGTAATAATAATTATATTACCTGCTTAGACGTAAATAAATAAATAAAATATCTTTACAATCACAATAACTGACTCACAAAGTATTGTACAGCCCTGGTAGTCAAAGCTTCACCTTTATTTTTGTTTGCAGAGGACTTCCCTAATCTTGGCCGTGGCGATAAGCCTGGCCACGGCAGAGGAAAAGGCGGAGAAGGACGCAAAGGCTGAACCAAAACCAGTAGAAGAAACTAAAAAACAAGACAAAAGAGGACTTTCAGAATACTACGGAGACTTCAGCGATCATGAGCTCGGTGGTGACTTCGGTGGCCATTTAAGCAGTAGTGACTTTGGCGATCATTCAGGTGGTGACTTCGGAGGTCATTCAGGTGGTGACCTGGGTGGACATTCAGGTGGAGACTTGGGCGGCCACTCAGGTGGTAGCTTTGGTGGTCAGTTAGGTGGCGACTTCGGCGGTAATTTTGGAGGCTCTTCAGGTCACGACCATGGTCATACCGAGGAACACCATGTAAAAACTGTCACTGTGATAAAGAAAGTGCCTGTACCGTACCCTGTTGAGAAACATATTCCAGTTCCAGTAGAAAAACGCGTGCCTTACCCTATCAAAGTGCATGTACCCCATCCATACCCCGTTTACAAAACTGTTCATTTTCCCGTCAAGGAAATTATCAAGGTTCCTGAATATATCTCCAAACCATACCCCGTGACGAAACATGTACCTGTTCCCGTAAAGGTTCACGTTGACAACCCTGTTCCAGTCAAAGTATACGAGCATGTCCCGTACCCAGTCGAAAAGCATATTCCAGTTCCAGTGGAAGTGCACGTTCCTCAACCCTACCCCGTGGAGAAGAAGGTACCATTCCCCGTAAAGGTACCTGTCAAGGTGCACGTTCCGTACCCTGTTGAGAAGATTATTCACTACCCAGTAAAGGTCCCAGTCGACAACCCTGTTCCTGTACACGTCGATAAACCCGTCCCAGTTCACGTTGAGAAGCCTGTCCCCTACCCGGTCGAAAAGCAAGTTCCCTACCCAGTAAAGGTTCATGTCGATAACCCAGTTCCCGTACACGTCGAGAAGCCTGTACCTTATCCTGTAAAGGTCCATGTTCCAGCACCGTATCCTGTAGAAAAAGTCATCCCCTATCCAGTAGAGAAGAAAGTACCTATTCCAGTGCATATTCCTGTGGACAAACCAGTCCCTGTGCATATTGAGAAGCATGTGGCTTATCCTGTAGAAAAACGCGTGCCATACACCGTGAAGGTGTCAGTACCTATCGTGCATCATGAAGAAGAGCACCATGAAGAGCAACATGAACAGAATCACGAACATGGTGAGAGTTTTGAAGAACACGGAGGCTTCGAGGGAGGTCACAATGAACATCAATACCACCATGAATAGAACTGATCTCTTTAATTTCCCTTTAGCTTTAAAATGTTATCTTGTTATGTAATTGTTTGTTTTTTTTTGTAAATTTTTTTACGTGACTGCTAATGTACCTGTGACGAATGTAAATAGAAGATGTAGGAGAGTATTAAAAAAGTGATATAAGTGTTAAAGATATGTTTTATTACCTATTCACAACTGAGTAAACCAAGGGAAGTTATTGCGGAAAGCTTTATATCCCTTTTTAGTTTATTAGGCTTATTGTGAGCAGAAACTAAATGATAAACTGCATAAAATTAGACAACATTACTGTTAACTATTACGGAGAATACTGTAATATTGTTAAACCAGGTAAAATTAAACTCAAATCAAATGTATCTCATATTATTTTTTAACTACGAATAAGTAATGTATTCCACAAGTAATTATTTGTTTATTTAATATGTTGTGTAACTTGTTCCTGTACACACATTCGTGTTACATACTTATTTAAATAAATTTTAGTAAGTCGAAAATATCGTAACAATACTTCCGGTGACCCCAATCGAAACATCACTAATTAACAGTTGTTTACTTATTTATTTCATTACCTCTTATTTGTGAGCGAGTACATAGTAGGCTTTTAAAATTTTAATTACACACAGATATTTATCAATGTTTGAAAATGTCTAGTATTTTCTGTGAGACAATTAATTATTGAATTACATTGCGTTTATCACAAGTTATTGTGTTACATATATTAAACAAGATTTGCATATTCCTTGTTCATGATGCGAATTCCCTATTCATAGAAAAACATTTTTTTTACAGAACACTTTTGTTGATAATTCATAAATAAATTTATTCATATTGTAGCAAAACAATTATCAAAGAATATATTGAGCTTCTACGTCTTACTTTCACGTCTCGACCCACATTTACGAAACAATCTCATATATCAATGTATACAAAAACTGAAGTGTCCGTTTGTTGTATCTAAATAACAGTTTTAATAGCATCTTACTAAATACTCCATACTCACCATATCTTATTAAATATTTAGACAAATATTTAGAATGAAAAAAACAATCGATTTGAGAACCTTTTTATATTTGACGTCGGTTATGAATTATGTATGTTATTTTATCTGTCGGCCTAGTTGTCCCTAGATAATTTCTGAAATGGTTGAAGAGATTTCAAGAGCACTTTCACTAGTACACTAGCACAGAGCAGAAGTTATAATGAGTAACTCTACTTTTAAAATAAAAAGACGTGCATTAACATTTTAAGGCAAAACTGATCTTAATTCTTCTGTCGTCACTAGAAAGCAACCTAATTCAGAAATCACTTAAACCATTTTATCTACGAAATATATTCAGATAAACGCGGGAAAAGCCAAGGGCACAGATAATATATTGCAGTATCGATGTGGAAAGTTATAAAATGTAAATTAGTTTTCAAAATCTAAATATTACGTAGCTTATTAAATGGTGGGTTTCATATCCATATTGCGACATGAATATTGATAACTGATTGAGTTAGATAACAAGTTTTCATTTGTTAGTTCAACAATCCTTAGAAAATACTGGAAGTATAAGAAGTCTTTTTAATGACTTCTGAAAATAAATATATCAATCAAACACGTTAAGTAAGAGTATATTCTAGGTCAAATGTGTTTTTCAAATTTTACCCATTTGTATGGGTAGACCAATGGACTTGAGCATGGACTTTAAATTGTTGAATATCTGAATTCATTGTCGAAGAACATATTTAACCTTAATGGGCCCAGACCCCTTGCCACAGGTCAGTCGAGATACAGGTATAGAAACTACAATTTTTAAAACCAATCCCCATTATCTATCATTTTTTAAATTTATTGATGAATACTTATTTTATATTATATTAAGTAAATAAATCTTATTCAAACCTTTATAATCGAGACCATAATATATTCAACGCTACACCAAGTGATAATTTCCTATCTATAATCTTGTGATGTTAAGGAAATTGCGTTACGTGATATTACGTAATCCCCGCCTCATCAGGTTACACCTCATTCCAGCTGACTTCCGAGGATCAATTATAGGGCTCATATTAAGAATATAAACGCATACATTACAAGTATATTTACTAACACGTACAAAAATCTAAGTGCAAAATGCGGCACAAAAGACATTAACGCGCGCGATATTTGAAGATTTTCTGAAAAGGTGTTTTTATGACTGTGGTGATTTGTAAATAATACTTTGCAAATGTTTTATGCTTATTTACATTGGTTTTAATGTTTTTATTCACAATGTGTATGCATTTAAAACAAAGAAACCTAAATGTACGAGTATACATATGCAGTTTGTTAGTGTTTGTTTTTCATATTTTAAATCGAAATGCACTGTGCATTTCGATTTACAAGCTTTATATAATTTGAGTTTAAATAATGAAAGGTATCAAATTTTGTGAACACAAATTAAAATTAAATTCAATCATAGATAGATTGTAACCTTGATAAATCAGCGAAATATATAGGCCTAACCGCGCTCAAAAAGTAGTTAAGAATAAAATAAGGTGAATGACTTATGTGAAAGATTTCACTGTGGTAGACAACATTCATCGTAATTTATGTAACTTAATATAAAATGTGCTCAATTTATTTATTATTTTCTTTAGCATTTAATCTTTGCTTTAGTATATAGCTTACTGTATTACATTTATAGAGACGTACAAATTTTGGAGATTGGGACGGAAATGGCGTAAGAGGGAGAAATCGACATAGAGAGAAAGAAACAGATAGAGACAAGAGTAGGATTCGAAGCATGTTTATTCTTGTCTTTCAAATATAGTTTAATTTATTGAGTGACCATTTTTATTTTTAGAGATTTTCAGCTATGTTTGTGATCTGGATTCATTATCTATTAAACAATTTATTAGCAGTTATACAATACTTATAGGTTCAATTTATGATATTTTAAGATTTATGTAAAATAAGCTACTACAGGATTGAAAAATGACTCAAAATGAGTATTCACTCAAAAGAGACAAGTACAACCGATCTGCTGCCTCTGTTACTACTACAATTTTGATTAAATTCGTAGTTGAAATAAAATAAATTACTAAACTATTTATCTATTCATAGTTATATCACATCTGTTACTTTTAAAAGTCCACTGCTGAACTTATATTCTTTAAAACCTCATTTTAAAATTATCAAGGAGAGACCTTTAATAATCTGCTAGATTGGTGTAAAGCTTATTTCAAGTTCTTCTTCTCTTCAAATTGGTGTTACTTGCGTAGTTTGCTGCTTTAGTAGCGTCTTACGTATTCTTAATTCATCACCACAGAGGAAATCTACATTTAGTAAATTGCCTACTATTTTCTATAGTACCGTACATAATAGTAGTCATGTACAGTTACCGATTACACATGTTTAACTTTATACAACCACAACTATATTACACAAATACATTTACACTATATGGAAATGATTATGTTAATAGCCTCCGTATTTCAGAAGAATATCAATAAGCCGCTATAGTTAAGATCGGCATGCTGCATCATTGCATTATTTGCATTCGTAATAAGATTGGTGCACCAGGATTCTGCTAATGCTTTCCAGCAAACAGAGTCACTTTAGCAGGCTCAAACATAAAAAATATAAAGAACACCAATCGCGTAATTATCTTATTTTAACGCTTCGAATCCTTCAAATCTATATAACTTATAATTAATATTATACGTTGATTTATACAAATTCTGTAGCTGTGTAATAAATATTATGTTAATTTCTATCTCGCACTGAAAAATATAAACAGTCTTATATTTTAAGACTGTTCTACTAATTCAGTTAATATTAACAAACCAACAGATCTGCATTTATTTAGAAAGCGTGGTAACGAAATGAGTGCTACTTATTTATATTCCACTGTTAAAATAGTAATATTATAGTTTCAATTTAACACAGAAAACTTTAATTAAGATGTGAGTACATAATAACACAGCTGAAGAGTTTATTGATTGATTGAATACGATAATCTGTGGAATAAAAAGTGGGATTACACTAGATTATTAACCTTAGATTAAAGTTCCACAGAAGTGGAACAGTGACGTGTAGAAGTTTATTTTTTCTAAATCTCCAAAGTTTTATTGCAAATATAGTACTGTTATTTGTGCAGTGAAATACAATTTAACCCTTTTTTCAATATTTTGCCTATACATACGCGTTTAACCAAATATAAATAAATAAATGATAAATAAATATTTCGAACATAGCACAGCTTGTATTATGGGTAGTAGACAACTGATATGAGTATTTATATACTTTTTTTGTAAATATATACATATAATAAATAGAAAACGTTCAACTCCGAAACAAATATTTGCAGATCATACAAACATTTGGTCCGACCCGGGAATTGAACCCGAGACCTCAAGAACAGTAGTTGCGTACGCTACCACTGCGCCACGGAGGCAGTTATAATATAAGCTGTTCAAAAATATGCCGTGGTCACAGGCTGACTGGCCAGTCGGCCTGTGACCACGGCCAGTGCAACCTGGTCGAAACGTCAGGCAAATCAGAGGTATGTGATACCTTTTAATAAGTGATCGCGTTAATTCCCGTAAAAATAATTGTTAATATAAGCATGGAACGCGAAAGTTTAAAAGTTAGCAAAAATATATAGTTAAAGTTGCAACTCAATTTTGGAACGATAACAGATTGAACTCAGTGTTATTTAATCCAAGCATTTCTCTTAACAAAAACTAACGTATCACTCCTATAATTAACACTAGAGTTACGTTCAAATCGATACGCATTAATTGATTATAGATCATTAGTTGTACCAGGTAATGACTGGAAAGGACGCTTTAATCGTAACGTACATAACCTGCTTACGATGCAACATGACAAATGGTCCGTTTTGTATTAATTATATTTTAACGACTATTACGCATAGTCGTTAAAACTTATACGTACAACCCGTGTATTTTTTTAATACGAAAATTATGGAAAGCGTACTTAAACCACTTGCAATAATATATTTGTGTAACGTATTCAAAGTTTATTTCAAAAGTAAAAAAATGATTCTGAATCACGCGCGATGGAAGTAAATTTTAATCTAATTTAGTGAACCTTGTTTTTAGTCTCGTAGAATAATTATAAGCAATCGTCATTAGATTTAATGTAACCGTTTTATTTATTTAATTCTCAGGATACGTATATAGAAGTATTTAGGTCAGTATGAAACAAAATTGCAATCTCCATCGAATTCAATAAACCTATTAAGTACCTACTACCGAATATCGTGAGAAAGGTGATCGCAGTTAGGTTCACAACAAAACTTGAAATAGCGACATGACAAAACAATGTTAATGCATTCACTACAGCCGTCTATTGTGTGTCCATTTGTTCCTATAAATGGAGCGTTCGATAAAATATTTTGCAGTAAGTATTTTTGTCAAGTACAATACTATTTTGTTGAATAAATTATAGATATGGTGTTGTAACACAAAGAGGCAAAATTAATACTAACATTTCACAATGCAGTATTCGTTTCAGAGATATAACATTACCTGTTCTAAATATTGTCTACGATTGGTTCCCAAATATAGACCTTCACAGTAAGGATTGACATCATGTTTGTGATATGTTTGATTTACACATGTCTTAATATACTTTGCATATCGGAGGTAGAAACAGGTTCATTTTTTGTATTGAAAATCTACTTATTAGTAGGTTTACTATTAATGTTGCAAGAGACGCTATATAGAAATGACAATAATCACAATTAACGTTTACAAACCTAGTGATCTTATTGAGAATGTTAAAATTAATTGCTAACGTCATTCCATTCTACACATATTTTAAGTACGGGATACTTATGGTTATAAATAAATTAATAAGTAAATAATCAATGGTAACTAAATAAATAATGGAAATTATTATATTGCGGCCAAGTGAAGTGTACTTGGAGAATTCAAAATTTAACTATTTCAAAGTTAAACTGATACAGTAACTAATTAATAGTATTGCTCTATGTCGATAATTACTGCCAGAAGTAAATAATATATTTTGGAGATAAATTACATATTAAATTATCAGGCAAGATTAAAATAATGATCTTATAGTGATTGTGATATTTATTTCAATCATAAATATCATATAAATTCTGAAATACACCATTACAAAACAGTAATGCAGCAATTACATAAAGACTGCATTCGTGCATAATCCAATAAGTTTTTAAACAAATTCTGTGAAATAATACGTAAAGATCGATATTAACATCGATACCAAACATGATTTTAAGTAAATTGGTGATTAAAAGCGAAAATGTCAAATTCACATCATACATTTACTTGCAATACGAGTAATTAAAAGTTAAAAAGGTCATAAAAGGTTTCTTTTCACAAATAATTTAAAACAGTACCTACGTACAAAGGGTACGAGGTTACTATACTATAAATACCTACTTGAAAAACTCGTAAAATGTATTATATGGTATCTATACAAATAAATAAAATTGGAGTGTCTGTTTGTAATATTAAAATAACAGCTTTTTAATCAATGCATATGTATGTATACACGATACATATACCAAAAATGTAGTTAAAAAAATTTTTGTCTGTCTGTCTGTCTGTCTGTTTGTTCCGGGTAATCTCTGGAACGGCTGGACAGATTTTGACGGGACTTTCACTGGCAGGTAGCTGATGACCCGGGAAGTAACTTAGGCTACTTTTTTTAGACTAACTTTGTCCCGCGGCGTTACTCGCGGTACAACAATAACCGCGGGTAACACCGCGGGGTTCAGCTAGATTATAATAAATTTAATTAGTTTATTTTGGTTTTTGTGAATGTAAGTTAAAGCTTTACTTGTGTATGGCATATTAGTTTTTACCCTGTTTAATTGCATACTGATAACAGTAAGTATTAAATATAAGGAGGTATACTCTCACTAAAACACCTAATTAATACGTGAAAAAAAAACAGTTTTACGGCACATTTCACTCACGAAGGAAAGTGTTTATGAGGATAATTTTTAACTAAATTCTTTATTATAATGCTTAATTTTTTAAAATTCTAGGGAATGGAGCTACATAATTATTATAATGTACGTCCAGTATATTTGTATGATAGCCATAGTCATTGTATAGATTAAACAATCTATGCAAGAAAATTCAAGTTACACCCTTCGACAAAATAAAATGAAGCATGCAAAACTTATGGAATCACAGTCGAATTTATGAACCAGTACTTTTATATCCAGTAATTTCTTTTTACCATTGACCTGAAAATATTGACTAAAATTTACGGTTGGAGGCACTATTGTGCTTGCACTAACTTCCTTATTTGCCTGCCTGTTACCTGCTAACCATATTCTAATATTCGTTACGATTATATCCATTTTATGCAGTTAGTTTCTCATTAGTCTGATAAAAATCTAACTCAAATAACATGTACAACATTATAAATAATAAAGTATTCAATAGAAAACCTTTGCTTTAGAATCTTAATATTTAAACTTACCTGATATAAGGAATGTTGGCTGGGATGTGGTACTTGGAACCTGGGTCGAAGTCCAGCTCTGAACGTAGAACTGGTGGTTTGATTCCTTGGTACTGCTCTCTGATAAAATAAAGGATAACAATTAAGTACGTTAATGGTACGGTATACATCATACGTATCATCCTGCTAATATTATAAACGTGCAAGTACGGATGTATGGATGGATGTTTGTTACTCTTCCACGCAAAAGCTACTGAACGGATTTGGATGAAACTTTACAGTAACATAGCTTATACATCAGAATAACACATAAGCTATCATTTGATGCGATAACCGACATATACGCGGGCAGAGCCGCGGGCAACAACTAGTCTATATATAAAAGCATCTTAATCAACAGCCTGCAAGAGAGATGACACTGACTACACAGGATGGTACAGGATTTTTTAAGTTTCCTACTCTTTGCCTTGCTGTTATTTAGCGTAGTTTGCTCATATAATCGATAAATAGGGGTATTCTAATCTAATACTGAATCTGATAAGTTTAAACTAGTACATGTCTGCAATGCAATAAAGACAGAAATCGAATTAAGAAAGCATTTCCAAATGTTCGTGTCCTTGCATTTATTTCAAATACACATTAAGGCTGTATGTAATAGTCGACATAAGTATGTTGTTATAAAAATTAGGTTAATTGATTAAGAGATTTGTAATTATGTAACAAAATGCATTCTGTAACTGTACGTTTTAAGAAGATGTTACAGCCATAAGAGCTAGCGGGAAGCGGTACTGTAGAATGTTGTTTGTAGTGGCTACATACTTAATATAACATCTTTTATGGCCAAGTTTCCCTGGTTATAGATAAGTTTGATTATCTTTATACAACAGATAATTTCACGTATCTTCCATATTAATTGTGTCTAATGATATGTCAGGTAAAACACTTTGTTTTTTAAAAAAATCTGCATGTGATGACTTTATTATAACTTATATCGCCTCGGTGGCGTAGTGGTAGCGTATGCGACTGCTGTGCTTGAGGTCTCGGGTTCGAATCCCGGGTCGGACCAAATGTTTGTATAATCTGCAAATATTTGTTTCGGAGTTTGGATGTTTTCTATGTATAATATGTATGTATTTACAAAAAAAAACAGTATATATGAAATTATATCAGTTGTTTAGTACCCATAACACAAGCTCTGCTTAGCTTGGGACTAGATGGCGTTGTGTGTTAGATGTCCGAAATATTTATTTATTTATTTATTATATACAACATTTTCCTTACATCATCAAAAGTACCAAAATACCTTATATATTTAACTTTTATTACCGCGTTTTTATTTAATTATTTTTTTTAAGTCGAAAAAATTAAGGTGCAGTTGTACACTTTTCTTATCAATACTATTCAATTGAAAATCAAGTTCAAATTCGAAAGCCCGCTATCGCTCCTACACTATGCACTAGTCACTTTCGCTCTTATCTGAGGTATGGACCCGTTTCTCGGAGTCAAGGCCGAACGACGACCGTAATCCTATCACTTCTTAGACCAGTTTGCATAACGCAAGAAGCTATATTTATATAGAGCTACTGAATATATTTACCGCAATAAAATGTAAGTTTACTAGAACATACATGAATTTTAGGTTGATGATAAAAATGAGCTCAATAATAGCAATCGGTATGAGTAGTTATCCATTTTAAGAGGTCGTAGTATCTGTATTATTTCCCAGAAGATCTTTTGTTATAATAGATTTCATAGGCATGGTAATTAGTATATCTTTGCTAGGTATTTCTTTATAATAACATACCTGTTTCTTACAAGATACTGTAATTCAATAGAACTCTACAAAAAAGCACTTAAAAATTTAGAGATACGTTTTGTGTTTAGATATTAAAATATTTTATTTTTATTTCAGTGGATGCTTAGTGGTCATTAATGAGAGAACACTTCAGAGCTCTCTATTAAAAATTATACTGAGCAATCAAGTCAAGTCATCAATGTTATTGTTCAGTATCTTTACAAACTTTGAATAGAATAATTTAGTATTTTTTAAGCTCAACATTTGAATCCACGGATGACATTTAGGCGCAAATCGTTGAGTAATGCATCTATTGCATCAGCTTACAAATTGAACTATCATGATATACTGGTGTAATGATGAGTGGCGCTTGAATAATGCATAACATATCGAAATATATGAAATCACACAATTGATACAGACCCATAACAGTTCAGTACGTTTTTGAACATGGTCGTGAGTGGCGAGGTCAGTGTTTCAAAACTAACTTTGTAGAAATCGGAAATTAACTAACTGTTTATGGTAAACATCATGCTTAAAACTAAAGCGAACATAACTAATATCAGTTTCTTATATCTTTCATCTAGAACGAGAATGATATTTGGCCATTAAGTTCAGTCCCATTTTAAACATTGTTCTGTTTTTTTGTGTGAAGTATGGACTGTAACAAAACGAACCAATTATAACTAATAAATGAAATGAAATCAACTTCTTTGTTTTTAATACTCCAAACTTTAGTCTTTAATACTCCTAACTTATTTTACTACTAGAAAAAAAACTCTAAATTACAAGCCTTTTTTTCATCTGCATTAAAACTACTTTACAAACATACACGAAACGGATACAAAGTACACCCAGGCTTAGAATAACGATTTGTGGATTTGTAGGTTTTGAACCCACAACACTCAGAGCTTAAACCACTACGCCATCCGTGCAGGTAACTTTAAAGAACAATAAATGTGTCTCTCAAGTTACCACACATTTATATTTTTTAATGTAAAATAACCCCAATATACATGTATATACACACAATGATAGTTATATATACCTATCCCCATATACTTAATAACAGCTCGGAATTTGGAATTTGGGGTCTGAACACTCGTGCCTCGGAGAACACGTAAAGATGTCGGTCCTGCGCCTGATCTCTCCCTGGCCGAGTCGGTTAACCGTCTCATCGGATTCCGAGAGAGAGAGGGAACAGAGAGTGCACCTGTGTTGCGTGAACACTTGTGTACTATGATATCTCCCGCGTAGTTGGCTGGTCTTCCATGAGACTGGCCGCCGTGGCCATTATCGGCTAGGAGATCATTATATACCTATAATAATGTGTATGTATCTAATTTCAAAAAAAAATTACTTAACATTCTGAATCACATTTCACCATTTCGGAGTACATCTGTCAAGCCATCAATTCAGTAAGCAACTTATAATTTAGCTGCTTGACCTAGAAGATAGTATTTTCACCCGCAAACGACCATCAACATTACGTCATTCATTGCGTGGACTGTATTATCTAATCGGTAATGAGCTGTTGAGCGTGTATATAAAAAATAGAATACATAATTGTGCTAAAGAAATATGCGATTAGGCCGTCAAATCAATTTTCAGATTACCGGGTCTTACAAAATGTGTTGCTCATTCTGTTCTTTAAGTACCATATGCGCCTAAAGAATTAATATTTGAAGTTTTCATATAATTTGAATCGTTGTAACAAATTAACTCAATTAACTATTTGTAATTAAACTACTGTCAACAAAAGTACGATTTTTAGATGGTAATAAATAGGATCAAATAAATATAAGAAATTGATAAAAGTTTGAAGCATACAAACTAATGGTAATGCTGCCTTTGGGGTCCTTTGGGAACGCTACCAGTAGGCGAAGATGTGGAGTTTTTTTGACGCTTGTATGTAAATAATAGGTCTTTACCTATGAAATTGCCGTTTTGTATGCAATAAGTGAAAGTACTTATTTTTTCAAACTTTTTTATTTCTGTTATATCAAACAAATATATGCAGACCATACATACATTTTTTCCGACCTGGGAATCGAACCCGAGACCTCAAGCACAGCAGTCGCATACGCTACCACCAAGGCAAATTTGTTTTGTGAAATTGACCCCCACGGGTATTTATACTAAGATACACATTATATTTGTCTGAAATTCGCTAACAACACACTTAGAAACCATTTAAAAATTTCTTGAGTTAAAAGATGGACCAGATAAATGATGTTATATGATGTTACGTGCAGTGAGAGCCAGCTGAGGGTAACGGGTTACTTAATACTAATGAGCACTCGTTATTACTTGATTTACTGATATTTTACCTATGATCTAAGCACGATAACAGGGAGATTAGAGGAATAGTTAAGAACATCCAATTTCGTTCGTCGTATACAAGGTTGCTGCTATGAATTTATTTTTCATTTAAGTACTAAAGTAAACAAAAAAAATGTTAATTATAATTTTTAGGTTCAAGATTCTGGTTTTTAATGTAACTTTACGTCATTATTGTGTCTTACAGAAAAAAATATAATAACGAACCTGAGTCTCCACCAATGGCAATTGTACTGCTCCTTTCTGACGTCACCCGTAAAGACATCCCATCTCCATTTATCCATGACCAAGGCAAAAGGCATGAACGCAAGCTTGTCCATGGCTTGGGTGAAGAGGTAGTTTATGTCATGAGCTGTATCATCTACTGACCGCTGGACCAGTCCAAGAGTTTGGAGATGTCGGGGAGATGAAACGGAAAGGGCAATTGTTTCTCCAATTGCTTCATGGAAACCTGTAAATAAGTAAAGGAAATAATAAATTAAATACATATATACAAGACAGGAAACAAGTGGTTTTGTTCAAAACATGGTTTGTTCAAAATGCACGTGGTTTTGTTCTAAAACTGAATAATATTTGATTAAGGTATGCTTTCGATAAGTTTTTCTTCTTAAAACTGTGTATATTTAAACGCATTTATAAACATCCAGTAATAATTCTAAACAAGTCTTATAATGTTCTGAGATTTCAATAGTTTTTCCCAATTGACTGATGATTCAACCTAGATTGAAATATACTAAATACATTACTTTAGTTAGAATAAGCTCTCATATGTTTACTATCTATTATGTCTGATGATAACTCTATGCCAAGAATTGTAACAAGAATTGTAACCACTGTAATCAAATTCAAAAAAAATCTTGGTTAAGATGCTTCATCATTTGCTTCTTTTCGATTCTATCGAAAAATAATAACATCTTTAGACATACGAAGCTACTTGATAAAACGAAGAAACTTGAAAAGTGATAAGAAAATTGGTTGCGCAGACATCGTCAACAGATTTCCACATTTAATTTCCTCCAGTGGTCCATTACCCAAGTTCTTCGGAGCGTATACACATAATTCTATTATTGCCTCCATATCTGTCTGATAAGTTCAGTAACGAAGCTACGTTAATGAAACAATAGTGTTGTTATAAGTGTAACTGGGTTAGAAACAGTGGTGAAGTAATATGTATAACAATGTTCGTATGGTGGTAGTATCGTTCTTATTAAACAACTTTTAAACTTTTATCCGATATAAAAATAAAGAGAAGTCACAAGAACTTTAAACTTTTTGCAACATTTGTAAATTCGTGAATACAGGAGCCTTGTAATAAAGCAGGCATTTTGCACAGGATAACTTGAGCCGTTACTCAGAAATTCAAACCAATGTATACTTTGGAAACCTTTCTCAAAAAACATCTTTCACTTCAATGGCGTACTAAATATTAAATGACCTTTGAGTAATTTGAACTTAATGTTCACGACTTCATAAAAACTTGGATTAATTCTTGAATTTTTGTTGATAAAGATAACTTTCATCCTAAATTTAGTATTGTAATATGATATTATTTGTATTTTATTTGTATTTTAGTTAATTAGCTTATTAGTATTTGCTTCACTTGTACCATGGAATTATCCCAAAAGGTGCGGGCACCTGTGACACGATCCAATATTTAGAAATATGGTTTTCATGTAATTGGTATCATTAAAGTTGTAATTTAATGTAATGATGTTGTAAACCTTAATTTGTGAATTAGTATTATTTTCTTCATTTGATTAAATACATATACTTAAATTACATTTTCAAATACATTTCCATTAATTTTAAATCCAGAATAAGGAATGTACTAGTTCCTACAAATGATAAATTCCTGTAAGTGTACTTGGAACCAAATATCAATTAAGTTATGTAACACAGTTATTGAACTGGTAACGTTAGGAAATATTTGGATAGAACCATGTTTAATACGGTATAGACGTGATGTATCAATTAACTATATCCGTAATCCATTTCTAGCAAGTTGTTTTAGGGTGCGTGTACATAATATCCAGCTTTTGAAAGGCTATTAAGAGATGCAACACAACATTGTATTTAACTTGAAACCTATGCAATGCATAACTAACAATGTAGAGGAGGGCATTTCCCTTATGGTTTTAGGATTTTTTGTGTCTTTCAGCAGACCACATGAATAAATTATGTGGAAAGTTACAGTTGAGCAGTATACGTCTTTTGGCTGGAGTGATGATGAAGAGAAGATGGCGATGTATATTGATCTAAGTGACTCTTGAAATAAAAACTATTTATGTAATAAAAACTGTAAGGGCTACAGAAGTTGGAGTTATGACTTATATATCTGTTGAGATCTAGTCGCAAAATAATGTGTAAAACAATCAAATTATATAGATGCAATAACATATAAATGTAAATTCAGCAAGTCTTCACACAACAGGCACAAAAGTCATGTACTCCATAGAACGTACAACTAAAGATATACATCTTTTTGTAGAACATTTAAATTGCAGCATTTGTATACATTAACGGATTAGTTACAAAACTAACAACATCTTATATAACATTTCTAACCATGTTACCGTCACCGTCCTCGGAAGTCACCTATATTGTGACTTTGGGACGCGATGTGCGTGACAATCGGGCGCAGATAAAATGCGTAATGGTTATGCGTGTGAATTTGTTTTATGCGGATTACGCATTGTAGCAAATAATTTTACTACTCTCATATGTTTGACAACAGTTTAATGTATTTTTAAGTATAGTGTAGATTTCAAAACCCGCATAAGTGTAGTTATAAATTGAAGAGACGAATGTTTACCAGTGTTCGGGGAAGACAAGTACTTAAGATCTGTTAAATATTAAGTGAAAGGAATATTAGCTGATCAGGTGTACGTAAGTACTTGAAGACTGGTGCATAATATATACACTAAGGAACAGTTGTTCTGTTCTGAAGTTTGCAAGAAATAAACTTTAACATGCCTAAACGAAAAGAAATTCTAGAAACATTGGTAAAAAAAGCTTTGAAACCAGACCAAAAAATGTACCGAGTGGGTTTCTTTTTTAAATAAAAACATATCTCAGATGAATGTGTATGTTTGTGAAGATCTCCACGGCCCAGAAATATTCCTAATGCAGAAGTTGTATTTTTTATAAAACAACAAAACTATATTTAAATAAACTTCTCGGATGACAAATTCATTGCAGTGTTTATGTTAAGTACTTTATATTAATGCTTAAAACAATTTTACAGACTAAACAATGTTATTTCCCTTTGAAAAGAAATAAAATAATTTGCAACACACAAAATGGATGAAAGGCGAGCGCAAGTGAAAGCTGCGACGCGGATGTTAACCTGCTCCCGATTGATAATCTCGCGCAACAAAATGTCGGAAATTTATTCCAGCATTGGCTATGTCAAAATATCTTCGTTTTAAAAATAAATTGAATAAAATGTAAGTATTTATTTGTGCTAGGAGCAACAAATACCCTATGCTTGGAGATCCTATTCTGTCTCCGCAGACAAAAATACTTGAAGAAACTCAATATGGTTCAACTTTTAAAAATAGTAAAAAAAAAAATTTTTGAGATTTCATTATAAAATAAACAAAACAAAGCAAAGAAATATGCTTTAATTCAAAGACGTTCTATTCTAAGGTTAAGATCGCCCCTTCAAATACATGAAAATAGTAGATATTTTTATCAATTTTTCACTACTACTATCAACGCGGTATTTAAATATTAAAGTATTATACTTATTTTAATATATTTTTGTATAAATTTACATAATTTATCTTGTGCACAGAAAAAAAATCTAAAATATTTCCAAGAGATCATTTCACAGGGGTAATTATTACTGCTATATAATAACTGCTAGGGTGAGAGATGGCCGCAGAAGCAGGCCTGGGTAGCGGCGCGGACGCTGCGTGCGCTCGCTGAGAGAGAGTAACGGGATCATCGGGGTTCCCACACAGGCAGAGGCCACCTATAAACCGTAGGTGGCCTGAGGTACGTCGGGGTTCCAGGGTTTTCTTTCTAGCGTGTACCTGGTTCCCCAGCATCTAGCACTCAAGATGACGTACGGTTTTAGTCGGTTCGAGTCCGACATGCCACCAGTATTGCATATTGTAGTGTCTATCTATCTAAGTAAAAATATCAAAAGCAAGGCTAGAATTTAACATCTTTCTAAATCCATCCTATTAAATGTCAGTACAATTATTAACAAACATACCTACATATACGGAACCATGACATTCGATATACAAAAACCCCAACAAATCTAGCATGAATTGAACTTGACCTCGTTGCGTCTGCGCAGACGGGCATTCAAAAAAGACAGCATTAGATAGCACACAGACTCGTGACACGTCACACGAGCGTTGCTACTAGATGTGGCAACTGTTATTATTTCATGATTAATTTTATAAAACATTAATTCCAGTTAAATTGAAACAGATTACACACGTGTACAACAAAATTGTTTGCTCTACCAGGCTCTTGTAAAACATAATCGCATAAAGTTAAATATTAAATGAAAAAAAATATTTTCGATGATATTCTTTTAAGCTATATTTTTAAATCATTTTCGTATTAAAGACAATAATACGTAAGACAATCCTTCTCTGATCAGACTTAAAGAGGGAGAGATAGTACAAAATGCTCGAATATGGTATAAGCTCTATAACTTTGTGCACAAACATTACAGATGTCAGATTAATACGACAAGCAGAATCTTTTCCCCTTTTAACGAAAATAATGTGAAAGGATGAGTCTGAAATATGGCACAGTTAAAGTTTTTATGGAAGAGTAGTGCAGAAAGCTTTTATTTTTTATAGTGATGTTTTAAAAATACACAAAATTAATAAAGTTAATATGCAGCACACTACCATGCATTTGATATACACACACAAATGCACATATACATAAATGTATATTCTTTTGTTGGTGATTAAAGTCAAACTAGGAAGAGATTATTATTATTCATTCATAGTCTTACTGGATATCAAAAGTAGCTGTTATGAAATCTTTGATTATAGTGATATAACCTTTGACGAGAAAAAGACTTAAAATAAAATGAATTATGGTCGAATTTCGACTACTGGGCAACGACTAGTTTGCATAAAATGGCAAACTGAAAAGAAACCAAATAAAAATAACCGAATTTTAAACAACTCATTTAAGGAGAGAAATAATATTCATCAATGTTTATTTCCTTAATGAATAACTGGACAATATTGCATAACGATAGAATGTTATGGAATAGCAACTAAACATTGAGCGTAGTTAACAACAATATCTCTTCCAAATGCTGTACGCTTTTGTATAGATTGTAAATAAGATTGAGATGCGCGTGACTTACGCAACGAGGCACTGTAATCGGTGGTATTAATTTCCGTGAATTTTCTACAGTATATACTACTCAACAGGTTGCGTTCATTGTAAAATAATAAAAATAAAATGGATATTTTTTTAGTATTCAATCATTTTCAAAATAATAGATCTCTATATATTAAAAACATAGATTTTGAAAACATATCTTTTTTGGCCAAAATAAATATAACATATAATTAAACACTAGTAAAATAATGCATACAAAAAATTAACACCAAGAGGGTGTCGACATCATGACCTTCACCCATTCACATCATTGTCAACACATTATTTGAAATGAGGCCTATTTAATAGGCTTCACTACGGAAACTACTATACTTAAACTTCTATCGAGAAAGACGCACATATATTAGCCGTATATATTTTACGTGGATTTATATAGTTTCCTAACACGCTGTGTTCTACATTTTGTAACAAGTAACTACAGCTTAGATTTAAATATTATGTAAAATATAACGCAGTTGCACTTGTTATTTAACTCTTGTATAGAAACATTGTATTTATTACCTAAATAGTAAGCGTAAATAACATACATATACAAACGAAAACCTCTCTCATCCAATCCCTAATCATTCCAATAATTGACTATGGTGATGTGTGTTACTTCGACCTGAATGCAGACCTTCTCAATAAACTAGACCGACTTCTCAATAACTGCATTCGATTCATATTTAATCTTCGCAAGTATGATCACGTATCTGCTTTACGTTCCCAATTAAAATGGCTACCCATTCGTCTACGTCGTAATCAGCGAGCGCTGACCTCTCTATTTTCATTTCTCAATTCCCGATTCTTACCCACTTACTTTAATCCCGATTTGCGTTTCCTCTGCTCTAATCATGACAGAAATCTTCGTTCTACAAATAATCTGCTTCTCCTCTGCCCTTCCCATAACTCCGACTTCATAAACGCGTCTTTCTATGTGCAAGCGGTGCTGCTATGGAATGCGCTCCCACTTGACATCAGGATGTCTACTAACCGAAACTCTTTTAAAAAAAACGTGCATAATTACCTCCTTCAGACGGTGGATTAACTTTACCAACAGTACTTCTGTTTTCTATAGTGTACTATTATAAGGTATATGTATTTTTGTGTACTTGTATAATTATATGCATAAGCATATATGTATTTCTTTTAGAATATCAATTGTATCGATTTCTGGTTAACGTTGCTGCACCTACCTTACTAGATCTCTACACCCCCTGAAGGTTGGCTGGTAGAGAATGCCTTGGGCATTAAGCCCGCCGATGTACACAAGTGCATGAAGTTGTAAAATAAAAAAAAAAATAAAAAAAGAACAGTACATTAATCTTCTCACCTGATTAGATAGACAGCAAAAATTTATTATTGTTTATTAACACTCATGTATTTCTATCTCTTTATTTGTCTGATCATCAGACATTTGAGTACTATGTCAAACGTAAAAGAAGTTAGAACAAAATCTCTTAGTGAACTCTATATTCTAGAACCGCGTTCAAGTCAATCCTCAACTACGCTCCAATACTTTGCAAATAAAAATCCGATGTACAGTCCCAAACGTTTCTAAATTATTTTACAAATGTAATGCGGAGTTCTTCACTTCTATAAAAGAAATAATGAATCAGGAAAACTGGTTGCAAGATAAAGAACTAGCTTTAATTTGACGTTCATGAATTAATTAATAATAAATTAATGTTTGTTTTTCATCACTTGCTTGAAAGGTAACACAACAAGCATTTGCTTTTGACATTAATGAAATGAAATCATTTATTCTGCAATTAGGTTATATAAACACTTTTGCAAGTTAAACTTCTTTTGAGCAGATGAGTTCGGCCTTTCCTAACTGGACTAGCCCTGAGAAGAAAGGACGAAACAAACTCAGGGAACAACGTCTCTTTTAAAATCCAGACAGTTTTCATAAATGCAAAAGACATTATTTCAATAAAAAAAAGTGATAATTACAATTTGAGTTACAATTATAATAAGATAATAAGAAGATAATAATTTAAAAAAAATGTCATCTATAACAATAGTTTAAGATTAATTTATTTTAAAGTATAAATTATCGTCACATTAAAATAAATTTAAACATTCAAAATAAACAGCATGTGCAGAATGGGCAGCTCAATCCCAGGCAGTTTTATCATCAAGATATTCTGCTATGGTATAATGCCCCTTTGCGGATAACTTCGATTTAATGGTATTCTTAAATTTCCTTAATGGCAAATTCCTAATAGTAATAGGGAGCTTATTGTAAAAGCGTATACATTGTCCCATGAACGAGACGAGTGACGTGAACACTAATATTATGTTTGTTTCTAGTATTTACCGAATGAACATCACTGATTTAAAAAAAACTGATCTCACTTACGTAATTTACTAAGTGTTACTTGGGTTTAAAAGAAATATTTAGAAGAATAGATGGTATTGTCTATCGTCTATACGTCAGGCGTGAGATGTCGATCAACGATTTAAGATTTACATAACAGTTTGTTTACATCGCGTGCAGTTATTAACCCACATACGTGAAACGTAAAATGATTGAGACTACGCTATTATTATGCCATTCTTGTAATAATAGTAACTTGTACTAAATTTTGCTAGATTTGGAAGTTATATTTGTAATAAAAGCAATAGTTTTTATGACACATCCCAACAAAACAATTTGTAAAGGAAAGTGTCGATGCACGATGAGAGCAACGCAACGTGCACAGCGGTTATTGTTACAAATATTATCTATCATTACATATAAAAAGAAATTATCTTAAAAAAAATATATAAATACTTTAAAGGTATACCATCATTGCTACTCATCTTGTCCGTGTCTTGAAATCCGGCTACGAGAGCAAACTACATGGACCCCCCGAACCCTATACCGACATGTCTACCCAGTGTTTTATCTACTATACATCCTTTCTTAAAAGAGTTTTACGTTCAGCAGTAAAATCAAATTGAAACTAAACCAACATCAATAAATTGATTTAAGACCTAAATGCTCAAAATTGCTTCTTATGGCGTAAGGTATTAAAAATTTAGGAGTAATCGGGATCACTCTACTTTGACATCCATTTGAACGAAACATACTAAGTATAAACCGCCTGTGCCCAAATATGTTCGGCTTACATATCAGTTCACAACACACACGGGTCTTCCTTAACTCAATTATGTGAAACACAGAGGTAATTCAGTCAGTCGCTACAGTTTACCTCTAGAGGCACGGTTAAATAAATAATGAAGAATTTATCATTTATCGTACTAGTGGTTGTTAGTTTACTGTGTAGTGCTAAATACGGTAAGCATTACAAATATCTGCAACTGTAAATCTATCGCCTACACTGATGATTTCATATTAGTTACATAATACAAAAAAATTGACAAAATAAAGCGACTTCAAGAACTGGACTAAATTGAAATGGATCCACACGGGAAGTACCAGCTTTCAAATAAAAAAGAATCAAGAAAATCGGTTCACTCAGTCAAAAGTTATGAGATAACAAACAAAAAAAATACAGTCGAATTGATAACCTCCTCATTTTTTGAAGTCAGTTAATAAAATAAGGTTTATTTCAAATACAATATATCTCATAGATTTTGTTACAACTGAGATAGCTATATGATTAGAATGCCCAATGTTTTGAGTCTAGTGTACCTACACTAAAGAAAGTGACTTATGTAAAATATCAAATATATATATATGCTATAAGTATCCACCCAAAGAATTTCAAAATCTCTTGATATTTAGTAAAATTTATTTGTGAATTGTAAACGAATAAAAAAAACCTACCTAGAAGTGTAAACGATTCCGATTTTCACTTCTAGGGATTTTTGTTGTAGGCTACGCTTGTAACTAACGATGTTTTGGGAATGCTGTTGTCTGTGAATTCATTGAAGACAAATAATGTCATTGAAGACAAGATTTTAAGAAAATAATTAGTGGTGCCCTTTTTCAAATTGTTTTGTAGACCTCAAAACAATTAGCTACTAGCCTACTACAATCCTACTAATATTATAAATGCGAAAGTTTGTAAAGATGTGTGTGTGTGTTTGTTACTCTTTCACACGAAAACTACTGAACGGATTTGGATGAATCTTTACAGTAATATAGATTATACGTGAGAATAATACATAGGCTTCTTTTTAACGCGTTAACCGCTGGCGGAGCCGCGGGCAACAGCTAGTATTATCATAAAGTTAACATATACTTTATGATATTTTTTTTAGGAATTTGATGTTATAATTATAAATTGAAAGGTCTAATCATGTCTATGAGTTTAAATGCAAACGCTTTGATTATCAGTCCTTGAGAATGCCATAAGTTTAGTAAAATAAATACACGAGAGTATGGTTTTAAAAATGTAATGATTTGAAAACATAATTGATAGTATTTTTCAACGTATATTAAATAAGTATTGTATAATAAAAAAGTTACATATTTTGACTTATAGTATCAATTTTATTCGCCATTTTCAGAATAATTCATAATTATTCTGTTTGCAGTTGCATGAAATATTTGATCGAAGGTTGCATGTTAAAATTTGAGATAATATTTAATTACTTAATAACTTCTTTTGGTATTGTACGTTGTAAGTTGTGTAGGTTGTTGTGTAGTAGGAATGGGAGTAGTGCGAAATACTTTGCAGGAAAATATTTTACTCTGAATATTCTAGAAATAAATTGATAACATTTTTTTCGATTAAACTAATCTCCAATCCAAATAGATTGTCAGTATTTATTTTGGATTTCGTGAATGTTTATATTTTTTGATATGATGCATTGCGATAAACATTGCTTGTAAATACCCACAGTTTATAGCTAAAAGTTTAACGTAGATATAAAACAATGTCTGCCCTAAATTTCTTATTTGTACACTCTGAGGCCGTAACGGTTACGACACAGATGAAACCTTACAGTTAAAGCTAAATTGGATTTAAGACTGCTAGTTGAACTTGGCTCACATTTAATATCACACGACAGACACGTGTATATTTCTGTAACGAATGTATATTAAATAGATAGCCAACCTAAAACTTAATTAACGATCTAGTTCCAACAAATTTTTAAACACTTGACACAAAGAAAGAATGAATGGAATTGTTGCCTGAAATTCTCGTCTAACGATTACTTGATAAATTCTGTATTATTTACTATTGGACTGACCAAATAGCCGTTTAAAAAATAATAATAAACCGAAAGTACCTTAGCTGTCATATGCCAAATAAATCAATAAGTATTAGATGTGCTCGTTACTACGTACACGTGTTATTTGGATTACCAAATTATTTTAAATTTTTCACCGTTTAAACCTTATCTGGACTAGTTACGACAAACATTTCAAAACCAAAATCAGCTAAGTCGGCTCAGTCATTCTCGAGTTTTAGCAAGACAAACGAACGGCAATTGAGTTTTATACATAAGATCTTATCTTATCTTAAAAGACGAGTTCTTATCGCGTCAGGAAAAATGTTTCATTCAATATTGTTCTCGTTACAGCCTCTTCAATTCTATGTTATGACTGCAATAGCGAGTTTGACCCTCGCTGTGGAGAGCGCTTCGACCCTTTCAGTTTGGGCATCATCAACTGTTCCCTGAAGGACCCACCGGAACACCTTGAAGTGGGTGAACCTACGTTCTGTAGGTCAATCAAGATGGAGAGTGAGTTTACAAATAAATAATTATCTACTATTTATTATAGAATTAACTATGGTGTCTCTTTTCTAGCTGTATTGAATTATATATTCGAACAATTTTTTTTATATACCATGTATGTTGGGACTAATACACGGTACTACGTAATAGAACACGTCACTGCTAACCAATGAATGTCAGGTTTGAATCTCACTCAAATAAAACAAGTAATTGAGTAACAAGATCGATAATTTCTTCTGTGGCTGATCGTAATTGAACGATAATGCTTATATATTTAGTAATATTTAAGTTAATAAGCGGTATTGACATCACACTTGAACTTGTACTGTTCAATCTAGTTTGGGATCAAACGGCGACGTTGTGTTCAGATGATTATTTTTTTTGTAGAAAATAAGTTCTATGCTTAAATCGGAATTGTTATGATACATATGCCATGGAGTTTTTGGGTACATTGGACATTGGGAATTCTATTCCACAACGTTTTTTCCATTTATCTTTTACACGAGAAAGTATATTACTTGTAATGCATAATATGTAGAGACGATACCAGTATCTCAGTCAGTCAGAAAAAAAATTGCTATCAACTAAAATGATCTTTCTATAGTTCAGTATATGGCCTCAGTAATAGTCATTTTACTTAGCTAGTCTTTTCCAAAATTTGCCATAATCTATTGTTATTTTCAGTCGAAGACAAGGTTCGCATAGTCCGTCAATGTGGATATCTTGCTGATAAAGACGTAGCCGAGAATCCTTGCAGACGTGTCGTGGGCAATGGGGATCTCTTTGTCACGTATTGTACTTGTAGCACGGACTTGTGCAACTCAGCAACGATAAACTACCAACAGATGGCGCTGTTTGTTGTTATCTTCGTCTTAGTATTAGTAAGTTAATTTTGTTTGAATTTTAAATAAATATTTGAGGACGTAGATGATCAATTTTCATTTCAAATAGTCATAAGTAGGTGTCTTACTCGGCAAATGTGTTACCATTGAGATGTGACGAGAAATGTTAACTTCCCGCCACATCTTTAGCAATTGAAATAGATAACTTTCATAAATATTAACCTGTATGATGTTACTGCTACCTCGAAAAATGAAATAAAAAAAATACTAAGTACATTGTATAGGGACATACAATAAACGTAATATTTTTCTCAATTTTTGTTAAATATTGTACTCGTATAGTTACCCAACAAAATATTTTGTTTAATTTAAAAAGTACACAAAATCATTTATTAAACACATTAAAAAGAAATTTATAAAAACAAAAAGAATATAAAGTTATTTGTACGGACCCTTTCGTGTACAGAACTGACTTGTGCCTACTTAGTACATTTTAGTTATGCAATTTTGATATTGTTACTATGATAACAACAAGATCATACTCATAATTATGCATGAATATTTGCATGTGACCAAAGTTATCCATACTAATATTGGGACTAATCCCACCCACACGCCCACCGCTGTAACTCCTGTACACCAGGATCAACAGCAGTGACCCACGAACACACCGAGTTATGACACTCGGGAAGTCCCAGGAAAAAATATTAACTGTCTTGGAACCCGCAACGAAATTAATCAGAAGAAAAACAGGAGGAGTTGGAAATATGATAAGTCCACTTCCCTCCTTAGCAAAGCGGGAGACAAAATGAAGTCAAAATAGGCAGACACCTTTTTTTAAACCGGGAAGCACCACGGATAAAGTATTAGGGGTCCTAAGTGAGCTATATTTGATTACTATAGTATGTATGGCAGAATCGCCTAAACGCACGGAAATTCACCGCAGTTGACACAAGATCCCCATAGTATACCGCCCCAGATGTCATTTGTAAGCTATTTAGCATTGTGTTACGTTCATTGTACCAAAGACTACACTCCCAGAGAACATGATGAGCCGATTGTTCACAGCTAGTATTGGGTGTTGAGCATTGACACAATGGTGAATCGACTAATTTAAATGAGTGTAGTTTGCTCTTAAAGTTACCGTGGCCTGTAAGAAATTGAGCGACACAGTGATCTACCTCGAGCCATGTCCTCGACATCCGTTCGCGAACAGATGGAAAGAACTGGTAGAGGTGGCGCCCCTTAGATGATTCGTCCCATCGTTGTTGCCATTCATCCATTAGGTCGTCATAGACATTGGATTGCTGTTGAAACAATCTTATGACTTTATCGCGGTCTCGTACGCCCAAAAAATCGCATTCCATGTTTTGTTTTGTAGAATAGTACATGGCTGCACGTCTTTGCACCTCGAGATCGACCGGAAGAACACCCGCCAATACCGGTAAAGCCTCAGTACTAACCGTCCTATATGCTTTGCATAAGAAGATTAATGCAAGTCGTTGGCCTTGTAGCAGTTTGCGACGGACAGCACCTACAGTCGCTCTATCGGCCCATACGGGAGCACCATAGCAAACAGCACCCAAATAAGTAGCTCCATATATAATTTTTAATGTATTAAATGAAAGACCCCATGTGGCAGTTGATATTCTCGTCAGAGCAAAGAAACTTTTTTTAGACTTTTCATTAACTGTTCTAATATGTTCGATAAATGAAAAATTTCTTTCTAAAACTAATCCCAAATAGCAAACCGAGGTTTTATTTTTAACAGTAACATTTTGAAATTTAATACACGGCGGTGATTTGAGGTTACCTTTCAGAAGTAGCTGGAAGGTTTTGTTTGGTGCAAAAGTCAAGCGATTACGTACACCCCATAGAGATACTAAGTTCAAACATCTATTAGCCAGACTCTCAAGCCCCGCTCTAGTATCAGATTCCACCAGTAACAAACCGTCGTCCGCATACGCGTTTAGAGTACATCCGGGTGGTATAGGTATTGTAAGAAAATCGTCGAAGCCTATATTCCACAAGTATGGACCTAGCACCGAGCCCTGAGGACACCCCATCGTAAGCGCCTTCGACACAGAATGATGCCCAAGTCTTAATTTTGTTGTGCCTTGTGTGAAGTATGAGGAGATTAGGGAATAAATATTTTTAAAGCATCCTCTTGATTTTAATTTTAGCAATAACATGGGCCACCACGCGTTGTCGAAGGCGCCAGATATATCTAAGAAGATACCTAAGACGTATTGAAACCTTGACTCGGTGACAGTTTTCCTTACAGATATGACCGCATCTGTTGTTGATTTTCCCAACGTAAATCCGAATTGTCTATCATGAAATTTAACTCCACCCGGTAGAAGTCGAGGCACTACAAGACGTTCTAAAAGCTTTCCTAGCGATGGCAACAGTGTTATAGGTCGATAGGACCCAGGATCGTCCGGCGGCCCATCGCCGTGTTTTGGTATTATACGAATATTACCGCACCGCCAAACACTAGGAAATACTCCTTCCGCAATGCAACGTTTAAAAACTGTTAAAATCGTATCACCCGAGAGTTTACAAGCTTCTTTTATCATTTTATTTGATATTTTATCGTCGCCCGAAGCCTTGTTTAGTGGTAATGACCTAACAATACCAAGAAATTCGTCTGAAGATGGTAAGTCAGACGTTGGAGACAATGGTGGTTCGATGGCCCACTGCCTAATTTGTCGGTGATAATCAGTGTCATCCTCCGGCCGATCGTCGGGCACAAGTGATTCTAAAAGATATTTTGCTGTTTCTTCTACTCCTGTAGTATAACTGTTATGAATTTTGATGTTCTGTACGTATGCAAGGTCGATAGATCTATTTGCCTTAAATTCATGATACAAAGGTGACCACGGACCCTCTCTATCGAGTTTATCTACAAGTTTGCGTATTAAATTTCCCTTTGATTTCTCCACTGCTGCCCTGTAGTGAGACCTAGCAACTCTAAGAGCAATGAGAGCATTATTGTAAATATCTCCTGTTACGTTACGCTTTTTAATGACATTTAGTTTTTTACGAGCTTTCCGATGGATTCTACGTAATTCGACCAATTTATAGTTCCACCAATCACATCTACGAGTGCTAGTGATAGATCCGCGGCCTATACAAACATCAGCACAATATGTGAAAGTGTCTGACAATATTTCTGCGCTTTCCTCAGCTGATAGACAACTGCGAGTGAAGTCTTTGGCATGTACTGCAAAGAGTGAACCAAATAAAGCCCAATTTGCCCCTTTAGTTTTATATCGAAAATTGTACGGAGTTATTAGTGGATGTTGTGCAACAATTGGTATGAATTCGTACACGTGATCACTACAGGATGCGTCCGGTAGGACACGCCATCCAGATATCGAGACGTCGCCGCGCGTAAGCGTCACGTCAATAGAAGACTCACCCATGGGGCTGCAAAAAGTTGGTGGTGCATCAGGGGTATTGTGAATGGTAAGATTCATTTCCGCAATAAAATCTTCAACCGCACAGCGCCGGGCCATGTCAGTTGAACGCAGCTTGCCATACCATAAAGTAGAAGATGCATTGACATCAGCGCCAATGATAATTTTGTGTCCCACGAGGGACCGCAAAACGAAACGTAAATGATGTAGATGAGGATCAATGGGATGTGAAAACTGAAAATAACAGCTCACTACATAAACCTTACAGGTGGAGGATGAAATCTCAGCAACGGCGCAGTGTGACGTCATAAGGTTACGCAAAGATGTTACCGTAAAAGTAGAACTTGCAACATATATCCCAGCCCGTGACCGGCCATCTAGTTGTACTACATTGTTCCGCAAGCGAGCGCTTTGATATTGTTCTTGTATAAGGACAATATCTAACTTTTGTTCCAAAACTAAATTGTCTTTAATACTAATATTATGAAGCTAAATGGTTTGTCTGGTTGCACGCGCTAATATCTAAAAATAAGATTCTAATTGAACAATTTCTTTTAGTGTTGGATAGCCCATTTATCAGGAGACTTATTAGGCTATATAACATTAAGCCATATGAATGGTGCATAAAGAAATGTTAGAAAACGAAAAAAAGGCATTTAAGAGACGCAGACGAGACGTCAGCTAGTCAATCATATTAATGTAATGTATGTATGTAAAAATTCTGCTAGAATCGGAATTCAAAAAGTATAATTTTAATCTCAGGACATACTGCCTAATAATATCATTAATTATACTGCACTTGGTTTATGACTCACGTAATTACTGTTAGTATGATATATTAGAATTGTCTAATAATGGAAGACTTTTATTTAATAACCACATAAATACCCATTATGATTATACAATAATACTTAACCATCAATGTAGGAAATACATATTTATACATAACTCACGTACACTCTCTCTTTTAATCTTCTACATTTATGTAAACACTTTGTTGAAAGATTAATTAACTATATTAAAACAATCGGACGTCATCAAAATGTAGTATGAAACAAAGAACAACTGAAAGCGGAAATTTTTCACAGCACTTATACAATATACAAATATAACAAAAATAAAACCGACTTCAAGGTGCGATTCAATTTGTCTTGGATGCCATTATCAGATATTAATGTCCTTATCATGGTACCGCCGTTGGGACATCTCCTTTCCATTAAAAAAATAATCTTTAAAATCGATTCATAAACGACGAAGTTATCCACGAACACAACTGTATTTAACAGACGTCAAATACGTCACACTACTTTTGTCACATTGGCTATATTTATTACTATTGTAATAGATAGGTACGTAAGTAGGTCACTTGATTTAACATTTTTTGCCTTTAAATTAACTGTTATCAAAAGCATACAGATAGTCAAACTTATCGTGTATCATCAATATACCACGTATGTGTATGAGTAATAGAGTATATTTTGAAATATTTAATTCATGTCACTTTAAATTAAAATGTCACATGCACTTACCAGGGTTTGCACCATCTCGGAACACCTTGGGCAGATTTCTATATGCCAAGAAGTATTCTATGTGGGCCATTTCATGATGAGCTGTGACCAAGTCCTTCATGTCTACGTGGGTGCACATTTTGATTCTGAAAATTAATAGATGTTGCGAAACATTATGATGCATATGGACCATTTTTTATTTTAATTCCACCAGTCTTGGACGTGAGTGCCGTTACTGATAAATTATTCAAAATAGACGGTAGGAAAATCTATTATTTGATATAATATTACATCTATCAGATCAGGACATGTTTTACGTAAGCACAATATATATCGACAGTCAATATGACGAGCCGGTCTATCAGCGGATTACAACAAATCTTTGGATTCTCGCTCACTATATACCATTCTAAAAATAATAATCTAACCAAATATGCTGATTTCCAATCCAAACGCAGTAGTATCAATATAATATAATATTATGTCGAAAAAAAAATTAAGGAAGTTGTACTGTACCTGTAGTCATGTCTATTACAAAAGTCCCATGCAGATGGTTGACAATGAATGTGTCGGTCGGAGGGCTGCTGCAGCGCACTCAGAGCCCAAAACTCGTGAGGCATTGCTGACATGTTCATCGAGACAAAAAACTCTTCCGCCAGTTGGAACATCGTCAGAGGAGTGAAGCCCTAATCAAATAATATATATTATTTTTCAATTAAAACTTAAGTAACTGCTCAATAGGGCTTTACAAAGCGTTCACAAACATATTAATAAACTAGCTGAACCCTGCGGTGCTACTCGCGGTTATTGTTGTACCGCGAGTAAAGCCACGGGACAAAGTTAGTCTAAAAAAAGGAGCCTAAGTTACACCCTGGATCATCAGCTACATGCCAGTGAAAGTCACGTCAAAAGCGGTCCAGCCATCCCAGAGATTACTCGGAACAAACAGACAGACAGACAAAAAACTTTTAACTGGATTTTTTGGTATATGTACCGTGTATACATTTGCATTTAGTAAAAAGCGGTTATTTTAACATTACAAACAGACACTCCAATTTTATTTATTTGTATAAATGTAATTAAAACTTACCTGCTGAACCATTTCTGGTGTAACATCTACCAGCGTTTTTCCTGGATAAGGCAATGTGAAAGGGACGATGCCTGACCAGCTTTGGCCCCACATATCTCCAAGGATGTGAGCTGGAATAGGTGCTGAGCGGGAAATTCTTTCAGGACCATAAGCTTCGCGGAGGCGACGACGAACATATGCGTGGAGAAGCTCATAAAGTGGTTTGACCTGGAAGAACGAAAAGGGAACGTTAAGTAAATACGTACCTATACCTGCTATTATATTTATGTTGAAGTTATTATTTAAGTTATTTAACTTGTATAACCGCCATTAAAATTATACGACTTTAGTTCTTACTTGAGCCTTAATGTACGTCTCCACTGCAGCAAAAAATTTGTAGAAATATGTCTGAGAGTCTGTTATAAGTTGAAAGAATAAGGTTAACCAGTAAGTAGGGTGTCTGTGTGGTGAGCGATAAAGAATACAGAGTATCACTACCTCTGCTCACCCCATTAGTGTCTTAAGAGGCAAGTCTTACGAAAAGAAAGAAAACATTTTCAAATCCTATACCAACCTGTCTGGTAAGTGTGTTATAACAGGGCTAAACCTCCTTTTAAAGAGAGGCTTATGTCTCAAAGTGAGTTTTAAGTTTTTTAAAAGTGTGATAAATCAAAACTCAGTTTTTCAACTGAGTCTTGATGATGAGCTCTCACCTGTTCCCAAACTTCATCAACTTCTTGCCTCATGTTTACAGTTTCATACGGGAACATCCAGTATGCAGAAGCGTCGGTGAAATCTGAAAATAAGATTAAAAATTACATTAGATTATGTATAAAATGACGAAGATAATCGTAACAATTGAGATGATTCCCTTAATTCAGTCAAATTTAGCGCCTGATGTATTTCACACATGAAACTTACTGCCGGTACAACATTTGAGGGTATAATTTTAGGCGTTTTATTTAATTAGTAAATACAATGTACAATACGGTACAATGACATATTAAACAAATTAAAATACTGCCTTTATAATATGTAGGTATTTTGTAAGTAAATAGTACTTAAATAAGAGTAGTTTATATTATTCAACTATTTTAATTTATAATTTTATATGGAAGACTCACTGTTTAATCGAGCAGCCTGATTAGTCAAGTCCACAAGTTGCTCATATAAGTCTCTGATTCTCCTGCCAGTGACCCTTCTCCACTCAGTCCAGATATGCTGCAGCTCATCCCAATCCCGAGAGTGCGACATGGTGAACTGGAGTTCTGGCTGAAGATGTAGACCGCACTTGAAAGGCTCGTTGTAGGCACAAACTTCTGCAGTATTATACACTGCTAGCATGTCATTTATAATGCGGTTGTACTGTAAAGATACAAAGAATTGCATGAAATAAAACTATTAATAGAGCAAAATATTGTCTTTGTTTGATACGATTATTACAAAATTACAAGTGCAGTTTCATGTTCTAAAGAACGTTGTGTTACTTAACAAAACAGGCTCTTAATCTTTTTTAACCGACTTCAAAATAGGAGGAGGTTCACAATTCGACTGTATATGTATATATATATATATATATATATATATATATATAGTATGATAGTATGTGTGTTCGCGGATAACTTCGTCGTTTATGAACCGATTTTGATGATTATTTTTTAATGAAAAGGAAATATCCCAACGGTGGTACCATGACAAGGACACTAAGATCTGATGATGGCATCCAAAATAAATGGATCGATTTCATCTTTCTTGAAGTCAATTTTTTATTTTGTAAAAATTTTAGTTGTTGATATGAAATAGGTAGTACAAGAATAGAGATTGAAAAAAACAATATCTTAGAACTATTTTACAACACACCTGTTGGTACTTTTCTAACAATAAATAAATTTTTATATCCGCATCAATATCCATTTTTCTAAATCTATACTAATGTATAAAGCTGAAGAGTTTGTTTGTTTGTTTGTTTGTTTGTTTGAACACGCTAATCTCAGGAACCGCTGGTCCGATTTGAAAAATTCTTTCACTGTTAGAAAGCCCATTTATAGAGGAAGGCTATATATTATCACGCTAAGACCAATAGGAGCGGAGCACCAATGAAATATGTTTCAAAAACGGGGGAAAATTATCACGCTACGGGCAATATGAGACGTAAATGAAGTTGCGTGGGTCAGCTAGTAAATATATAAATGTGCACTCTTACTAATAAGTGCATACACACGTGAATATTATATTTATTACCGTGGCATAGACATGCATAAATATGATAATATTGCACAAATTGCGCATGTATTCAAGAAACGAATATTCAAGAAATACATAATCGTTCGCAGTATTTAGTTCCATCAGATGTTCACTGTTATTTATAAGGATTTATTTTATTAGTTTTTTTTAAAAAAATCGCCTTATATGTATAAAGGTTGTCAGTATCTAGTCTAGTGTATTATTTATGGTTGTCAGTAAGAGATTGCAGTGTGCAGACCACTGTTTGTTACGTCTATAAATTGTAGCCGATTTTGTTTATTATTTAAAAGTTAAGAATGAAAATACTAACTCTGTCAAGTTGGTCTGGAGGTAACGCTGCGGGTCCAATGATAGACAGCAACCTCAGCTGTCTGAACGTGGCGATGTCCCTAAGTGGCCCTTTAGGTATCTCCTGAGCTGCCTCCCATAGTCCTCGCTGGAACAGTGTGTAGCGTTGCTGAGCATCCAACTGAAAATAATATGATTGATATTTTAGGTTTCATACTTTTCTACTTACTGTCCTTTTTGCGTACTCAATGTAGACTATTTTATTAGACTGGTTTCTAAAATCATCTCTTAAATTAATAATTTCGTCACATAAAAGTTTATTTGTACAACTGTATTCTTTGGCGTTGGAGGTCACTAGATTAGGATAAATATAGTGAAATTAGTGAAACGTTTATGTATATGCAGGTACATTGCAACATTTTTTTTTTCGTTATTGAATAGGTGGCAAATGGGTGGACATATAACCTGATGGTAAGCGACTACCGCCGCCCATGGACACCCGTAACACCAGAGGCGTCACAAGTGCATTGCCGGCTTTACGGGGATGAAAAGGGGGATGGGGGAGGGGTTGGGGTATGAGCCTCCGGTATCCTCACTCACTCGATGAAACACAGCGCAAGCGCTATTTCACACCGGTTTTCTGTGAGGCCATGGTATCACTCCGGACGAGCTGGCCCATTCATGCTAAAGCGTAGCTCTCCCACGGTTGCATACATAGCATGACTGCATTTTTTCAATGCCTAGTTTCCAATCAGGTTGTACATCAGTTGTCTTTTGAAAGCATCATTTTTGAAATTAAAATATTAAACGACAATTAGCGACCAAATTACTTTAATTCCCCAATACTACAACTTAGCACAAATGTCTTTGTACAGATTTGAAAAATACCAAATTATCATTAAGTTATTCACACCAACTGTAATTCTTACCAACTTAATTAGCATGACGTCATTGTTAATGACACTGCGAAAACAATGATTAAATAAATCATGAGCTATTTTTTACCACTCCGTTAGTCGGTGACTAAGGGGACATTGCGTGATGATTTTATCTTATGAATCATAATAAAATTGCTATTGTTATATTTCTATGAAGCATAAACCATCAATTTCTACTGCTACAAGCATAACGCATGTATATTTGATAAGTGGTTTTGAACATAACTGCGATTGATCTACTTCTGAAACTTCAAATTAAAAAAAAAATGTGGCTGACTATTACTATTACATATTATTTTTTATTTGTGAACCAAAAATAAGTTATCTTTTTACAGAAGTGAGGTAGAGTGAAACGATATCGAACGAGCAGTCCTGATTCTTATGAACTACGATAGCGGGTTGCTGTGCCGCCGGCCTAGCCATAGATAATACATAAATAAGCCGCCGTCATGACCACCGGGCTATTCATAACTAAAATGATGGTCTGTGACCTGTATCGGCGGCCTAACGATGACAGCGGCTTACCCGCGAAGCCTAAATCCGCTGCCATGTTGCGCAGGAGGACTAAGATTCTACGTGACTACCTATACTATACAAACTATAAAGACGTCTGCTATTCAAGAGATAAAACCTTGCCACCTTTTAAGTTAGGAAAAAAATGCTTAACACCGGTTTTCTGTGAAGCCGTGGTATCACTCCGGTCGAGCCGGCTCATTCATGCCGAAGCGTGGCTCTCCCAAGGTAAACTCCGATAAAACCGGCCCATTTGAGACCAAGATTGGATCTAGGAAAGTAAACATTATCTAGATCCAATCTTGGTCTTGGTTGGTGGAATAATAATACCTACTTAAAGAGAGTAAAATATTGCAACACCTTATTTGCTACTGTAATTTGTAAACAGGTATTTCATTTGGCGATTTAAATATGAATATACTTATCTATTATGCAAATACTTATCTCAAGTAATTCTATTATTTCATTTTAAATTTTACCGTTTATATTACTAAGGAAGTGAATAATTTTAAGTTTTACTTTAATTCAAATATTCTTTGTTGTCCAAATAAACCTGAGGATTAATCATTTCATAGAAAATCAACTTCAAATGGAAATTGTAAACGGTGTTTTTGTTTTTTTTTGCTTCGACTTAGTGATATTATTTGAAAATACATAGGTATTTACATTTTAGTTAAAGCACAATAAAGGTTTTAATGCAGAGATACAACGTTAAAAACTACGAGGAAAATAGTAAAAACAACACTACTTTTTTGCCAAACAAACCATGAAGTAAATTAAAACACTTGTCGATAAAGTCAACAAAACGAGGTCTGTGGCAGCTAGTAAGTTTATAAAAGCGTTATATTATTAATCGTTAGAAGTTGAAAAAGTTATTTCGTTGATAAACACAATGTCAATATCACCTAACTTGATAAAGATATACTCACCGATAATAAAGAACGTCATATTAATACTCGTCGTCACTTTCAGCAGCTTTTTAAAATTACAATACCCAATTGCAATTGCATTACAGTTATTACAGGACATGTTGAACCAATATAATTTTAGAGCCACTGTGAGACTTAGGCATGCGTCCTCGTAACAAACACGGTTCAAGTTCATTATTTAATTCATTAAGTTCGCATAGCATTCAGAAATTATAAACATTACAATAATTTTCGTGAGTTCGTTGAATTTTAGTTTACACTGGTTGAAGTCTTTGTTTTCCAAAAGCATACGTATAAGTACGGGTCAATATCTCGAAAAATATACAATTATTGCTAAAACACAGACAAGGTACCATTAAAACAACAATTTTGTGAATTAATCGTGTAATTAAAGACGGTAGATTAAGATTTTTCCCACTGTTTTTTGAAGTTGATTCAGATAAAGGTACGTTTACATTCATCAGCGATGCTCCATCATCATTTCATTTACACAATGTTTCACTATTCGTATATCATGTAAGCATCGTGGTTCGGTTCTCACATAGGGTAATTGCTTTTAGAATTTATAGACGATCGTTTAAAAAATACGCAATTCGACAAGTTTAACCCATTCTCTTATTTGGGGAGAAAGATATAGTATTCATTGTAAATAATGAAGTCGTAAGTTAAAAAGAATTATAGTTCTTATTTAAGACGACTTTGCAAAATGAAGTAGATTTTTGGCAGTTTATCAGCAATCAGTTTGGCTTTTATTTCACACATATTTAATTCAGTAATGTAGGTACAATCGTTTTAGTTTGACTTTCCAGCTTTTTTTTGGCTAATGGTAATATTGAGTCACTCTTCATTATTCAGTTAACGTATTTTAATAATAACTGAGTACAAGTTATTAGAATACAGTGCCTACGATGTACACATAGAAAAAAATATAGTCTCCATTGTAAATGCTAGTGAACTGAGCGATTATTCAACGACTTTTACTGCATCTTTATAAATACGTTTCCTACATAAGCAACTTTTAAAATAGTATTATTTATTTCAATTGCAAAAACTGTGTCTTTTATCCCTCAATTTTCCATAATATCACCCTTAAGAGTTTTTTTTTCTATAAATTGGAACGGGAATTATTACAAAAAAAAACACATCGGTTCAGTTTTCGGAAGTGACAAACATTAAAAAAAAACAATCGATTTAAGAACTTTTTCGTTTTCAAAGTCTCACTAAACTTTGCAAAGCCCTTTCTATTTTAATGCATTTCATGAACAATTTACCAAAGTACCTACAAAAAAGTTTCTTAAATCTAAAAGAACGGGTCTGTAATGTAACGACTGCATAATATTTGTGCTAATTGTATTGTTCTCAAGATCACGGCCATGACATAGCAACGTAATACGACGAATGAGTCTCTGCAGTCCTTTAGTATAACAATTCATTAACAGCCTTGCACAGATTAAATCTTCACGGCTGCTCTACTCAAGTTCAAGCAGATTTGTATCGAAGCGGTCATTATTTGCAATTTCATGCAATTTGCGTTACCATTTTAACAACACGATATTTGTTTTTAATTAAATTTTATTGATTAAATTCTGATTGTTATTTTTAAATTTAAACTTGTATTCGGCTTGAACAATTTTTTACGCGCATTTATTAAATTATTACCGTGGGGGAGCCACGCTTCGGCATACATGGGCCGGCTTGACCGGAGTTTTACCACGGCACTCTGTAAAATTCCATGAATCTTAAAAATAATGATGAACTTTGTATTTACTATTAAAATTTTTGAAGTTTTAACAATTTTTTATTCTTAAATATTACAAAAAATGATCTAAATGACGTGAAAGAGACTTATGCCCAGCAGTAGACTGCAATAGGCTGATGATGATGGTGAAGTAAAATATGACTTTAATATCCTCCTAAAATAGATATTGCTCTAATAAGCAGTTCGTAAATCAAACGATACGTTCATATCGGAAACTTTAAAATGTGTTTTCTTGGCAAAAGTTTTTAATGTTTTATAAATGATTAATTTTAAAAGTATCTGTATACCCTCACAATACGAGATAGCTATCATAAAAAGTCTACTATGCCATTTGGATAGTCAACTAAAATATATATAAAATAAATTAATGTTATTACGTGGTAACAAACGAAGTGTGATGTTTGCACGTCCGCAATCAAAGCTAAGCTGAATACATATCAATTAATATGATTATTTACTACAAACACAAAGTTTATGATATCATTAGCAAGTTTAATAACGATTGTCATTTATATAATCGCTGGTACGTTTAACTATGTGAGTTAAATTTGTACTATACCTAAGGCAAATTAAGTTCGTGACAAGGCAAAACCCGTGATAAATAAAGTGAATAATTAACTCATAAACACAGTCTCAAGTTCAAAACCAGTTGTGAACCGTGGGAAACGGAATTTGTTCTATTATTACATATGTACAAGTAAACATACTACTTATTTCCTATGCACTTAGAATCTCATCAAACAGTGTTTAGCTAAAATCAAGCTAACAATACGACTAATACGGATACGGACCAAACTTATTTTGAACTTTTTGAAGTGAAAACTTCTTTAGCGGTGTTATGCACTTTTAGAAAATGTAATTTGTTGGGTAAAAAGTGTCAAACTCGCGTTAGGGCACGTAACGCGTCAGGACCCATGGCCTGACCTAAGACGGCGCAGGGCGTACGCGAGTACGGCTGCACAGGGCGCTTGCGCTCGACTGTCTAATATGACATGACTGGTAATATGAAATGACTGGTAATATGTTTATACTGTATAGCATTAACCTATTTTTTATAACATCACAATAAGCATTTTTTTACTTCTTTTTATTGCGCATTTTATTTAAAGAGGAAAGAGGTTCATTTCAGGTGAGCTTAAACAACTGTTTGTTTATTGTTTGGAGTTTTCACATCTGTCAGTAGTCATCATGACTGCTTTGTGTTTTTTTTTCGAGAAAGGCGATGTGGATGTTCACACAGAAACTTCTCTTCTCCATGCAATATTAACTTATAGAAGCCCTTAGTCCTCGTTGAAAAATAATTAATTAATTTGCACTTTTTTTTGGTAAACAGAATTCTTGATCACATTTTATCAAGATTCGGTACAAAGATTTCCTCTCGCGTATTAGAATATCTATCTAGATTATTGTGTGTAATATTGCGACCCTAAAGTTGTTAGTTTTGCTAGCAAGAAGCAAACGAAAAAAAGCACAAAAAGCAAAAAAAACAATTTTAAAGATAAATGTAGGCCGTTTTTGTTTTCAAAAAAATTCTCTTGATTACACTGGAGATATGTTACTGAAAACAGGCGTTACATAATGAATAAAATATTCTCTACCAGTCAATCAATTTGGTCTACTACCCGTGAAGGGAACGCGTGAGTTTATGTTTATGTATGTGTCAGAACTAAGAGGAGTTCATATGCGTGATGTTATACTCATACTCTAAGACCTCACGGTAGCCACTTCAATGCCGACTGAACAAAATAATGAGACGTCTATTAATTCTCACAAGCGTATGTGCATTGTCAATGATAGAGGACATTCCCATACTGTTTGTTTCGCAACAAAAACGATGGTTTCTGGTAATTTTATATAAGGAAATTTTAGTATAATTAAACTTTTAAAGAAACTTTTTTTTTTTTTTTTTTTATATTTGGCCCTGCCAAAATGACTCTACTCTGCCTGATGGAAAGCATAAGCAGAATCCAAGAGTGGTGGTCACCATACTGCGAATGCAGACAATGCAACAATACAGCATGGTGACCAACACCATGGCGGGCTAGTGATGCTTCTGCATCATTGGGCCTCCGGTCTCGCACTCACCAAGGAAACACGACAGCATGATCGCTGTCATTTTAAGTTGATTTTCTGTGCGAGGGTAGTACCGCCCCGGTCGAGCCGGCCCGTTCGTGCTGAAATCAGCGTGGCTCTGCTACCTAGAAATAGATTCTTTGACCATTTAGATCTTGATCATTGATATTGCACACTGGTATAAATTATAATAACCCGCTATTTTATGTAGTGATATCAAGATCTTATTACGTACTAGCTGACCCCCTGAACTTCGTTGGCGTCTCTCCATATATTTTTTTTTTCCCATTTCCAAAATTTTTGGTCGATACCCGGCTCCTATTGGTCGTGGAGTGATGTTACATTGCCTAAAACCTTCCTTGCTAAATGGGATATCCAACAAAAAAGAAATAACAAAATCGGCTCATCCGGACCAAGGCAAATAGGGATTCATTTATATATATATAGATTACACATAGAGAAAATCATAGTTCTCGCTCATCATTTTATAGGCGTCTTCTTCCCTCTTAGCTTTAGGCTTAAGTAGGTGAGTAAGTACATGGGAATCAACTCTGCAAAATTCACAACATTGGGTTTTTTTTAAATTAGAAGTAGACTTTAACTTACATATGCCATTCTGATTTTTTTTTATCATTCAGACAATGTCCAATAACTTGCATTGTGTTTACGTATCTTTTTATGTTTTAGAAGCGGCAGGGATCAGTCCGAACAATTCCTCAGTCCACTCCCACAGTAAATGCGGTAGAAGATGCACAGCGAAGCCACATCTCTACGCAGCGCCAAAGAGTCCAGCCAAATTGAAGTTTCTTGGCAGTCGACGATTCGAGTCGCTCTCCGTTGAATGCAGTCCAGAGGGAGGAGCTGGTACTGTGGGGACCCCGCCCAAAGATGAGGACAGTATTCCACATGAGGCTGAACCTGCGCTTTATAAAGCAGAAGGCGGTGAGCCGGAGTGAAATACTGTCTCGATCTGTTGAGCACGCCAAGCTTCTTCGAGGCCAATTTGACCTTATTCTCCAAACGGCCACGGACCTGGACTTCACTCGATATGTCGAACACCAAGTTGGCTGAGGCAGATAGGGGTGTGTCTTCAAACCGAGAACATACGACCCTCGGCAGTTTTTTTAGCAGTGAACGCGCAAATTTATGTCTTTGTGGGATTAAAAAAGGACTACATTAAGTCTACCCCAATCTGAGACGTTTCTTAAAGAGGTCTCAATTTCAGACACAAGTTTGTTTCGACTCTCAATAACGTTTTCCCGAGAAATATTAGCGCGGTCGGTGTAGAGTGTATCGCCTGTGCTTTTATCCGCATAACAATGAATGCCGCTAATTTGCAGAATGTCATTGATATTTTTCTTTAATTAATTTATTTATTTTAATGAAAATACTATTTATTTTATGTGTTTTTTTTTTAAATTATTGTTTTGTTATCGGCCCGTGACCCCTGTGCAAAATTTCAACTTAATCAGACTCCTGGAATTGCGTTACATACAGACATACATTCAGGTCAAGTTACTAACCGTACTAAAAAAGCGTGTTAAAAACCAAGCTATGCGCTTTAAAGGTCATTTATTTACTGTGTGTACTTAGGTATTTTTTATAAGTAAAGATGATTTTAAATTCTTCATATTCGTCATATTCTCAAACGCAATATGGACATTAGTGTAATAATTTTATTAAGCTTGGCTTCCGTTAAGTGATTATTCACAAGTATGCAATCCATGTTCTTCTAACTGACTTTCTTGTAACTGATTACAAGAAGAATGTAAAAAATAGTAAAAGAGTGGAGATTTAATTGAATTTTTGTGCAGGAAACCAAACATGTCTAAAAATTTTAAGATTTAAATTATTTAAGTCTCATTCGTTAGGTTGAGTACTTATGTTTGCATTTGTTTTACTCGGTAAGATTGCATGATGAAATAGATTTTATAGATGATGATTTTGTGTAGATACGTTCAATTTAAGTGTCTATGTCCGTAAAATAGTGTGTAGTAATACTAAAAACTTTATGTATCTCTAATATACATATAAAATGCTCGTGTCGCGGTATTTGTTACCAAACTTCTCCGAAACGGCTGGACACGTGACCTGATCAAATATTCGTAAGACGGAGGCGTGGCATAGGAGAGGATGGAATATCCCAATCAACCACGCCACGATAATGTATGCCTGCGCCTGCTGTTTCGTTTAAGCGGCGCAGGGCGTTTGCGCATGTGTGCGTGTGTGTTTGTACTACAGCCTGCTAAGCACATGCACGGATGGTGACAGCTGATGGCTCGACTGTCTGTATACTTGTAAAATTCGTGTATATCAAGTGTTTAAAATATGGAAATTTAACAAAGTGCTAGATGCATTTTGTGAAATTTCCATATTTTAATGAAAAAAGTGACGAAGAAATAGTTAAAGAAAATGATTGAGTACTTTATAAAAATACTAGATGAAAACCCGGCTTCGCTCGGGTAATATGTTTGTACTGTATAGCATTAACCTATATTTTATAACATCACAATAAGCATTTCTGTAGTTATCAATTCTCAAGGAATGTTAAAGGCAAAGCAAGTCATAGATTCGTATAGCGTCATTCATTGTATTAAATAAATATAGAAAATAAAAAAGGGCAATTTTATATATCAAAAACCACAACGTTAATTTTCACTTCTGCCGGTACTTCCGGAGTGCAACCGGTTTTTATAAAATCTTGTGTGCATATCGAGTAGGACTGAGACCAACATTTATTTTTCATACCCCTAAATGACAAGGGTGACCCACCCCATATTATTATTTATATTTTTTTTTATGGCAATACAACGTTTGCCGGGTCAACTTCAGTATAATAAAACCGACTTTAAGAACGACCAAATCGGTCGATTTCTCTTGAATTCCATCATCAGATCTTAGAATCCTTATCATGGTACCATCGTTCGGATAACTCCTTTGCATTAATATATAATATATAATATTATATAATATATATAATTATAATATATAATATTTATAATTATATCTGTACGTCTGTACGAAACCCTCGGTGTGCGAGTCCGACTCGCACTTGGCCGGTTTTTTTACTGTTTTTTCACAAAAAAACTAAGAAATAAAAACATGATCAAGATTGAGATGTAAGTAAAATTTACTTACATCTCAATCATTGTAACACATACAAGTACAATTGAACACTACCTACACCCGTACTATACTACTGCTAATTGATGATAAAAACAATCCTGACCTTACACTTTATTAACCAGTAGAACAGAACTTCTAAAATATAGCTTAAGTAATCTTTTTATGTAAAGCTAAAGGTTCAAATTCGCGTAATTTTCGGTTTTAGAACGGTCCTTTAAAGTTGGAGTTAAAGTACAGATGGATTGCGTATTGTACCAAATTTCAAGTATCTTTGTGCATTACAGTACGTTTGCTTGTAAACTTGAACTACTTTTGACATGAATGGAGATTTTGTTTATTTGCCTTTGAGTTAGTGTCAATTTACTGAGTAGAAAAGTTCTGAATAGTGTTATTTGAAATCTGTATTGATATCTTTCATGACATGTAACTGTATATTGAAAAATATGTAACATGTAAATACAGAAAGGAGAAGTTACACTCATTTCTATTTGATATACATTCTTTTTTTGTAATACTTGATTCTTTGAAACAACCGAAAGTGGCTAGTATTTTAAGTGCAGTACGATAAATCTTGTGATTTTAATTGATCCGATCGCAACATACCGCCGAAAATCTTGGTAGGGTGACTGCTAAAGAAGATTTCCAGAACCTAATAATATAAACCGTGTGGCTAGATGGTAAAGGTCCATGGAGAAGAAATAAGGTTTAATAATTATTTCTTTTTAAGGGAATTAATTACAGGCTGATCAGTCTGTGACCACGGCCTGTGCGTTATACCTTTAAATAAGTGATCGCGTTAATTCCCGTAATAATAATAATTATTATATCAAGTTTAAAAGTTAGAAATAAGGTTTGACAATACATCAATATAATTTGAAGATACAATTAACAGCTGAATATGAAACTAAATAAATTATTTATTATTAAACATTCTGTAAACATCTTAAGTCTCATAATATTAACATTATTTATAATTTTTTTGGTACCGTAGGCAGTGACTGTAGTTTAGTCGTTTTGGTTTTATTAGATTGTATGTTTTTTGTCAAGCATCCCGTTTTGGTATGTTTAAGTCTAATGATGCTGTTTTTGTTTGCATAAATAAAATTTCCATTAGCTTCAATAGCTACTCCCTGTAAATCTTCGAGTTTCACAACTTCACTGATTTTGCTACTATTATAATATTCATTACTGTGAATCTCATACAGTTTATTATCTGCTGAAAAGTACAAATTATCTTGGACGTCAGATGTGAAACCAGTAATAGCGTATGAACCTAATGAGAGAGACATTTTCATGATTTTATTATAAGCATATAAACCAGAAGAATTACAAAATACTATATCTCCAGTTTTTTCTAAGGCAATCATCTTCACTTTACTGTTGTTGTCAAAATTTAGCAACTCTGCAATTGCATTATCTTTATACAAAAATACTTTCATGTCTGGAAAAGTGGTGAAGTATAATCCATCTCTGTAGAACATTTGCCAGATGTTTGCATCTATTATGTTTAAATTTTTAGTGCGATATGAAACTGGATCAAGGTCGTAAATTCCATCCTCACCGCCTAGATATACCTTGTGTTTTTTATTATCCACAGCACTTGCAAAACCGCCGACAACCTTCTCAATAAGACTAGATCTATTTGATATCAAATTCAAATAGGCAAGTTTGAATGGTATCACTCTGTTTTGAAGTGTTATTTGTTCCTTTACAGTGAAGCTAAAGAACAGCGTATCAGTCACATGATCGATGCTCAAGTGATAAGGAGAGTTAAATTTTCGAGTCAAGATTTCTTTTATATATGTTTTATTCCGAATAGTCACGCAATCTGAACACTTAGTGATAACGGGACCAAACGCGATGTATATTATTACTAATAAAAGAAATTTCATCTGAAACAGTGAAATAGATAAGCTGTTGTGATTGCCCATCATCAAAACTTACTGACTACTACTTACTAACCCAAACAATTATGTCTGTATGGCAAATGCAAATACTTTATAATGATCTATAAAACGATCGATAAATACTCATTGCTTATATTTTTCGTAAAAATAAGACAAAAGTAGTACTTGCTTAAGCCATTTAAGTTCACGAGATTTAAATATATTAGTTTTACGAATTAACTCCAATCTTCTACTTTATGTAGGAACTAAGAAGAAAGATTTTTAAATCCATGTGTGGGATCCATTATAATCACTACACGGTACTTTTACAATAGTGCCAAGTTGAATCATCAACTTACGTTTCCAATTTCCAATGCGTCTGATAATCTGTACACCGCTGATTAAATTGTATATTACTCGTAGTTTACAACTGTTAAGTCTATGCGTGAAATTAGTAAAGTTTATTAAAATTACATTATATATTCACAGCGTAATAAGCTATTAGGATCGGACACATAAAATCTAATTTTGATTTGAAATATATTTCATTGTATTAAACGTTTTATGTCAAAGTCCGAGGGCTCGGACAAAACACCCAGTTTGATTTTTTTATTGGTAACAAGTAAACAAGCAAACGGATTATCTTATGGTAAGTGACTTCTTTCGCCCATCGTCAATACTTTTTAATTTTAACAAGGTAAAAAAGTTACTATTTTTCAAGAACGTCAAAAGAATTGCATAAAATTGAGTGCAACCTATGCTTAAAGCACTATTTTTTCAATTTATCATACACTTTTAAATAAGTAGTTGTCATTTTTGAGTTACGCACTATACATAGTTCTTAGCGACTAACTGCTGCCCAGATAGACCCTGCGAGGTTTTCGTTGTGCAGTTTTCATTATTGTGTCTGTAAATGTATGTGTATTGGAATTAATAAAAAAAAACAGTTAGAACTTTAGCAACGATATTAAACTTCAAAAATTATGCTCTATCCACCAGACATAGCTTGTGTTATGGTTAACATTTAAAAAATGTACAGAATGACACTACTCTGTGGGAGTTTACCGTGGAATAGCCACGCTTCGGCATGCATGGGCCGGCTCGACCGGAGTGATACCACGGCCTCACAGAAAACCGGTGTGAAACAGCGCTTGCGCTGTGTTTCACCGAGTGAGTGAGAATACCGGATGCCTATACCCCAACCCCTCCCCCCATTCTATTCTCCCCCCCCCCCCCAAAGGCCGGCAACGCACTTGCGACGCTTCTGGTGTTGGGGGTGTCCATGGCCGGCGTAAATCGCTTAGCATCAGGCGATACGTCTGCTCATTTGGCCTTTTTACATAAAAAAAAAACTATGTCATTTTCAAACCAAACTGAAGGTACATATATTTATCAAATTCTTTTGCGATTAACGTGTTCTAATTTTGTTGTTGTATGGTACTGTGTTTTAATTTTACTTTCAAGTAGGTTTTTTTTTTGCTCTTACACCTTTGAATATGTTTTATTTAATTGCAGGCAATCATGGTATTGATTGTATCTATTTAAAATGGTTAACACAGTCTTAATTCGAACGAATTATAATCGATACATAAATAAAATTATAATAGGTATTTTGATTGCGTTACTACCCAATTCATAATACATTAAATAGAATAACCTATAATACCCATCATAAATAGCTTTGTAAACAACTACTTTAATAAAATCAAGGTTTCGGCAACTTATTTATGTTTGTAAATTGACCAAGTAAGCAGTTTGTCAGAATCAGGGCACACATCATAACTTACAACATTGTTCGTACAATGAAAATATTTTTCCGTCGAAAAATGTCCACAACTCATGCAAAATAATCCTTTACATAATTATGATATACTAACTGTAACCCGCGGCTCTGCCCGCGTGTATTTTGAAAATTGCGGCAAATAGTAGCCTATGTGTTATTCTGATGTATAAACTATATTACTATAAATTGGCATCCAAATCCGTTCAGTAATTTTTGCGTGAAAGAATAACAAACACACATCCTTAAAAACTTTCGTATTTATAATATTAGTAAGATGTAGGACACTTACTAATATGATTAAACTGTATCTTTTGAACATAGACTTTAGTTTGCAAAACAGTATTTTTTTTATTTCATAAACAGAGAATACAAAACAGAAATACAAGCTTCTTCCCCCAAAACCAGGTTAATGGTTTGATTGGGGTATCGAGTCTCCTTTAAATTATTAGTTTAAAGAATAAAATAAACAATAACTGTTACAGTATGCCTACAAATTAGTGACCGCTGCTATTAATAAAGAAATCTAACTATTGTGAAAACAAACTTACAAATTAAAAAAATAAGGTTTGAAACTTTCAAAGGTAGGTGCAACATCATTTGATGACCTTGATACGCTAGTAAAAGCAGGTAAAACCAAAAACCTGGATTCTATGTAAGAATTTTCATGTGAATGAAAAAACGGTGTAGACGACAAATTGTCTAAAAAGTTAACATATTTATGTGAAACAGATGTGTCAATAGACTTTATTGTGCTAATCAGTTCTGACAGTAAGGTAACAATGACAAGGTTGTGTACGCTTTTACTAAATTCCTCTATTGTATAGAACAGCTATTTGTATAAGATGGTAAGAACCTACAGATGAACCTAAGAAAAAAATATCCGTTACACCGTAGAAGCAACCAAGTTGCTAAGGTGCAAGTGGGTGCCCTGCCGACGACACGGTAATATATATTTTCGATGTAGATAATATTATCTACATATATCACATAGGTAATACAACTGCCAACGAGTAAAACATGTTTGTACCTATCTACTACAAAGCATAAACACGAACTAACGTTCGTTTAAATGCATAAAAAATACTATATTTTCATGCATTAAACAAAATTACTATACTCCTTGATTTGCAATTTCACATAAAAGTTTCAATATGAAATTATTATTTGTAAAAAGTAAGTAAAGAACAATTCAAGAGGCAAGTTTTGAAAACAAGCCAAATAAACTAACATTTTTAGCATTTCCTTAATTTTATACTTTTTTTGTACAAATAAAAACCATTCACTAAGTACGTGCTTCATGTCGAATCACGTAATAATACAATACATCTGATTTATGTTTTCAATTCCTTTATATTTTTTAAGCACTAAATTAACGTTTTTATGAAAATCTATCAAGGTTGTATTAAAAATAAAATATGAATACATAGTTAAACCTGACATCTCTCTAACATAGCCGCCCATTCTATCAGTACCTAAGAAACCATGCTAAGCCTTTTTCAGGTAGACTGATGATAAACATACAAATAAATACCACCCGAACACAAAATAGTTAATCGTGCTTATCACACAATTACTTGGCATGGACCTACGACTTTCGGCTTGGCATTTAGTGCGTCCATTCCCCTCCGACATAAGTGAAATATCACTCAATTACAAATGAGTACGTACTGATGGTAATCAAAGAAATGAAAATCAAACTCTTACTTTTCTTTACAGTTCCGGTGATAACAGGAGCGGACGATAGAAGTTAGAATTCAGTCACGGTTATTGTAACAATCAACACATCTTCAATAGTACCGTCGTAAAGGAAACACTAACGTTACACATTAAATAACATTGCAACCCAGCTCGTGTCTTCAACACAAGTTATTATGGTCACAAACCAATTACGCACAACCATATAAAATACTCCAACAACACTGAATACAATAAAAAGCCTTGGCTTAATGAATTATCTTATTGTTATTTCGTCTTATGCCTTATGAGGTGAGATATTATAGGTTGTGAGATGCCACCTTGTAATGGTCGTTCGTCCAATATTTTGTTTTAATGTGTGACTTTGCAATCCTTGTAATTATCTATCCTGTCAATATAATTAATGCGAAAACTATTTACAGCCATGATAATTTAAAGCGCAAGGTTTTCCTCCAGGCCATTCTGGACGTGCAGAAGTTCATTGACTACGTAAATCATTAACAATAGTAATTGCAGCAAGGTAAAAGAGATGCGCTTAGATTGCAACTCCTCCCATAACTAAAGCTCTCTATGGTAAGGACTACTATGATATAAACTGTCACTAGAAAACGAAAATATGGTCTTAATATTTTCACTTACAAAAAATTGTGTAATATAAAACTCAATAATTGCTTTTTCATATTACCAATACAGTAGTGCAGATACGATATTACACAAAGCGCCTGTTCTTTTAGACATAATGTGCCTGACTTTATTTGAAATATAGTTCGAATTTTCAGGTTAACAAACAATGTAGCGGATCTGCGCCCTATTTCAAGTATTTAGATGACATTTATAATTGATTATCTAACAAACGATGGTGACCATGATCGGTGTAATACCGCCGCAATATCATTGTTCTCGTATTAGTACAATGGACGCAATGACGGATGTTAATGGCTAAATCACAATAAGGTACTAGACACAAATGATGTCGGAGACTCTTGCAACTGAATTGATAAAAGAACCGGCAAAGTTATGACATGGGTTTTGGTTATTCCACTCTTGACATTTATTTTATTTTATATAAATAATATATATATAAAATAAAATAAAGTAGTCAAAGTGGGAATTTGGATAGAACTTCGAATAACATATTTTTATTAACGTTTTATATCTCTTTTAACTTTAAAGCACACAATTGCTGTTTAAAAGCTACAGCTTTTAGCACTTCCTTTGTTTTATTTTTTTGTTTGCAACTTTTATGTCCATTCTTAGTAAAGTAATTATTCTGGGCGCAAAAAATATGGATTGCAAATATAATATACTTTCGTACACCATATCAGATCCGAAAGGAGTATTAAATATGTTTCATAGTATTTTTTTACCATTACAATTTATTAGTAAACTGGAGAAACCACCGTAACTCTCCTCTATATTACAACGTTAAAGAATGGTAAGAAATAAAATAATACTTTAATCTCAAACATGAATGCAAGGTTTTTAGACAAAAAAAACATAATAGGCATCCAAAGTTTGATCAATATTATTCAGATATCGGCCAATATAAGGTCGTCCAAGCAAAAAACTATCAAATAGAAAATATTGAAACAAGTCACGACCTACATTTGTAGATATTTAGTTCTCACGCGCAAGTGTTATAAGAAATATATTAATTAGATCTTGATAATACACATACGGACTTTGTTAGATACTTGTCTTAAGCATTAGACAACTAAAGACTAGAATACAAGGAATGTATCGTTGTACGTTATATTATTTGATAAATTCTTCAAAGTGATATTCTTAGAAATAATACGTTACTTAATCTGCTAGTAGTACAGCGATCGCCGAGTAAAAATCTTATCCCAAATAATTGAAGATAAATAAAATTATTGTTCACCCACTCAAATAAAAATGATTTCGCTGTAATTCAAAGGGCAACATCACGGTGCCCTAGGAGCAGCTCTTTATAGGGTTCCGTAGTTTACGCCGACGTAACCATTAAAGTTACTGTACTGATGATGTCCGTTCGTCCGTCCGTCCTCGGTTTACCTTCCAAACGGATAGAATTAGAAAGATGAAACACGTTTACATATGTGTATTTACACATAGTTACACATTCCGTATGTAAACGACAAAGTGCTAAAATAAAAAAATATTTATAAAATACTAGTTCGCGGCTCCGCCCGTGTATATGTCATTTATTCCGGCATATAGTAGCCTATGTGTTATAGTGATGTATAAGCTATGTTACTGTAAAGTTTAATCCGAATACGTTCAGTAGTTCTTGCGTGAAAGAGTAACAAACATCCATCCAACCATAAATACCTACAAACTTTCGGGTTTATAATATTAGTAAGATTTATTTAAAATACTATCTCTAATAGTAACCATAGTTATAAATACCAACCCTGCCTTTTAAATCCGTGTGCCATTATGAGTGACTACGGAACCTATTCTATGCGTGACCTCAAACGCACTGGGCTCGTTTTTAATAAGGAATATATGCTTTACTTTAAATCATAAAGTCAAAAAATCGCGGCTCTGTTGATCTCTTTAACATTATTGGACAACCAACAGTTTTATCCATAATGCATCTCCTACTTTCATGGTCTAAATATTACTGACATGCATTTTCAAAAAACCTCACGAATGACTTAAAGTAAATGGTAAACTTTCCCACTTTCTTGATCACTATTACTGTATCTATATGGTTTGTGTGATAAATCTAACACACAAAAGTGGAATTATTTTTTAAAACTATAATACAGTTATTTTGCAAACACAATTCCAGATTAGGCTTATACATGATAAGTTTAATTTTAGAAAGCAATCAAATGAACATCACTTAATAAATCATAGTAAAGACAATACTGGCTCTCTAGAAAAACGAAGAAGAGACTTGTGTGTTGTAGAAACATATTACATACATTGTTCTAGCCATGGGAGCTGCTATCCGGAAACTTTCCATAATCTATGGGAAACTGATTTTACAAATGTGATAAAAGCCATTAATTCGCTCAAGAAATATTTTTTGTACTCCAAAAAAATATTACAGTACAGATATTATTGTCTTCTATTACACCTATAGCTAGATTAACTCTTATCAATATTTTTATTCATCAAGTCTTTATGATAGAACAGATAGGTAGAGCAGGAGAAGACTATACATTTCTTTCGTAGTCTCAATTATTAAATTAATTTATTAAAAATAATTATGTAATTAATTTTTTGGCAACTGCCCAAAAAATATTCTCTTAAAATTCAATTAAAGTCAAAACGGGATTACCCACACAGAAGAGCTAATTCTCTAATGTCTTTTTTATGTTTATTAATAGAAACACTTTTAAGCATTAAGCAGATTGTCAGTTGGTGCGGCTTAAACTTCTCAGAGGTATTTTAAATACGACACGTCATTTGAGCATGATACCTACAATGTTTATATGATAACGATCTTAACTAGTCATTTGTCTACACTTAATTATTTTATACAGAAGAAGGAACTATAATAATAGGGCAAATTTTCTAAGACAAATAATAATGAATAACCAAATTTAGATCATTCTGGATGAAAAGTATGAATAAAAATATTATAAGCGCTACGGATCTCTTATTCTAGTGGTTTGGGACCTTAATTATTAAACCTGAGCTCGTTAGTTCGATTACCATCCAGAACAAATAATATGTGATATGTACGATCTTTTGCTACAGAGCAATTCTCAAATCTGAATGTAATTTATGTGTATTATGTATGTACTTACAAATATATAAGTATGTGTATTAGAAGTCTGGTTACAATAACACAATTTCTGCCTAGTTAGTAAATAAGTACCTAGGTAGTGAGTAAGTAGGTAGCAGCACGAAACTATAGAGGTGGTCCCCGTTAATGTAATTATATCGTAAAGTCGTAGATTGTTTGATGTCAATGGGGCTATCTACGTTTTTGGCTGATCGATCATACATTGTTTAAGAAGTTTAGGGATTGATAGATGTATCAATCATCAACATTCAATATTAAGTAGTGAAAGTTACCCCCACGCGATCTTTGTCACCACAGCGACTGAAAAAGTCATATCATACATCTCGTCTGAGGATTATTTCTCCCAGATTATTATGATTATCTGCTCATTGTTCCTACCAAACAGAGTATATTATCTGTCTTGGAAATGTTTAGAGAATAATATTTCTAGAAAAATCTGGTGCAATTTAATTAATTAATAAAATAAAAACTCACCGCTGCATGTTGTGTAGCATCATTGACGTCAGTCTCGAAGTTCCATTGCGCAGCAACATTGTTAGTGCACTCTTTTGAAGCCTGGTCATCAGCTTGGGCCAGAAAATCTCTAACCTGTTGCAAATTCACGTGATGTATTCTCTCATCTATAGCATTGCCATCAACACCTCTGTTAAAATCGTAAGGGTTTGTTCCTACATAGTTCGGATCATTTCTTACGAAATTAGGGTCATTTCTTCTGAAATTTGGATCATTGTTGATGTCAATTGAATCATCTCTATTCCTTTCATCATAAGGCCGTAGTGTGGAGCTAGGATTCCGATTATTCCCGTAAACCGGATAACCGTTGTTGTTGATATCGGGACTAATTCCATAAGGAGTAGACGATACAGGGTATGCTCCTGGACCCTGAGTAGACGACACAGGTCTTGCTGTACTGAATTGGAAATTTCTGTTTACATCGAATTGGTTTCCTGGAGAATTTATGGAAGTTTGAGTGCTAGATAGTAATCCATATCCAGCATAATTTCTTTGAGTGCTCGAAATTGGCGGCAAATCTAATTGAGCATGTGCAGACGATAACAATACCAGTACAAGTTTGAACCACATTGTGGGATACTTATTTACAAAAAAGTTCATGATATATTGGTCGTTTGACCTAATAGCGCGGTGGTAGCAAGCAATGGTGCGTGGTGCTTGGTTGATAACGCGGGTACGACTGTCCGTCTGGCTTGCCTCTTAACTAGGGCCGTGTGAATCGGCTTTGTGGCGTTGTCTGTACTTCTGCACGCCAACTAAACCTGAGGTCATAATGCGTCACGGCTTACGTTTGTCACACAAGTTATGGTGCATTACGCAAACTGTTAAATACTGAAGAATCTCGTTATAGTCTTTAATACATGACACTAAAAAATTATAAACAAATGTGGTTTAGTTTTATCACGTCAGAAATGTTCCATCTATAGAAATAAATAAAATTAGAGTGTCTGTTTGTAATATTAAAATAACCGCTTTTTACTAAATGCATATGTATGTATACACGGTACACATGCCAAAAATGTAGTTAAAAAAAATTTTGTCTGTCTGTCTGTCTGTCTGTCGGTCTGTCTGTCTGTCTGTCTGTCTGTTTGTTCCGGGTAATCTCTGGAACGGCTGGACTGATTTTGACGGGACTCACTGGCAGGTAGCTGATGATCCGGGGAGTAACTTAGGCTACTTTTTTTAGACTAACTTTGTCCCGCGGCGTTACTCGCGGTACAACAATAGCCGCAGGTAACATAGCGAGGTTCAGGTAGTCTTTAATATGAATGAAGACTGAAAATTTTACAAATTGTTAGCTAAGACACACTATTGTTGGCCCATCTGTTTGTAATAATTTCGAATTGCTATGTTTATGAACATTATGAACTGATATCAATCACAAGCACACTATACAACGGAAAGTAGGTAATTTAAACTCAATTAGGTTTGGTATTTATATGCAGCTTTCTTACTTTTCATATCAGTTGTTATGCAATTTATATTATTATAATTTTGAAATACCGTATTTTGAAATAAATCGAATTTTGATGCTATTGCCTGTATTGTAACGTTAGTAAAATACATGAGAATATGAAGAAAAATTAAACTGTCGTAGAACCTCTTGAATTAGATCTCTGAAACATAAAACATTTTTATGTTTTACAAATAAACCACAACCACTCTCTATCCATAGTAACGTAATATAAAAGTAATTTTCTGGGTATACCTTAGGCCTTACGCCTATTAGCATATCTATGTCTAAAAACCTTATAGCTGTATTCAACAGTGATCTACCACAAAGATTGTTCGCAGTTTTAGCGGTCAGAGGTCAAACACTAGTTTCGTCTAAGTATTTTAACCATGACTCAATTAAATTAGTACAGGGCTAAGTCTTATTCAAACTATGTTCTTTTCAAATATATTATGTTAAGCTGCCATGCCTTACTTAATGTGATGCTTTTCTTTAAATTCAAGATGTGGTAGTTAGCTACTTAAGAGAAAATTCGCGTCATAATTGCTACTGAAATGACTGAAAAAGTTTGAAAGACATTCAATATTTCTTAAAAATATTAATAGTACTTATATTATATATCCCCTATAGTGGCATATTATTATAAAGCGTATTCAAAAAAAAATATTTATTAGTTACGTCACCGTGACCGTGAAGATAAGTATGATTCTTTAAACAAAAGTTCTTTCTACCGATATCAAATAACTACTAACACCTATGGACAGATGCAATTCAAGAGTGTAAGAGCAACTTATTAAACTTTTGAGCGTCCCTTTAGCCGAGGACTGCCGTAGTTAAAGTTCAAAAAGTACTAATTAAGATACGTGATTACTAACGAGCTACTAGACTTACTAACAGCTAACAAGTTAATATCGAGAGCTTATTTATCTTATGCTAGCTGAGCCCCGAGATGTTTCCAGCGATGAAACAACAACTGTGGGTAACGCCGCTGGGCTAAGTTAGTGAAACGAAAGTTTAAGAAAATTTACTTTTTCGATGTAAGTACCGTATGAAAAGCTGTTAAATTGAAACTACAAATAGACACTTCAGTTTACTTTTATAATGTGCCAACCTATCTATAGGTATCCATAAAAAAATCTTCATTTTGAGATAGTATAATATATATAATCAATTGAATCCATGTAATTATTTAATGGATGAAAGGTTTTCGTAATTATAAACGATTTTACGTATTGATCGAATTTGAAACGCATATTAACACAATGTTCGTCACCACTTAAAACGACTGCTTCATCTTTGTTCAACGATAAGATAATTTCTGACTTTATATGAAAACATTTAAAAAAAAGAGGAAAAATTATGTCAAAGCTTGAAATCTATAATATAAATCACTCTAAATAGTGTTGCAGTACCTTGATTTTTTGATAAACTTGATAAACGTATTTAATCGGCTAAACTAATTACAACGAAATGTCTGAAATACGCCCTACCTTACATACTTATTTACTAATTAAGGTCATATACAAAAAACAGTTATAAACCACTCCCAGTGACCATTTTCAAAACTATTTAAAACTAGCACTTAAACCTAGAGGAGGTAAAATCCCAGTAGTAATGAATTCTTTGTTATATAATCTATGCTACACTTATGTATTGTGCAATGTGAGTGAGCACCAAGCCTAACATCGTTTGACAATTAACAATTACAAGAAAATGTTTTGACATTTGAATATTTTTGACGCTTCATGTTGCCCATGGAAATTTAAGAAAGTTAGACTACATTACATAACGAATAACAAAGAGTTTCTAATAATTTAGTATTTAAAAGTAAAAGAGAATATAAATATTCTTTGCAAATAAATTATTACCTCCTTTCTAAGGTGGCCTATTTCCAGCAAACATTTGTTATATGTAAAAATTTTGAACAATTTGTTTTTTTTTTCTAAAAATTGTTTGCCTGTTTTATTTGATCTTCACTTGTTATTTACTTTAGTTACACTACCTAATAGGTTTTAGTCGCAGTCTCATTGAAACTTAATACAAATCATTAAATATTTTTAAATGATAAACTTATGTTTATTTCAAAAATAGTAACAAAACAATACACTAAGAGACTTATTACAAGAAAGCCCATAACGGTACAAAACAATTGTACAATATGAGTACCGACGATTGGTATTCTATGCGCGTCACATGTACGATAAAGAAGGTGATAAGAGAGAAAGCTTAGATAACGTAACGTTACGTCTCTGACGAAGGTGAGTTCAGGAAGTTGTAACCTACTGCTTTGTTATGATCGTGATGTACTTTTTATAATAATTCTACAATACACAAATAGGATTGATGCCGATATAAATATTTGTATATGGTGTCTAAGCTTAGAAGACTGAAGAAGGATAGTTTAGTCGTTTAAGCGCTGAGTATTGTGGCTTCGATATCCATATCAGATAACACTTTCTGTGATTTATAAACTGGATGTTCTTTGTATTTGTTTCGAGGCTTGTAAACTCCCTCGTGACCCATGGTATATTGCTAGTACCGGAGTTGAATTAAAAACTAGACATGCCATATTTTTCAATAACTCCAATTAAATTCTGTTTCTTTAAGTTTTTTTCAGTTCAACAAAAAAGTATACTAGATTTTACAAGATATTTATGTATAATAGGAAGTATGCAAACGTACCTTCTCGTACAATACGTAATTCCTGCAGTAAAATATGTACATTATTTTCTACACAGCTCAACTGGGAATTGTAAAGAAAAACCTATGAAATTATACAGAGCTGACTAGAACTTTTATTAAGCAAAACACAAAGAGACAAGTTTATCGTCTATAGTATATAATGTTTCTGCTAGAAAATACATAAATTTTCACGAAGATCAAAGTTTTTTTTTCGATCAACGTATAAAGAAATTTGAATATGTTAAAGTTTTTCGAAAAATTTCGTTCATTCATTCAATAGAATATAACAAAAATGGGTCGTACTCAATGTTAAGGTTACAATTCAGTTTATTTTATTAAGTTTTGATACTTATAGATCAATAATATGATCAATTCATTTTTATCATTGATCACAATTTACTTGAAAAGTCTTATCACAGCATTAAATTGTATTAATTTATATATATAATTTATATATATGCTACTATACGTAGCCACAACGTAGTCTTGCCAGTCGCTAACCCGCATTCGGCCAGCGTGGGGACGTGTGGCCTTAACCCTCTCCTGCGAGGAGACCCGAACCCATGGGACATTATGGGTTTTTGATGAGAATTTACATTTGTTTGACCAGTGACAAAGAAAATATGTCAAAACCACTGTTGTTTACATATTTTAATATGTGACAGTTTATTGTATTATTTTGTATGTGTATTTTAACATCCTTATGTAGAATATATTCGTTTTGCATCATCTATAAGTTTCACGGGTGTCATCAACTCTATAGAGGTATCAGCAAGAACTATACGCAATTTTCCTATTGTGCCAGTTTTACCGTGGGAATTATCCAACTGTACATACATTATAAATATGTATGAACGTACCCGCGTTGTAAGTGACACATTATGTATACAGTAACTATGCGCAAGGACAATTTTAAAACATAAAATTGTTAAGAAATGTACGACCTTCACATAAGTGTTATCACCATAACCTTATAGGGAGCAAGTAATTGACACCTTAATACCTATATAGGCAAGGAAAAAAATAGTTAAGCAAGTCTCATAAAGCCAATTTAACTTTTTAGTTAGAAGAAATATGCGGAAGCATGGCTCTGCCACGATAAGTATTGTAAAAGTTAAAAGACAGTATTCTAAGTAGATAAAATGTCTTTCGATAAATTCAAAAATGCATATAGCAGTCCACTGCAAGATGTATATACATATAATTTTGGTATACATAATTATTATTTAGTAATTTACTTATGTAAGCTCTCTTCTTCTCTCTCGCTCTGTGGAAATCTGATGTACTGTTATGGAACTATTATTTAAAATACTATTACTACTATTTTACTATTATATACTATTATACTATATATATATACTATTATACTATTTTCTAATCATTGTGCATGTACCATACTTAGCTCTGCACCATAAGGTCGACTAGTAGAAAGTGCCTACGGCATTAAGTCCGCCTGTGCAACAATTATGCATGAAGACTTAAATGAAAAAATAAATAAATAAATATAGGCCTCTCTCACTGCACGGCTTTCAAATAAATAGATAATTTCAAATAAAATTAAAGTATATTAAACAGGAATACGGTAATGTTTTCTTTTATGTTTCAACCTTTATATTTTCTGTAGTTATCTTCATATTATTCTGATCTATTAGGTTACGTTTTTTTATTTTAGGAATTACTGAAACTTAGACACCTATCACATTTACTCTTATTACTGGAAAAAATCTAATCCTAAGTGATCTAAAATAAATGACATATTTTACAAACTAGATTGATTAATCTAATTCAGACTTTACATCGTGTAAAAACAAAGTTAAAAATTGTTTAATCGAAATTTGTGACATGCAACCTTGCACAGAGTTTGAGGTTGGCATTCAGTCGTGCGTGTAATGAATATACAATTTTACTATTATAACTAAATGTTTGTTTGTGTAATTTTACGCCAATTGTATAAGAACGATGACAAAAAATGTGTGCAGCCATTTTATAAGCCTTCAACAACAAAGACTCTGAGTTATGACTTTGTTTAAAATCATTATATTACGAGTTATACGATAGAATATACGATCAGAATCGTATGACAACTAAACTCAATCTCCCAAATACATATTTTATTGATTAAGCAATACATTGGTGGTAATTCTGTTGTTATCATCGCTAAACTAAAATTCACTAAAAAATATTGTTGGATTATTATAGTTTAAAATCATCTACTTACAGTCCATTTTTCAATATCTCACATCTCAGCTTTCTCTATATTTAGTTCAGAACCAAATTCTTCTTAGCGTTTCGACGGCAAACGTTTTGTGTCAGTGTAGTCAGATCGCAGCAGACCAGAACGCGGCCACTCTGACTGCATTGTCAGTGGCAGCCATCATATCCTCTCTCGTGCAGGTGTTCGGGCAGGCAACAGAACCAAATGAAAGTTTATCAGAGGTACACGCTTATTATTAGTAAATAAAACTAAACTAAACCAAAGTGTAAAAATGATAAGAAATAATTACGTTATTAATTTGGTCGGCATATATTTACACGACGCTTAAGGGCTCACGCACATAACTGCGAATTCGCAACGCACCGCAAATATATGCGAGCTCGCACTAATGCACCGCAAGTACTTCACACCGCATAGCATCGCATCGCAGTTATATGTGGGAGCCCTGAAGTTAGTGCGACATTTCAAGTTTTACGCAACACGTTACATGCTTTATACGTTCAACACAAGAATAGCAAAAGAAATGTTATAGCCTAAGTTGAGTAATTAAATAAATTTTTGGTTGTGCAAAACTAAATTTTATATTTTTTCAAGTAATAAACAAGCGTGTGCCTCTGATTAACATTTATTTGGTACTGAACTAAACACAGTGACAGCTGAGATGTGAAACATCGAAAAATGAACTTTAGCGAACGATATTAAAGTATATAATCCAACAACAAATTTTAGTGAATTATAGTTTTGTGATGACAACAAGAGAATTACCACCATTTTCTCCTTGCTAGTTATCATAAAAATGCGCGGAGGGGCCTGAAGCCAGGTTCATTACATATTCGTTATTGGATTAGAACTTTCCAAATAAATTAGTAAATACTTTGGAGTCCTGTCCTATGTCTTATTTAATTACTATACCTACGAATTTTACTACATAATAGGAATAACACTGGTGATAAACTAGACTGATATTTAAGTTAACTTATAACATGTGATAAGTAACTTATGCACTTTTACATACAAATTTTTACAAACTTCTAAGCGCATAAAATATATTCAAAGGTAGTAGAGCCACGCTGATTTCAGCACGAACGGGCCGGCTCGACCGGGGCGATACTACTCTCGCCTAAAAAATCAACGTAAAATGACAGCGTTCGTGCTGTCGTGTTTCGTTGGTGAGTGCGAGACCGAAGGCCCAATGATGCAGAAGCATCACCGGTGGTGTGTGTGGTATGGTGTGGGTCACCAAGCTGCATTGTTGCATTGTCTGTATTCGCAATGAGTATGGTGACCACCAGTCTTGGTTTCTGCTTATGATTTCCATCAAGTAGAGAAAGCCATTTTGGTAGACCATATATATATAAAAGAAAATATATAAATTGTCTACAAAGACATCTCTTCAAGTATTAGTAAATAAATGAATTTCTGTCTGTAACGCTTTCACGGCTAAACTGCTGCACTGCTTTCAATTAAACTTGGCATGGAAATACTTTGATTCTCGAGAAAGGACATAGGCAGTAGCCTTTACCACGTTTTGAGTACTTTACCACGTTGTCGACATACACACAAAGTACTTATATAAATATACTTTTATTATGCCCTTATTTGTTTACTACCTGTACCTACCTGTGAAATAGCTTTGCTCTACAGTATTTACGCAGATTTTTCCTATAGGTAAACGTAGCCTTGACATTCATTTCATTTCATTTACTTTTATCCTTATTATTGTTTTGGATAGTTTGGAGCACATGTGAATTGTTTTATTCTTCCACTTTGTCACACTAACTCCCACGCTCTTTGAACCTCTTGCTGAAGACCTTGACCTAGTCTGACATATAACAGACCTCCTTATTTTTACATAGTATTGAAAATTTCTCGGAATATACGCCTGTTTACTTAAATGAGCTCAGTAGAACTTCAGAAGTGCTTATAAGTTATAACTATTGCGTCAGAGAGTTTCTCATATAAAACAAATTATATTGGTCTATGTAAATTTGTCTGTGTGCTAAAAACGAAGGTAAAGGTTATAATTAATTTAGATATACACACCTGCACAAAGTCTAGGGATATCATAATCATATACTATTGACGACTTTATAGTTAAAAATATTTTTAGTTTCCATAAAAATTGTATATACTTAATGAAACCTCTTTTATTCAATTTTCAACATTTAAAAATATAAAAAAGAATAACAATGCTAAAAACAAAATACGGCGGCAAAATTGTTGGTAATTCATCACGACAAGAAAAATTAAAATTGTTTTTATGCTGTTAATGAATTAAAATTGATTAGTTTGTCTTTTTTTTTAATTGAACTTGCTGTGCTAGCTTCAAAAGTCATGTCACGTCGCCATTTGAGTCGAGATGAAATGTTACGAGCCGTGGGCATGTTAGAAAATGGTGCTATTCAACGCGTCGTTGCTGAGACCTTACATGCCAGCCAAAACGTGAAATCAAGATTGTGGTCACGTTATCGCAGTACTGGGGATGTGGCTGAACGGCACAGTGGTAGATAACGGGTTACTACGCAAAGACAACAAATGAACGCCAAAAGACAACCCAATATCACGGCGTTGCTACTTGTGCAAAGGCTCCAGGAGGATCACCAGCTGCTGGTAAGCGACCAAACCGTGCGAAGGAGGTTGCATGAAGTCAACCTTCATGCTCGAAGACCGCTACGTGCTCCAGCTCTGCAACGTGGCAATCGCGGTGGGCGGCTTTCGTGGGCTCGGGAACATTTGTCTTGAAGTGATCAACAATGGTCATCGGTGCTGTTCACTGATGAGTCCCGGTTTGGATTTCATTCGGATTCAAGAAGAACTCGTGTTTGGAGAACTCCAGGCAAAGTTAGCCGTCTGCGGCACCCTCATCAGGTCTACTCTTACCGGGACAATCATGGTGTGGGCAGGAATTCGTCTTGGTGGTAGAACCCAGCTACTTTAGATTCAAGGCAGCATGACTGCATCAAAGTCTTGAATCCCATCGAGAATGCCTGGGAAATGTTACAACGAAAAGCATTGCGAGATTTCCCGTCAAATTTGGCGACGGAACAAGAACTATAGAGACACTTGCAAAGAACTTGGGATCTCATACCGCAGCGACACATTGACAATTTAATTTAAGCATGAACAATCGATATCGATGTGTAATTAAGGCAGCACAGCAGCAGCAGTAAGAGGTGGCAACACTTATAATTAATAATTAAATTTTATTATTTTTTAAATTATTTTATTAGTATTAATAATGTTACAAAAATTCTATGACATTTGTTTTAGTACCAATTTTCTACAACAATTAAAAAAGTTAACTTTTTAATTAAAAACAAAAGGACCACGAATCGCTTTCCTCTTTTATTAAAGTCCCTAAAATAAGATACTTTTCTTTCATTTTCTATCTATGAAAATTCTTCTTTGATTTTTAGATATTTGATGAAATATAAAATATCCCTAGACTTTGTTGAGGTGTGTATATTTATGCCTAACGATATTCACCAAAATATCATAACAAGAATCATATGCTACATGTCATATAATAAACATAAATCGTAATTTCTGAATCATCTTGCTTTAGTATCTCGACTGCCTCGTTGGTCTAGCGGTTGACGTGTGCGACTGCTGATCGTGAGGTCTCGGGTTCGATTCCCGGGTCGGACCAAATGTTTGTATGATCTACAAATATTTGTTTCGGAGTTTGGGTGTTTTCTATGTATAATATGTATGTATTTACAAAAAAAAAAAAGTATATATGTATTTGTATCAGTTGTCTAGTACCCATAACACAAGCTCTGCTTAGCTTGGGACTAGATGGCGTTGTGTGATAGATGTCCGAAATATTTATTATTATTATTTATTATTATAAAGTATGTCACTTTACTAAAGACCACACAACACAGCCCTATAGTAATCACAGTCAATCATTACAGAAGCAAATAAATAAAACGCCTTGTCAAAAAAACAAGTGGACCGGGAAATATGACGCATAAAAACTGACATTAATAAAAAAATTGACTGATTGTTTGAGAAGCTATTGTGCCAGTGTATATGTAAATTCATATTTATTTTTTACTGCGAGTACTTACTTAGTTCCTAAATGACACTGGTCCCACGGTAAAGGACTCGAAAATTACCTACGTATTTTAGGTACTCTCAGGGCCCGTGGGAAAATAAATTAAATTAGATAACTACTTTTGAATGAAATATTTGCAATAATCGATTACTGTTTATTTATATACTTTATATTTCCTCTGTGTGTAATAAATCAGTTCCCACGTAGAAATACTCGATTGGCTTAAGTTTTACAAATGATGATTGCTAAAATGTATACAAAGCTTGAAAAAATAATTTTATTTATCTACGTCACCTGTTGTAGAAAACGATAAACTAAATCGTCGCTTTAAACTTTAACTTAAAACGTCGTGTGTTTCACCGAGTGAGTGAAGATACTGGAGGCCCATATACCCAACCCCTCCCCCCATCCCCCAAATGCCGGCAACGTACTTGTGACGCTTCTGGTGTTGCGGGTGTCCATAGGTGGCGGTAATAGCATACTATCAAGCTCAAGATACGTCTGCTCGTTTGCCCCTATTATATAAAAAAAACACGAGTTTTACTATTGGAGAGTTAACAAACATCCTATTGGATGTTGAAGTCTGAAAAAAATTGTTTGATGAAAAAAATATTGGAAAACGTACCTATATCTATTGATATAGGTACGTTTTCCAATATTTTTGTATATTTTACGCGAGAAACATTATCTTGTAATCGGATAAAATTAGACATTAGTATTGGTTTATAGTTCTTAGAAAAGCCTTAAGCAAGAAAAAGTTTTAAATGTAATTGCTATATGTTCTCCATTCAATAAATAATTAGATTCTACAAGGTAGGTGTCGGTACCTGTTCTGTACATATAAACATTTTTTTAACACAACTATCTATTAATGGACACTTATTGTAGTCCTCTGATTGAAGATAACTAAATCCGATCAATCATGCATTTAGTGTTATGTCATCGTGGTATTATTTTAATCTCAATAGTTTTTTTCTTAGTGGTGTTTTGTAATTTATCATCATACACTTGCATAGCATAATGTAGCTCGATACTCTAAATTCAAAACACATACACATCCTACTAATCTGGATACGTGATACGATACGATAATATAATTACTAAAAAAATGTGAATATAAGTTTGTTTGTTACGCGAAACCTTCTAAATCGATCATCACGAAACTTTGTACACAATCTATCCTTGGAGGTATTAGATAATTAGAAGTAACATTGGATACTTTTTATTAAATGCGAGCAAAACCGCAGGCAAAAGCTAGTATAATATACGTGAAGTGAAAACTTTGTTTTTACAAAAGTTATGCGAGCATAGGAACATGAAACAGCTGAAGTTTATAGGAAAGAGTATCAAATCTAAAAAAAAATAATGAATCATTGTCGTACTATTCGGTTTTACTAGCGCCTCAACGAACACCAGAAGCGCTAAAGTATATGTACAGTAAGTCACATGAGTTGCCTAAACATGTTGTTGTTGTTAAAAAGCGACGGCCCTCTGTTGACACTCAGTATAGCTGTCATCGTACCTAGCTTTCGACTGTTAGGATGTCAATCAAGAAACAGTATGGGGACCATGTCAGGTCCCTTTTCCGACCTAAATATTACCACCTTCGTCTTTTTAACGTTGTATTAATATACAACGTTAAAACGTTTACAAGAGATCCTATATAATAAACTTTTCACACAATTAAATGTCTTAAGCCTCTTATCATTTGACCGAGAAGCACCATATAATTAACATAGTTAAGATTGTATAAAGAAATATTGCATAGATAAACATGAAAAATCTGAATGATGAGAATAAATTTTGTTACCTACAAGTTTTATAATAAAATTAAGTTTCTAAAATATAAAAACGAGATCCAATATCGTTAGTATAATAATGGGTATAAAGACAATTGTTCACAAAAGCGGTAAAAAATAAACTACCTTGGATAAAATCTATACTAATATATAAAGCTGAAGAGTTTGTTTGTTTGAACACGCTAATCTCAGGAACTACTGGTTCGATTTGAAAAATTCTTTCAATGTTAGATAGCCCATTTATCGAGGAAGGCTATAGGCTATATATCATCACGCTAAGACCAATAAGAGAGGAGCACCAATAAAAAATGTTTCAAAAACGGGGGAAAATTATCACTCGACGGGCAACAGAAGACGCAAACGAGGTTGCGTGGGTCGGCTAGTATTACATAGACGGGTATATGACATTGATTTAAAGTTTCTGTCTCAAATTTATACTCAATGTGTTCCGGTTAAGCTTAATGTGACAGATGTAAGCCATCTGACAGACAGCAGAACATTCAGTTTCGATTCTTGTTTTTAGGTTTTAGCTGCCAAAATGCTCTATTCAGTGATTCTGTAATTACGTGTATCTATACTTTAATATATAAAGCTGAAGAGTTTGTTTGTTTGTTTGTTTGTTTGTTTGTTTGTTTGTTTGTTTGTTTGAACACGCTAATCTCAGGAACCGCTGGTCCGATTTGAAAAATTCTTTCAGTGTTGGATAGTCCATTTATCGAGGAAGGCTATAGGGTATATATCATCACGCTACTATTAATAGGAGCGGAGCAACACTGAAGAATGTTTCAAAAACGGGGGAAATTTTCACGCCACGGGCAATAAAAGGCGCAAACGAGGTTGCGTGGGTCAGCTAGTTCTCTAATAAAGTAAACTGGCCGCCTTATGGTAAATTACTACCACCACCCATGGACACCTGCAATAGTGTAGAGGACACTTTAGTCAAATTAGTAACTTTTCATCATCTGTCAAAACGAAAACTTTGTATGAAAAATGTACTAAATACAAACTTGTACCGTCACTGTTTTAGACTACTTAATTGAGTAACATATTTCAATGTTTATTTCATTAAAATTTGCAATAGAAATGAAAAACTGTAACAATAAAATGTTCCGAAATGTAAGCGACATTGGTATTTATTTACGACCAGCTGAACTCCGCGGCGTTACCCGCGGTTATCGTCGTACCGCGAGTAACGCCGCGGTACAAAGTAAATCTAAAAAAGTAGCCTTAGTTACTCCCTGGATCATCAGCTACCTGCCAGTGAAAGCTCCGTCAAAATCGGTGCAGCCGTTCCAGGATAACCCGGAACAAACAGACAGACAGTTTTTTTAAAAAAAATACATTTTTGATATATGTGATGTGATGTTCTCCTAGCCGATTACGGCCACGGCGGTCAGTCTCAACGGAGACCAACCATCTACGCAGGAGATATTATAGTGCACAAATGCACAAACACTGGTGCACTCTCTGTTCCCTCTCTCTCATAATCCGATGGGACGGTTAACCGACACGACCGGGGAGAGATCAGGCGCATGAGTGACAGCTTTATGTGCTCTCCGAGACACGGGGGTTCAAACCCCAACTTCCAAACTTCGAGCTGTTATATATATATGTTATGGAATATGTACCGTGTATACTCGTACATACATATGCATTTAGTAAAAAGCGGTTATTTTAATATTACAAACAGACACTCCAATTTTATTTATTTGTATAGAGAGTCATCTACCCTATTAGTTGCATTGCTACCTCCTGAATCAGGGAGTTTGCTTAAGAGCGGTTGTCTCCCTCTGAGGCCGTGATGACATCAAGAAGTTTAAGCATTGCTTAATGCTGGTTGTCTCTAATGCCGAGGTATTCCTGTTGAACGGGCTCGCTTATGCCAAAATATGACTCTCCTACAATGTTTCTATTTTTTTTAATAATACATGTATTGCGATTAGTATTAAGAATGTAATCTAAACTAATATATAAAGCTGGAGAGTTTGTTTGTTTGTTTGTTTGAACACGCTAATCTCAGGAACCGCTGGTCCGATTTAAACAATTCTTTCAGTGTTGGATAGTCCATTTATCGAGGAAGGCTATAGGGTATATATCATCACGCTACGCTACGTTGCGTGGGTCAGCTAGTCAAAGATATGAATACAAACGTGACTATTCATGAATTCTTAGGAATAGGTAGGTAAGTAGGACTGTACTGCTTATGCTTCGAGTAACAAATCTTTTCACAATATCACAAAGTAGTTGTCACTTGATGAGGTCACGGTTGTACGTTACGCCAGATCTATTGTGTGACTTCCTGCCATTGAGAGCGTTTTACTCCGTCTGGGAGTTGCGTGATTTGTCACTTTTTACCTATATAAGTAATATTACTGTAACATGGAAATTTAAGTCAGAGCACTGAATATATAGCTAATTTGACTCCACTACGTGTCACGTCCTCTACGTTACCTTAAATAAGGGTATAACTCAGCGTACAACTGTAAACGTATGTATCCCTTAAGGAAATTTATTCTTGCTTCTTGTGACGTCATCAAGATTACGGGCAGTTTTCCATGATTTAATTATGACCTTGCCAATAACTAGTATAGATAGAAGATGTTTATGATCAATATTTAAATTGCTCTGGTTAGTATTACAACAGTAAACAACATCTTTAATATCGACATGAGCCGCAGGCAGTTATAAATTTCAGTTTATTGATTACTCTAATTGTTTTTAACCAAACAGCACTACAAACAGGTTTTTAAGTGCTATAATTATCAATAGGCAATTACTAAAATGTGGGAAGGAGGAGGATTGACAACTAAAATAAACAAAAAATATAATATAGATAGGTATATGGTTAACACAGGGGATTATTACTCGGTCCGGAGGTCTTAACAACAGCAGTTCCCGGATCTCTCCCATCTCAGGCGCAGAGTGGCACACCGTGTGGTTTTAGTCGGTTCGATTCCGACACACCGCCCCGCCGAAAGCCCCGCCAGGTTTCCACACGTTAAAAAAAATAAAAGGGGGATTATTACTCAACTGAATTGCCAATAAACGTACTTATATTTTTACCCCTTTTAGCACTGGCATAAGAATGTCTGGTAGAATTGAAACTAGCAAACTTTGAAAACATAATACTCGTAGTAGTATATTTATAAATATAATCCCACATGTTTTTGTGTGATGTCTCTGGTTATACGCATGTGTTCACTTCAATAATTTAAAATCAAAATGGCTATGTACCCACTATTCAAATCTTGCAAATCATCCTTTCTCAATTAATTTTTCATTCCAGGTTTTTCCTCATTGAAACTACTTTAACAGGTTCTAACGAATTCGATATTTAGATTAATTTCAGATGTATATAAACTTAATCTAAATATCTATAGTTTTTACTGTGTCTCTATAGTATTTACTGTGGTTCCTAATTTATTACACAAGATACGATATTTAAAGGGTCACTTTTTCATTGTTTAAGTAAATTAAAGTAATTTAAGTAACTAACTCAGATCAAATAAAAAAGGTAGATAAAGCACGCCCTAACTTGTACGACACTGACGAAAAGTAGCGTAGTTTCTTAGCATGTGTGTGCGTTACCGCATGTGTTTACTTGGCAGTAGCTGAGTTTTTTTGTTTCAACAAGAACAAAGACCGTGCGTTATGTACCTTTTTGTATTTGATCTGAGGTCACTAACTAATACATATCACCTTACCACTATTGGTAGCATTGCATAACACCTTTCTACAAAGAGGCCTAGATCCAGTGGTAGACTATTTAAGGCTGTTGATAATGTTTTGGAAGCAAAAAAAGCCTCTGATAGTCTATGCTTTCACGGGCGGGCACGAACGGGGCTGTACTTTTTTTTTTATGTTTGGCCCGCGAATGCAGACAATGCAACAATGCAGTATGGTGACCCACACTATGGCGGGCTAGTGATGCTTCTGCATCATTGGGCCTCCTTTGGGCGTACTACCCCCTCACAGAAGCCTTAGTTAAAAAGACAGTATTCGTGCCGTCGTGTTTCAATGGTGAGTGCGAGACCGAAGGCCCAATGATGTAGGGTTATCTCCATAGTGGCCTATGGAGATGATCCTACATTGTTGCATTGTCTGCATTGTCTGCATTCGCAATGAGTATGGTGACCGCCACTATAGGATACTCTTGGATTCTGTCATACTATCCATTAGGCAGAGTAGTCACTTTGGCGAACCCAAAAAAATATTGTATACTGGCGTGATAAATTACATTTAAATTTACATTTTTAAGTCGATTTTATATTGGGCTCGACATAAAAATAAGTTGTGATTAATGTAATTATTTTTAATACTTCCTCATTGACGAGTTTAACCGTAAGTTAGTTAAAAAGTATTCGATAGGACGATAATTTATTTATTTTAGTTCAAACTGTTTTTAACTAATAGTCTTTAAATGTTGAATATATAATAATATCAATTATATATGTTTTTGTTAAATATAATAATAAATCACTTGATTTAAACGTATCAGATGTATAGATATAAGGAATACGATCCGTTTTAAATAGACCGACAAAAAATGTATCACAAGGTTTATTGACTAGTACAAAATGCGTGTGGCCAAGTGTAATGACTTGAATTTGAATATCGGTCGTATTACTCTTCTTAATCGATTAGTATACCTTACTATTAAGGTAGTATACCTCGATTAAGATTAGTATACCAAAACTTGTTACTTGAGTTTGTTCGTAGAACTCAAGTCAAAAAGTTAATTATGACAAAGCTGCCTTGTCGATTTGCATATTTGAGATAGAGTGGGAATTTCATTACTGTTCTTTTTTAAATTATTGTAAGTGAATTTATAGCTGACTAGCCTTTGCCTGCGGCTCTGCCAATGGACGTGTATGTGGGTTATAGCTGTAAAAGAGCTTATATGCCTATATCCTTCCGCAAGAATCAAAGGATCTCCATTGCAAACACCCAAATAGTGAAAGTATGGCAGACAGACTAAATTTAGAATGTATAACATTAGTTAGATAGATTATTAGCCTTAATGCCTAATGACTGCCTCGTTGGTCTAGCGGTTGGCGTGTGCGACTGCTGATCATGAGGTCTCGGGTTCGATTCTCGGGTCGGACCAAATGTTTGTATGATCTACAAATATTTGTTTCGGAGTTTGGGTGTTTTCTATTATATACAATACAGAGTCAAGTGTTTAGGTGCCTGGACACCCTTCCTAAGAGACTAAGTTAGTAGTTACTAGACCACTTAACCTCTACGTAAAAACCATCTGTAGATATTATTATCCTAATATACAGTAGTTTTAGTAGTTACAATAAAAATGAAACACAATTTTATAAATTATTATATTAACATAAATAAGGTATAACAGTTTCAGTCAAGGGAGGCGTATTTCTTCAGTCTCGCGTTGAAACCTGAAGATTCCATATCCATTCGCTGTTGAGCTGTGCAGTATGCTGAAATAGGTAATAATATTGATTACTGTCACACATACACATATTCATCTTAAAGATAAATAAGATCCTTTACCATAGTACTTAGTGAACCCAACGTATTTAAAAATAATAAATAAGTACTAAAAAAGGTAATGATTTTTTGATGTATAAAATTTTAAGAAAAATAAAATCGACTTCTTGACTCGATTTCTCTAGGATGCCATCATCAGAACTTAGTGTCCTTATAATTGTACCACCGTTTGGATATTTCCTTTCCATTATAAAAAGAATCATCAAAATCGGTTCATAAAGGACGAAGTTATCCGCGAACACACATAAAAATAAATATACATGTACGATCGAATTGTAAACCTCCTCATTTTTTGAAGTCGGTTAAAAAGAAGAAAATATCAAATCCAAATACAATAGAAATAAATTAATCGAATTACGTATTTTCTGTAAAAATATACTTAGAATTATATCATAAAATTTATGACACTCAAAACAAATCAGTCTCAAACGGAACGCGTTTTCAAAATCATCATCTAACTAAGCCAAAAGACGTCCACTGCTGGACACAGGCATCTCCCAAGGTAAAACATATATCTACCCACCTTTCTCTATACATATACACAATACATATTCTATTATTATTGAGGTATGTTGTTTGTTAGAAACACGTTGAGCGTTTTTTTTTAACCGACTTCAAAAAAGGAGGAGGTTTCTCAATTCGCCCGTATATATATTTTTTTATGTGTTCGCGGATAGCTTCGTCGTTTATGAACGGATTTTGATGATTATTTTTTTAATGGAAAGGAGATATCCCAACGGTGGTAGCATGATAAGGGCACTAAGATCTGATGATGGCATCCAAGAGAAATCGAGTCAAACCTTGAAGTCGGTTTTATTTTTGTTAGAAAATTATAATTGAGTTTCTCTTTAATAGCTTAACGTAACTTGGGTTTAAGGTAAAGATAATTAATTAGATTTGTTCATTTAGATCTTTTAAAATACTCAACGAATTTCAATGTAGTTTGCCGCAATAGATAGAGTGATTCAAGAGGAAGGTTCATATATGTGTAATACATGCATATTATGTTAGAAGGACTCCGAGAATCTTAAAGACTTTCTTGCTAAGTCGGACCAGGTGGCTAATGGGCTATAAGTTATAGCGTCGGTTTACTATGTTAGTAGTTTATTTAAATTAAGGAAATTATTATCATCAATTATTTTCCCATACACAGATACTTACGGACTGTACTAGGTTCCCAACCCACGAACTCTCCATTCTTCTCATTCTCTGCCTTCAACCAGTCATGGAGAGGCTTAAAGTATCCCAAAACACCGCTCGCGTCCATTTTCCTTGTTCCAGTCAATACTTCCATTGCATCGGGCCAGGGCTTTGATGATCCCAGTGACAGCATGTTACTGCAAAAACAAAATTTCATTAAAGAAAAGAAAGAAACATGCGAATCGGTAAACCCAGTCGAAAGTTCTTAGGAACCTCCTCCTTTTCTGAAGTCCGTTAAGTAGGGAAGAACAGAATCGAAGAAAAATGGTATAGAGTAAATGCATTAGAAAATATTCTCTTTGCACATTACATTTTTTGTACGTTTTATTACTTTATAAAGTTTGCTACACCTTGGACTGAATATTTTTAACGTCACATTATATTTGACTATCAAAACTAACTGTGTATATCGGTTATCGCGTCAAATAGTAGCCTATGTGTTATTCTCATGTATAATCTATATTACTGTAAAGTTTCATTCAAGTCTGTCCAGTAGTTTTTGCGTGAAGAAGTAACAAACATATACACTCACAAACTTTCGTCTTTATATATTAGTGCGATGTGATTAGTGTAATGTAATTCCTAAGGAGTATTACTGTGAAATAGATAATAAATAATTACTAATTTGAGTCTTACTAATTACAATAAGCGACAAGTAAACTCATATCACAATAATGTGAAGTACTATATTTTTATTTGATTTTACATAAATGCTGTGGAAAATAATATGCAATGAAATTTAACGTGCAAACACCCCGCAGCATCCTGTGGAATGGAACAGGCGGCCAAACGAGCTGACGTATCGCCTGCTGGTGTGGTATCTCCACATATTTGAAAAAGCTATTGATAAAGAACATGAAAATAATATTAAAACACGTACCTCAACGCTTGTCCAGCCTCAAGACTCTGATAGATGTCACAGTTGGACAACAATTGTGAAGAGTCATCACTATTGTATTCACCGGCAAGTTGACACAGAGCTTGGTGGAATTGGAATTGAATGATGTACGAGATGTAGTACCTATAGAGCAAAACTAAATTAAGATACCTTTATTACATTTTATATTCATCTTATAATGGATACTTCAGGTAATGGCTATTTAAATAGTTTTTTTATGGTTGGTTATGTCAAATCTTGGGAATTTTCTAGTAGAGTAGAAATTAAAAAAAAACAAGCTGTACATTGCTGCTGTAACATGTTATACTTAGCAAAGGAAGAAAGAACAAAATTTTTAAGGTTCAAAGAAATTACCGTTTCTCCTCCCTTGTGTTTTTTTTGGATATTTGTCATTTTCCAAAGTAGGCTTTCAATCAGCGACTTAAATAAAACTTGTAAAAGACTGTAATTTAATGGGTTGCCATAAACTGAACACTCTGACACAATTCTCTAACCAATACTTCAGTGCTTATCAATTATATTATCATTTATAAGAACATGAGTGAACAGCGCATATTCTTATAAATGTATTGAATCATATTTGTATTGAATTTCTATATGCAGTTGTCGTTTCCAACTATGGAGATTCTTTGATTATGGATTTTTTTGCCGGTTCTTCTCCATGAGAATGAAATTTTGGAACAGAACAACTTGGTTCACTAATGGAATGTTTCGAATGTGCCTAAAAAGGCTTCTTGAAATAAAAGCTTTTTGATTTTGAAAAGCTAACTCACCTTGCATACTCAACATCAGCAGAAACATGGTACTTGGCAGCAGGATCAAAATCATCTTCCGACCTTGGCGCTGGCGGCTCAATACCTTGAATGGTGTCCCTCAGCTGCCAAAAGTGGCAGTTATAGTCGTCCTTTGTAGTGGTACCACGGAAGACACCATAACGGAATAAGTCAAGAAGATAGGCGAATGGTAAGAAAACAATCTTATCAAGACCCTGCAATGTATAGACATATATGGATAATTTTGTGAGTAATTGTCAACTTGACAGTTCTGTTTGTGTAGTGGTTGGTAAAACTGACTGCTAAACCAGAGGTTTTGTGTTCGAAACCCACCCAGAACAAATACTTGTTTAGTACGATCATTTCTTCTTTGTCTGGGTGTAACTGATCAATAATTGTATTTACTTTAAAAATATTTTACAAGTATGAGAATCCAAAGTCTGGTTACTTTTGGCACGGAGTCTGCCTAGTTTATGAAGGTAGTAGAGCCACGCTGATTTCAGCATGAACGGGCCGGCTCGACCGGGGCGGTACTACCCTCGCACTGAAAATCAACGTAAAATGACAGCGATCATGCTGTCGTGTTTCGTTGGTGAGTGCGAGACCGGAGGTCCAATGATGCGAAAGCATCACTAGCCCGCCATGGTGTGGGTCACCATGCTGCATTGTTGCATTGTCTGCGTTCGCAGTATGGTGACCATCACTCTTGGATTCTGCTTATGCTTTCCATCAGGCAGAGTAGAGTCATCATGGCAGGGTCAAACATAAAAAAAAAAAAAAAAAAAAAAGATCAGAAGGCGTCAGATCAGAGTGTATGAGATGTGTTAGGTAATAATTTTTGTTTTATTATAAAGAAACGTCTGTAATTATAAAAGATTAAACCCGAAGTTAAAACTACTATTTTTAAAGTTCTAAAGATATCAATAGTTACTTAGTAGTACGTACGTAGTAATAACTCTTGTGAGAGTTATGGCCACAATTACGATGATTGGAATTTTTATTATGATATGATTTGCGAATGAAAATGTTATTAATATTATATATTTCTTAACCATTTTATAAAGTTGATTAATATTTGATTCGTTGTCATTAGGTCCGTCTTGCAAAAGCCCCATCTTTCTCAAGTGTTTTGGTGTAGCAACGGATAGAGCTATGACATCACCAACAGCTTCATGGAATCCTGTGAAGGGAGATGTTTCTGATTTTATCTAACAGTTACTACTAATAAGGTGGTTTATATAAAATATCATAACTCGATCATACAAAGTTCTACAATTACAGCCTAAACTAATAGAATGTGGCGTTCTATTTATTCTATATTATACCTATATACATACAAAATTTTGTTCGCGGCTCCACCAGCGTAAATGTGCGTTCTCGTAATAAAAGTAGCCTATGTCCTTATTCAGGAATCAAAGTATTTCTATACCAAATTTCATACAGAGGGTCACTTAATTACTAGAAAGACACACTCACCTGGATTAGCGCCAGACCTGTAAATAACGGGTTGATCTTTATATTGCAAGTAGTACTGTATGTGGCCCATTTCGTGGTGCGTGGTCTTGAAGAAAGCATCAGTGATGACTGTACATTGTTTGATCCTGAAATAATCATTATAAAATAGAATACACTCGCATATTACTTGACTATTTATTTAAATAGTATTGATTTGTTATTAAACAGTTTCATTAATGTCCTAATTGAAAGTTTGGGTCTATGCAATGCTTGTGTACGTAGTTGCTACTAGTAGTACTACTAACGTTGTACTAATGTTGTACGATGCAGTACTACGTAGTACTGCATCTTACAACATTTAGATTTGTATCTTCAACCTACCTAAAGTCTTCTCCGTCATAAAAGTCCCAAGCCGAAGCATGACACACAAGGTCGCGTCCATCATCAGGCTTCTCAATAATCGAGCGTTCCCAAAACAGGTCAGGCATAGGTATTAAACCTAGCGATGTGAAGAACTCGTCTGCTACTTTGAACATTTGTAAAGCTGTGTAGTTCTGTGACAGAATTAAATAAATTATTTCTAAAACATTAAACTGATTTTCACATATATATGTATATGCAAACGGGACCCATGTATTTCATTTTACCTTCAAGAATTAATAAATTACAATTTATAAAAAACTTTGTCATACAGGCTAAAATGTTGCCGATTGTCAGTGCTTTTAAGTTATTAAAATAAAATTGTTTTTAATATATTTCTTAATAAGTTTCATTTTCATAATTATATTATTTATTTTCCCTTTTTGTTTTAGGAGCTTAATCCATAAGAAACGATTTTTATATTTAGCCCGCAGTGTTTTAAAGTAAAATCGATCGATCGTTAACTAAGGCGCTGCACAAACGGAGACACTTTCTGTTGCCGACACGGCACACTTTCACTGGTAACCGTAGTTGCTGTGTCCGTGGCGGCAATTGGACACAGTCACCGGTCGCTACTACCGGCCATAATTCGTCGCTTGTTTTTCGTCAATCACACAATGGATTTTGATGAATTGTAAAGAAATTTGTTAATGTTGCTTGTGTCTTCAACTGACGACTTTGAGTTTCCAGGTACCGACACCGGATACTTGTATCTGCCACAAGACACTAAAGTGTCCACGTTTGCGCCCTGCTTTAAAGTGAGGCGTTATGCAACAGCGCTTTGTCATTATTTACAGTAGTCGTCTAACAAACTATTAAAACAAACAGCGTTAAAGCGCTTCATATTAGGGTTAGTTATCTTGCGACCAAAATGACCTAACCTTCCAATATTTCGTAACGTGTGTAGTACGAGTATAAGTGCGCACCGCACAAAAGCGAAGATGCTTCTTGCAATCAAACGTTAACTTCAGTCATGGATCGGAGCTGACACACAAACTTTTTTACCTTATCTGAGATCTCATACAACTCTAATATGCTCGTTAAAATATTCCATCTATATACGCCACACTTTTTACAAAGTCTCACTTTTCCAATTTATAATCATACCCATAGTGATAAATTTATAGTACCCAATTTCATTAGTACCTGAGCAACTAAATTAGCCGTTACATCAACTTCTGGTTTATCGGGATACGGCCTGCTGAATTTCTCTAAATTATTCCAGGTCTGTGCCCAGATGTTACCTGAAATCAAAATTTTACAATTACTTAATTTTTTTTACAAAACTTTCCATATGTTTTTTCATGCATACGTGACATTAAAAAGCTAGTATTAAAACAACTGACAGTAACAATAAGAAAATTGGTCAAAATATTTTACTCTTACCTAACAAATGCGCAGGAATAGGTCCTTTAGCTGAGACTACATCTTCACCGTACTTTATCCTCAGAAGCCGTCTCACATAAGCGTGTATTTGTTGGTACAGCGGTTTGATTTCCGCCCAAAGATCTGAAAATTGGTCTTCGGTATCTGCTTCTTCGTATTCGCCTAACCACCACTCAGCTACACTGTCATACCCTGAAAACGAAGATGACATGTGAATTTAAAAAACGTGGCCTCTCCTTAGCAAAGGAAGTTTTGGCCTACAATATCATGCTGGCCAGATAATTCGATATGAGGTGTGTTTGAAGTTTTCCTTCTTCTTGTAATTAAGTTGCCTCAGTAAGTCGTCCCTTAGTTGCCGTTTACTCTTACTATGGGATAAAGATCCCATGGTAAAATCTCCTTATAATCTCACCACACGGATTTAGCTTACATTTAGCATTCTATAATTATAATCTTAGAAGATGATCTGATTTAAAAATATTGAGATACTATTTTCGGCTAATCTTATATATAAAATTCTCGTGTCACAGTTTTCGTTCCCATACTCCTCCGAAACGGCTAGACCGATTCTCATGAAATTTTGTGAGCATATTTTTTGATTTTGATTACATTTTATGAGTAGGTCTGAGAATCGGCCAACATCTATTTTTCATCCCCCTAAATGTAAGGGTGACCCATCCTTAAAAAAAAATTATGGCAAAACGACGTTTGCTGGGACAGCTAGTAGTATATATTCCTCTATCTTTACACAAACAGAGATGTTGCTTAGTAAGAAGTGAATAAACAAGGTTTTAAAAGATTAACAACTGACTATTTTATTGTCTACGCCTCTTAATCTGCAGTAAGTGGTAATGACAAGATCTTTCATGATATTGTTAATGACTCATTTTATGCCAATTATATCTGTGGTAATCCTTACGTATAGTTGGAGCCTTAAAAGTCTGATCTACGCATTTCTAGGAAATTCGATATCGTCTCTAGTACTTGGATTGTAGAAATCTGATGTCAGGCGCTCTACTTAAAAAATCAAAGCTCAGTTATATCGCAGCAGGCTTAAAGCCGATCCCACTTCAGAAAAAAAGGCTCGGAGTAAGAGAAGCCATGATATATTTATGATTTTTTTATAGAAAATAATAATTACCATTTAACTTAGCAGCCTCATTGTACATCGCTACGTACTCGGTAAAGTTGCCGCGAGAGACTGCACCGGCAGCTTTATGCCATTCGAGCCAAGTGTGTTTTAGTTCTTCTGCACTGTTGCTTGTAGCAAAAATGCTTGTTACCTCTGAAATAGTAAACATGACTGCTTTTAAATTGCTGCAATATTATTCAAATAGGAAACAATAATGTAGATGACACCTTAGTCAAATTAAATACTTTTAATAATCTGTCAAAACGATAAATTTGCATGAAAAATGGGAAAAATGTACTAAATACCAAATTGTGATGTCACTATTTTAGACTACTCAATTGAGCAATATATTTCAAAGTTTATTTGAAATATTTTAATAGAAAAGAAAAGCTGTGTGTGTTTTAACAAAGGAGACATCGGTATTAATTTACGATACAGTCATCTACATATACTCGTACTAGTTGCTGCCCGCGGCTCCGCCCGCGTGTATGTCGGCTATCGCGGCAAATGTAGCCTATGTGTTATTCTGATGTATAAGCTATATTACTGTAAAGTTTCATTCAAATCCATTCAGTAGTTTTTGCGTGAAAGAGTAACAAACATCCATCCATCCATCCATCCATACTTACAAACTTACAAACTTTGGCGTTTATAATATTAGCACTCGTATATATTTGGAAACTGAGAATGAATAGAATTATTGCAAAGTATGAGTTCCAACACGCAAAACCGGGTTTGATATTAACAGTTAATAAAATATATTTTGTTTTCACTGTCGAATAAAACAAATGTCTCATATTGTATATCAATGAAGATGTAAATACTCTACCCGATGGAGTAGAATATTAACCGATTATTCATCCAAGGTATATTTAATGATAATAAAATAAAATTGTCGGTGTTAAAAGCAGCAGTTACCAGACGACGAAACGAGACGCATACTCGAGGGCTGGCATGAAGACTGCGGTGATTCGGCAGAGAACCAAGAATATCACCGAATTCCAATAAGATGTGGATTTATTTATTTAATAATAAATACACCTAAGTGTTATGGGCACGAAAGCTCGGTCTTAATCACAGGATAACATAAGACTTGTTTCTGCCAATTAGATTAGCATAATCTTACCTGGCTCCACATGCAGATCGCATTTAGTTTTGTCGTTATAATCACAGATAGTGGCTTTCGCGTAGTTTGACTGCATATTGCTGATTGCCTGCAGTAATCTTTCATTCAAATCCTCGGGCAAAGCAGCTGTTCCTAGCTTGGAATACTTTTCAAACATTCTCTTCAAATCAGAATCCTGGTACTCATGCCACAGATAGCTCATGGTTTCCTTCCAGTGTTCTTTTTGTTCTTCAGCTAATTCTAAAGCAACTTGCAACTGAAAAATGCTTCCGTTTTACATCAATCAATCTTAGCGAGGATAGATCAGAAGGCATATTTAATTTCTTAAGTCTACTTACTTATCTAGAACACATTTATAAATAAATGAAATGCTAAGACCTTTACCAGAAAGAACTGATTGCTCATTGCCCCCGATGAGTTAAGTCATACACAAAAAGTCAGCAAACATGAAAGATCACTTTATAATTGTTATTTGGTAGAGTACGTTACACCCACTAGTCGACGTATTGTAAATATAATATTGTTACGTATTCTACAATATAATATTATTTGTATAACACCAAACAGAAAACATAAATCAAAAGTTCTTACATTCACATTCTCGTTATAGTCTGTGATGTTGCTCTGGTAGTTCCAAGACACTATTGCTCCTTTATTCCTTGCCTTAGACGTTTTTTCATCCAAAGCTCTCATATATTCCCTTCCAGCTGCTTCTTCTGCAGCTCGTTCAGCCGCTAACCCTTGAGCAGCTACTATAAAAACTGATGCGATGGCGCCCACTAGGGCAAGCTCTCCGATGATCTTCATTATCATCTGGAAATGGTAAATACCTATTTAAATTAAAACATTTATATTTATTATATAGGTCAGTGTTTATTGCTTGATACGTTTATATAAAAAAAACGTTTGGTGTCGTGAGACACCAGATAGGAACGAAATTCCTTTACAAAAACATAATTTCGAGTTCTATTCAAGGTTTAAAGAAAATTACTATTCAGGTATGTATTTTCTATTATGATTTTTTATCGATAAAAATAGCTAAATTGGTCACTTGTGCTGTCACCTAGTAATCTCTACTTAAACAAGTTCTATCTAGAGTTACTCTCTACTTGTTACATACAACGTACAGGTGGCGCTACACAACATTTTTCGTTTACAAAGTATACTTTATTTTTGTAAATACACACATATTATACATAGAAAACATTCAAACTCCGAAAAAACTAATATTTGCAGATCATACAATTATTTGATCCGACCCAGAATTCGAACCGGAGATTCGCATACGCTACCATTGCGACACCGAGGCAGTCGATCTTACATTATGTACGCTTTTTGCCGGCTAGGGTACCCCTCCGCAATGCCCAATGCCAAATAAGGAACTTCGTTCCAAAAATATTCACATTTAAATCTTTCCTTATTTTTAAATCCTGTCACCTCCGTATGATTAGATATTATTTGCTTACTTTTGTTTCAATCAAGTCCATCAGCTTTCTTATCTTACAAGTAATGGTCAATAATCTACTTGCAAAAAGGTTAACTTGGAAGAAAATCCGCCATCTCAATTCAAATACGAAACGGCACTTGTGTGTTCTCAATGCGCAAGTTTTCCTTGTATCATATTCAAAACCATTATGTTTATAATGTGCAACTGTATGTATTGCTTACTAATTTACTGATTAAATTCGAGACCATTTTATATAAATTGACTTATAAGTTCTTTGATTAAATAACATCGTATTTATTGTAACTAGTTATCTACATGCCTGGTTAATGAAATATGGAGGTACAATATTTTATTGAAATTTCTATAAACTTATTATCATAAGTAACATTACAAGTTCGAGTTACAATAAATTCTGATATTTTTACTACATTCTGCTGTAAAAATTGTATAAATGGAAGCCTAGTTTTAAATATGCTTCTTTGACGAGTATTTGTTCGATAAGTCTTTCAAAATATTATGCTTGTATTAAAAGATAATAACTAGTCAAAAATAAACATTAAAATTACATAATTATACAAAAATATCAGTTTACCTCATTTAACACCCACTAATTGTAAATACAACAATAAAATATATTAACACACTTATAATTAAACACACTTTACTTACAAGCTTCCACGATTAACAAACGGTATTGTCTAGAACTCGACAAACGGTATTGACTAGAACTCGTGCATATCAATGCCTAAATATCATAACTTGTGTGTAAAAACTTTTACAAAACAACATGTCAAGGAGACGATTCAAAGTTAAACAAATCGGTTACACAACATTATTATTTATAAGCCAATCGAATAGAATAAAAGACAAGCGGCTTTGTATACGTAAGTATAGGATTCGCTTGATTGAACAACCAGGCGGCTGATGGCTACTTCAAAACGAAGAATTCTTAGTAAACCACGTTAATAAAATTTTAGCAACGAAACAAAATGTTTTCCATAATTAAAATATTTATGAAATCCAGAAGACTTAGATGAATTCGGATAAGTATTATTGCCACTTGCATTCATGAATTGGGTATCGCAGGTGCTGACTGAACGACGAAACTACGAAAGACAACAACACTGCAAATTCAAAGAGAAGGTACTCGAAACAAAACCTATACAAAGCTGGCTGGCCAGAGTGGCGTAGTAGAGCAAAACCTCTTTTCTAAGGCGAGGCCTATATCCCGAAGTCTACTTCGTCGAAGTCTAGTCTACTACTGAAGGTTGTTGATGATGATGATTGAGGATATATAGCTTTTGTGTCATCCATACTAGTTTCCATACTCCAGTATTAATGGAGGATACCTACTTCATTTTAAATATGTTTTCTTTCACTTAACACAACTTCCAACTCGTGACTTATTTTCATTCATCAAACTTTTTTTTTAAACACTTAAAAAGTGGTCGAAGTCTTACTTTAGAATATAATCAGAAAACTTCTGAAATAAGGAAATTGAAGATAAAATAGTAAGTAAACTTACAAATAGGACTCGTTTAGTAGTCTGACTGAAATATCCACAAGGCATTTTAACCAAATAAAATTGTTTTAAATACACTCAAAACCAACGTTATCTCTCCACATACTGGAACTCACTATACAAGCTTAAAAATATGAATTATTATGTAAATGAATTAGCATCGTCTCATTATGTAGGATTTGAAATCTTTTGTGTGAAAAAATTTGTCGCCTCAAAATAGCTGTACAGTATTATGTAAAATATAGTCATTTTTTTAAATCCAATATTTTTATCACACTGTTAACTTTATTACTCTAGTATTTGTATCAATATATAAAGAAGTACGCAATACCTTAGAAATTAAGAGATCAACCATTAAACCTCATTCCTTTAAAATTTAAAGTGAAAAGAACACCTTTGAGGCACATTATCTGGGGGCACGGACGTGCTCCCGCCAAGACAAGCCAAGCGAAGCGCAAAGGACACTACCTACCTTTTCTCGAAGTGTTTCGTCGTTTTTTTTCAACCCTCATAACTTTGGCTTCCGATACTTGATAGTCTAAATTCTCAAGATATGATGTCCATAACAGACTAATTAAACGTACAAAATTTCAATTGCATAGCTCTGATAATTTAGATTTTATTGACATCTAAAAAACACTGATTTCGTCACTGACACAATGATGATCATCAAAACTGTTAGGGTACTTCGTGAAGTACTTTGGTATGTGAACTAAGTTTATTGTACAAACAACGAAAAAATTTATAAACCTATTACTTTTACCCAAAATTGGGGGATGGAAGTTTGTATAAGAATTTCACAATTTTTTATGCTAGAGGTTTTATTTTTGCTATACGGACTTTTCTAAAGAAGAAAGAAATACACCCCAAAAAAAGAAAAAACAACAGCAACTAATACTGCCTTAAGTAACTTACAAAAAGAAATGAAATCCCACCAAAATTATTTTCATGTAAAATATTGTCAAGACTACTGCATATAGCTTACCTACCCTGCGAAAAAGTTATCAGATCTCATGTAGAGCCAAGCTTCTGAATTTACACGCTCCAACTCTACCAACCCTAACTTCACATCTCAGTAAAAATGTATGGTTATATAGTCTGGTATAAATGAAGGAATGTCAGAGGGCATTATTTTTTGTATGATTTACTTATTAAAATAAAAATAAAACTGAAGCTTTATTGCATACACTATCCAACTTTGTTACCGACAGACGCTTAAACAATATCGACAACCGTAACAAAACATTGTCAGTCGAAATGTGAGACAAATCAAAATTTTTATTTTGCGCACGTCTTTCAAACGATATTATACTTAGAATGGACTTCATAAGGATTACATTTGTAGTGCAGAACCGTAAGAGTTATAGGTATAACTAGCTGAACCCCGCGGTGTTACCCGCGGTTATTGTTGTACCGCGTGTAACGCCGCGGGACAAAGTTAGTCTAAAAAAAGTAGCCTAAGTTACTCCCCGGATCATCAGCTACCTGCCAGTGAAAGTCCCGTCAAAATCCGTCCAGCCGTTCCAGATTACCCGGAACAAACAGACAGACAGACAGACAGACAGACAGACAAAATTTTTTTTAACTACATTTTTGGTGTATGTATCGTGTATACATACATATGCATTGATTAAAAAGCTGTTATTTTAATATTACAAACAGACACTCCAATTTTATTTATTTGTATAGATGTATAGATAACACAAGCTCTGCTTTGCTTAGGAGTAGATGGCGTTGTATGTTAAATGTCCGAAATATTTACTTATTTTATATATTTATAGACAAACCTGTACAAACATAAACAAAAATAGAATTAATCAGTCAATCCCATAATACTATTTATTTTACAGGTATTCTTTGGTCATCATTTGTTACTGAACGCATTATAGCTTATAATTTAATGACTTTATTAATTTTTAGACATGTAATTTAATAGACATATAGGTTAATAGACATTAGTATCATACAAATTTGGGCATCAAATATTAATAGGACCATATTATCAGTTCATTTCTATTTTTTAATGATAATCGATTTATAGAACTTACTTATTAAAATAATATTTTGGAATCGATAAATTAATATCATTAGTTTGATTTTATATAATTTTATAAGTTTTTTTATTTTATTTTTTTTAGTTTAACAAATACCGGTGATAGACGCAGAATACAATTTCCCTATTTTCGGGGACAAGTTCTTACACTGACACACTGATATTTCCAGGTACCCGCAGTTGTTAGTTTTTAAATGTAAATATTTTATGCATCCATAACCTTCGAGAATGCCCTGAGGCGAAACCGGTCAGGAGTAAATTTAATTAAAATAGTGGAATAAGTACAAGTGAGTTTATTATAGAATGTATGTGTATGTGAATTACAACCAGTTCCATCAAGTGCCGACAATCGAGAGTATAAATTATAATATTTTCATCTTTACTTATTTACAACTAAAAATATTTTATTTTTATTATGTATTTATTGTTGGGTTAAAGTTTCCCGGTAAGTACGTCCTACCAAACAAACAACTACTAACTAACAAATAAACATTTAAATATGAATACTCTTTAAAATTCTGAACGTATCTTATTGATAAGTACCTGTCCTTTGTCATTGGCAGTTAAAAGTCAGGACAATAAGGTAATGCAAAACATTATCGTGTTATGAAGGCTGTTTATCCTTATGTAGGTAGGTATAGGTAGTTCATCTCAAGAATAAAAGACAAGGTCTTCATCTGCTTGTAGCAAATTGAAAGGGACCTCAGTTTATTACAAATATAAATTATTATTTTTTATGCACATATTTTTAATTTTACCGTTTATGCAAATACCACATGGGAGACACTTTGTATAATTCACAAATTGTTGTTCTGAGTCTTGGTATTCTTTGTGTATGTGTGTAAAGTCACCGGGTCACACAGGCTATATTAATGTATGGGCATGGATGACCACACTCAAATGCAACTCTTAAGTTTGCAAATAGTATTTTAAAACAATTGAAATCCTAAGCTACAACATATTTGAATGGCAGGAGCTGCGGAAAAAGGGAATGTGTCCTGATACACGAGTGCTTTGCGCCTTTTAAATTGCTCCATACGTTAAGGTTGGGACAAATCTAGTGCTTATGTTCTATTGACTCAATATTTCAAAATAAACCTTTGAATCACTTAAGACTATACTATCGATAGAAAATACAATGTAAATACATTAACACACTTATTAAATTACTACAAGTGGTCAAAAGTGGTCGCCCTGTGGTCAAAATTCGTATTTTTGCTTTCTTCATAATTATAAACTTTAACTATGCCAAATATCATACTTCTCATAGCCATAATTTTCATCAAATGAGGTACAAAGTTTTTGCTTCACGTTTAATACGTGAAGCAAAAACTTATATATATTTTCTATCCAGATATGTAAACAACATCACTTGTTGCACCGGTTCTGCAGTTCTAACATAATTTATTCAAAGGTTGAGAATGTGATTTGACAAAATTTATACCTGCTTTGGGTTCAATACAAGTGAGACATCAAGTGACCCTGGACCCCTTTTTGGTAACGGCCTCTCCGATAGCGGTAACGGAGTTAGCCAGACCTCTGGCTAATAGGAGTTGCAGAAGTCAGGAGCCCGAGGACTTGGACCAACTAATTTACTTATTTACGAAATAATAACATTTACGTATTTTTCGTAACACTTGGCAGCGCATATGCGAATTCTCGTAGATCAATTTAATCAAAATATAAGGTATGCAGGAGTAACAAATAATCAAATCGTATGTAACTTTAGTAATGTTAGCCGAAGTACGTTCACGGCTGATTATAGCCTTCCCGCAAGACCCACCACGATAACCGGTCCCGCCCTGTCCACATCCAATGGCGACCTTCAGCAGGACCACATTGTACGATGCCTATCTACGCTCTGTCTTCCAGTAACTTTAGTAAAAACCATGAAAGAATATCCATTAGCAACTGCTCTGCTGCACTAGTAACTAATAAGCGCTTTAGAGCACTGGGAAAAGGCGTATAACTCTTTTCATCGACACAATAAAATGGAGAAGTAACTTAGAGACCCAGATACTCACAATAAAACTTAAATCTTATGGTGAATATAACTGAGTTTCTTTTTATAATATTTGTTCAAGAAAAAAATGGCGCTTCTCCACCGTCACCGTTATTTCGGCAAATACGGTTATCATGTATACATCTGACGAGTATTATTTGTCTTTCACAACTTCAAAAATATCGATTTTTTCTTTCTGCAGCGTATCAAGGCATATCATGGATACAATAACACACTTCACATCAAAATCATAAGTATCCATATTTTAAATTATTAATAAAGTCTGGGATAATCCACATGTATCATTATTTAAGTCAGTTTTTAGTTAGTAACTTCAAAAACCTGAACTTATAAACGATTATTTTTTATGTCATGAGCTGAAATATCTTTCTACCACAAGAGCAAACCGCGCATGCTTATAAGTGTCGGTTACAGAAAAACAAACAAACAAAACTACTAGTGAAGCTAACATAAGCGTGTTAAAAATATTACTTCATGGTAAGGTGGAGCAAGTAATAATACACAAGTTTAACATCTGAACTACATAATTTTATCAAGGAAATACTCATATCAAAAAAGGATATGAACTCGGAGGATTTCAATCATACTTGTATTAAGATAAGTTTTAACTTTATATAAGCTTATTTTACAAATATATTTTACTAGCTTTTGCACGCGGCGTCGCTCATGCAGACTTTCATCCCTTGATTTACACCCTTAGTGGAATTTCCAAAAATCCTTTCTTAGTGCTCACTTACGTTATATAAAGAACCTACAAACGAAATTCCAGGATTCTAGGTTCAGCGGTTTGGGCTGTGCGTTGATCTCTGGGTATGTCATATACATTGTACTCTGTGGTATGTCAGTCAGTCAGTCACCTTCCTTTTTTATATATATTGATACAATAATAATGATTTTTCTGTTAGTGCCAAATTGGACTCTTTGCGGTTATTTCAACGTTGGAACGTTTTAGTACAGGCAAAAATAAAATATTATTCGCAACTCACCCGCTATGACCGCTGGCGCCGACAAACTACTCTATACTACGTAAACTTGTTATTCAAAAGGCGTTATATGTAGTTCTTAAGAATAATAATCTTGATCTTCATGATATCTCACAGTTGTTTATCCTCAATACACACAATCTTACCTTATTCTATCTGTCTAGATATTTTGTGTTGAGAAACAATATAAGTACTTTTATGTACGTTCGGTCACGGGCTCACAAGTAACACACAATACTAAGGCATACAACTACTAATACGATGACAAGAAGATTCGTTGTGACTTATTGTGTTCCTACGTATCACAATAAGTCGTTTTACTTACTACATTTATATGATTTATTATGTATTATAATAAAATACTTTGGTATAATAACGATTTTCACGGACAATTGATTTACCGGTATAGACGGCTAAAAATTTTTTTAAGGTTAAACGAAAATTTGCTACTAGTACTGAATATACTGTTCTCCTAGCCGATTACGGCCACGGCGTGGCGGACAGTCTCAAAGGAGACCAGCCAACTACGCAGGAGATATTATAGTGCACAAGTGTGTGCGCAAACACAGGTGCACTCTACGTTCCCTCTCTCTCATAATCCGATGAGGCGGCGACAGGATCAACAGCTTTACGTGCTATCCGAGGCACGGGGGTTCAGACCCCAACTTCCAAACTCCGAGCTGTTATTAAGTATTTTTATAAACAGAAAAACTCAATAATAACACTTTAACAGACCTGGGATTCGAACCTAGGACCTCTTGATCGGCGGTGTAACTGACAGTCCTCCATGCAGAGAATGCATGGAGGAGGATGAAGCAGCCGCCCATGCCATCTTGGCATGTCCTGGGGTGGCAGAATACCGGGCGAGACAACTCGGTTCGCCGAGGTCACTTCAAGAAGTTGTCGGCAACGCAAAGGGTCTGCTAGGCTTCCTGGAGGAACTGGGTTAACACACATAGTGCCGATCCATTTCGCAAATTAGGCGCAACAAAGTCGTCGAGTTGCGGAAACCCAGCCCACGAGTTCAAGATGTGCTTTATGACAAGACGTGCTTAGTGATTCTAATATAAAACTTAAAATAAAATAATGTGATAAACCTTAAGTAGGTACACATTTATTTTGCATTTGTATTATTTCCAGGTGGAGTGATGATTTGCGCAAGACGGCTGGCAGGAGCTGGATGCGAGAAGCCGGGGATCGAATTAAGTGGCGGGAAATTGGAGAAGCCTATGTCCAGCAGTGGACTGCGATAGGCTGATGATGATGACGACTAGCTGACCCACGCAACCTCGTTTGCGTCTCCTATTGCCCGTATCGTGATAATTTACCCCTTTTTTGAAACATTTTTCATTGGTGCTCAGCTCCTATTAACTTAGCGTGAAGATATATAGCCTGTAGCCTTCCTCGACAAATATACTATCCAACACAGACATTTTTTAAATCGGATCAACGGTTCCTGAGATTAGCATATTCAAACAAACAAACTCTTCAGCTTTATAATATTATATAGTATAGATTAAGACTAATTACTTCGGGGTCCAAACGTTTAGATTGTAGAAAAAGTTAACGTTAACATGATTTTAAAAGGTTTCTGAGTTCAGTAAAAGAACTATTAAAACATGAGATAAACAAATCTACTGTCATATACACATTTTTCTAGACATAACATCTTTATCGCTAAGATATTGTATCTATAAGATAAAATACCTTATCTGAGGATCTTTGTTGTCAAGTAGATATCAAAGATGTAGAAATGATCTGTCAGGTATAAGTAGTTCTGGATTAGAAATTTACGAAAATTCATATTAGTCAAAGAATCGAAACATCAAAGTGAACGATACAGTCGTAGATAACAGAAAATAAGTCATTAAATCCTTTATTAGTAAATGTTTTTGCCACTGAACTATAGAAGTAAGCGTTGTATTGGCTAAAACAGGGTAATATTGTAAACATAAAAGTTTAAAAAGGTATGGGAGGCGAGGATAGGGTACCTAATAATCCTATTAATATTAGTGAATGTTGTGTGAAAGTTTGCGAGTATCATAGATATAGAATACCATATGAAAATTCTGGAAACAGCACAATTTCATCAGGTATACATTGATATACGACCTATGCGCCGGTGGTGCCAAGGATATAAGCTAGTCCAAAAAAATACACAGTAGTTTTTTTTCAGTAATACATTTTATATTTTTGTTTAGCAGTCGGGTTACAGGTGTTTTGTTCACAACTTCCTCGTAATCCTATCGTATGACGAGACTATGTATATAGTCTCCGCTAGGTAGAATGATATGCTATATTATATATGTATCTACCTACCTACTTGTAGTGTACGTGTGCAAATGAAAAGCATTACTTAATGCGTTTATTGCTCACTATCTATAGGTACAAATAAAATTGAAATATCTTTTTGTAATTTCAAATTAACAACTTTTCACTTAATGTACATGAAAGTAAATCTGGTACGTAAATCAGATCTTTTTTTAACTCCTGTCTGTTCGTTCCGGCCAATCTCTGGAACAGCTGGACCGATTTCCACGGGTAGGACAGGTAGACAGCTGATGTTTAATTTTATTTGGACTAGATGCGCCCAAGGTTCTACCCCTGGCTATGGTTGTAAAGGTACAAGAACCTGGTGTAACACCACGAGGAGCAGCTATTTAGGTTATTATTTATCCTGTCGATCTGTTCATCTTAAAATAATTGTATTAAGATAGACTAGCGATAACCTTGTTAAAGATACAGAGTTAATAACATACAGACAAGAAAGCGCTCTTCCAAAGGATGTGAAAATGCACGCTGCATGAGCGAAGTGCTTAGTTCAAAAGCTGGTTTTAGAGTTGCGCCGACAGGTCAGCACGTAGCCTGTCAGCGCTTGAGGGTAAGCGCGAAACGATTCAGTGCCAGCTGATTTTCCGCGGAGTACAGACGTAAACAGAAGCATAATGTGGAGAGAAATTGTCATGTTGTTGTTGTCATGCTACTTTGTACTACATATGGAAAAAAAATAAAAAACACCGACGAAGACATCATATTCATCCATTGATTAAAAAGAGAGCCGTCGCGGGAGAATTTTTTACTTCATTCAGCCAGCCAGATTCATTAAAGAATGTTGTGTCCTTCTCCACAAAGTAGCACAAATTAGTATTATTTACAAAGAAACCTGAAAAGTATATGAACCGCTTGAAAATAAAAGTCACCATTTAAGTATTTGCACTCATTTATTTTTGTTCACCTTATGAAATAAAAGTCAAGTTTATGTTATTAATTAGAAAAGTTTATTATGAATACTGTGTCCTCTATAAATTAGACTAAAATAAGTACTCAACACGTCACGACTGAGCGGTGGTTTGTGTCTCTGGCTTCGTTGACTCATTTGCACTTAGAGCGGCCCGTTGTTCCGCTGTGCAGTATTCTGAAAGATAAAATATTTACTGCATAAAAGTACTTAAAAAATGTGCAACCGAAGGTATATGTACGTATTGAACAATGCTTCTTACAACTCTCACACTTGGAATACGGCATGAGGAATGTACACTGACTCTGAATAACAATTTGTAGATCACACAGTAGCAATACAATTATAGAAAACGGCGAACTGACCACTTAAATGACTCCTCATTCCGTGCTTTAAATATACAATCAAAAATATTTTTAATTGTATACCTAGTATATATTCAGAGCCCTTGTAGTAAAAACATAATTGTACGAGTCTTATTCATTCATCATTAATACTAAAATGTACAAAATAATTACTTTTGTTCGGGTCACAGATACTTGATACTTGAAAGAAAAAGAATACTCACGTGTTCTACTTGACTCCCATCCTATAAATTCACCAGTTCGCTGATTCTCAGCCTTTAACCACTCAAGTAGAGGCCTGAAATACTCCAACAGGCCATCGGCTTTCATCGCTCGCTGGCCAGTGAGTACTTCCATCGCATCTGGCCAAGGTTTAGATGAACCCATTTTGAGCATATTTCTGTAAGTTATCATTTTTGTGGTCATTCCATTATTTTTTTATTTTATATTTTGGTAGTAGTAAATTTAATATTTAAGCACTAACTAGACAGCTAAAGGATACTAAGGTGTCAAGTATTTCTGATTTCCATCTATTGCTTCTACCGAATTATATAAAGACTTAGGCAGAGAGGCTCACTAATAAATAGCCTGTAATAAATGGCAAGTTACAAACTATATTAATTAGAAGCGTAGTACAAAGGATTGTCTTCAAACCACACCACCTTGATTATGTAATAGAAATTCCTTAGAAAACAAAAACAACAATTTTTAACCGTCTAGAACTATTACTATAGATAAATTAACTGAAAACTTAAATAATATTAGCTTATGTTACAAAATCTAGTTGTACTTTTGTAATCGATTAAAACCTGTCTATTCATCGATATCTGCAAACAGCAACTACACTAATATTATTTTAAGATGAACTCACGCTAGTGCATTTCCAGCAGCCACGCTCTGGTATATATCACAGTCTACCAGCTTCTTATTAAGGTCATCAGGTACATATTCGCCAGCTAACTGACATAGTGTTCTGTGGAACTGAAACTGGACGATGAAAGAGACGTAGTATCTGAAATGAAGGAGGAGTACAACGTAAATCTTGCATGTCTTGACATTGTTCTATCGAAGTCAAATAATCTCACACAAAAACACACGACCATTCGGTCCCAAGCAAGGTAGAGTATGATGACCAAACGGCTGATACGCGAACAGTTATTTCTAAATCCACACGTTTCATAGAACATTACACCCCGATACAGAACAAAGGCTTGTCAACAGCACATCATCACCCGCCTGCCCAGAGTGCTCCATGCGTAAGCAACGGGAAGGCCTATGTATGTCCAGCAGTGGACTGCGGTAGGATAATGATGATGATCACATAAATATTTGCCTGAGTGGAAATCCAACCCATGACTACTAGCCAGGTTGAAGCATCTAAGAAAACTCGTCGCTTCAATAATATGGGACATAGTTTTCAATTAAGAATTTCAAACAAAGGATCTTAATAGAGGAATTATTACTTATACTAATTATTTATACTTTTTACCCGACTACGGCAAAGCCAAAGGAGGGTTATAATTTTGATAGGCTACGTATGTATGTATGTTCATCCCTTATAGCTCCTAACTACTCATTAGAACTGGACAAATGAGGTGTCGTTAGAGGCGTCATTATCGTCTGCTAGTGATAGAATATATGACGTGTCACTGAATCTAACGTAGCGCCCTCTAGCCGATTTAAAGTACTGTATTAAAAAATACATTTTAGTTAAATATGTCGTGCTTAGTATCATACGAAAGGGAGTAACTTGTACATTTCAAAAATTACACTACATGGACTACGGTTTTTGAAACTTAGTAATGTACCATAGTCCATAACACTAACAACGCGTGACTACGGCTTTTGAAACTTGTTTCATGCTTTTTCAGCGTCGTTTTTTGTCTTAGTTGGGTTTTATTTTTGCTTTTTTTATAGTTATATTACTAGAAACAATGTTTTACCTCGCATATTCTACATTAGCGGCAATATGATATTTGGCTGCAGCATCGAATTCATCTTCAGACCTATTTACAGGAGGTTCTACACCCTGCAGCATCTCCCTTAGGCGCCAGTAGTGACAGTTGTAGTCTTCAGGTGGCGTGGTGCCACGGAACACACCATAGCGGAATAAGTCCAAGGTGTAAGCAAAAGGAAGGAACACAATTTTGTCAATACCCTGGAAACAAATGTAATTACGTTACATTTCACACTAATATATAAAGGGGAAAGTTTGTGAGTGTGTGTGTTTGTTACTTCTTCACGCAAAAACCACTGAACGGATTTGGATGAAACTTTACAATAATATAGCTTGTACATCAGAGTAACACATAGGCTACTATTTATCGCGATAACCGACATAGACGCGGGTAGTGCTGCGAGCAAAAACTAGTATGATTATATAAACAATTTTCAACCGATTTCACTAAATAAAATAACTTATTTTAATTCATTCTTATTTAGAGAAATGGAATATGTGCATATGGGCTCCCACACATAACTGCGAATTCGTAACGCATCGCAAATATCGGTCAACTCGCACGAATGCAACGCAAGAACTTCACGGTGCATCGCATCGCAGTTTTGTGTGGGAGGATTATGTGGATGATCGCAAACTAAACAGAGTCTAAGCTTTGGCAAGCTGACTGTCGAACGACTGTGAACTCCGAAACAATCTAACCGAATTCACATTTTTTTTATTGTGTGTGTCACAAACACAACAAAGTGTTTTGAGAGGATAGTTTAGGTCAATAGGAGCAGAGTATAACAGTAAGAGACAAAGATATAATAAATAAATTACACCCTGACACGGATCGTTTGTTGATGTTTATATATTATATTACTTTGAGTTCCTTCCTTCCTTATTAATTTGACCCCTCTAAAAAAAATTTTATCAGTATCTTACAAAATAAAGGTTTCGTTCATAATTCTAAATCCGTTAATGTAATCACTGATAAAATAATATCATAGTTATCAACTTATTCTAACCTAGGTTTACTTTTATTTCTGCAAACGCTTTTTTTGTTAATTGTCGCATTAAATTTATAAAATTACGATGTCATGCGTAATTTAAGGTCTAGGAACCTACACAAGGATTTTCACTTACCATTTTGTACAGCTGGTTGATTTCAGTCTGTTCGTCTTCAGCATTGCCTGTACTAAGGCCAACCCGTCTTAAATGTTTAGGTGAAGATACTGATAAAGCTATTGTGTCGCCAACTGCTTCATGAAAACCTGGAATCCACAATTCAGTAAATGTTATAATGCTAACATTTTAAAGTAGTTATTTAGTGAAGATACAAAACACGGCAATGAAATGTAAGAAATTTATTTAAATGGTTTTAATCATATGAATTCCAAAACATTATAACGAGAAAAGTGAGGATATTGTTTACAAAAATATTATAGTATGATCAGATCATAGTGCATGTGTAATGTTCATATCGAAAAGAAGAATTACGAGTAGAATAGTTAAGAATAAGCCACACATTCTGCTACAAGTAGACATTTAAACAAACACATTAACCCATCTAATACAGGAAGATGACAAAACAGATCGAAGTGATGATGATGCCGCTGATTCCAAACCTAAATACCTGGATTGGCACCCTGTCGAAAACAGACTGGCTGTTGTTTATACTGCAAATTATAGTGAATATGTCCCATTTCATGATGCACCGTCTTAAAGTGGTCTCTAGTCACCGAAGTACACATTTTGATCCTGGTCATAAAAGTTTAAATTAATTACCTGGGTTAGCTCCATCCCGGAATATGAAGGGTTGATGTTTGTACTGTAGGAAGTATTGTATGTGTCCCATTTCGTGATGTGTTGTTTCAAAGAATTCTTTATCTACAGTTGTACACTGTTTGATCCTTCAAAGTTAATCCAAAGATGTTAGTAACAGAAATTTTGAATTTCATTCAGATTTTTGTGTTCAATTTATCAAAAAAAAATATCAAGTGTTTATATAATAGGTTAAACAACATGTTAAATCTAACAATAATACTAACTGAAACATTCGCATGAATTTGAGAAATTGTGAAAAGAAGTTTATAAAGAAAAACATAGAAATAAATATAGTAAACCAAAAACAACAACATACTCAAATTACAATATGAAAACAGGACTTGGTACTTATTAGCACCGAGTTTCCATTACCTACCTAAAATCTTCACCATCAAAAAAGTCCCAAGCCGAAGCATGGCACACAATTTCCCTATCGGTGGGTTTTTCTATTATAGAATTCTGCCAGAATTTTTCAGGCATTGCAGTCAAATTCAAAGACCGGAAGAATTCGTCTGACATTTGGAACATTTTAAGGGCGGTGAAGTTTTGTTCTTTCATTGCTTGTGTGATGTCGATCTCTTTCTTGTCAGGGTAAGGGCGTGTGAAAGATTCGATGTTTCCCCAACTTTGAGCCCACATATTACCTGTAAATATGATTAAACAAAATAGTTACTAAAATACTTATCTAATGACATGACTACGTAGTTAAAACTAATTCAAAATGAAAATTAATTTTGTCAATTCTTTCATTCAAATGATTGCAAAAAATTTAGTTGAATATTCTATCTTAATTAAAATACTTATCTAATGACATGACTACGTAGTCAAAACTAATTCAAAATGAAAATTAATTTTGTCAATTCTTTCATTCAAATGATTGCAAAAAAATTTGTTGAAAATTCTATCTTTCCGTGAAATCTCACTAATACGAGTATTATAAAGGCGAAAGTTTGTGAGTATGTATGTTTGTTACTCTTTCGCGCAAAAACGACTGAATGGATTTGGATGAAACTTTACAATAATATAGCTTATATATTAGAATAACACACAGGCTACTATTTACCGCGATAATCAACATAGACGCGGGCGGAGTCGCGGGCAACAGCTAGTTAACCTAATATTTATTCGAAAACAATTTTTTGGCATTTATCTAAAAGACGACAGTGGTATCGTATTACCAGGCCCTACCAAAATGACTCTACTCTGCCTGATGGGAAGCATAAGCAGAATCCAAGAGTGGTGGTCACCATACTCAATGCGTATGCAGACAATGCGATAATGCAGCATGGTGACCCACACCATGCGAGGCTTAGTGATGCTTCTGCATCATTGGTCCTCCGGTCTCGCACTCACCAACGAAACACGACAGCACGAACGCTGTCTTTTGACGTTGATTTTCTGTGCGAGGGTAGTACCACCCCGATCGAGACGGCCCGTTCGTGGTCAAATAAGCGTGGCTCTACTACCTTTGATTGTATGTTTAATCTATATATAGTAGGATATATAGTAGGAGTTTCGAATAAACTTCGTATCGGCTGCACCAAATTGATAATTATTTTTTATATGTTCATTATTGTGAGGACAAGGTTTGTGTACAAGAAAATGAAAAGATAACGGGGAAAGATATTTTTTTTGTCCGCGACTGTACCCAGCCTATGAAAAGCTGAGACAGATTTGTAAATATGGCAGTAGGAAGTTCGCCAGGTCAGCTAGTTGTATATATTTATACATTAAATTTGATTTAAACACACGGTGTATTTTATTTTAATTGTAGGGTTTAAAAATACTTTGCAGCTATTTTCACATATCACACGCTAGAATTATATCATTCTTTCACTTTTCTATACCAAAATTTTTATATTTTTAATTTTACTCACCTAATAAATGCGCAGGGATAGGTCCTCTGGCAGAGACCACGTCCCCATATTTGTCTCTCAACTTCTTTCTGACGTATGCGTGGAGCTGCTGGTATAACGGCTTCACATCCTCCCAAAGCTTCGCCAGTTGCTGTTCGAAGTCATTTACTTCGTATTCAGACTGCCACCAATCGGCAACATTCTGAAAGTCTGGAGATAGATTTTTAACTTTACTTTCTGTTCATAGAGTAATTGTGACAAACCCCTGCCTCGTTGGTGTAGCGGTCGACGTATGCGACTGGCGATCAAGAGGTCTCTGGTTCGGATCCGGAGCGAAACTGATTGACAAAACACTTTTGGCCCGAGCCAAAAGTGTTTTGTCAATCAATTTTTCTGATTATAGAAATCTATACTAATATTAAAAAGCTGAAGAGTTTATCTGTTTGTTTGAACGCGCAAATCTCAGGAACCGCTGGCCCGATTTGAAAAATTCTTTCAGTGTTGGATAGTACATTTATCGAGGAAAGAGAATATCATATATAGAGGTTGCGTGGGTCAGCTAGTTGAATATAAAATTTGATAGAATACAATTCAATAATATTTAGGTCACTTTAAGTGTACTACGATACACCTGAACTTCTATGTACATTTACTTGGAGCGACTGCCGTCACTTCTGCACAACATAAGTTTGTAGTTTGGCAACCGGGACCGACAGCTTATGACTTATGATTACGAATAGTTTTAAAAAAAAACTTAACTTAGCAATACGTTAACCTAATCGGGGATCACTCAGCCACAAACTAGTCGAGCGTTACAAAAATATGATTTAAAAATCAATTACCATTAAGTTTGGCAGCTTCGTTATACAAGTTGACATATTCAGTAAAGTTGTGACGTGCTCTAGCACCAGCAGCTTTGTGCCACTCCACCCAATAGTGCTTTAATTCTTCAGGATCCTGGCTAGTGGAGAATTTCTGTGTGATGTCTGAAATGTCAAAAAAAAACTTATTAATTTCACAGTCTCTTTGACTTTCTGGTGTGATTAGGAATAGTGTAAAATTTAAGTTTACTAGTAAGATATTATATTTTCTGTGCATATATTAAGTAGATGTTTGGTATAAAAGCATAACTATAGATACTTTAACAATATGAAAATAACAAAGTAATAAAAACATTTTAAATAAATGCAAAATAAAAAAAAGAGATTATCACAGGTTTATGTTCTCAAGAATATAATGAATTCCTATAACATAATTTTATTTCAATTTAACTACGCTTCCTTCAAAGACATGGCATTAGTTACATATGTCCCTCGCTCTGTCCCTCAATTTAAGGGCAGGCCCTTGTCGGTGATCGCCACTAGTAACTATGTAACATATAATGAAAAATGATCAAATCCTTACCAGGCTCCAATGCCAGATCACATTTGCTTCGATCCTTGTATGAGCAAACCTTCGCCGTCGCATAGTTTGATTCCATTCCTGAGACGTACCGCATCAGTTTACTGTACTTTTCATCGGTCAAAGCGGATGCGCCTAACAGACTATATTTTTTGAACATTCGCCGAAGGGTAAAATCTTGGAAGTCTTGCCATCTGTACATTCTAGTTTCTTCCCAGGACCGTTTTTCTTGTTTTGACAAATCTAAGCGGACTTGGATCTGAAAATTTAATTTCATTTTTTTAGGCATGTGCGGATGATACGGAACCAACATAATATGACTGTCTCGGTGACGCAGTAGTACAGATGTGCTAAGGTCTCGGGTGCGATTCCTGGGTCGTAAGTACCCAATGTTTGTAAGATCTGCAAACATTTGTTTCGGAATTTTGGGTGTTTTCTATGTATAATAGCTTAGTTATAGCTGCTAAGGATGAAGCCCCAGCAAGTTATTCATTTGTTGATATTGCATTTTAGTCTACTATAGTACTTCGGATGATAAAACTTAAACTTAAGAAATTGACAAATACACTGAACATGCCAAAAAATTACCCAATTGTCTTCATTCTCCTTAGTTATATTTGATGTGTACGCCCATTCAGCAATGCCTGCTCTATTCTTCATAACACCCATAGCCCTGTCTAGCTGGAGGATGTATTCTCTACCCTCTTGTTCCGAGGCTTCCAGATCTGGGTCGCGGCCTTGCGTGGCTGCCACGAAGACAGCCACGATTGCCGCTAGCAAAAGGGCGCCTCCTCCTATTTTCAACATAGTCTGTAACAAGAAAAACATTTGAAATATTCAATAATGGTTAAAAATAGATATTTATATTAATACTATGTTCTTCATTTCTTTATTTTCATACTGTTTATGTACAGTATGTAGACCAATGAATAAATAAAGAGTAAACCTTTAGTATATATTTTAGAAAACAGATAATAGGAAATAGGTATATCTATCACATATTATGCATTAATACATCTGTAACAAATCACTTTTTTTTTAAATAGTCTTTACAAAATGATGTTATAGAAACATTCCGACACGCAGTACAACTAGCACACGCTAGAAATATATTATTTATTTCTTTAAAAGTACAAAACACAATTTCACTACATATTTAAAGTTAAGTATGATAAACCTTTAAACAACTTGACGCAACTATAAAAAAAATTATCAAAAATAAAATAATTTTAACTTCACGTGCAATACTAAACCTTAGAAAAGAAAAATGGCATAATTCCGGCACATTTAGACAACACCGTACAACGACAAACTTAACACTAAATTGTTTTTTTCGTGCTCAACACCGTGGCAAGAAATGTAATTACTGCAATCTAGACGTATACAAAAGTAGAAGAGGTATATATAATGAAACCTCTTACTAACAGATTTTATTTTTCTACTTTGCTAATTAAGGAAAAGTCCACGACCACTGTGTAGATATTCGTACTACTTTTTGGTGAATTAGTATCTTAAGAGTCCGTTTATTTGAAAATGCGCAAATTTCACTAGAAAACAAATATATCATAAACCAATACAACATCAAAAATGATAGAATAGAATGAAAAAAATATTTCAAGACTGACTTAGAATATTATAACATGTTTGTTGGTTCACGTATTAATATCGTAATTCACTGTTACTATCCATCCTTATTGAATTATTTAATAAGGATTTCCTTAATTTTGTCATAAAACACAGCCCTTATTTTTACGCACTCGGTTAAAAATTCACAAACGTATAGAAAAAAATATTAAAAAAAATAGAAAAACGATATGTAGGTAATAATGCTTAATTCATGCAACTGAACAAAGCAATTACTTATTATTTGTGTTGATAATAAACAGCTTTTTGTTAGTGGTTAATTAATAGTGGATAGCAATTAGTAGACTAATATTTATTTAGCACCGAAACAACGAATTACATTAAAACCAGGAATCATGGATTCGCGAAAATATGTACATAAATTTTATGGTTAATTTTAGAAAGCAACACGAAAGAAATACATATCACTATGGGAATGTGTATTATAGGTATAGGTATATCTTTAAGGGTAGGGATAGTAAATTGCATTTCACTTTAACTAAAAAACTATATAATCTTTTCAGAAATTTTACAAACCTTAAGTTTTAATGAAGCGTAGAACCGATGTGCAAAATTAGGACTTCAACTTATTGTGGTAAAATACACTCAATCCATTCGTAGCAAAGATTTTACGGTACTTGAAAACTACACAACTTAAAAATATAATCCAAAACGAATCTAAAAGTAAAGCCAAAATTAAACTATTCGCAAAATTCGATGACGTTATTGAACTGTCAAGCCAATGGGACTGCCAAAATATGACCAAAACAAACATTTATTTTTTTATTAACAGTCTTCAATGCCTTGTTTATTTATAACTTATAATTTTTCAACTACGCCAAATAAGGCGCTAGATGTCTAAATAAATCATAAACTTAGTTATGTGCTAAGTTTATGATGTAAATAGTGCCAGACATTGCAATCTATTTTGTGGTTGAAACGTTTATATAATTTAAAAAAAAAGTAAAAATGGACCATAGTAAAAAAGTGTGCCATCAGTTTCTTGAATCTTTAACAGTTACTATATTAAGTAAAGAATGATGAAATGTACTCTATGATAATATGGATAAACCATGGAAGAGAAAAATAAGATAAAGAAAATTCTAGTTTGGTGGTATAGCTAGAAGAAGAAGGCCGGGGTGGCGGCGTGAGATCGATATCGAGATACAAAACCGTTTAGATGTAACTTACATATAATAATATCACTTTATTGTACACCAGATTAATTACAAAGGTAACAAAAAACTAGGACGGATGTACATTTGGCGGCCTTATCGCCCAAAGGCAATCTCTTAGAGGTAACCATGCCTCTAAGAGATTGTCTGTAAGAGTTAAGTCCGTATTTTAAAAGGCGTCTCAAGTTTGCGTTGATCTTTGATCAGCTGAAACTTTTAAGTTTTAAGTTCAAATCAAATCTCAAGTGTCGCTCTTATTTTAGAATGCGTTTTAAGTTTTACCCAGCTGAAACTAGTCTCAGTAACCAATCTCAACTCAACAGTCTGTTCTCAATTACTTTCCTGCATTATCGAAATTATTGTTCCGTGTCACGCATCAAATTATGTTAAACAAAATATAATTAACAAACATAATTTATTAGTATAAGTTTATATTTAATACACTATTGGCTTGATAATAGGAAGCAACTCGCCTTAAATTAAATATTATAAATATTAAAATAAAAATTACTAGATATACCGGAACCGGACCTATAACGGAACGTTCAAATTGTTATCAATACTTGTCATGTCGAATTGTCAAACTATGTTTTTGTTTTTGAGATAAATTAATGTTATATTTTTGTCAGAAACCAAAAGCTTACGGGTGATATTAATTGAAACAAATGGTTGATGTGTATTTTAACTAATTTGAATATCAATTTAATGTGAATTTAAATGAATTGAATTGCGTATGATAAAAATAAAGCTGTAGAAATTACCACTTGAGACTAGATTGAGCTTGTCTTAAGTGAATAGAGATCACATCTGTCGTTAAAATCTATTCCTGAGAAGATTCTGACATAAACGTCGTTCTAAAATAAGTTGTTCAGTGATCGTTCCTCACTTTATTAACGATCAGTGAATCTTGTCTCAAGACACGTTCAATAATAAAATCTCTTCTTAAAACTAGATTCACGACTGACACGCCTTTTATAATACGGGCCTTAGATTAGAAGTAATCATAATCTTTCCAAAAGATTGTTTTTAGAGCACAAAATTGTTTTCCTTGTTAATTTGTTGCTTTCATAAGCAAGTACCAAATTATGACTGTTTTGTTTTGATATGGTCGCCTTCCACGTTTTTTCCTATATTATTATAAACATTTAGTTCATCTTTAAGCATAAGAAGCATATATTTAAAATTATCTTCTACATTTTTATGGTTTTTTAACGATTAGAACTCACAATCAATAAAAAATCATAAGTATGGGAAGTGCTCAAAAATTATTACACTAAATTACGTATAATCCTTTGGTCTCCGCACCATGCAGAGTCAGTGGTGTGCGTCGAACCGAAACATTCAAGGTTTCGTCTTGTCTTGTTCACAATTGTCTTCAAAGCGGGGCGTGCATTATTTGGTTTTAATACAGATCATGAAATGCGGTACTAAATCAGTCAAACCTTAGAAATATGTAAAGAGAAAGATGAAAAGGGGATTGATTTTTCCATCAAACATTATATCGATATTGAAACTAATGCTGATACTGTTAAGCAAGGAGAATGCTATGGTCATCGAAAGGTGATAGCCGACGGACTTCCCATCTAGCGACTGCGTGTTACCACAGCCAGTATCTATAAACATATCTAATATAACCATTAAGCGTATTTACAGGAATGAACAAGAATCCTAATAATACAAAAAAGTACGTACTACAAAATAGTATTCACAAAAAGTACGAACTACAATGGTTGATTGCACTTTAATTACATCGTGTGAAAATGACAATTCATAATCGATTACTATCAATTGACTATTGATTAATTCGTATCTACCTGTGTAAGTAGATAGAAGGAAGGTAGAAGTAGACATCTATTTACGAGTAAAATGCACTACGTTAAAATGTTATAATTTCGATTTGCATATAACAGTTGCAATTCGCAATATTGTCAAGTTATAATTATGTGTAGATAAACTGTCATAATACTTTTATTTGATTTAACTGCATAAGTTTTGTCAGTTCAAATATTAGAGTAAACATAACAAAAATCTGAAAAAAAAGTTGATATAGATGCTTGAACTAGAAAGTCATTTTAAATCTCAGAATTACAGTTTCGCGATGAAGTAACATCTCAGCTTTAACTAATATTTTGTTTACTTACGTTTATCCATCCTAATAGTATAAATTAGAGATACTTTGATTCTTGAGTAAGGACACATTATAGTGTATACCGCGATTACTGGCACACGTAACTTTTAACACATATTGAAAGAACTTTTTAAATACCCAGCTCATGTGTGATATTAGTGGTAAAACATAAGTTATTCCGGGCGAGGATTGCACTACACGCACACCGCAAGGTTAATGGGTTTGCGACAACTATTGCGCCATATTTGCTATGAAGGCTGTCACAGGAATAAATTCTAATGTGCAAGTGTGAAGAAAGGAAACAGAGTGCTTACTTAGTCTGTAGATCTGATAGAATATAGGAAACAAACAATGAGGTAATAAGGGAAAGCAAAGCGATATAAAAATTAAAGAGGCAAAAGCGCGGAACGCACAGACTGCTAATTGGATTGAGGCCGCACTACAGTTTATACTTCCGTTCCTATGAGAATCAAGAGACCGATCAATGTTGGTAGTATCTAGCGCCCATACGTTTTTAGGTGCAAAATACAATCTACTAAAGTTAACCCATTAATATTGTTAGACTTCAAGAAATGTCGAGTATACTTTTGTCCAAAATTCTTTATTCTAGAAGGACACAATAAACATATCGTAAATTAGCCTACCAATTAGTAATGTCAGTAAGAAAATCTTTTTTGAAAACATTTACTTAGTTATAAAACAGTTGTATAAGTTTTAAAAGAAACTGAGCTACTATTCTATTGGCAGAAGAAGATGTCTTACCCATTAATATTGTTAGACTTCAAGAAATGTCAAGAATATTTTTGTCCAAAATTCTTCATTCTAGAAGTACATCATAAACATATCGTAAATTAGCCTACCAATTAGTAATGACAGTTATAAAACATTAACTTAGATATAAAACAGTTATATAAGCTTTAAAAGAAACTGAGCTACTAATCTATTAGCAGAAGAGATGTACTATTAAACTCTACGCGCCCCACACTAGTGTTTATAACTATTTGACTATATTTTTTTTATAATTATTATTATTATTACGGGAATTAACGCGATCACTTGTTTAAAGGTATTACATACAATCCGCCTATGACCACGGGCAGTGCAACCTGGTCAAATCGTGAGGCAAATCAAAGGTATGCCATCATCATGTAATACCTTTAAATAAGTGATCGCGTTAATTCCCGTATTTTTTTTATGTATGGCCTTCCATAATGTCTCTACTCTGTCTGATGGAAAGTATAAGCAGAGTCAAAAAGTGGTGGTCACCATACTGATTGCTCGTACAGACAATGCAAAAGTTAGTATAACAATTTTTATATGATCATGAATACCAATTTCTATCAACATAATAATAATAAATATTTCGGACATCTAACACACAACGCCATCTAGTCCCAAATTAAGCAGAGCTTGTATTATGGGTACTGGACAACTGATATAAATACTTATATACCTTTTTTTTGTAAATACGTACATATTATACATAGAAAACACCCAAACTCCGAAACAAATACTTGCAGGTCATACAAACATCTGATCCGACCCGGGAATCGAACCCCAGACCTCAAACACAGCAGTCGCTTACGCTACCACTGGGTCACCGAGGCAGTCAACATGATTAGTTTATATTCTCGGATTCTCTAGAAAGGTCGTAGAGGCCCGAGATCCATAAAAAAATAGTAAAATACTGATTCATAAACTCTTACTTTTTCGAAAAGAAGTGTAAGAAAAGCTTCTTTCAGGTAATTCATTATACAAGTCAATACTGTGTATGGAACAAATACAAAGTTTAGAAGAGATAACATAACACTTGCTTCCACAAAATATAAACAAGGCCACAAGGTCAATTAGTCGACTTTGGAGGGAAGTGAGTGACCTCACTTTCGTCATACGCGTTTAAATACATCAGGCCCATTACAAGTATTGAAATAAAAAGGTGGCCAAACAAACAATATGAAAAATATATAAAGCCTCTAGAACTAAGTTATCAGACACACACTTTAACGGCAAACCACCACAGACGCTGAATAAAGTCGATGCAGTACCTTACCGACTTGGTTGGAAACTTTTACAGCGCTTCGAGCTTTATTTCGTTCATTGTATCTATTAGATTGTTAGTAAATAATTTTAGAATATCATTACTTAATTATTTTTATGATCTCCCAATGTTAGTTTACAGCAAAAAAAAAAAATTGTCTACATTTCTGAGAAATACTTTCTCTAGTTTATATATGAACTAGCTGACCCACGCAACCTCGTTTGCGTCTCCTATTGCCCGTAGCGTGAAAATTTTCCCTCGTTTTTGCAACATTCTTCATTGGTGCTCCGCTCCTATTATTCTTAGTGTGATGATATATAGCATATAGCCTTCCTCGATAAATGTACTATCCAACACTTAAATAATTTTTCAAATCGAACCAGCGGTTTCTGAGATTAGCGCATTCAAACAAACATATTTAGATATAATTTGCTGGACTAACAGACATTTTTTGGTATAAACAGAAGGTGTTTTATGGTACAAACAGAAGTTGTTTTATGTTACCTATCAAAAAACCGAAATTAAAAATTCACAACACTCACAGTTTCGTACGTACGTTTGAATCTCAATACCTACTTTGTTATCACAATAAGTAAATTCCATTTATTTCAATAACACAAAATATTTATTAAACGATTGTATAAAAGTGAAAAACAATAAACATTTATGATAACTAGGCGCCTCGACCGATTTCATTCTGTCCACAGTTATTAGACTTAAATAATAATACATAAAATATATTTCAGAGCGATTACTTTTCTTTGAATTTTTACAGCGCAATCAACTTGAAGGTAAGGAAAAGGAAATCGTAACGACCCTTTGTTTGTTTTGATTGACATGAAACGTTTGACAGCTAGATATAGATGTTTAATTTTACGCTGTGGTATGTATGGGTAAAGAAAAGTGTTGTTTGTATTACATACTGTGTACTCGCAATCTTTGTTTTTCTTTCAATAGCCATAAGCCTTAACGAAACTATGAAAAAAAAGTTGCCGTAAGGTTAAGATAGTTGAATAATCATAACTGGAAGGGATCCCGATGTGTTAATGACAGCAGTTCCCGGATCCCTCCCGTCTCAGGCGCAGAGTGGCACACCGTGTGGTTTTAGTTGGTTCAGCCAACAGCCTCACCGCCAACCCCGGCGGGGTGACGGCTCGAGAGCATTTCCACACGTAAAAAAAATTAAGTTGAATAATCATAAACGATCCATTGCGAACAGTAGAGTTCGTTATATCCCTAAATACACACGCGAAATCAAATTGTCTTATTGCGGACCCAAAAAATAACAATTATTTTCCTGATAATTGTTGTTCCATTTAAATTTTGGTCTTAATCATGTTTGATTCACATTAAATCTTGTCGTTACACACAGATTTAACCCGTCATGTCGCAGAATAATAAATATTTAGTGCCTCTTACTTTTGTATGTTAATGATTTTTCTACATTGAACGCAAATTTAATTAGAATTATATGTACATAGACTTATTTAGTAATTTCCTGTCAATCGCTGCGCAATTAATTTAAATTGAGCAGCTAATTAATTTAAATGTAATGTAGACCACTTTAGATTTGTATAAAGACATTTAAGCACCAAAAATATTTATCGTTTTTATTATTAATATATTTTAGTGGTTACTTGTTACCGACAAGACCGTCTGCGATGCAGTGAATGGTCTGTTCATAATGAGTTAGGCTACGATTTCTAAGGTCTTACTCGATACTTGGATAGTTTATCAAGAATAATTCCTTAACATTTTCTAAAAATTTCCCAATGGTTTTGATATTTCGTCAAAAATGTTTCATCGCAAAATATATATTTGCCAACGACGACTTTAGCTATCCCATTGAATGCTGGACTTACATTTTAGGAGTTTTCTTCGCTACTCTCAATTATATTGGTTTATACTAATGTAAAATTAGACCTTAGATATTTCTTGAATTTGAACTCGACTTAGCCATATTCAAAGAAAATATTTCAATATTGTAACTACCGCTATTATCTTTTTATTAATTGTTCTTAAACATTAAAATCTAAGGCCTGTTATATCTTTGTTGGAAATATTAAACAATTTATCACAGTCATAAACAATGAAGTACGTTGATTATCCTCACCCTTAATCAGATGAAAATTAATAACAGAACATTATAACGAATAGTCATGAGTACATTGCCTTACTCTCAGTTCATGCCGTTAGCTTTTAATTTAATATTATGCAAGATATAGCGCAGGTGTCAGTGACCTGGGCTGATGCGACTCGTTTATACAAGATATACAGCCTTGATAAACCTTGAGCGATTACCATAAAATCAAAATATTTTATCTACATACAGCATCTGGGTATTTAACATTGTTTTCAAGAGCCATTTCAAATTACTGCGATGTGATAATAAATTAATACACGTCATTTTAGATCTATGGATACCTACAGAAAAATGGTAATTTTGTGATACAATTGCTTTTACTTGAATTCTTATATATTGACACTAGCCGACCCACGCAACCTCGTTTGCATCTCCTATTGCCCGTCGGGTGATAGTTTACCCCCGTTTTTGAAACATTTTTCATTGGTGGTCCACTCCTATTAGTCTTAGCGTGATGATATATAGCCTATGACCTTCCTCGATAAATGGGCTATCTAACATTGAAAGAATTTTTCAAATCGAACCAGTGGTTTCTGAGATTAGCGTGTTCAAACAAACAAACAAACTCTTCAGCTTTATATATTAGTATAGATTTGACTTGTTGCAAAACACAGCCTATTAAGATCTGTGTCACACTCCTTCTCCCTCCACCCGTCAACCAAGTCAAACCGTTGTATGTATTCCTTAGGATTAAAGGTAAGGCAGTTTATATTCATAGCCATTAACTGTGTCAACATGAAAAATATTTTATTTAACAGTTTTAAACTTATGAAGCTCGTTATACAACACACCTTTAGTGGCTTTAGGTAATTTTGCTTGTTGAGATCCCTATGGTTTCCATATCTACGTTGTTATTTTCTCTCTTTAAAAAGCAACTCCCGCAAGGAACATTATAATGTCGCTGGGTACTTTTTAGGCAAACATGAAACAGTAACAAATAAAACCCAGATTTGTGGCGGACTATAGTTTGTTGATTACTTTTTAACCGACTTCAAAAAAAGGAGGAGGTTCTCAATTCGACCGTTTATATATATTTTAACTTCGTATCAAAAATGACTAAGTTATAATCGATTGTTACAAGAACTTAAAATAACTATAAAATTGGAATACATTTATCAAAATACATATTAAGTACGCAATTACGACTGAAATGTGTTTTTGGTTGTGATATTAATAGTAACTATGTGTTTTGCTATGTCACATTTACTTTAAAATGCAGTAAGTACTAGCACGGACAACTTTAAATACTTCCTGTGTGGAATGGTGATTATAAAAAGTAAGTTATTGGGTTTGGATTGGTAAATTATAACAAATGAACTATAAGTATTTTGAAAACTAAAAATAACATTTATACTAAACATATGTGTATATATTATTCCAGCCTTTCCACGAATTAAACATTCTTGTAGATAGTATGTAATCCATCGTAAAAATACGTCCAACTTGATTTTTGTTTAATTTAAATTTCTTAATTGGATGAAAAATAAAACAAATAAAAACTTCACAATATGTAAGTAAAATCATTATATTGTTGTAGTTACGTAATGTTTTTGAATTTACTAGTCGCCAAATTATTAATTCTACTACAATTCAAATACAGTGTTACTGTTTTTAAAATCCGTGCTTGATCCAAAAACTATCGACACGACCCTCCTTGGCACGAAAGTCGTTGGAATTCTCGGATTTTCTCGACTATAATATGCATATATCACACATATAAACCTCCCGCTTGAATCACTCTATCTATTACTAAAAACTGAATTGAAATCCGTTGAATAGTTTAAAAGATATATATGAACAGACAGCGGATGCTCCTTCATTTTCTACTATGTAAAGATACCTGCCTTATAAGCCAAGAGATATATATTTCTACGTCTTCTATACAAATAAATAAAATTGGATTGTATGTGTGTAATATCAAAATAATCGCTTTTTAATACATGCATATGTATTTATACACGGTACATGTACCAATTTTTTTTTTTTTGTCTATGTCTGTTTGTTCCGGCTAATCTTTGGAACGGCTGGACCGATTTGACGGGAATTTCACTCATAGGTAGCTGATGATACAAGGAGTAAAGTAGGCTAGACTAGATTCGCCCCACGGCGTCATCCGCCGATAAGACAATAACCGCGGGTAACACCGCGGGGTTCAGCTAGTAAAAAATAAGTTCACAACAACACTGATTGCATCTATATGTGTGTCCCAGAGCACTATTATTACTGATAAAGTAATGAATAACTAAAGCAAATTTTTTTAACGCTACAAACGATAAGAAACAAAGCTCCGACCAAGCTACGTCCATTACGGTCATAGAATTTGAAAGGCATGTAATGCGACATTGAAGGCAATCTAAACCTTGACATACACATATTCGTAATATCAACTAAATATATGTAAACTCAAAATATAATATATAGCGTAAACTATAAACTCCATAGACACTTATCTATATACTATCCAACACTATCCCCTGATTGCCACTGGAACTGATTTCCATCACACTAATATATAAAGGCGAAAGTTTGCGAGTGTGTATGTTTGTTATTCTTCACGCAATAACTTCTGGACGGATTTGGATGAAATTTACAGTAATGTAGCTTTTACATCAGAATAACACATAGGCTACTATTTGCCGCGATAACCGACATATACGCGGGCGGAGCCACGGGCAACAGCTAGTAGTTGTCTAAATGTTTTCTTTCCCGATCAGGCAAATAAAATGCTATGTCGCGTTTTGTCTTCTGATAAACCAAAATTTAGAATTTAATCTCGACTTCCTGGTGTGACCAATTTGTTTCAACGTATTTATATTTTGTTCAAAATGTATTTATTCTATGCTACTTCAAATTATATAGAGGACAAGTTCAGTACTGGACTATGAATTACGGTGGATTATATTATGAATGGGATTTGTTTTTATTGCAATTCTTTTTGTTTTCTTTTTATTTTTTCTTCTTACGTAATTGGCATAACTTACTATAGATAATGCGTACTGAATTTCAGAATTTGCTTCCTTTTTTACATTTTATCTACTACTTCATCCAGCTGTTGCCTGGAAGAGATCGCAGACCGCGATAAGGTCGCCATTTTTACGACTTTTTCTTTGTTTTTCTACTAAAAAGTGTGTTGTGTTATTATACAATAAAGAGTTATTTATCCACCTATCTATGATGCTAATGTTATATAATACTGTTGTTTGCTGAAGTATTTTTATATAGTTCGTACATAGTTCTAATTTTAAAACATTTGTGACTGATTCGTTTAGCTAAAAATTTAACCATGAGCACAAATTTGCAATTCAAAATGGCGGATAAATTCGAATTAACAGGAAAACAATCAATAAATATAATAAAAAACATTCAATGTTATAAATTATGGCCCACTTGCTTTCAAGAGGGCCAAAATTTATAAGACTTTGTTCGGGTTAACAAATACAAATAGTAACTGTGACAAATTTACCTGAAATTACCCGCTAGTTATAAGAAATTAATCCCTTGAACGATTTTCACGGTTAGATTGTTCTAGCTGTTCTAGAGGTTTATTAACAACATATTTAAAGATAAGTATGTTACATTTTTCCTCTTATTTATAAAAGTATATTTACTAAATCGTTCGAAGTGACATACTTATCACACTCAACAGCGATTTAAAGATTGATCATGAACGTTATTTATTATATTTTTACTGAAGTATTTTTATATAGTTCCTACACAGTTCTAATTTTAAAACATTTGTGACAGATTCGTTTGGCTAACAAATTTAACCACGAGTACAAATTTGCAAATCAAAATGGCGGATAGATTCGAATTAACAGGAAAACAATCAGTAAATAGAATTAAAAACATTCAATGTTATAAATTATGGCCCACTTGCTTTCAAATGCGCCAAAAATTTATAAGATTTTGTCCGAGTTATAGTAACTGTGACAAATTTGCCTGAAATTTCTAGTTGGAAGAAATTAGTCACTTGGACGATTGTCACGGGTAGATTGTTCTAGCTGTTCTAGAGGTTTATTAACAACATATTTAAAGATAAGTATGTTACATTTTTCCTCTTATTTATAAAAGTATACTTATTAAATCGTTCGAAGTGACATACTTATCACTCTCAACGGCGATTTAAAGATTGATCATAAACGTCTCCCACACATAACTAAGATACGATGCGGTGCCGCATCGTAGAAACTTGCTATGCGAGTTGCTACGATACGAATTCGTTCGACAAAGCGTTGGTTCATGTCACCATAATTTCGACCACAAAGAGATATCTAAAATAGTTTTGTAAATGTTTTAAAACAAAAAATGATTCACAAATATTTTGTTTATATTCTTCAGTATTTGAACCAAAATAAATTAACATCTCAGATCCTGCGAGCTATACGCTATAGTTACCTAGTTAGGTAAATTACAGTACATTTGTATAAAACTTTTTAACTTATTTTTTTTTAATTTAGGACATCTAACACACAACGTTATCTAGTATAGGTAAAGGAAAGAAAAAAAAGAAAGAAAATAGTGACGTTTAGTTAAGTCTCAGAGTGGACCAAAAATTTAGTCAACAAGTGTGATGTAAAGCAGTGTCTCCACCGAACAAAAGTTGGCAACTATTGTGTTGTCAACACATGTTGGTCATAAAAGTTTCTGTAAAACCGAGTCACCACCGAACAAAAGTTGGCAACTTTTGTGTTGTCAACCTTTTTTTGTGTTGTCAACCTTTTTTTGTGTTGTCAACCTTTTATTGTGTTGTCACATTTCGGTGGAGCGTCTTAACATCGCACGAATGCACGATGCGAGTTACATCGGACGATCTTGCGGTGCGAGCACGCACGTTTCAGAATCAGAACACATTCTTCTCATGTTCTTCTGATTTAACATGTTAGTCTAATGCATAAGCTATATTACTGTAAAGTTTCATGCAAATCCGTTCAGTAGTTTTTGCGTGCAAGAGTAACAATCATCCTTCCACCCATCCATACTTACAAACTTTCGCGTATATAATATTAGTAGGATATATTTGTAATCACCGTTAAAAAATCTTTACTTTGACACTACACACGATGTATCATGAAAACATTTTTTTTGAGATTTCTTTTTGGCGGAAAAAATGGCAAAAATCCTTAATTTTGTATTTTTTTTAAATTTGGATTTACCAGTCTGTCCATGTCTTTCTCACGACCAAGACGAATCTATTGACACCACACCGAAATAGGTACCAAAGAAATATACATGCACTAGTTGTTGTCCGCGGCTCCGCCCGCGTATATGTCGGTTATCGCGGCAAATAGTAGCCTATGTGTTATTCTGATGTATAAGCTATATTACTGTAAAGTTTCATCCAAATCCGTTCAGTAGTTTTTGCGTGAAAGAGTAACAAACATCCATCCAAACATCCATCCATCCTTACAAACTTTCGCATTTATAATGTACATACATTACATGCATACACTCGAAAAACATAACCCCTTTCTTTCGCAGTCGGTTAAAAAGGTAGAAAGAAAAAGATAATTAATTTCTATAGGTAAAATACATTTTAAGTGTTTACTTTAATACTACTAATTCAATTATTTATTTAATTATATATAATCACGTCTCATTATATTTTTTTAAGGCGCGTTATCTGAAGCAAGCATAGTTTATCAATTTATAAACAATTCTATTAAACTTACAACCATGTCGTAATTAAATTCTATGTTTTGTCTTACTATATTGCTATAAAATAATCACGATGACAATACTTTTCACTTAGCAATATATATTTTTTTACTTACTACCTACTTAATTTCTATGCGGTAGTTAGTTTATAAATTCGAATGTACCTACCTATGTACGTTATTAGATGCCGAAAACCTCTAATATCAGATACCGAACACTTTCTTTGTTTTTTTTTATCAGTAGAATTTAAGTGACTACCACCTATAATGAATAGACGCAACTCAACAGTCACAAAGGCCTTACCAGACTTTGAGTATTCAGACTTCGGGTGGTGGGTACTACCCTCTCACAGAAAACTAACACCAAAACTCACGATACTCCTAAAACACAGTAAAAATGTTCAAGCCAAGTTGAAATTCTACAAACGTAAACGTTATTAGAAAACTAAAGTGTGAGGATAATATCATTTCAACCTTGTTAACTGGTCGAATAAAATTAGAGCCATTAAAACTAGAGCATAGAAGCCTTAGCGCTTTAGAATGAGAATCGACGCGAAAAGCTTGCATCTTGACTATGAGGGTAGTTCAGAGCACGGCAAAGAAAATTAAATATGCATTTATACATGTTAAAAAACCTAGTAAAAAAACTAGGGTTCATAATGGCTTATTCAATATTCATCCGCGAGTGTAGGTAAATTCTATCTTTTGTAATTTCATATTGTGTTGGCAATTATGAACACAGTCGTTTAATTTCAATGTCCAGTTCCTTTAATATTGATATGGTGTCACTAATATAATGAAATTCCGAATTAGCCCTAGAGTACTCAGTCTACGAGATAAATTTCTCGCTAAAATGCTAAAACCTCAATCTGGGCAGTTTAAATTTTATTGAATTCGATCTAATTAATATTTCATCCAAACTAGTTTTTGCCCGCGGCTCCGTCCACTTGTATGATGGCTATCGCGGTAAGGAGTAGCCTATGTCCTTCTTCAAGAATGAAAGTATCTCCATGCCGATTTTCATTGAAATCGGTGCAGCGGTTTAGCCGTGAAAGCATAACGGACAGAGGGACGGAAAGACAGACAGACAAAGTTACTTTAGAATGTATAATATTAGGATGGATAAATATGGATAATGAGTATGGACCAATGAACATAAAAAAAGAAAAATATTACCCACTTTTTATACTTATTTACCTTATGAAGGAATATGAAAATTATTATACTGAACTATGTACGTGTTATAAAAAGCTTACAATAGAATTAAAACTAATCACACTTTGAAAGAGAAACCAGTAATTACAATGTTAGATATTTAGTAGATAGTAGTAGATATCCCAATTTCATACCCACTCAAAAAAATACGTCGCTGTAACTAAAAGCTTTATGCCTATTACCTCTTCTTTTTAGATATAAGCTACTAGCTTTTGCACGCGGCTTCGCTCACGCAGACTTTCATCCCCTGATTTATCCCCTTAGGGGTGGATTTTCAAAAAATTCTTTCTTCGTGCTCACTTACGTTATATAAAGAACCTACATGCAAAATTTCAGGATTCTAGGTTCAGTGGTTTGGGCTGTACGTTGACCTCTGGGTATGTCAGTCAGTCAGCCACCTTCCTCTTTTATATTATAGAGATTAAGCGCAAAAATAAACTATTTAAATCAGCTAAGTAGGATGGTACGGATGCAGGAGGTTGAATAGATGCATAACATTTTGTTTTACAATAATCGGTAAAGATAAAATTAGAATTATTTATACCCACTTCACTAAATGCTGTTAATAGCTCTAAAAATTTAAACAGTGAATTTAATTTTAACGACATTTACATCTATGAAGAACTACCTACACAAAACTAAAAAAAGAAAGAAATGATCTTTTTGATTAAATTTCACCTATTTTGCTTTTACGACAGAAACGTGTCTCGATAAGCAGTATGTTTAATTTTCAAAACTGTCAAGATTGATAAGCTTGTAAGCAGATAAATTATAACAAATGTTTTAATTATAAATTGTTGTTATTGTTAGTTAAATCCATGTAGAAAATTTTATGTGATTGATTAGTCACAAGTTCACAACAAAACCAACGCATTCATCGCGACACATAGTTTTATTTTTATTGCTTAAATAGATGATAGTACTTACTTACGTTTTACGTTCTATAGCATGGTAGGAATGATTTAGTATACTGCTACAGTAGTCAATACAATAAAAAAATAAAAAACGCCACCACCACCATAAAATTTGAAAAAGTATGATCAACAAAGAAATTGAAAAAAATACGTATCTTAATAATTCCTCGAATGAAAAATTTATAATGATTATTTGATCATTTTGAAAAAATTTAAAACCTACATTAGAAAATAATTTACCGACTCAACATGCTCAGTGTCGTCGAGTGGGTAAAATAGTTTCTTTCTTTCTCCGACTTAAAATAAAAATGGCCGAGGGCAAGCAGACGAGGTGATAAAAATTTAAAAAAGTATAAATCAGGTCCTACGTTAATAAGAACTTTTGCTTAAACATCATTTACCCATACATATTTGTTAAAAGTAGGTACTCGCCTAAAAATATTTTCAATAAGATCATTTGAAGAAATTCTTAAAAGTTAAAGAAATATTCAGACCTAAAAATATTCACTTTGAAAAACTAACCTAATACATAATGAAGGTAAACTAGATTATTGCATATTTCAGATTACGTACAGTGAAGCATCAAAAATGCTAGATTATTACAAAAAATGATCTACTTCCAAATATTAAAATAAAATAAAAAAGCAAATAAATGTACGTACCTTTTGTATATGTAGTCAACTATTTAAAATCCGTCATTAAAATTTTTGCGAATCGAACTTAGAATGAACGTTTGAAGTTTGCGAATTCGTAAACATACGGCCAGACGTCGCGATCGACCGGCCGATGACTGAACTGAGCTCACCGCAGCGCAGCCTCGGTATCCACGCACACATGCGCAAGAGCCGATAAAGGGTATCGGATTTGACCATAGATTTTATTGAGTGTCATTGAATAGAGATGTGATTTTATTAGAGTTACGTTTGTTTTACATGTTCTTTACCACACACGTCACTACTATAGTTATACGGTTTTACACTTTTTGTTTTATCGTGATGTAATGAAACAATATAGAATTATCTGAATAAGGTTTTATTACGGATAAAACAGTGGTTTAATTAAGTTCAATCAAAGTTAAAATTAAAGACTTTTTCATGGGTTTAAGCAAATTTAAATAAATATTTTGAGGTATTAAAGACAACAACAAATAACTGAAACAGTTTGATTTACATGCGAATGAAAGCAAATATTATCAATTATCAGTTCTGTACATCATTTTAATTTTTTTGAAAGGCCTAAAACATAAACTCTTATATTCTCAAATAGAATATTTTTGTGGAAATAGTAAGCTACCTATTTTCACGTCTTTATAATCTTCTTTGACGATATACTTACTTGTGTGCCACAAGACAGCTTGCAAGCTCGACTGTCACCGTCAGTACAATCATAAACAAAACTATTAATAGCAACAACATTTTTCAGTCATCATAATATTATCACATAACGTATTAAAGAGGATAATATTTAATTAAAGAGGCTAATGTACAAAATTGGTAACTCTGTTTATAAAATGTGAATCGTGTGACAACATTAACTATATAAACTAGTTATCATGAGCTGTTGTCGTAATTATTCTTTAAAATGCAAGTTTGTTGAAGAGGTTAAATTTCACCGTGCTAACTGCTTCGACTTTAATTTTCTTGGGAGTTGAATAATTCGTGAAATTTGTAGATAAAAAAAATTAATATAGGAATACCTTGTTTTGACTAAATATAAATTTTCTAATCCAAATAAAATATTACTGATATAAATGATGTGCATACCTTTGGCGGCAAATTTTGCCAACTACAAATATTTTAACGTTGTCATTTAGACATTCAGAAGTTAACATCAACAAAAGGTTTGTTATGATCAATCTAATACTACAATTCGACTATGTTTTGTTTTTGGTCATTCGATTTGATTATGAAAAATAAAACAAACATACATACTATGTTCCCTTGTATTTAAAAGCGTATATTTATAACAACTGCGGCTTATGCTACTATTTTGGGATCTTCACTTATTTTTTCGTCGTCGTTTCATCCTACCAAAGCCTAAACCTCAAGCTGATGATGCATTCTCACGATGGACTCGATAAAAACGCGAGCTAATGAACCATTCTTGAACACGCTTGGGTACAAAATGTCCCAAAGAGATATTAGCAAGTATTCCTCAACATTATATAAAAAATCTGGTGTGCAGCATGTTCTCAAAGTTAACGCAAAGTATTAAAAATTATCACTTTTACTGACAGATAGAACTAAATATTTTATTAGTCTTTAAATTAAGTAGAACTTTTGTGTTTGTATTTTTATATCTATACGTACGTTAATACTTCTATTAAGAAGTATATAACAGACTAACATACAAATTTGAATTCATTAAGACACTCATAGTGTCTTAGATTTTTAAGTAAATTATGTTACCTGGATTTATTGTTCTGAATTGTATATTAAAAAGAACAAGGAGAGCACGTTAAGTCGTCGCTTCTGATCGTCATGAACATCTTGGCAGTCATTATTGGGAAGTCAATGCCCTCAAATATACTGACAACTAGTTCGACCTTCAAATTCAATTCACGTTCAGGATAACGTAGATCCGAAGGCAATCACTCCATGGAAAACTGACGTTCAGGTAAAAGCGGTTAAAAAGGTAGTAGCTGAGCCTAAATAATTACAAAGGCTAGAAAGACATAATTGTTGTTGTATTAATAACATAATGTTTCAAATTGCGTACACATTACTAAACAAGTAAATTTTAAGAAAATAAAAAACAGACTGCAAGAAAGACCAAATCCATCGAGTTCTCTTGGATGCCATCATCAGAACTTAGTGTCCTTATTATGGTACCACCGTTAGGATATATTCTTTTAAAAATAATCATCAAAATCGGTTCATAAACGACAAAGTTATCCGCGAACACACGTAAATATATATATACTTATACGGTCGAATTGAGAACCTCCTCCTTTTTTGAAGTCGGTTAAACAAGGATCATTAAAATAAAATTACCTTCTTATTAACTTTGTAGCATTTGTTTTTCTTAATTTGATTTAATTGTAGTTGTATCAACAAGAAGGTGAGCACAGCGCCCTCACGGCGTGTTACGCCCTTGCTAGTGGATCGACTGGCCGAACAGTTCATCCAAGAGGCACCAGATGGTGTTATTCTGCACTGCGTCATACAAATCATTGTTGACAGTTCGCATCTTTCAAAATTTAAGAATAACCTTTTTTTAGTATTAAGTGATATGCAATTGTTCACTTCGCGAAATGGTGTCTTTATATTAGAATATATCGGAGTGAGTGGTGCTCATGTTTAGCTGAAAAAGTGAAACGCTGCTGTAATCTTTAATTCCCCGTCTGAGGTAAAAAATCAAATATAACCTATAAATTAATCTTAACCGTGTCTTTATTTCTTTGAATGTGTGTCTAGGAGATGTATTTTCTGTGTAGGGTTCATGGTTCCGGACAGAATCAGTAGATTAAGGAGCACACATCCTGGGTTGTGTGGATAAATCCCGGCAGGGATATCTTCTGAGGCAGCCCGCAGCTCACCACCTAACTCGCTTCCGGGTCCAGAGGATTCCTCACTAGGTCACATATAATAGAAAGTATCTATTTTATTTTTTTTCACGCACATAAGGTGTTACAATTTTTAACTGATTTCAAGATCGTCATTAGAAGCCCTAATAGACCCTCGCCTGAGGTCTAAAAGGGGTTGGAAGTTCATCGGGGAGTCTGTCTGCAGTGCAGCGGCACCGAAGAGTGTTTTTTACTGTAGAATATTTTTTTTTTTAAGCTAGTGACAACCCACTTGTGTAATAATTATAAGTTACTAGTTAATCTTGTTACCTGTACTTTTTAACTTATTTTGTGAATATATGAATGCATCAATGAGGCGTATTCGTTTCTTCTGAAGAGCACCCTGGATATCCCAAACACACATCCACACACACATTACCTTTTTTAACTTTTTTTTTTTTTGTCTAAATTTATTTTTTATTTACAATCAATTTTCTTTTAACGGCGCCCTGAGATCTCATGGTCTACGGCTGACAAGTCGGTGAGGTGACTGCCTGACAGGTTCAGGGGTTACAACTTTTATTTAAAACAGTTAACCCTCATATCAAATACATTTCCAAAATCAACGCAGAAATTGAAACCAATACACTATGCTGCTCTTAAAATATATTCCTAGTAATGGGAAAACAATTATGTCTTGTATAATTATGTTAACTCATTATATTTTCAAGGCTGTCCACGATTCACCACAAAGTAATCACAAATAATAGCCCAATAATAAACATTGCACGTGTTTTCTATAAATGTGCATCTCTGGCAAACTGTACTATGGAGTATGAGAATATTTTAGTGATCTATATCAAAATAGTTTTTATTTTTCAATGATTCACGGCCACGGTAACGAAACTATGTCAAGCCTAATGTGTCAGTGGTAGCGTATGCGACTGCTGAGCTTGAAGGCTCGGGTTCGATTCCCGGGTCGGACCAAATGTTTGTATGATCTGCAAATATTTGGTTCGGATTTGGGAAGTTTTCCATTTAATTGTATATATTTACAAAAAAAAGTATATATGTATTTTTATCAGTTGTCTAGTACCCATAACACAAGCTCTGTTTAGCTTGGAACTAGATGGCGTATTTGCGTCGATAACCGACGGGCGGAGCCGCGGGCAACAGCGATTCACACTTTACATCACATCACATCATCACACTAATATTTAAAGGCGAAAGTTTGTGAGTGTGTATGTTTGTTACTCCTTCACGCAAAAACTACTGATCAGATTTGGATGAAACTTTACAGTAACGTAGCTAATACATCAGAATAACACATAGGCCACTATTTGCCGCGACAATCTATATGTACGCGGGCAGGCAACAGCTAGCTACTCAATAAATAGAAACACTTTTGTTTTTGCATGTACACCCGCTAAGCACGTTCGTGCAGTTTACCGTTGACTCATCGTTTACGTTATTATGAGTTCACAACGGTACATAGGGACACAGCCGCACCGACCAAATATTTAAATATTAATACAATTATCATAAACTTGCTTAAATCAGTGATTGTTTTTTAATGTAAATGGGTCGTGGGAACATGAGCATAGCATACAAATTAATATTTTTGCATGATAAAAATGAGAAGAGCATCAGTATTTGGAGTAGACTTAAACTAAGAGCAGAAGTATTGAATAAACATCAATCTTGCAAAGGAATACAATTTCTATTAAGTTTGATATTATTGAGATTGATTCCTTACTGAAATATTTTGACTGTCAACCGAAATATTTTATTGATTCGATGCGCGCGACTTGGAAATCATGTTCATGTCAATTGCTCTGGTAATTCCAAACAAAGTCGAATTTTATTTAAATATAAGTTGTACTGGGTCTCTTTTCATTACAAATTAAAGCAGTATAAAACTTTCAGTTTACCAATAGAGGCAAAATATTCAAACATCAAAACTATAAAAGACCCAATGACTTGGAAAAGAGACGCGGGCTTATATCATAAAAATATAATAAGTAGATTTTAATTTTACATTTTAGTAGCAAGAGAAGCAGATGGAGTTGAAATTGGAAATAACGATTTATTTTTTAAATGGAGTCGCCGAGTTTTATTTAATTGTCTAATTCGCTTCGCTTGCCTCTAAGCTAATTAATTATACGTTTGCTTGAACTGAGGGTAGTTGGGAAAAAATAAAAAAATATTTTATGCCGCGTCCACACGCATGTTGAACTTCAACAAACCGTAGCAAATTCAAAGGTGAACGTGCGGACGCGGCATTAACGTCTGAATGACTGAAAATAAACTATAAATGTATTAAAGAGAGTAATTCAGGACTTAGTCTAAACGTATATTAATAGTTGTTAATAACGTAAAGTATATTAATAATAATAAACTAAATATTTTAAATTCGAAAGTAACGACATCTTTCTGTTAATCTGTTACGCTTTCATAGCTACATCACTGCACCGATTTCAATGAAGTTTGGCATGGACATCCTCCGATTCCTGAGGAAGGACATGGGCAGCTCTTTATCGCGGTATTCAAAATATACACGGTCGTGGCCACGGGCAAAAACTAGTTTAATATCTATTTGTATATTAATACGAGAACCAAACATTTTGTACCTCTCTTTCCGAAAGTTGAGCCAGCAGAAGAGTATGAAGGAAGAGAGAAGTGCAGAAAACTATTTTTTTTTTTATAAACAATCCTCGAATTTTGAACCCTGAGCGACCACTAGGATAATATACACCTAGTATATATACCCTACTATTTTGCTACTAAGTCTAATTAATACATCTAATATATCGGAGCATACGAGTCGTAAAAGTTTTGGTAAAAGTTATATTTCATGAATATACACAATTTGAGGGTAAATAAATGTTTGAAAATTCCTCAATCCGACATGCATTGAATGAGGTTGTGTGTCGTAATCCAGTTTTATTGTTAATCTAAACTACCTTATGTATTCTTGAATAGGCTCTCAAAGCGTCTATGGAATGTGATAGGGTAAGTTTATTCTTAGATGAGGCTCATCACGGTAGTTTACAAAGTATGTTCAAATGTCAATGAACTGAATGTGCATTTTACAACATCAAGTTATGCTTCTTGACTTCGCGCTACTTACGTGACTTCTCCATAAAAACGCACAATTTAGTTATTTCTAAGTTTTATGCGTATTTTTTTTTATTTTTTTACTCGCAGTTATTTAAGTAAATTAGTATTAACCACAAAATGTTTGCATTTGGCTAATTTTTCTAATATTACAAGTGCAACAATAAAGACTAGCCATCAAAGATACAATTTCAATGCATATTTAAAGTTATTAATGAAAGCTTCGTAATCTTTCAATGTTATTTATTTAGCTGTAACTACTATAAAAAATACCTAAGATTTTAGCATCTTAGATATTTTTAATTCAATGAACCAACTGTTTTTGATTTGTTCTTTATTTAACACTATTCTCATACTTTAATATTTAAATATTAAAGTATGAGAATAGTGTCGTGAACCTATCCTACTAATATTATAAATGCAATTTGTAAGGATGGATGCATGAAAGTTTGTTACTCTTTCATGCAAAAACTATCGAATGGATTTAGATTAAACTTTACAATTATTTAGCTTATACATCAGAATAACACATAGGCTACTATTTGCCGCAATAATCAACATTCACTCGGGCGGAGCCGCGGGCAAAAGATAGTAAGTATATAAAACAATACATAGTAAGTATACGAGAAACTACTGTCAAAGCTCGGAGTCACATTTCCGTATGCTCATCCTTCATCTTATGGAAAAAACTACTATCGCAAGGACAAGAACTGTAGAAGGTGGAACTATAAACATCCATACTTAAGAATGATTATTCATAGCTGCAAATACTCGTCCTAGAATGCAATGTCACTTACTATAAAAAAGTAAACAAGTATGATCTACTATTGTCAATATATAGACTATATATGCACATAACTCAATTTATGTTGATTTAATCGCTGTGGATTGGATGATCAAATATAAATGTTTATGGAAAAATATTTTTTTATCTACATCCTACATGAACATGCTGCCAGAATAAATATTTGTCTAGTACTTTGTAAAAAATACGAGTATCTATACAAATTTTATAAAACTGAAGAGTTTGTTTGTTTGTTTGAACGAACTAATCTCAGAAACCGCTGATCCGATTTGAAAATTCTTTCAGTGTTAGATATTACATTTATTGAGGAAGGCCAAGACCAATAGGAGCGGAGCACCAACAGAGAATGTTTCAAAAACGGGGGAAAATTATCACGCTACGGGCAATATGATATTACTATTGCATAAAAATAATATTATAGCATAATTCATACAGCATAAAAATAAAGTCAAACATTTCACACAAGTCTGTCTGGCAACATTTTACATGAAAATGTTTTTGTGGAATTTCATTTCTTTTTGTAAGTGCTTAAGCCAGTATTTTTTAATGTTTATTTTTTTCTCTTTATGGGGTGTATTTCTTGTTCCTTCTTTCGAAAAAGTCCGTATACCAAAAATAAAACCTCTAGCGTAAAAGTAGTGTACTTCTACTTCCCCATTTTGAAGGTTATAGGTTTATGATTTTTTTTGTTGATAGTATACTGAATTTAGTTTACATATAACACCATCACAAATACACATACACGCTCACACAAACATTCAACACACCATACAAGGAACACTTTTCATTTCTCCTCTATTTTTACGTCACCTTTTTCTCTTATTTCAGAAACAGTACGTACTCGTTTAGCTTAGATAAGTTAATATACCGTCAGAGGATGAGAGCCTGGAGATCATACAGGTCTAGAACCTAGTGCAGACTCCAGCTCTCATGAAGGTTTTAACTTGGCTGCTATTATGTATAGTATTAAGATTGTGTGCCTTTATGAGAGAAATAAATAAATAAGATTTGATTTGATTTGATTATATCCAGTTTCAGCTTTCTAGCACTTCGGGAAGTACCCTAATACTTATGATGATCATCATTGTGTAAGTGACAAAATCGGCGTTTTTAGGTGTCAATAAAATCTAAAGTATCAGAACTATGCACGTTTCATTAGTCTATTATTGACATCGTATCCTAAGAATTTGATTGATCTTGTGTATCGGAGATCAAAGTTATGAGGATTCAAAAAAACGGCGAAACACTTCGAGAAAAAGTAGGTAGTGCCATTGCGCTTCGTTTGGCTCGTCTTGGCGGGGGCACGACCGTGCCCCCAGATCTCCATCAAGAGTTAGGCGTAACTGTAGGCTGTAACAAAATACCACAAAGAGACCTATTTAGATTAAGTTTGCAAGTTATCAGTTACATGCTACTCAATAGCTATGTAATTGTAGTACATGTAGTAAGATTGTACAGTATACCTATAGGCAATGAGGTATGTTAAAGATAACGTTCATATTCCAACTACATATCTTAGAATAGAAGTGAAATGCATTTGTCTTTTTTAAACGCCCGATAGGCGATAGCTCGAACATTTACGAAGGTTTACGGCAGTGCGTGCATTTGATAATAATAAATACATACCGACCAAATAATATTGCAAATGCTTTCTGTTTGATAAAACAAAATTCTTATAAAATTTCTTTTTGGAATAAGTGCAAGTCACTACTTTTGATAAATATTGGTACAAACGCAAACTACATTCAACTATCGGTTGTCTGCCGATCGATTGTGAGGTCCACAAATTCTAGAACGATGTACCTACCTCCCTATTTAATACGACTACACCCTAACATTTATGACGATACTATTAGTTTTGTAAATGTCTGAGGACTTTTATCATTATTTTCATTAGTATTTTTGTGATTTCTCCAGCTTACACGGGAAAATCGTTACTAATGTAAAATTTTGAAAAGATCAGCATGCAGTTTGGATTAGATAAATGCAAAACAATTCACATAATAAAAGGAAAAATCCAGCCTGGCGATTACGCAGTATCTCATGATGAAACAGTTGCAGCCATAGAACCGAATGAGTTATATAAATATTTAGGATACCAGCAATCAAAAGGAATAGACCATAGTAAATTAAAAATGAACTTAAAAGATGAGTATAAGCATAGGGTAAATGTTTTAAGTAAATTAATTTAGCTAGCAAAAACTTAAATATGAAATAAATATTATGAGTATGACTAATTAACTATACCCTGCCACGTTACGGTAAGCGATGTTGTGGTTGCAATGGTGAGAAGTGAGGAACAAGTCTTCTCCTCCTCTCTGAACCATGTTGTACATTGTAAAATATCTCGGTGGCGAAGTGGTAACGTATACGACTACTGTGCTTGAAGTCTCGGGTTCGATTTCCGGGTTGGACCAGATATTTGTATGATCTGCTAATATTTGTTTCGGAGTTTGGATGCTTTCTATGTATAATATGTATGTATTTACAATAAAAGTAAATATTTATTTATATTAGGGGTCTAGTACCCATAGTAGAAGCTCTGATTAGTTTGGTACTAGAGTACGTTATGTGTTAGATGTTTGAAATATTTACTTATTTATTATTTATTGTGTCACAACCAGTGCAGAACCAATGGATTTTTTAAACCAAAGTACGCAAGTCAACATTTTATTTACCTACATAGATAATAAAAACTACTTGTACTGTTTATAGATAAAATCATAGGTACCTAATAACAATAAATAGGCACCTACTTATTGTGTGATTGCGTTAGTAACCAAGTTAGTACATTTATAATTATATGTCGGTTGAACTCTCTTTTTGAAGTGTTTGTTGTTTTGACTTGTTTAAAGAGGTTATCATGTTTATTTACGATTTGTCGTGTATATCGTCACAAAACCTAAAATTTAAAAAAAGACAGAAACTGTGTACTACTTGTTTAGAAATGTAATTGATTGCTTGAATTTTGAATTTTTTGATTGCTGATTGATTGAAATACTTTTAAAAATAGGTAGGAATGTTTTGTCGAAAACAGATAGGTACAGTAATACAGATACTAATATACAGATACTATTTTTTTTATTTCCCACGTGGTATTTGAATCTACACTTGGCGTATTCCAGTGAAGCAGAGGCTCATGAAGTCGTGACTCAGTGGTGATCGCATAGGTGAACACATTATCAAGTTAAGCAATGCTAGCCCGGTCTGTCTATGGATGGGTGATTATTATTAACATAATGAGACTATGTGCTTTGAAGAGCACGATAAGGCGTCGGCCTCGGTTGACATGTAAATATCTTTGCATTTGTCTTAGAGACAGGCCAACAACAGTCTTTCTAAAGAACGTTAATATCGTCTAGTACCCAATGATATTATTAAAATATCATTGCTAGTACCTATTTAGACTATGGAGGTCTGACGGCATGCGCTCTAAGTAAAATTCGAAGTTTTGCCACATCGCAGTAGACTTCAAACCGACCCAAACCTAGTTTGGTAAAAAGGTTCGGAGGAAAAAAACATACTAATGACGAATCCATGTGGTGAATCAACTTTTCCATTTTCATTTAAACTTGAAGTTAGTTTAAATATTAAGTTAACAATGTTCTAAATAATTTCTTATAATAAGCCGGCTGAACTAAACCATTTATAACTTTAGGCAAAAGGCTTTTTGAACCGATTTAAAAGTACTTCCCAAGCAACAGAGACAGAGAACAGTTACAAATTAAAGAATGGCGCGAAAATTAAACCAGTCAGCTGAACGCAGACGGCACACACCTGTGTACATAAGAATGAAATAGACTCACACATGCAAAAATATTTGTGCGTAAAATATGCACAATTGGTGTTTCAACGAGAAGGACTTCAAGAAAAACAAATTGTGAATCTTAAATGTTCCGGTATTCTATCCAAACATTATGTAGAAAGGACGTCACTTGGCGCTTATTGTATAACAGTTACTTTCTATTCAAAATATTACCAACAAAACTTCTAACGTTCAAGCCACAGAATAGTCGTTTCAAGATGTAAAAATATGACTTACAACGAAAGACTTGCTAGTCACTCTTCATAACAACAGACACTGTTCCATGTTTATAAACACACGTGTGGTTTTGAGTGTTAAAGACACAAGACTGCTTAAGTACGAGTGTTTGCTAAGTGGGGGCATTATACAACTGGTGAGTAAGATATCTTGTTAACTCTATGAGTAAATCAGCTGAGTATAGTTTCCACAACTCAGTCTTAGAAGTACGGATACGTTTTTACTTCCGCAGATTTATTATGATTAATTAAGGATGGTATTTCTAGTATAGGTACCTACTACCGATTCTGTTTTCCTTTTAACTTCAGAAACTTTTTGACTTTAGAGATTTTGGAAAATGGAAGATGTTTTGAACTCGGTTTATTAAATTTTCTGTTTTTAAAACCACATTAATTTAAAGGAAAATCTATATAACCCCTAAAAGAACAAAATTGAAGAATGACAAAATACAGTTGATGACAATTCATCTTGTGGTGATCACATGTCATTTTATTTGTTTTTGTCAAGTTAACTGTTTTAATAAATCCAGGTTTTGTGTAATGTACGAGTGCAGAGTCTTTCTGAGAAGATATTTTATATACTGAAAATAGGTATACGTGTATAATCTATCTATACTAATATATAAAGCTGAAGAGTTTGTTTGTTTTTTTGTTTGTTTCTTTGTTTGAACACGCTAATCTCAGGAACCACTGGTCCGATTTGAAAAATTCTTTCAGTGTTAGATAGCCCATTTATCGAGAAAGGCTATAGGCTATATATCATCACGCTAGGACCTACAGGAGCGGAGCAACAATGAAGAATGATACAAAAACGGGGGAAAATTATCATGCTATGGGCAATAGGAGACGCAAACGAGGTTGCGTGGGTCGGCTAGTACATTAATATAACGAACCTGCCCCCTAGCCAAGTTGACATCCTACAAACGCAAACTAATCAAATGAATGACGTCATCTCAACGTTCTCACACGGTCAAATCCAAATATGTACCTAATAGAAGAGAATAGGGACGTTAGCGATTGTAGAAAGAGATTCAAAGCGAAACACTCGTATCTTGGCTAAGCCAATTGGCCATCTAAAAGTTGTTCACGTAAAAGCACAACTAGCACTAAAAACAATATTCATAATAAAATTTGTTTTCTTAATGATACCTACCTACCAACTGTTTCATGGAATATTATAATATAATGAAAAGTATGTAATATAATGTATTGTAGACGACATGAATGAAAACTTAATTATACAGCACGTGTAGCGTAAACATAATTATTATAGGTACATATGTAAGTATAATTTGTTTCCCACGCAATGCCGGTAAGGTGTAATTTGTTACTGTCAAAAGAATATATTATATTGAAGCAAGCGAGTGGCAAATGTAATATAATTATAGTAGTAAATAGGCACAAGTAATTCAAATCCACTGACCACAAACCTCAGATATTACGCTGATACTTGTACAAATATAAACACAGGTGCATGAGTTTTGAAATATACTAAAACTGCACACTTTCCGTTTCATCAACATCATTTCAGCCGGAAGACGCCCACTACCGAACATAGGCCTTCCCCAAGGCCCTCACAACAATGGGTTTTGACCTGTGCTGACCGCATACAGCGGTTTGGGGCGTCCATTAATTACGTAAGGCATTTTTAAGAAATTTACCATCCCCCATCTCCCCCTTAGTGATATTACCGTAATTAAATAAATCATAAAACTAAATAATGAATATCAAACAAAAATTAAGAAAAGATTTATTCTAATTTAGTCCATGGAGACTCGTGCACGGCCTCAAAAGTGACTACTGGAATCAACATATCCAAATGGTTTTCAATAAAATCATCTGCTCCTTGAAGAAGCAGAAGGTGAAGTTGACTTCGCTCTGAGTTAGCCACTCTAAGTATAATTTTTCACGCAATTTATACTGCTTTCTGCTAGAAAAATAAAAACGTGATATTTCCCCTCACCCCTAGTGCGAGTTGGAAAGGTTTAGCTTGATCCCCTCCCTCCTTAGAACACATTACGTAATTAATGGACGCCCCTCTTTCCTGCGACCTTTACCAGGTTGTCGGACCACCTTGTGGGGAGTCTATACCCACGCTCCGTCTTCCAGTTCTTTCTGTTTACTTAAAAATATTTTATTCGCATTGTGAAATGAGTGTATTTGTATTTTATGTAATAATCGTGAAGGCTATAAATCTAGCCAACCATTACCATTACACAACCAGGCCACGCCGCGGTAGAAAAAATAAGACGCGGCCTGCTTGATCGTCGACGGCTACTCACTACGTTCCGGTCCACACTAATTTAACGGTCCACACATTTAATCCTTAGCCAAAACGAATATCATTTGTGTGATTCTAATAACAAATTATAATTACTATTATTATATTGTTATTTGTACTTCGCTCAGTTATGATTACAAGTGCTACAAACTACATTCAAAGACATTATACGTGTAAATATAGATACAGCCTTCATTCAAAAAATATAATGTGTTTACTTTTCAGACATGTTTAAGTGAGGCATGAGCCGTATATATATTTGTTTACATGTGGAGGAGCTCTGCTTAGCTCTTCATATTTTTAGCTCAATTATATGATTATTTTTAGAACAGGTCTGTACTTTTTAGATGATATTTTCACGGTTAATTTATCAAATTGTAAAGTGTTTTAACAAACTCTGACTCTAAATACTAGTCTAGTATTAATATTACTGGTTTTTGTACTTGGAACCACTTACATACACATGTTACATTTTTATTGTCAATGACTTTAATAAAAAATATTAGATGGATGTTAGATATACCTACGACTAATAACATAACTTTCGTATTATTATTTATGTATCTACTTAATTTATATTATATTCTATTTAAAAAAAAGGCAAAATAAAAATCTATGTTCTCATTGGAAATCTTACTAAACTAATGACGTAAAGCGCAATCAATTAAAACTTGTTCGTGATTTTCATACCGAAAATTTAATTTGAAACCGCCAAGGTTGGCCTAACGAATTCTTAATATAATACATTTATCGTAAAATAGAGATGAAATCATCAGAGAGATCAGAGATAAAATATTCAGTAAGACTAAAGTTTTTTTAATACTTAGATCTTATTGAGATGTCAAGGTTAATCCGCAAATGAACAACAAAATTTAATGAAATTGACACTAAGCAAAACTTTAAGTTTAATTAAATTTTTTGGTTTACGAATATAAACTGATATACACCTGTTTACATTCAAAGTTGAGGCATTGAATACAGTAAATTTTCATACGTTATTGATTTAAATATATTACTATAATATTTATAGATGAACAAATAATCTATCTATTCTTAATATATAAAGCTGAAGAGTTTGTTTGTTTGTTTGTTTGAACACGCTAATCTCAGGAACCGCTGGTCCGATTTGAAAAATTATTTCGGTGTTGGATAGTCCATTTATCGAGGAAGGCTATAGAGTATAAATCATCACGCTACTACTAATAGGAGCGGAGCAACAACGAAGAATGTTTCAAAAACGGGGGAAATTTTCACGCTACGGGCAATATAAGGCGCAAACGAGGTTGCGTGGGTCGGCTAGTAAATGTACAATTGTAAACATTGAATGCTAAAATGCAATCACTCGTGACTTTTAATAAGTTACGTCTGTATATTTGTTCTGCATTTATAAAAGTAATTGTGAGGTTACATATTTTGCATAGTATACAATATTTATGTGTTGAATTCTTATGAACCAGTTCAACCATTGTAAGTTCACGAAGTTCTCACGTTATAAATGCAATGTAAGCCAAATAAACGGAAAATCGAAGTCATGTCGGTCACAAGTACAATTTTAACAAAAATAAAACCGACTTCAAGGTTCGACTCGATTTCTCTGGGATGCCATCATCAGATCCTAGTTTCCTTATCATGGTACCACCGTCGGGACATCTCCTTTCCAACAAAAGAAAAATCATCAAAATCGGTTCATAAACGACGAAGTTATGCCCGAACGCACATAAAAAAAAAAAAAAAAAAAATATATACGGTCGAATTGAGAAACCTCCTCCTTTTTTTGAAGTCGGTTAATAAAATGATATTAACGTTTCTGAGGTATCGGGTATCGGAATCAGTCAGGTGTGAAACTGGAAGCCTGTTCCAATGCGTGATAAGAATTAACGCGACTATACTGGTGTGGTATTGTAAGTATTTACAACTTATTCACTACGACGCGAGACCAGCTTGAAATCATCAGATGTTGCGAATAATCGAAAAAGAAACTTACTTTACATACGTTTCGGACTCGTACAAGTATATAATTTTGTTCCATAAAATACATACTGAGAAGCAGAGAAAGCATGCAGGAACACAGATATAACAGGAACATAATTATGTTTTCAGCTTTTAAATCTTTATAATTTACCTACAGACTACTACAGTCTAAAAACGTTTTGTACGTGGAAAATATTGGTTATGAATAAAAAGATTCAAAATTAAGAAACAAAACATAATTTACATTTAACTTTTTAAAAGACCTTCACGTTTTAACCACGAAATAAGAAGGAATAATATGTAAAAAGGGAAAAAGACTAACATCTATTAGTATTACTTTGCTCCCAAGAAAAATTACTGTTTTTATAATATAAGTTCAAGATACGATTCTTTCTTGTTTAATTTTAAAAGTTATCATACCAACTTTCTGTTGTTCTATTGAACTAACTTAAACGGGTCTATTTATAAAAGCATCATTAATGGTTTTCGAACATACCAACATAAAAAAGGCATCCCCGCATGATCATGAAACTCAATCCAGTTTGAGGTCATCGACCCCGCACAGTTCAACGCACTCCATCTCATTTTGATGAATTAAATCAGATAATAATAATTTACCAGTATCTATTTGTAATTGATAGCTGTAATCTACTAATTGCATTCAGTGAGATATACAATTAATTTGTTTATTGATTTTATAATATCAAAATATTAGTATTAGATAATGGCAAACGAATGAAATGAAATTAAAAGTAATTAAAAATCAAAAATTAAGTTAAATTTTCTTAAAAAATTTAAAACACGTAGGCATCAACGGGATTTTCCCTTCAAGATTGCCCTTACTTGGCTCATTTCTATCCTAACATAGTTCACCTCACATAAGATTTCTCCACTCAAATGCTTTAATTAATCAAACCTGCCCGATTTCAGGTACTTCTGACCTATCCTTTCTAACAAACCTCGTCAATTTAATCATACTAATGTTCTAGGTGGTAGTTATTTTTAACCGACTTCAAAGAAAGGAGGAGGTTTCTCCATTCGACCGTATATATATATATATATATATACCTATATATATTTGTTATGTGTGTTCGCGGATAACTTCGTCATTTATGAACTGATTTTGATGATTCTGTTTTTAATTGAAAGGAGATATCCCAACGGTGGTACCATGTTAAGGACACTAAGATCTGATGATGGCATCCAAGAGAAATCGAGTCAAACCTTGAAGTCGGTTTTATTTTTGTTAAAATTGTACTTGTCTTTAGTTTTGCGCTTGTTGTTACACTGCATAAACATTATGCGAGTATCTATGACTACCTATATTTTTATTACCTGATTCCTCTTTCAAAATTCAACTACTTCCTAACCCTACTAATATTAAAAACGCGAAAGTTTATAAGTATGGATGGATGGATGGATGTTTGTTACTGTTTCACGCAAAAACTACTAAACTGATTTGGATGAAGCTTTACAGTAATATAGCTTATACATCAGAATAAAACATAGGCTACTATTTGCCGCGATAACCGACATATACGTGGGAGGAGCAGCGGGTAATAACTAGTATAATAAATAGATATAAGTATTTCCGACTTCTGTACTATTAGAAGTCGGGAGGGAAATTATTTAATGGTATTTAAAATGGATAATTTCTTTCATATTTTCTTACTTTATTCGTAAAACTAAACAAAAAAATTAATATTTTGAAGCATAACTTGTAGCTCTCTCTAGTGGTTATTACTTGTACTAACATGTTTTTTGTACGTGTACTCACTGACGAAATATATACTATGTGTCATTGGTGTACTGAATGTAAGACAGTTAAATTGTATCGCAATAGTATAATTTTAAAAGAAAAATATTATAAAATTTGTAGGTTTCAATAGCTGCAAGTCTCAATAGGTAGCATTTAAAGCAAAATACTTTTTAAATTTCTCTACATTTGTGAAAAAGTGACATCTAGTATCGAATGGCTGTACTTTAGAGTTTATATACTTTTGATAGAGGGCGTTAAACATAGTAACACCACGCAAACATATATTTTTATGGTTAATTTTTATGGTTATTTTTTTTTTATTGTATTATAATAAATAGGTACGTGTACATTTGAAATTCACTTTTTTTCGAACATAACATGAGAAGAGAAAACAAGTGAATACTTTGCAAACTTGAAAATACACGGAAACAAACATACGCCCGTTTTTTTTTGTTGACAAGGTGAAAAATCCCTTCGAATCTCCAGCTCCTCGGGGACCCAGGGCCAGGAGGAAAACCGGCCTCTGGCGCCCTACTCTAAAAGGACCTGGACCAACATCTTTTTGAAGTCGATAATAGCCTCACTTCTTAAAAAATAGATATGTCAATTTATTAACTATCCGTGAAGTGACGGAGTAAGATTACGGAGTGTCATCAGTCACCACCCCTATTCATCGTAGCGTACCTACCCCATATCGCAAGAGGCGGCTAAGGGAGCAATCTACGCAGGACAAGTTTACTACAAAGAGAACGAAGACTTGAAATAAAGCCTATAGGTACCTACCAGCCAGCGTTGCATAATACCTCAAATATCCTTTCTAACAGAGGTCTATGTCCAGCTGTTTTGTGACATTTTATGATCGTGTGGTACAAATTCTGTTACAATTAGACTATGTATCATTCTAATTTAGTGCTAACAACATTCAAATTCATGATTAGTTTATTATTATCACGAGAAGCACAGAAACCAGCCATAAAAGGAGTCTGACATTTTAATGTGTGTATAATTGCGACTTCTGTTTTTTTTTTTATTTTTTATGCATGTAACGCTCACAGAGGAGATTAGGCAAAAATGTATGAACGGTTTTACCTATCCAACACTAACGCCCTCTGTGGAAAGGGTAGCTAATAAGTCCATAATCAAATAGAAGTAAGCAAAAAAAAGCAAAAAAAAGTTAAAGGAAGCAAAAAATAAGCATTTCACAGAAGCATTTTATAGATTTTAGAACGAAAAAAGTAGGTAGGTATAATTAAGTAGGTCATATCATAATACAACCTGTATTCTTGCTATTTTTTGAGACTAAATGTAATCTATACTAATATATAAAGCTGAAGAGTTTGTTTGTTTGTTTGTTTGTTGGTTTGAACACGCTAATCTCAGGAACCACTGGTCCATTTTGAAAAATTCTTTCAGTGTTGGATAGTCCATTTATCGAGGAAGGCTATAGGGTATATATCATCACGCTACTACTAATAAGAGCGGAGCAACAATGAAGAATGTTTCAAAAACGGGGGAAATTATCACGCTACGGGCATTATGAGACGCAAACGAGGTTGCGTGGGTCGGCTAGTTAGTTATATATGTACAGTATGTTATCATTCATAAAGAACCGAAACTATGCGTCAGTAGCGCAGTAGTAGCGTATGCCTGTCGGGTTCGATTCCCAGGTCGGACTAAATGTTTGTATGAACTGCAAGTATCTGTTGTTCTTGGTTTTCCATGTATAATATGTATATCTACGACCAATTCTTGCATAATCTATAATCTGAATCTCGGTAAAATGATTTGTATGAAATTTAGTAAGCGGGGGGGTTTGGGTGCGATAAATCGATCTAGCTAGGAATCTTTATTTTACTTTATTCTTCTGTGAGTGTGTATGTCACTGAACTACACTCAAACGACTGGACCGATTTTGATGAAATTTTTTGTGTGTGTTCAAGGGGATCTGGGAATGGTTTAGATTCACAATTTTGTCCGCTGGACAATGTTTTTTTTAATTAATTTTTAATTTATTAGTAGATATGGCAAAACGACGTTTGCCGAGACAGCTAGTTATTTATATAGAACTAGCTGACCCCGGCAAACGTCGTTTTGCCATAAAAAGGATGGGTGACCCTTACCATTTAGGGGGATTAAAAATAGATGTTGGCCGATTCTTAGACCTACTCAATATGCTTACAAAATTTTATGAGAATCGGTCAAGCCTTTTCGGAGGAGTATGGCAACGAAAACTGTGACACGAGAATTTTATACATTAGACTAGCTGTCCCGGCAAACGTCGTTTTGCCATAACTACTAATAAATTAAAAATTAATTAAAAAAACATTGTCCAGCGGAAAAAATAGCGAACACACACAAAAAATTTCATCAAAATCGGTCCAGTCGTTTGAGAGTAGTTCAGTGATATACACACTCACAGAAGAATTATATATATAAAGATTTGCTAAAAAAATAATGAGCAAAGGTAGGTCATCCTGGTACTAAAAAATATATATACAATTATCTAAACAAGGCCTTCAAATATGTGTACCTAATGGGGACGACTTTATACGATGCAAAGACTTGATATATAAAAAAAAATGTACTAAATGTGTTAATATGCAATAAGTAATATTAACTTACTCTCTCTTTAAACAAAAAGAAAAAAGTGTTTTAATATTATGGTTCGGTTCTAACATAAACTTTATGTAAATGAACCATGAACCCGATTCCCGGGTCGGAACAAATTAATGTTTGTATGATCTGCAAATATTTGTTTTGGAGTTTGGGTGTTTTCTATGTATAATATGTATGTATTTACAAAAAAAAAGTATATAAGTATTGATATCAGTTGTCTAGTACCCCATAATACAAGCTCTGCTTAGTTTGAGACTAGATGGCGTTGTGTGTTAGATGTCCGAAATATTTATTTATTTATTATTGACTTTGTATAAATTATGCGAGTGCATGATATTAGTTAATACACACTTGACTTTACAACCTGCTTGATTATTATTTACTCATGTTATCACAACAAACGGTTTTTAGTTAAGAAGCAGTAAGTGGGTTCTTACTCTTGTTAGATCATTCACTAAATTAAATACTACTAAATTTTAACAAAAAAAAATACTTCAAGAACTGGACCGAATTGAAATGTCCCTTAATTTTTTTTTATACGGGAAACACAAGCTTTCAAATTAAAAAAGAATAATCAAAATCGGTTCACCCAGTCAAAGGTTCAAACTTAACAAAAACAGTAAAATTGAGAACCTTCTTCTTTTTTAGTCGAAGAAGTCGGTTAAAAACTAGGTATTAATTTGTTAAAAAACAGAGATCAGATTGCACTACGATAACTTTGGCAACAAATGATTTTATTCAAAAATACCAAAATCACTAGCGAAGTTCCCTCGATTCCTAGAGATCTGCCTGTATAGGTAATACGTGCAGCAAAAACTCAGTACTCCTTTTTAGTAAAATTATCCGAACCGAAGGAGTATACATTTTGGCACAGTTAAAGTATACATATATGTGGAGGGGGAGTGCAAAAAGACAAAAATAAAATTTATACAAATAAATAAAATTGGAGTGTCTGTTTGTAATATTAAAATAACCGCTTTTTACTAAATGCATATGTATGTATACACGGTATATATACCAAAAATGTAGTTAAATTTTTTTCTGTCTGTCTATCTGTTTTGTCTGTCTGTTTGTTCCGGGTAATCTCTGGAACGCCTTGACGGATTTTGACAGGACTTTCACTGGTAGGTAGCTGATGATCCAGGGAGTAACTTAGGCTACTTTTTTTAGACTAACTTTGTCCCGCGGCGTTACTCGCAGTACAACAATAACCGCGGGTAACACCGCGGGGTTCAGCTAGTATAATCTATAAATAAAGGTACTTCCGACTTCTGTACTATTACTTCGTTGTTATCATATTTGAATAGCATTATACGGGAGGGAAATTATTTCATGGTATTTAAAATGGATATTTTCTTTAATATTTTTTTTACTTTATTCGTAAAACTAAACAAAAAAATTAAGATTTTGAAGCATAACTTGTAGCTCTCTCTAGTGGTTATTTTTTTTTTTTTTTTTTTTTTTTTCAAATCAAATCAAATTTATTTATTTCTTACAAGTAGCTTACAAGTATAAAACAATTAACACAGTAAGAAACTCAAACATTTTAACCGTACCGAAATACATATAAACGTATAGCAATTTGCAAATATAATTTCTTAAATTTACATTAAGTTATACACACATGAAAGGTTAAACTAAAAACCCAACAATTAGTGATTGAAATTAACTTGAGCAGTTCTATCGCCACCACCCACAGGTTCGTGGTATTAACATTAATTATAATATATTAATTATGTAGCATTAAAAGCTAAATAAATGTTTCTCAAACAAATATTTCGGAAATACTACTAGAATACTAAAGTATAAGTTTTTAGGTAAAAACTATGATGTGAGGATACATGGAAATACGGAACTAACCAATAGCCTGACATATAATCGAAACATATCTGTGAGCTATAACGACAAAACCACTAACATTACTATTTACAATTTTACAACTAAATGAGCTACAGTTAGAATTCAGAACGAATATAAATTGTTAAAAAAGAACGTCCAAGTGTCAATTGACGGTATACAAAGAAAAAAGTTTCTTTACCTTCCGTGCTAGTCGAGACTGTGTTACGGCAAGGTAAGATTCTCGTTTCACAAATAACAGCTGTATGTATTAGCTTAAAGACACATTTTTTAGTGACAAAGTTTATGAAATGGAACATTGTATTGAACAAAAGATTCCTATAACAAGTTATAGTTTAACGTAAACATGTAGTATAGGCAAGAAAAATAGACAAACAATGGGATACATTTTAGAGTAAGATACATAATGCTTTTATTTAGCATTTGATAACAGATCACTTCATTTCCATTACTAGGTAATATATGTGTATACAATTTATGACATATTATGTATCTATTCATTTTTGATAGATATCATATTAACGTAATTACATAATTAAACCACATATAACAAAATAAACAAATAATTATAATCTATAATAAAATTACTATATACTACATAACGATTATATAAATAAATTACATACATTATTTTTGAATTTGTATAAAATGTTCAGTTCGTTCATAATCCAAACTACTCAGAAACTCATCCAGTGCTCCCTTACAGCCAAATTTTGACATATCTTTTAGACACTTTATTTTGCAAATTCGATTATACAATAGTGGACCTAAGAAATTGTGGAAACTTTTTAGTTACGACATTCTTTCTTTTGATATTCGAACAAGAGTTTTTTATATTGACAAATGTCATCTGACTTGATATATTATTATATAAAAATTTTCCCTGTGCAAACAACGTTTTTTGCTTTCATATCCTAGTTATCTAGTTTATTTCAACAAAAGGTTATGGGCCTATCCACGAAAGTTGCCATTAAAAACCTCTGCGGACTAGATGACTACTCTACGTGGAAATTCGCAATGAAAATGATTCTGATAAGAGAAAAATTGTTCACGTATACGTCAAAGTACCCGGATTCCAATGACTCCATAAGCATCGAGAAGGACCAAGATGCACTGGCTTTGATCTGTCTGCATGTGGATACCTCACTCTACGCGTATGTACAGGATTCAAAGCATGCCAAAGACGCTTGGGATAGCTTAGCGAAAGTGTTTGAGGATAAAGGTGTGAATCGAAGGATTACCCTGATGAACGCTTTGCTGGATGAAAAGCTGGAGAGACACTCGTCGATGCATGATTATGTTGCTGCTGTTATGTCTCTATCTCAAAAGTTGAAGGATATTGCCACCGGATTTGACGATGACCTTGTAGCTGTTGTGTTGCTGAGAGGACTACCTCAAGAGTACAGACCTATGCGTATGGCACTGGAACACTCTGGGATGAAGTTGACTTCAGAGAACGTACGACAGAAGTTACTACAGGAGGATTCACGTCAAAGTTGCAGTACATCGTCTTCAACAGACTCGGCATTAGCAGTGAGTAAGAGTCGGAAACGGAATGGGAACAAGGACAAGAATATGACCAAAGTAAAATGCTATAAATGTGGAAAGCATGGGCATAAGAAGCCAGACTGTCAAGAAGGAAGAAAAGCAGATGATTCGACCTCCAAAAGGAAGGATGTCGTGAGCCTGTCTTCGTCCAGTATCGGGGACTCCTTCAATCCGACGGAGTGGTACATCGACAGCGGGGCATCTTCACATATGTCTTTCCAGAAACATTGGTTTAAAGATTTGGTCATGAATATCGGTATAAGTAACGTGACATGTGCGAATAGTGATAAGATGGAATGCACGGGTAAGGGTGACATCATGGTGAGTATGAAAGGTAGAATGTTTGCCGTGAGGGATGTCATGTTTGTACCTGGTTTGCGTGTTAATCTGTTATCTGTTTCACAGTTAGTAGAGAGAGGATGGAAGGTGATTTTTGACAGGGATGGGTGCAAGCTAATTCACCATTTGGTTCCAGGCCATTTCAATGGAAAGCTTCTGGCTACCGCAAGTGAAGTCTCTGGTATCTACAAGCTTGAAGGTTGTCAGGCGGTTGTAGATGAGACTGCGTTGGCGTCAGTGAAAGCAGGTAATCCTTTGATGTTATGGCACCGGCGGCTTGGGCACGTAAATGAGCGAGATTTACATAAGCTTCCGGGTATGGATTTTGGAAAGAGTGTAATGGAGCCTTGTGTCGCCTGTATTAAGGGGAAGGCACATCGTTTACCTTTTCCAGTTGGTGAGGCTGAGAAGGTAGTTGAGAGACTGCAACTGGTTCACGCAGATATCTGCGGTCCAATGTCTGAACCGTCGTACGGTGGATCTCGATACATGCTAGTAATTGTAGATGATTTTACACGTAAAACTTTTGCATTTTTCCTTAAATCAAAAGATCAGGTTTTGGATTATTTTAAAGTTTTTCTAGCATCTGTAGAGGTTGAGACCGGGTTGAAGCTGAAGTGCATACGCACGGACAACGGAACAGAGTTTGTGAACATTAAGTTTGATGGGTTTCTACGCAAAAAGGGGATTAAACATCAATTGACTGTTCCCTACACTCCAGAGCAGAACGGCGTAGTGGAGCGAGCAAATCGTACTATCGTGGAGATGGCTCGTACTATGTTGGTGGAGAAAGATCTTAGTTGGAAACTGTGGGCGGATGCGTGTTCTACTGCTGTGTACACGAAGAACAGGCTGCCTCACAGTGGTAACAACGGTAAGATTCCTGAGGAGTTGTGGACAGGAAAGGCTCAGTCATTCGATCATTTCAGAGTTTTTGGATCTAAGGCGTTTGTGCACGTACCAAACGAAACTCGGAAGAAATGGAGCCCTAAAGCGGAAGAACATATCTTTGTTGGTTACTGTGAAGAAACCAAGGGATACCGTTTCATTAATCTTAGTAATCCACGCGTTACAGTTAGAGCAAGGGATGTAGTTTTCTTGGAAGACTCTACAGCAGCGATTTCAGTGAATCCTAGTCAACTGGTAGACAACGGTGACAAAGGTGCTGAAGTTATCTGGGAATTTGCAAGGGTAGAAGACCAGTCAGGTATGACACCTGATACTGCAGAAGCTTCTCAAGGGTCGAGTCCTACAGATGAAGCTGAGGTGTATGAAGACGCGGAAGTGGAAGTAGGAGAAACGGCAGATAGCAGAGCAGAAAATGTTGAAGATGAAGAGCAGACTGTTGATAGAGGAGAATCAAACGAGGTTGAGTATCGCTATCCTCTACGTAATAGAATGCGAGACTTGCATGCTGTACTGATGAGCAGGAGCCTTTGACAGTTAAGGAAGCCTTGAGTCGGGAAGACAAGGATAGCTGGAAGGAAGCCATGAAGAAAGAGATGGACTCTATGTACGAGAACAAAGTCTGGAAGCTCGTTGACAAGCCACCTGAAAGTAAGATCGTGGGGAATAAGTGGATCTTCAAGTACAAGTATGATGCAGATGGTAACAGGACCTATAAGGCTCGACTTGTAGCGAAGGGTTTCTGTCAGTCCTACGGGGTCGACTACTTTGAAACTTATTCACCGGTCGTGAGAAGATCAACAGTCAGACTGCTGCTATCTTTGGCTATTGAAAAGGACTTTTTCATTAGCCACTTCGATGTGAACACCGCCTTTTTGAACGGTGATTTACATGAAAGAGTTTATATGCGACAACCGGAGGGTTGCATAGACAATGACTCGAAAGAAAAAGTTTGCTTATTAGAAAAAGCGATATACGGCCTCAAACAAGCTTCTCGTTCGTGGAATGAAAAAGTGAATGAAGTGTTATTGTCTTTGAACTTCAAGCGCTGTGACTTTGATAGCTGTCTTTACAAAAATAATAATTTTTATATCGCTTTGCACGTTGATGATTTTATTTTATTTTACAAAGACAGAGCGCAGAAGGAAGAGTTGTTGAACAACCTTCGCAAGCATTTCAAGATGAAGGATTTAGGGGAAGCTAGGCAAGTTTTGGGGATGCTTTTGTATAGGACGGATACCGCAATATATTTGAGTCAAGAGAGGCTTATTTCAAAGATCTTGGATGAATATGGTATGAGCGATTGCAAACCGGTGAAAACTCCGATGGAAATGGATTTCCATAAAGTCATGGCGGAAGGGGAAGGAGGTAAGATCTTGTCCTGCCAAGACTGTCGTCGTTATCAGGCGCTCATAGGGTCGCTGAACTATTTAGCCTGTAACACACGCCCGGATATTGCGGCTGCAGTTAATTTCTTGGCACAGTATAATTCCTGTTGTGAAGAACGCCACTGGAAAGCAGCTAAGCATATCTTAAGGTACCTTAGGGGTACAAGGGATCTATGTTTGATATTTCCCAAGTCGCTAGTGCAGGACATCACGGGATTCGTAGATGCTGACTGGGGAGGGAACATCAAAGATAGAAAATCTTATTCTGGATTTATTTTTAGATGTGGGAACTCGTTGATTAACTGGGAATGCCGGAAACAAGCTTGTGTGGCACTGTCATCAACGGAAGCCGAATATATTGCACTTTCGGAGGCTACCAAGGAGGCAGTTCACTTGCGGCAGCTGAATGCATTTATAAGAGGTGAATCTCTTAGGTCTATTTGCATTTTTGTAGATAATCAGAGTGCTATGAAACTTGCGTACAATCCTGTAGCGCATAGAAGGACGAAACATATAGACATAAGAGCTCACTATGTCGGAGATTGCATTGCTAAAAATGTTGTACGTCTGGACTATGTGTGTACGCAGGATAATCCAGCAGATGTGCTTACGAAACCACTAGGTCGTGTGGCATTTACCAAATGTGTGCGCGATCTGAGTTTGGGTGTGTGTGGTATGGTGTGATGTGAGGATATCTGATGATGGATGTTGTTTGAGGGGAAGTGTGGAAACTTTTTAGTTACGTCATTCTTTCTTTTGATATTCGAACAAGAGTTTTTTATATTGACAAATGTCATCTGACTTGATATATTATTATATAAAAATTTTCCCTGTGCAAACAACGTTTTTTGCTTTCATATCCTAGTTATCTAGTTTATTTCAACAAAAGAAATGAAAAAAATTCTGAGCAAAACTAGTATTACATGCAGGTACGTCAAATATAACATAATTTGCCCTTCTATCAGATACATTAGTACGTTTTTTTCGGGTATGTTGTCTCAAAACAATATTTTTGATATAAAGTTGGCGAGCATTTAGAACTTTAAACTCTTTATATAGTGTAGCTGAAGGATATCTGAAATGTTTAAAATTTATTGTCTTTAGTATACAACGTATCGCCCTTTCAATTTTGATAAGTGTATTCTTCTTAGCGCCGCCCCAAACAGTAATACCATACATAATTATGGACTGACACAACGTTAAATACACTATTTTGTTGACGCTGTTGTCTTTTAAGTGTCTGATTCTTTTAAAAATAGGTATAAGTTTACGCACACGAGATTTTAGGTTAGCAATGTGCTGTTTCCAATTTAAGTTTTTATCAATTTCAATGCCAAGGTATCTGATGCCATTTGTTTTAGATAAAATGTAACAGGTGCAATCATCTGATCGTACACAATTTTCCACATGAGCTTTCAACCTAAAGTCTGAATGTGGTTGTAAATTTTCCTTTATACTAAAAGTGATATATTTTGTTTTTTGTAAATTCAAAGTCAATAGATTGCGATCAAGCCATTGAATTATTTTGCAAAGACCTATCTCGGCCGCCGATTTTACCTCTTTCCATGTGGACTGTTCAAATAAAATTACAGTGTCATCAGCAAACGTAATGACTTTTGCATTTGGTATTATTATGTTACAAAGACTATTTATGTAAATAATGAATAGTGTGGGTCCAAGTACTGAGCCTTGAGGAACACCGAAATTTACTGCTTGCTTAGTGCTGACAACATGACCTATCTTTACCGATTGCAATCTATTTCTTAAATAGTCTTTAAAAAGTTCAAGTGGCACACCTCGCACACCTATAGATTCTAATTTTCGAATCAGTAGGGGGACAGAAACAGTATCAAATGCCTTGGCTAAATCTAGGAAGATACCAATGCACTTTTTTTTACCGTCAAGACCTTCCACAACACCATTAACCAAGTTTTCAATCGCATCTACCGTTGATTTCCCTTGTCTAAAACCAAACTGGTTTTCAGAAATAATATTATGTTTATCTAAATATTTTATGAGCCTAGTATTAATTATTTTTTCCAAAATTTTTGCCAAAGTAGGTAACAGTGATATCGGACGATAGTTGGTGATACTGTTCCTCTCCCCCGACTTATAAATAGGTATCACAACAGAGTCCTTCAGAACTCTTGGAAACACGCCAGAAGACAAACACAAATTAATGATGTGAGTTAAAGGTGCCAATAAATTATTTATGAATTTTTTCATGAACACAGCTGATATGCCGTCCCATCCAGTAGAGTTTATACTCTTTAACGACATTACTACTCTATATATTTCCAATTCATCGGTTTCTAGTAGCATAAAAGAATTTAATGGTGTAGAATTACATTTGAAATCACAAAACAGATCATCTTCTGTAAGTTGTAACTTACGTAGGATGTCCTCCGACAAATTAGCACCTACATTCAAATAATAATCATTAACATAGTCTATGGATTGTTGAGGAGATGGTTTTATTTTTAACAACTCAGATGGTACTTGAGATGCATCTGTTGTTCTTAAATTGCATACATTTTTTATAACATTCCAAGTTTTCTTGATATCATTTTTGCTATGTCTCAATTCCAATTTGTTGTGTTCATTTTTTAGATTGTGTAGAATTTTATTACAGTGGTTTCTGTAACGTTTATAGGTTATAGCTAAATCTATATTTCCAGGAAATTTTAAATGCCTCCTATGCAATGTGTCTCTAAATCTCATGCAACGCAAAAGGCCAGGCGTTAACCAAGGCCGATAAACTCGCTGTCTGTTAGGTACAGTACATGAGATGGTGTTTTTTTTAATAACATCCTTTACTATTTCGATGAATTTTTCTGTCGCGTTATTGGGATCTCTCATCAAAAGTAAACTTGACCAATCAATTGTTTCTAATGCAGTATAAGTTTTGTCATAATTAAGTTTTGCTACAGTCCTTCTAGTTCTATTTATACATCGCAAAGTCATAGGCACACTGAAGTAAATACTGCTATGATCAGTCACTGATGTTTCACAAACAACAGTGAGAATCTTATCCTTAGCTTTTACAAAACAGTGATCGAGGCAACTATCAATGCGTGTAGGAAATAAATGGCTAGGAAAGAGATTATGACTGGCAAGTAAATCCAAGTATTCATCAGATGTTTGGTCGACATTTTTGTTACTTATATCAATATTAATGTCACCAGTCAAGTAAACATTTGGGATATTTTTGAGATCAGTTAGAAGTTCATCTAAGGAGTTAAAGAAACCATTCTTTGCTATAAACGACGGCGATCTATACATACATATGAAAGCATGGTTGTTTCCTATTTTGATGATCAAACAATCCGCATCATTAGTATTGGGCTCATAAACAAAGACACCGTTTAGACTACTTCTCACATATACAACCACTCCACTATTTTGGTTATGATGTTTATTAGTATAAAATGCATTATATTGCGGTACTTGAGGTATTAAAGTTGAACTTTGTAACCAACATTCAGTGAGTATTATAATATCAAAGTCCAAAGTAGTTCTGGCCATTAGAATTTGAAAGTCATCAAAATTTTTATTTATGCTTCTTATGTTTTGAACAATAACTTTAAGCGAAAGATTAGTGTAAAGCCCGTAGTCTGCAAGTGCTTCTGGATTTCCAACCAAAAAAGAATCACCAACGTTGATACTATCAACCTCGGTGACGACATCATCTAGATTGCTACCCATAGTTGTCGTTATAAAAATATAGTGTATTTTTTTGGCAGGAAATAAGAGTTACTGAGTTTATACTGATCGTGATACTATTGTGATCAGTAAAAGCTTGTTTGGATTTTACGCATGTAAAACGAACTAAATAAATGTAATAATATATATAACACCCACATACATACCTTAAAACATTGTGATAATATTTATACATAAACATAAATGTAGGAAGATCGAACATGCAAAAGAATTCATTATAACCGAAACAGTAAGTGTCACTGTGATACGTATTCAGTATACTTTCAAGTGACAAGAATGACTTTTCTAATGACAGAAAATGTTTACCAGCAGGTAGTCATTCCTGATAAAGATCCTTGACTTGTGATAAAGAGTTGAGAACAATAGCCGGTAGACCCTCTTCTTTACGTAGCAATATATTACCACGTGAGGTCCAGCAATATTTGTATTTACCTGATCTGACTAGTTCTCTAGCAGCTGCCAATATCTTCTTCGATATCGGCGTTAGGGATTCGGATATGTACACTCGTGAGACAGGGCCACTAAGCCCAAGATATTCTGTATTTATTGGTCGCTCTTGATGATCAGAGTTAAACTTTTTAACAGCTTTTAATAGTCTTTCTTTCTGTTTAGTTTCTTTGAACTCGATGACGATTGGACCATTATTTTTACCTCTACGGTATATATTTCCGGCTACGTCAGTATGTTGTATGTCCAAAACATTACATAAGTTCCTCACAACCTCATTCACATTCTCCTTGCTGTCTCGGGGTATATTTCTAATTTCCAACAATTTTTTAATGGATTGCTTGTGCATTACATTTAAGTGTGTTTCCAATTCATTAATACGTTCCACCGCTGCTTCATATTTAAATTCCATAGCTTGTATCTTGTTCTTAATTTCATTATAGCTTGTACTATTCATCTCCAATAATTGTAGTATTTGAGTATTGGACTCAAGTATCATACTATTTTGATTTTTTATCTCTGTAATCTCGGTATTCATCAATTCCTTGAAAGATTGCATAAGTTGATCTTTCATTTCCGTGAGGTGCTTCTGTGTAGGATTTTTACGTTTTGCCACATTTATATTCTGCTCACTTTCAAATTCCTGCTTTTGTTGAGCAGGGGCCGATTGAGATCCACACTTACTTGATTGACTTGCAATACTCTGCATTTTATCTGACATTTTTACCTATACCACAATTACGCCAAACAAGTTTAGTATATATTAAGCGTATGCAAAATATTAGCTTCAAGCCAATCTATACTTTATAACTTGCGAGGATAGATTTAAAATAGTAATATTGTTCTAAAATCGAAATTAAAATATAAAATACGTCTTTCTTGAACAAAACTTCGCACGAGAATGAAAAAAATTACTTGTACTAACATGTTTTTTGTACGTGTACTGAATGTAAGACAGTTAAATTGTATCGCAATAGTATAATTATAAAAAAAATTAAAATATTATAAAATTTGTAGGTTTCAATAGCTTCAAGTCTTACAAGCAAAATACTTTTTAATTTCTCTACAATTGTGAAAAAGTGACATCTAGTATCGAATGGCTGTACTTTAGAGTTTATATACTTTTGATAGAGGGCGTTAAACATATTGACACTACACAAACATATATTTTTTATGGTTAATTTTTTTAATTGTATTATAGTAAATAGGTACATGTACATTTTAAATTCACTTTTTTTCGAACATAACATGAGAAGAGAAAACAAGTGAATACTTTTCAAACTTGAAAATACACGGAAATAAACATACGCCCGTCTTTTTTTGTTGACAAGGTTGAAAATCCCTTCGGATCTCCAGCTCCTCGGGGACCCAGGGCCAGGAGGAAAACCGGCCTCTGGCGCCCTACTCTAAAAGGACCTGGACCAACATCTTTTTGAAGTCGATAATAGCCTTACTTCTTAAAAAATAGATATGTCAATTTATTAACTGTCCGTGAGGTGACGGAGTAAGATTACGGAGTGTCATCAGTCACCACCCCTATTCATCTTAGCGTACCTACCCCATATCGCAAGAGGCGGCTAAGGGAGCAATCTACGCAGGACAAGTTTACTACAAAGAGAACGAAGACTTGAAATAAAGCCTATAGGTATCTTCCAGCCAGCGTTGCATAATACCTCAAATATCCTTTCTAATAGAGGTCTATGTCCACCTGTTTTGTGACATTTTATGATCGTGTGTAGTACAAATTCTGTTACAATTAGACTATGTATCATTCTAATTTAGTGCTAACAACATTAAAATTCATGATTAGTTTATTATTATCAAGAGAAGCACAGAAACAAGCCATAAAAGGAGTTTGACATTTTTAATGTGTGTATAATTGCGACTTCTTGTTTTTTTTTTATTTTTTATGCATGTAACGCTTACAAAGGAGATTAGGCAAAAATTTATGAACGGTGGTTCACCTATCCAACACTAACGCCCTCTGTGAAAATGGGTAGCTAATAAGTCCATAATCAAATAGAAGTAAGCAAAAAAAAGCAAAAAAAAGTTAAAGGAAGCAAAAAATAAGCATTTCACAGAAGCATTTTATAGATTTTAGAACGAAAAAAGTAGGTAGGTACAATTAAGTAGGTCATATCATAATACAACCTGTATTCTTGCTATTTTTTGAGAGTAAATGTAATTAAATATATGTACAGTATGTAATCATTCATAAAGAACCGAAACTATGCGTCAGTAGCGCAGAAGTAGCGTATGCCTGTCGGGTTCGATTCCCAGGTCGGACTAAATGTTTGTATGAACTGCAAGTATCTGTTGTTCTTTGTTTTCCATGTATAATATGTATATCTACGACCAATTCTTGCATAATCTAAAATCTGAATCTCGGTAAAATGATTTGTATGAAATTTAGTAAGCGGGGGGTTTGGGTGCGATAAGTCGATCTAGCTAGGAATTATTTATATAAAATTTACTAAAAAAATAACGAGCAAAGGTAGGCCATCCTGGTACTAAAAAATATATATACAATTATCTAAACAAGGCCTTCAAATATGTGTACCTAATGGGGACGACTTTTTACGATGCAAAGACCTGATATAAAAAAAAAATTGAACTTAATGTGTTAATATGCAATAAGTAATATTAACTTACTCTCTCTTTAAACAAAAAGAAAAAAGTGTTTTAATATTATGGTTCGGTTCTAACATAAACTTTATGTAAATGAACCATTATTGACTTTGTATAAATTATGCGAGTGCATGATTTTAGTTAATACACTTTTTCTTTTTTTTTTTATGTTTGACCCTGCCATAATGACTCTACTCTGCCTGATGGAAAGCATAAGCAGAATCCAAGAGTGATGGTCACCATACTGCGAACGCAGACAATGCAACAATACAGCATGGTGACCCACACCATGGCGGGCTAGTGATGCTTTCGCATCATTGGGCCTCCGGTCTCGCACTCACCAACGAAACACGACAGCATGACCGCTGTCATTTTACGTTGATTTTCTGTGCGAGGGTAGTACCGCCAAGGTCGAGCCGGCCCATTCGTGCTGAAATCAGCGTGGCTCTACTACCTTGTACACACTTGACTTTACAACCTGCTTGATCATTATTTACTCATGTTATCACAAACAAACGGTTTTTAGGTAAGAAGCAGTAAGTGGGTTCTTACTCTTGTTAGATCATTCTCTAAATTAAATACTACTAAATTTTAACAAAAAAAAATACTTCAAGAACTGGACCGAATTGAAATGTCCCATTAAATTTTTTCACACGGGAAGCACGAGCTTTCAAATTAAAAAAGAATCATCAAAATCGGTTCACCCAGTCAAAGGTTCAAACTTAACAAAAACAGTCAAATTGAGAACCTTCTCCTTTTTTACCCGACTACGGCAAAGCCAAAGGAGGGTTATGATTTTGACAGGCTATGTATGTATGTATGTATGTATGTATGTTCATTTGTTCCCTTCTAGCTCCTTAACTACTCATTAGATTTGGACAAATGAGGTGTCTCTAGAAGCGTCATGATCGTCTTCTGGTTATAGGCTATATGACGTGTCACTGAATCTAATGTGGCGCCCTCTAGCCGACATAAAGTACTGTATTAAAAAATAAATTTAAGATAAATATGCCGTGTTTGGTATCATTGGAAAGGGCGTTACTTGTACATTTCAAAAATACATATATTATTAGCATTTGTTCGTGACTTTGCCCGTATTTATTCGAAAAGTGTGATATTTCTATGGTATGCTTATTTGTTCCCTCATTCTTTCTAAACTAGTCAAAATAAGACAAATGGGGTATCGTTAGAAGCGTCTTGATTGCCCGCTGATAATAGATTGTATGAAGTGTCACTGAATTTAATGTGGCGCCCTCTAGCCGACGTAAAGTAGTGTATTAAAAAATAAATATGAGAGAAATATGCCGTGTTTGGTATCGTACGAAAGGGCGTTACTTGTAGATTTCAAAAATATATATATTATTAGCATTTTCTCGTGACTTTGTCCGTATTTATTCGATAATTGTGATATTTCTGTGGTATCTATTTAAAATATACTTTGCAAAGAAATTAGTATTATAGAGGCACCAAAACATTTTAAATAAAAAAAAGTAAAAACTAAAACCCAACTACGACAAAAAACGACGCTGAAAAAGTATGAAACAAGTTTTAAAAGCCGTAGTCACGCGTTGTTAAAGTGATATGGACTATGATACATTAATAAGTTTCAAAAGCCGTAGTCCATGTAGTGTAATGTACCATATGGTACATATCAGTTTAACAACGCGTGACTACGGCTTTTAAAACTTGTTTCATACTTTTTCAGCGTCGTTTTTTGTCGTAGTTGGGTTTTAGTTTTTACTTTTTTTTAGTCGAAGAAGTCGGTTAAAAAGTAGGTATTAATTTGTAAAAAAACTGAGATCAGATTGTACTACGATAACTTTGGCAACAAATGATTTCCTTCAAAAATACCAAAATCACTAGCGAAGTTCCCTCGATTCCTAGAGATCTGCCTGTATAATACGTGCAGCAAAAACTTAGTACTCCTTTTTAGGAACAGAGGAGTATACATTTGGGCGCAGTTAAAGTATATACATATGGAGGGGGAGTGCAAAAAGAAGAAATAGAACCTATACAAATAAATAAAATTGGAGTGTCTGTTTGTAACGTTAAAATAACCGCTTTTTACCCGACTACGGCAAAGCCAAAGGAGGGTTATGATTTTGACAGGCATTTGTTCCCTCCTAGCTCCTTAACTACTCATTAGATTTGGACGAATGAGGTGTCTCTAGAAGCGTCATGATTGTCTTCTGGTTATAGGCTATATGACGTGTCACTGAATCTAATGTGGCGCCCTCTAGCCGACATAAAGTACTGTATTAAAAAATAAATTTGAGATAAATATGCCGTGTTTGGTATCATTGGAAAGGGCGTTACTTGTACATTTCAAAAATACATATATTATTAGCATTTGTTCGTGACTTTGTCCGTATTTATTCGAAAAGTGTGATATTTCAATGGTATGCTTATTTGTTCCCTCATTCTTTCTAAAGTAGTCAGTATAAGACAAATGAGGTATCGTTAGAAGCGTCTTGATTGCCCGCTGATAATAAGCTATATGACGTGTCACTGAATTTAATGTGGCCCCCTCTAGCCGACGTAAGGTAGTGTATTAAAAATAAATATGAGAGAAATATGCCGTGTTTGGTATCATACGAAAGGGCGTTACTCGTAGATTTCAAAAATATATATATTATTAGCATTTTCTCGTGACTTTGTCCGTATTTATTCGATAATTGTGGCATTTCTGTGGTATCTATTTAAAATATACTTTGCAAAGAAATTAGTATTATAGAGGCACCAAAACATTTTAAATAAAAAAAAAGTAAAAACTAAAACCCAACTACGACAAAAAACGACGCTGAAAAAGTATGAAACAAGTTTCAAAAGCCGTAGTCACGCTTTGTTAAAGTGATATTTACCATATGGTACATTACACTACAGGGACTACGGCTTTTGAAACTTATTAATGTACCTTAGTCCATATCACTTTAACAAAGCGTGACTACGGCTTTTGAAACTTGTTTCATACTTTTTCAGCGTCGTTTTTTGTCGTAGTTGGGTTTTAATTTTTACTTTTTTTTTAATAAATGCATATGTATGTATACACGATACATGTACCGAAATTACGTATTTACAATTTTTGTCTGTCTGTCGGTCTGTTTGTCTGTCTGTTTGTTCCGGGTAAACTCTGGAACGGCTGGATCGATTTTGACGGGACTTTCACTGGCAGATAGCTGATGACCTAAGGAGTAACTAAGGCTACTTTTTTAGACTAGCTTTGTCCCGCGGCGTTACTCGCGGTACGACGATAACCGCGGGGAACACCTTAGGGTTCAGATAGTCTATACAAATAAATAAATTTTCGGACATCTAAACACACAACGCCATCTAGTCCCAAGATAAGCAGAGCTTGTGTTATGGGATACTAGACAACTGATACAAATACATATATACTTTTTTTTTTGTAAATACAAACATATTATAGATAGAACACACCCAAACTCCGAAACAAATATTTGTAGATCATACAAACACTTGGTCCGACCCGGGAATCGAACCCGAGGCCTCATCATCAGCAGTCGCTCACGCCAACCGCGAGTCCAACGAGGCAGTCAATAAAATTAGTGTGTTTGTAATATTAAAATAACCGCTTTTTACTAAATGCATAATATGTATGTATACACGGTACACATATCAAAATGTAGTTAAAAAAAATGTCTGTCTGTCTGTCTGTCAATAACAGCTTTTTAATCAATGCATATATATGTATACACGATAGATATACCAAAAATGTAGTTAAAAAAATTTTTGGCTGTCTGTCTGTCTGTTTGTTCCGGGAAATCTCTGGAACGGCGGGACGGATTTTCACGGGACTTTCACTGGCAGGTAGCTGATGATCCAGGGAGGTTCAGCTAGTATCTATACTAATATATAAAGCTGAAGAGTTTTTTTGTTTGTTTGTTTGTTTGTTTGAACACGCTAATCTCAGGAACCGCTGGTCCGATTTGAAAAATCGGCGTTAGTTAGCCCATTTATCGAGGAAGGCTATAGGGTATATATCATTACGCTAAGACCAATAGGAGAGGAGCACCAAAAATTTTTTTTTAAAAACGGGGAAAAATTATCACGCGACGGGCAATAGAAGACGCAAACGAGGTTGCGTGGGTCGGCTAGTACGATATAAACGAACCTTTCTGTAAAAAAAACTTGTAGATTCTACTTATACATACATACATAAGCAGTTCCAACAGTATTTCATATTTTACTAGCCGTGCCCGCTACTTCATACACGTTACATTTGGATTTTCAAGTTATTCTTAATTTTTCATCGTTTAAACCTTCCCTTGACTACGACAAACATTTCAAAACCAAAATCAACTAAATCGGCCCAGCCGTTCTCGAGTTTTAGCGAGACAAACGAACAGCAATTGATTTTTTGTATATAAGATAAATAACTCTTTTTTTTTGTAACAAAAGTGATGGTTCTTTAACAACTGTTACGCATGTGTTGTCACATACGTAACAATTCTTACGTATACGCGTATGTAACAATTGTATCACATAGATATATTGAATGTAGCTGCTATTAATGGAACCAGAATTACTATTCAGTTGTACAAAAATGGCGTGCCATTGTCAGGGAAAAACTGACCAGTATTTACTGACCCCAACACTAGCTACACAATAGGTACCCACGTGCAGCCATTAAAGCGAATACTTTTTATCGAAATTGGTCTATCAAAATGTTAGCAAATTATCATTACTTTAGTAGCGTAAAAGGTGAAGTCGAAATAATGTGTTAAATTGTAAAACCTCCATTCAAAGGTTAAGCGTACTTAATGTTTTTTTTAAACTACAAGTTAAAATAGTTGTAAACAAATTGTTACCATCATCTGTTTTTTTATGGTATAGGGGGCAAACGAGCAGATGTATTAACACCAGAGGCGTCAAAAATGCGTTGTCGCCTTTGGGGGATGGGAAAAGGGATGTGGAGAGGATTATGGTGGGCCTCCAGTACTATCACTCACTCGGTGAAACACAGCACAAGCGCTATTTCACACCGGTTTTCTGTGAGACTGAGATATCACTCCGGTAGAGCAAGCCCATTCATGCCGAATCCTGGCTCAGCCCTTTTTAGCCATCTCCTTTTTTACGTAGTCCATCCTAGTTAGTTTCTCTTTGGTTCTTTCGGACATTCTAAGCTATTGAACCCATTAAATTCTCTCCACCATATTTCATTCATCTCTCTTCATCATGGCACCATATACACCATATAGCACATACGTAGGTAGAAATTACCTAAGATTTGCTGCTTCCACGGATTATTGACAACATTCCAAAGAAACTATACAATTTTGAACTCTATTATTATTTTTTATAACAGTAAACTGTATTCTGGCAATAAAAAATATATATTAGGTACAGAATTCTCTTACTCAGTGGATGAAATTTCGTCGAAACTGAACCGAAGTTCAAATCCGATGACAACGCATTTACATTACAACTGCGATAGCGACGCACACGAAGCAATTGTACCCAAGCTTCGGTGAGCTTCAGGTCGTAATTGTCTTCAAGATATCAATATTTGTCTCTGCTAGATTTAAAATATGTGAGTGAGGATACCGGAGGCCCATAGACCCTCAATACGATGGTCAACCATGTGTATTATTACTTCACCATTTGTGGTACGAAACTTAAGATACGTGCGGGACTAACTTAAAATGTGTATTTTAAAATCGGCATTTACCAATCCGATAAATAAAAACTAAACGGCTTTTCAAACTTAAATATGTGTCTCTCTGTAAACTGATAGTTGTGTACTATAAGTATCGCATTGTAAGTTAGTCGGGTAATAAGGTTAGGGTGAGGATGCAAATCTCTTTGCCGACTGCATTTTTGAGCAAAATTTATTCAGAATTCAGTTCCGTATGTTGTCCGTCCGTCAGTCCAGTCCATACAATGTTTTTTAGTATGAAGGAAACTTCCTTATCTTTCAATCCTTATTAATTTTGTGGATAGAAGAGTCATGCTCTCCTCACTATTACAGTCCTAAATTGTATTACGACGTCCAAGTGCATCGCCATTCATACAACAATGGAATATTCTACTTTAAGAGTAACATAATATTACTATAAAAGTACATAAACAACAGATATTGGTGAGGTCATGCTCAAGACTATACATATATACCTACTACTACGATTATATATAACAAAATGATGATAAGAATCACCTTGTTTATGTAGTTGTTACAGTTGCTTACACCTTAATTAACATCGCAAAGATCGTGAAAACTAAAAACACAAATGAAGGATGCGACTGGGAAACGGAACAAAGAATCTTGGTATTGTGGACTGGATGGTGAGGTTATGCTTTTTTTTTTGACTAAAGGCGACGCGCCTTTAATACAACAGTTTGAGAAATATAAGTATGTTAAAATAGCATAATATGTTTGTCTATACAAACTACTACAGAGCAAACTAAACAGAAGTAAACAAATTAATTGCGAAAAGAAGCGACTTTAATGATAGACTCAGCAGTCAAACATAAAACACTTATCATGACGTCGGGGGTTAATCATATCAAAGTTTTTATTTAAATATACGTTAACATTTATTATCTCTCTATATATGCACATATATATAATAATCTCGTTTCATAGGTGTGTCTATAAGTGAAAATAAGCAAGGCATTGCTTACGAAACGACGATTTACAAGTCGATAAAATTATATCCGTAATGTTGCAAAAAAAACATATCACGCTGAAAATTTATGTCCGTAGGTACGTATATTCGCTGTCCGCGTATGTAACTTAGCGCTGTTGGTATTAGAAAATACTGAAATCAAAGTTAGTGCCAAGTTCTCAAAATATGCTTCAAAACAATACATTTTTGATATTGGTTAACATTGTTCATTGAAACTATTAAAACACACGGGCCGATAAACAACACAGGCCTTTGGGCGGCTCAAAAACATCCAACGGCAAGATTACGTAGCCGCACCTTGTCTTGCCCGTCCCCAACCCGCACTTGGCCAGCGTGGGGACGTATGGCCTTAACCCTCTTCTGAAAGGAGACCCGAGCCCAGCAGTGGGACATTATGGGTCGTTGATGAGTCCGACCCGGTAATCGAACCTGAGACCTCTTGATCGGCAGTCGCTTACGCTAATCACTAGCCCAACGAGACAGTCATACTACCAGCCAGTCTATAGTTATCCATTTATAGCGAATTTAGACAACGTCAAATATCTACAGATGTAGGTGTATTTGCTATATACAAAGTCACTGTATCCGTTCAAAAAGTTCGATATTTCTACATAAGTCCGTACTTGTCCTACAATTGCATTACAAAAAATGTGGTATTGTTAAAAGTGAAAATTGTGATTATTTGTGACGAAACCCAATATAATACATGTTTATTGCTCGTTTATGAAATGATTACGTGCAGTTATTTAGAATGGTTTTACTTTGGTTTCTTTCACCTTCGTAAACAATGGCAGTGTTGTGGTAAAGCAACTATAACGCGAGGTCACATTTATTTATTGAACTGTTCAAAATTTAAAGATATTGCAAAAAAACAGTTTTCGATGTGTGAAAAAACAAAAACAAACCAATATGTTGATAAGAAATGATAAAAATATTAGAGTGAAAACTCCAATTATAATACACATGATAAGTTCTTATTTACTTGACAAACGAACTAAGTTTTTGTTAATTATTTTTTGTGGTTTATTTTTTCTAAAAACATATTTGTTAGCACAGCCCTGGACAAGAATTATTTAGTGGACAAGAAGTATTTTCAAGTTTCACAATGACCCACGGCAAAATTAAAAATACATCCAGTTGGTACGAATACAATTGTACAAACCACATAAACATTTGAATTTGTTAAAACCTAGTTACCTGGTAGGGTCAACATTAGTGCTTTTAGTAGATTTAGGAAAGTTATTATGTTTAGGTGGATTTCAGCTATATTTACGTGTATCCTACTAATCCTACTAATATTATAAATGCGAAAGTTTGTAAGGATGGATGGATGTTTGGATGTTTGTTACTCTTTCGCGCAAAAACTACTGAACGGATTTGGATGAAACTTTACAGTAATATAGCTTTATACATCAGAATAACACATAGGCTACTATTTGCCGTAGTAACCGACATATACGAGGGCGGAGCCGCGGGCAACAACTAGTAGGATATATTTAGATTATAGTTCATAGTCCGATAGGTACTAAGACATCTCGATGAGCTGCGTTATGAGTAAGTTACTATCATCTCGCGTGATTACCATGATATCTATAATAAGGCAGCTACGACAACTGTAAAACAATTTATCAGTGCGTGTAATTACGGGTAATTACAAAATAGTCAGTCGGTAAGTCATAGAGTTAGACAAAAGAAGAGAAGCTCGTAAATAAATCGTATTGAACTACAACGATATTTATGAGAAAAACACGATCGACCTTGTTCTATCTCCTTGATTATAAATTAATAAATAGAATATCATAAAATAAATCTAATATTCGCAATAAAAATGTCTCGACTCGACCTCCAAGTGCTATCAATTTTCTTTATAAACAAACTTACTTCCCACGGTGTGACGTGTATTGAAGCTCTAATATGCTGCTTACATATTTTGTTCTATTACCTGGATAGGATTATGAGTTCCAGGGATTTCCTTTCGAGGGTGCACCTGGCTCCCCGGCTTCTAGTACCCGAGACCGTGTGCGGTTTTTAGTCGGTTCGAGTCCGACATAACCACCAGCCGGTGGTATCCGAGGGGATTTCGTCAGTAGTATGAAAAGTATAAACAGGAATAATGAAGAATTATGAGTAATAAGAAATATTAAATCAACAGAATGGTTTTGAAGAATATGCGTTTTTATCGACACATCTGTTTAAATATTCAGACACATAGATACGAGTATGGGATTCATACCTAAATAAGACGATTTTAATTAAAAAACTACATCTTTGTGTAATATATTTATATCGATTGATACGAACGATTGAATTATAAATCAAAAAGATTACCCTTTTTTGTGCGGAAATCTCCTCGGATACCACCGGCTGGTGATTATATCGGACTCGAACCGAATAAACACCGCACACCGTCTCGGGTACTAGAAGCCGGGGAACCAGGGGCGAAAAGATTACAAAAAAAGGTTAACAGTAAACAGATTTTTTTGGAATGAGGGATACTTAGGATTCAAATATTCGTGACTAATATTAAGAAAATACTACTACTACTCTAGAGTTAAGCAATCAAAAATATTTTCTCGAGTATATTCAAAGTCCACATAAATAAACGACTAAAATGGAGGATAAGAAAATGTGTGGTACTTGAGAACGCGAATAATTTCTTATAAAGACCCCGTTAGTCCCCGAACATCATACATTTTTCCTTCTATGTTGAACTTAAACCAAAAGTTATTTTGTGATAAAAAGGAGCGATATAATATCTAACTTTTTTAATCAAAACACTGACATGATACGCTCCTACCGAACAATATCGTAGCTGCGGAACGTGACTTAAACGAATTTCATATGATCCAAGGCATTTCAAATAGCTTTACCTTACAACCTGAAAGTTTATTTGCGTAACAAGTTAAAGCCATTGATTTACTCAGCACTTGAGAAACTAGAGCCATGTACTTATCGCTTATCAAGAATGCTTCAGTGAGTAGCGAGACCGAAAATAAATAACTAAAGTTATCTGGTGAGTAATTCACGAAAGGAAATTGCATCCATTAGTGCATCGTTTGCTTTTTTTTTATGGATGGGCCTGCCACAATGACTCTACTCTGCCTAATGGAAGGCATAAGCAGAATCCAAGAGTGGTGGTCATCATAGTCCAAATGCAGACAATGCAACAATGCAGCATGGTGATCCACACCATGGTGGGCTAGTGATGCTTCTGTATCATTGGGCCTCCGGTCTCGCAATTGTGAGCGGGGGAAAACAACTACCTACTTATGCTTGTCTCAATAAAACTTAACTATTAATTATAAAGTCAGAAACGAAATGTAATTTTCTAACAATTAATATCTTAATATTTATTAACAGGACACCAATGAAACACGACAGCACGATGGCTGTAATTTTACGGTGATTTTCTGTGCGAGTGTAGTACAGCCCCGGTCGAGCCGGCCCGTTTGTGCTGAAATCAGCGTACCTGGTGCTGTACTATTCTTGTGGTATTTAGCGTACAACGAAAAGTATTGTCAATATAACTTTTACGCATTAGATAAAATACACATGGCTTTTTGATAGCAATTACTAAATGGAGCATATTCATGATTATGTAAGTACATTTGTAAATTTACATATTATAAATAAATTACACAAAAATTTACCAATTCCTCTCCAAAATTTAAGGAAAAAGTACACTAGTACTTTGTCTCGATGGGCTCATTGTTCAGTGGACTGTCACGTGACCGCCAGTTTGTTCCTGCCGCACGTTACTTACAACCACGCGTCTTTAATAACTTTGTAAAAATACTTACTTTTTCCTCATTTTGTTATTACTTAACAGAAATAAGGAAAAATAATCTATTGTGGCGTATATTTATTTAATAATAAGGATTTGAACCTCACGTTATTTACACTTCCAAGAATTATACATTGCAAGTATAGCTATATATAATATTTAATAGGTATATATTAAACTTTATAGGTATCAGTCTGTTGACTCTCTATGAAAGGTTGTTTTTTTTTCTCATTTATGTATTGACCTCTTTTGGTTGTTTATTATTGACGATCAGTAACAAGAGGTTTTTATCCTTAATCTTTTAACGTATTACCACAAAAGTGGGGTTTACCTAAAAAAAGTGCCTGTTTGCTATTGACAACTACTTACAAAAACGAGGTAGACCTGACAGATAATACGAAATAGAGTTTACATACAACACACACAAAATAGCCAGTGTCTATTTTTGAGCTTTTAAATGGGACTAATCCCGCCCACATTCCCACCACTGTAACTCCTGGGACTACTGTAACTACACCAGGATCAACAGCAGTGACCCACGAACACACCGAGTTGTGACACTCGGGAAGTCCCAGGAAGAAAATTAACTGTCTTGGAACCCGCAACGAAGTTAATCAGAAGAAAAACAGGAGGAGTTGGAAATGATAAATCCACTTCCCTCCTTAGCAAAGCGGGAGACAAAATGAAGTCAAAATAGGCAGACACCTTTTACAAACCGGGAAGCACCACGGATAAAGTATTAGGGGTCCTAAGTGAGCTATATTTGATTACTATAGTATGTATGGCAGAATCGCCTAAACGCACGGAAATTCACCGCAGTTGACACAAGATCCTCATAGTATACCGCCCCAGATGTAATTTGTAAGCTATTTAGCATTGTGTTACGTTCATTGTACCAAAGACGATGAAGTACATGATGAGCCGATTGTTCACAGCTAATATCAGGTGCCGAGCATTGACACAATGGTGAATCGACTAATTTAAATGAGTGTAGTTTGCTCTTAAAGTTACCGTGGCCTGTAAGAAAATGAGCGACACAGTGATCTACCTCGAGCCATGTCCTCGACAACCGTTCGCGAACAGATGGAAAGAACTGGTAGAGGTGGCGCCCCTTAGATGATTCGTCCCATCGCTGTTGCCATTCATCCATTAGATCGTTATAGACATTGGACTGCTGTTGAAACAATCTTATGATTTTATCGCGGTCTCGTACGCCCAAAAAATCGCATTCCATGTTTTGTAATGTGGAATAGTACATGGCTGCACGTCTTTGCACCTCGAGATCGACCGGAAGGACACCCGCCAACACCGGTAAAGCCTCAGTACTAACCGTCCTATATGCTTTGCACAAGAAGATCAATGCAAGTCGTTGTCCTTGTAACAGTTTCCGACGGACAGCACCTACAGTCGCTCTATCGGCCCACACGGGAGCACCATAGCAAATAGAACTCAAATAAGTAGCTCCATATATAATCTTTAATGTATTAAATGAAAGACCCCATGTGGCAGTTGATATCCTCGTCAGAGCAAAGAAACTTTTTTTAGACTTTTCGTTAACTGTTCTAATATGTTCGATAAATGAAAAAATTCTTTCTAAAACTAATCCCAAATAACAAACCGAGGTTTTATTTTTTATACTAACATTTTGAAATTTAATACACGGCGGTGATTTCAGGTTACCTCTCAGAAGTAGCTGGAAGGTTTTGTTTGGTGCAAAAGTCAAGCGATTACGTACGCCCCAAAGAGATACTAAGTTCAAACATCTATTAGCCAGACTCTCAAGCCCCGCTCTAGTGTCAGATTCCACCAGTAATAAACCGTCGTCCGCATACGCGTTTAGGGTACATCCGGGTGGTACAGGTATTGAGAGAAAATCGTCGAAGCCTATATTCCACAAGTATGGACCTAGCACCGAGCCCTGAGGGCACCCCATCGTAAGCGCCTTCAACACAGAATTGCTCTTAACTACCTAGCAGACAGACAACAGATTTTGAGCTTTTATCAAAAACTGCAATTCGTTATTTATATGATACTAGCTGAACCGCGCGGTGTTACCCGCGGTTATTGTTGAACTGCGAGTAACGCCCCGGGACAAAGTTAGTCTAAAAAAAGTAGCCTAAGTAACTCCCTGAATCATCAGCTATATGCCACTGAAAGTCCCGTCAAAACGGTCCAGCCGTTCCAGAGATTACCCGGAATAAACAGACAGACAGTAGTACCGTGTATACATACATATATATTTATTTAAAAGCGGTTTTTATATTATTACAAACAGACACTCCTATTTTATTTATTTGTATAGATGTATAGATTAGATAAATACAATGTATTATACAAGTAACTTAATTAATTTTCAAAATTAATTTAAAAAAGACAGTTAAATTCATCATTACGAGATGCAATTTCGATGTCATGTGTCAACCAGACTAACATCATTAAGATTCGATCCACCTTTGGTTAAAAGTACCTACTTCTAAGCTTTAGCCTCTTCAAAAATAAATAACTCTAAAAATCCATCCAAAAATAAAAAAGCGCCATTTTAGTTTCTACACAGAGATTCCACCGCTCGCGTGCTACAATAATTGAACCTAATATGATCCAGCCTCGGCCCTACGTTGCTACATACTTAGAATCATCCATATCCTGTTCAGAATGTTCCGCACAGTTCAAGATTTTTATTCTAGATAAAAGTCTGTTGGCTTGATTAACTATCATTGATTTTGAACCAAACGTAGTAGGTCAAGAACCCATAAGTATACCCGTGGTTTAATATATCATGGTTTAAAATTGTAACACATTCATTGAAAACATTTTTAAATGGTAAGTAGGATATTGGTATAAATACTATCGACACTTCAAGATTTTACTTTGAAAATATAGAGAAAACGAAAATATTTAGATAAATCTTCTAGGTACTTATTCTTAGCACGTGAACTCACAGGCACCGGCTAGGTAGTTAAGAGCAAACTTTTGACCGCTATTAACCGCCATCAACGGTAATTTTTCGTATGAAAACCAAGACTGATATTAAGCAAAATAAGAGTAAAAATTTCTTAGAATAAAATAAACAGAAATGTATAAACTAGTATTGAAACAATTCAATTGTTGCTTCTCTAGCAACGCTGTCGACAAAAGAGAAAAATACATAAAGACAAATTGTCCAGAATTAATAAAAGTAACAATTCTATTAGACAACCGCAAACGACTACCATTGGTCGGACGGTCGTAAAAGGAAGAATTAAAATACCGACGCTCATAAACGATTTGTTTGTACAATCCTCGGCGCGAGTAATAACTTCGTAATTGGTTCACAAATGATCCATCCAACATTAACACGACACCCGCGATCGTTAATTGACGTTCTGAAACAGATCTAGAAAGTATTAATACTTTGTAAGATGCCCATGAGGGTCGAGGGCAAGAATCCAAAGACGCCCTCTACTCGTGGTTCACCGGTTTGAGTCGAATTCAATATCAGTCTATCTATAGCAGTTCACTGGTGTATTGAGTTCTCTCCAATTGTACAGGTATATTTCAGAAAAATCCCTAACTTCTACACTCATCCCAACTTTCTCCCAAACGGCTACTTTTTGTAGACTGGCTTCGCTCCGCGGCTTCATCCGCGGTACTACAATAAGCGCGGGTAGCACCGCGGGGTTCAGCTGGTAATTAATATAATTATATAATATGCCGGTCAATATCCTTTTTCCAAACCAATAATATGTTAGTCAATAAACACACGGTCGCCTGATAGTAACTCAACATTGTCACACACGCTTGAAGATTGCAAAAACTGCGCCTCGCAGAAAATATCTTTATTTTATTATATTATTATATTCTTCATTTTCTAAACAAATTAAATTCCGAAATCTTCATTTACTTTAAATTTATTTATTTGGCATCATAAACATTACTATTGATGCATTGGCGGACTTAAAGCCCACGGTTTTCTCTATCAATCTAACCATTGGGTGATTCTGAGAAAATAGTTACATTTATTATTATTGCAATAAATTTCTAAACGAAATATATATTCATATACCATTTACTCGTATAATATTTTCTAGCACTGACAAATATTTCAAGTACACTTTTTACAGTTTTTAATGACGTTATCAGACAGGATAAAGTAGTTTATATTTTAATTTTAAAGGAACGTTTAACATATCACTTACATATTTCTTAAAACTAAAAGGTACCATTGTTAAAACCTGTTACCCTTATCTGTTTCTCGAAGTACGTGTTACTTGTACAAACCACGTGTATTGGTTGTACGACGTATGAAAAATACATTTAATCTATACAAATAAATAAAATTGGAGTGTCTGTTTGTAATATTAAAATAACCGCTTTTTACTTAATGCATATGTATGTATACACGATACATATATCAAAAATGAAGTTAAAAAAAATTTTGTCTGTCTGTCTGTCTGTCTGTCTGTCTGTCTGTTTGTTCCGGGTAATCTCTGGAACGGCTGGACGGATTTTGACGGGACTTTCACTGGCAGGTAGCTGATGACCCGGGGAGTAACTTAGGCTACTTTTTTTAGACTAACTTTGTCCCGCGGCGTTACTCGCGGTACAACAATAACCGCGGGTAACACCGCGGGGTTCAGCTAGTGTAATATAAAATGTCAGCGGTACATTCTTTTAAAAGGTTCAAATAATTGCACATTATTCCATTGGCTTAAGTTTTCAAGTTCAATGCGTGGCTTCTTAGAAATGTTAAAACAAAAGAACTGCTGAAGATTCACCTTCATGGTTGTCAAAATTGGTAAATTATGAATAGTTTAAATACTCGTTAAATTCAGAACATCTTTGCTCTTGCTTACTACCTAAGCGCTTGACCGTTTTACACACTGGATCCAATCCCACATTTAAAAAGTGTAGCCACTAAGAACTTTGTTTGTAGTTATGAAGGTCATTTTGTACCGCATAGTAAGCAAGTTTATTGAAAAGGCTTATGTCACAGAAAATGAAAGAAGATCAAAAGGTGACCGAATATCTTAATTCGTTATGTTCATGTTGGAAAATTACGTGAAATATAGATATCAAATATTAAAAAATACCATGTACTGTTGATTTACATGTGCATATGGTATAACGTTAGACTGATGTCTCCGATAGAAACATACTTTTTTTTTCTAATGATGTAGGAGGGCAAACGAGCAGACGTATCACCTGGTGGTAAGTGATTACCGCCGCCCATAGACACCTGCAACACCAGAGGCGTCACAAGTGCGTTGCCGATCTTTGGGGTATGGGGAAAGGAATGTGGTTAGGGGTTGGAGTATGGGCCTTCGGTATCCTCACTCACTGGGTGAAACACAGCGCAGGCGCTATTTCACACCGGTTTTATGTTAGGCCATAGCCACGGAAATATTTTAAACAAGTTACTATCCGACTAAGAATAATATTTTTGGCAGTCTATTATGTTCGTATGTTCCACCTAGCCTCGAAACTACTAAAATGATTTTAATGAATCAAGTGTCAAGTTCTAATAATGGTGGTGACAGGCTAGATAAATTTTATTAAAAGTTTTTACATAGTCTTTATAGCTTTTTAAACTTTTTCTTGTTAGCAATTGTGAAGGCGAAAAGGGGAATTCTTTTTTTATCATCTTCTTACTACTTTCCCAAGTATATTTGGGATCGGTACAATAAGATTTCTCCTTCCACTCTGCTCTATCACTCGTCAGTTCACTCGCTCTTAAGACATGTCTTCATTCACGCAGTTTATCCATCTTTTCTTTTCTCGTTCTCTTCTCTTACTTATATCAACTTCACTCGGTTTTTATACATTACCAACAGTCTAGTTCGAAAGGTCAACATGATAACACTGTTGCGAGACCATGCAGATCTTCTGAGAGCAATTAGTTATAACAAAAAAAATATTATGAGCAAAAAAGCTGCCTTTTAACGAAACATAAAATAAAATCAATTAACTGTAAGAAAACCATTATAGTAATAATAAAATAAAATAATAAAAAAATAACCGACATAAAATTAAAATGGAACCACACGGAAAATACCGCACACAGCTTTCAAATGAAAAAAGAATCGTCAAAATCGGTTCACCCAGTCAAAAGTACTGAGGTAACAAACAAAAACAAATACAACCGAATTGATAACCTTCTCCTTTTTTTAATTCGGTTAAATATCTTTTATCTCCTGAATACCCACTACTTATTGGAATATATTAGTACAGCCACAACAGCCTCTTAAGGTATAGTTTTCGAAGGCAAAAGCTTCTAGTTTCAAGAGTATTGAATTTATAATTTGAAAATTCAACTTAAATTACCAATTGTAAACTATACCGAAATAGTTTTTAATATCTAACATTAACAATGACATAACTTGAATGTAGTGAAACACGACATTCTGCGATCGTGAGATAAATAAAACAGTTCACACCAAAACATTTGCGATGCTCAACAAACGAAATATATCTGTTCTCAAGTTGATTGTGGCAATTAATACAGTTGATCTTGTTCACTAGTATTTTTAACGACCGAATATTTTACTTTTCGCTACTACTGTTTTGAAATAATTACAGTTCAATGAATCCTACAATAAAATATTTAGTTACTGGTTTTCGACCTTATATAATCTCGCCTGCACTTTTGTTCCTAGTCACAGATTTTTTGATCAGTCTCTAAAGATATTTTGACTGTAAAGTATATAGTTCCTAAATAATATTTAGAGCCTAAACTTAACGGAGTTGTGGCGGTTTTCTGAAGATGTCAACGGTTTATCTGCAACTAGCAAGGTCGTAAATTGGCCTTTTTCAGTACATAATTCTATCGTCCTTCGATCAACAATGATACCCATCATTATGGATCTGGAGACAATGCAGTGCCTAAGCCTAATCGAGCAAAAGACAAAAAGAAAAGGACAGTATTTTTGTACGCGAAGTTTTAATATATACTTTTATTTTCAAGTTTTTAGTTTGTATTTCATTACATAGTACTTCTCATCTGTGTTCTACTAGTCAACCCTTTTCATCTGATACCCATATAGTGGTAGTCGTGACAAAATGTGTAAACCACCATTTTGTGGCATCGGCCATCTTAGATTTTAATTTGTTTTCATAGTGAACTGTGTTCTACTAGTCAAGACTTTTATTTGATACCCATATTCAGGTGGTCTTGACAAAATTTGTAAACCGCCATTTAGTAGCGGCGGCCATCTTGGATTTACAATGAAACAGACTTTATATAATTGTATTGTCACCATACCTCTTTAGAAATTGATCTGAAATTTGGTACACAGCTTTTTGTACCAAACTTCAGATCAATCTGTCGACAGGAACGGGGTCAAATTTCAGTTACTAGATTTGACCCAAACAAACAAATAACCAAGGCAAGCTAAAATAAAAACCACTTAGTAATTAATAATAAAAAAAAACCTTTTAGAAATTTCTCATGTTCCATGAATTATGTTTTTTGAATTTATGTTATGAATAAATTTATGTTATCCTTTGCCTGTGTATATACATAGGAAAAGGTTTTCTTAACTATTCATGATGACGAAGATGAGATAGTGTTTGTGAAATAAGCATTGTGCCTGCCACGTAGTAAGCATTTTCCGATAAGAAAATAGGGAATATTAATGATTTTCAACAAATGTAATGTGTAAATCTTATTTCAATTGAATTGGTTAACTTTCGGTTCCTACTGTGTTTCTCTAATATTAATGCTCTCTCATTTTTTCGTTAATGGTTATTTTAATTTTCTTGTTCAAACGCCGCGCTGCGTTGATTGCTCGTCGTTATTGTAGTTAGTAGTAGTAGCTGAAGTAGAACCCGTTATTTTGGATTCTCGAGAGGAATCACAGGACCCTCTCCTGCCGGCTGACGTAGGTGATCATTAGTAAATAATGCTTTGAAGATTACCGGCCTGTGTCTGACCCTAAAGTGCGACATGCTACGGAGCGTCTTCGCTTCGCTGGGATCATCAGGAATCCCACTCAGGTGAGGGTTATCTGTAACTAGTAGATGGAACGACGTACGTCAGGGCTCTAGGCTTTTCTTTTCGAAGGTACACCTGGTTACGTTTTTGTTCGTTTGGAGTCCGACACAACCAGCAGTAGTTATTCGGGAGGATTTCCGCAAAAAAATGCACACACTGAAAATTATCTACTAACTATAATAATAAATTATTAGCTTTGACATAAACGAGAATCTAAAAAAATACGAGTAGGTAAGTAGTGAGGTTCCTTACACGCCTACTCACCATGTAATCAATTTTCCCGCAATGTAAGTTAAGTTTCAATTAAAAATGAAGTCAGAAGAATATAAAGGCAATGGCAGCAACTATCTTAAATAGTAATAATGAGATAATCATATTACTTAGTTTGTTTGTGATTCACTATTCATTTAATTACAAATTCTTACTTAACCAATTCTCGAAAGGTGGCATCTAATATGCATGATGGCTCACAATTTACTAAATACTAATGCTGACAAACTACATGGAGTAGTTAAAAATGGCAAATAATTCGTAAATCACTAATAATATTTATAGAATACTAACTGACCCACGCACTTTATCTTCGTCACCTTGCAATAGTTCTCTATTCCTATTGGTCAAAGCGTGATGTTAGCTATCCTAACTTACACACGCCAACAAAACACTCATCTACACAAATAAATAAAATTGGAGTGTCTGTTTGTAATATTAAAATAACCGCTTTTCACTAAATGCATATGTATGTATACACGGTACATACACCAAAAATATGGTTAAAAAAATTGTTGTCTGTCTGTCTGTTTGTTCCAGGTATCTCCTATCCAGGTAACCAGGTATATCCATGTTCGCGGAGTGTTATCCGCGGTTATTGTTGTACCGTGAGTAACGCCGCGGGACAAAGTTAGTCTTAAAAAGTAGCCTAAGTTACTCCCTAGATCATCAGCTTCCTGTCAGTGTAAGTCCCGTCAAAATCCGTCCAGCCCTTCCAGAGATTACCCGGAACAAACAGACAGACAGACAGACAAAATATTTTTTAACTACATTTTTGTACATGTACCGTGTATACATACATATGCATTTAGTAAAAAGCGCTTATTTTAACATTACAAACCGACACTCCAATTTTATTTATTTGTATAGATACAGGAAAGTTTTTGTTTATAGCCTAAAAAATCTGGTATCTATACATAACTCGTACACCGAAGTTTATGTTGAGTATTGACTTTTATTATTTAGTTTCACGACTGGTTAGTTCAAAACTGAATTGGTTTTTTCGGTTCGGTTGGCGGTACTACCCTCGCACCGAAAATCAACGTAAAATGACAGCGATCATGCTGTCGTGTTTCGTTGGTGAGTGCGAGACCGGAAGCCCAACGATGCAGAAGCATCACTAGGCCGCCATGGTGTGGGTCACCATGCTGTATTGTTGCATTGTCTGCATTCGCAGTATGGTGACTACCAGTCTTGGAGTCATTTTGGCAGGGCCAAACATAAAAAAAGAAATGGCGCGAAGATATTATATTATTATTATATTTTATTAAACCGAGATTTTGTGGCCGTTTGTTACGATAAATCGGAAGTATCCTCGGCTCCTCGCAAGGACGAGGTGTTTGTGGCCGTGTAGTGCGTTAAAAACATTTCGGATAGCACGTGTTTGACTTGTAAATCGGAATCGTTGTGTAATTGACTACGGAACAGCAGCATAGTCAAGGGGTACCCCTTCGCCTTTAATTAGGCTAATCGGATCTTGGAAGCTGACAACACGTACCGATGATTCAATTATTGTATTGTAACGAGGAGAATTACCTCATGATATCTGGTCACCAGGTGGATTGTTTTGCGACCTGCTGGCTATATCTATAGGCCCGTATGAATAGCAATGGTTCCACGGGAACGCAACACCTGGTGATCTGATTCAGTATTTATATCAGTTGTCTAGTACCCATAGTAAAAACTCTGCTTTGTTTGGGTCCAGGAGGCGTTGTGTGTATATTAATAGGAATAATAAAGCCTTTAATTCGGGCCTACGATACATTATGATTCTTACACTACTGCACTGTTATATACATACACTAACTGAGCAGGGTACCGCGGGAAAGTCTCGTCAAAATCGGTTCAGCCGTTCCAGAGGTTACCCGGAACAAACAGACAGACAGACAAAAATTTAACAACATGTTATTTTGGTATATCTACCGTGTATACATACATGGGCATTCATTAAAAAGCGGTTATTGTGATATTACAAACAGACACTCCAATTTTATTTATTTGTAAAGTTGTATAGATAAGATTATTTGTAAGACTAGCTGAACCCCGCGGTTAATGTCGTATCATGGGAACGCCGCGGGAGAAAGCTAGTCTAGAAAAAAGTAGCCATAAGACCCGTATTAACTTTGATTAGTGCGAGTGCAGGTGATCATTAATTGTTAGAATTTACGTGTGTACAGCGAATTCGTGGTCCACACGACAGGCAGACGCAGTCCCAAAATATTTATTTTATTTTATTTATTTAGCAAAGGAGTCTAATATAATCAATAGTATTTTAATGGTATTTTTAAGGAAATTTTAGAATATAATTTTTTACCTTTACAAAGGTTGTAAAAAGGACTTAAAATGAATCAGAAAAATGAAAATGGATCTAAAATTAAACATTTATTAAATCATTATTCATCGCATAAAAAATGAACTCTAAAAATAATTCTGATTGGGTAAAACCCAAAATAACGACAGCCTATGTGAAAAATGTACGTGAAAGGCGCCTCAATTTACTTATTTTGTACATTAAAGAAATTCACAAACGTTACAGTTGCTACTTTGTCTTTTTTCTCTATTTTCACATTATTGTAGTTGATTGGCAAAAGTGTGACTTGCAAACAATTGTATAAATTTGCATCGTTTAAGGCATTATTATCTGAAGCCTGTTTGATGTACCTGCGGTTTTTATTGACGTATTTACTCGTTTTGTAATGATTGTCATTTTTGTTTTGATCTTTGTTCTACTGATGTGTTTTTCTATAGTTTCGTTTAGATAAATATTTCCTTCTCTCTCATAACACATACTTATTTTTGTATAATATTAACTGACACGGTAAACAACGTTCTGTCCTAATAGATTTATAAAAGATATATAATCGTAGTTTTAAATGAGGGATAATAATTGGTATTCTCTGGCAATTCTCATACCTAATAAATATACCAAAAATTGTAATAAAATCAATAAGTGCAACAACACCTTGACATTTACGAGATATTTTAGAATTGCAAGATAGATAAAAAAATATCAAATTGTATTCAGTATGCATAAACGCTTATATACCTATACCAGAATAACTGTTCAAGAATAGTTTGCCTGACCTTCAGGTCGAACACACCCTGTATAGTATATGTGTATACAGATGCACTGTTGTACCTCTATTGTGTATTACAAATAGAGTCATCAAATAAACCACTTGAATATCGTGAATTAGATGTATTTTACAGTAGCCTATGTAGGTATTACAAGTGTGGTCACAGTTATGTTCGTAAGGTGTGCCTGTTGTGAGCCTGATATTAGATGGTATTGAACCTTCCTTGAAATTTTGGATACAAACTAGTAGGTTTTTTTCATTGAAGGTCTGCAAAATAGACTCCGAAAGCTAGAGTAGAATCCTTGTGTGGGGGTCACCAAACTCATTGCGAATCTAGACAATGTAGAATTACCTACACAATGGCGGCCTGGTCAGATGCTTTTTCACGCCTCGCTTAAACAACCCGATTTTCCCTTTCAGCCCCCCAAATAGGCGTGGCGTTACTTGTCTTCATAATGTCATGTCCGATACATACTAGCTATAGGTACGCTACCACGCTCTGCTGTGCACGTTGTGTTTGCTTAATAAAAAACCTATTATAAAGTGGTTGAAGTGTATTGTAGGTGTATCGAGTCAATGCATCTAGATCTTGAGTTTTTGAAGACTGTACAAACCAACTTTTTCCTATAAATCATTTTTCTAATTATTCAATATGGGAAGACAAACAGCAGATAATAAAATGTACTTAGGATTGTAACTTAAACCTAAACATTATTAATATAAAATTCACTATGTTGTCCACCGATTACTTGTGGCTCTCAAATCTATAAGCAAGCAAAACTGCAAAGTAATTAAATATAAAAATATTAGTTGAATGTAACGTGATATGCAGGTAGTAATTTACGACATAGCAATATAAAACTTCTTAATAGTGTTAGAAATATAAATAACAACGATGCTATTAACATAAATAACCAACGATTTATTTATGTTAGTACATTGCATGCTAGATATAATAGTCTTAAGAGAAAAAATTAATTTAAATATATTTGGGACCTACTGCAGTGAATGGGAAATATGAACCCTGGAAGATTACTGTAAAAAGTGTTTACTAAAGTGAGTTTATAATGCGGTTCTCCGTATCCCTGGCAGTCACAGCCTCCCACGTTATCACCAGAAACAAAAACAGCACTATAGTTATTTTTAGATAAATGTGCAAATAAATGCTGTCCTTCGCCACTCCTACAACGATATTCGTATTTTACAATAGTGGCAGTAGCGATGTTCCCGTAGCGACCGAATTCAGTACCGCTAGTGGCTCATGGTGGAGGTCGTCTAGACGTACAGGGGGTTAAATCCATGGGAAGTTTTATTAAAATATCGAAACACAGGTGGTTGTATTGACTTCCACGTGTATAATACTAGCCGACCCACGCAACCTCGTTTGCGTCTATTATTTGCCCGTAGTGATAATTTTCCCCCGTATTTGTAACATTCTTCATTGTTGCTCCGCTCCTGTAGGTCTTAGCGTGGTGATATATAGCCTATAGCCTTCCTCGATAAATGGGCTATCTAACAGTGAAAGATTTTTTCAAATCGGACCAGCGGTTTCTGAGATTAGCGTGTTCAAACAAACAAACAAACAAAACAAACTCTTCAGCTTTTATATATTAGTATAGATAAGCTTGAGTCTGATCCAGCAGGGTTTGGGACAGACTCTTGCGGCGAAACAGTGATACACTAATATAGAAACAAACTCACATTACATTTCTTTAGTAATCTGAGGGAACAAAGATTAGCCCGCTGTATTTCTTAATATGTTTGTTTGTGTATTTATAACTTCTATCTATATGTCTTTATAACTTCTACATATAAATCTATACAAAGAAATGAAACTGTCTGTTTGTAATATTTAATAACATACATGCTAATGGACTTTCACTGATAGGTAGTTAATGATATAAGGAGTAACTTAGAATACTTTTTTTAGACTAGCTTTGCCCCGCGGCGTACTTGTAACACCGCGGAGCTCAGCTAGTACCTATCACTATAAAGTCATACACGGTGCTTGTGTATTTACAAGTTTCCTCACGTTCATCTATAAACTAGTATCTCTACGGTAAAAAAAATAACAGATTACACATTTGTACATTCGTTGATTGTCGACCGCCTAGTCTCTTTAGAGCTGTTGTTAGAGTAATGCAGGTTAATTCTTATGTTGACGTGCTGTGTGCCGTCCTGGGATCAATTCGTGGGTTGAGAGTGGTCTATGAGTTTTCTACTCAGAAATGATGTCACAGCTCGCAGCACGGCGAGAAAATAAAACGAAAACAAAGTCTCTGTCCTCCTAAAATGTAGCTACTGCATTAATTTAATTAACATTTGCTTCCTTTGGGGTGTACGCGATTATCTACTACTAGCGTTCGTTCGCACAGACACTAATAAGTGTAACATTTCCAAAATTACTTTCTTAGTGCTCACTTACGTTATATGTATAAAGAACCTGTATGCAAAATTTCAGAATTCTAGCTTACACGTGAATATAAAGTTTGATCTTTTATAATATTGGTACAGACTAACGTAGAACTAAGTTTTCGCATATTTTAACATATATATATATATCTATTTATCTATACTTTGAACTAAACCCTTCCCAACCTTTAACCGATAGAAATCGATAGAGATAGTATTAAAATGACCACTTTTTAATAAATGCATATGTATGTACACAAGGTACATATGCCAAAACTGTATTTAAAAAAATTTTTGTTCCGGGTAATCTCTGGTACGGCTGGACCGATTTACGGAACTTTCACTGGCAGGTAGCTGATGTTCCAGGGAGTAACTTAGGTTACTTTTTTAGACTAACTTTGTCCCGCGGCGTTACTCGCGGTACGACGATAACCGCGGGTAACACCGCGGGGTTCGGCTAGTATTAAATAAAAAATATGTATCTCATTATAGTTACAAGTAGTTAGGTATATAAAAAAAACTATAAAAACAAGGTTTTCTTCATTGAACTAAATCCTTTGAGTAGTTTTGTGTCAAAGCTGTCACACACTCAGATGTTATTCATGGTCGTGATTTTTAAAGTTACGCTTTAAACCAATAAATCAATTAAGGTTTCTCCAAGTCTGGTTTATACTTTTGTTGAATGAAAAGGAATTGAAAAGAAAAACATCAGTTTCTAAATAATATCACATTAAACATTCAAAGATACACGCGTGATCACATAACCCTTCTCAACACTCGGGTAAAAAATAATTAGACAATTGTATCAGACAAATTAGAAAATCATAGTAAAGCGACATCAGGAATAATAAATTAAAATACTTAGGTATACAAACGCGTAATTAAAAAAAAAGTTATGTCTTTGATTACTTTCACAATAGTAGTCAATTTGTGGAGCCCTATTCAATTTATAATGCATTATTTTACACGCTAATTTCAGTCATTATATTAAGCCATGCAACACTTGTTTCAATTTAATACATCTGTACAAATAAATAAAATTGGACTGTCTGTTTGTAATATTTAAAAGTAATTCATTTAAAAAGGTTTTTTTTAAAACAAGCTTTTATTACTTGTTGATAAAAAAAATATACACAACTGCATTGTCAGTAGAACTAAAGGTATATTTCAAATTTCAGCTCAATCGGAATTCGGGAAGTGGGTCAAATTTAACTTGTAACATTTGATTACCTACAGACAAACATCGGGACAAGTGAAGCTAAATAAAAGCTTGTAAAATAACCGCTTTTTAATAAATGCGTAAGCTTGTATACACGATATATGTATCAATTTTTTTATTATTTTATTTTTATAAGTCTGTCTATTTGTTTGTTTCGGGTAATCTCTGGAACGGCTGGACCCATCTTGACGGGACTGACCCACTGGCAGATAGCTCATGATCTAGGGAGTAACTTAGGCTACTTTTTTTAGACCAGCTTTGCCACCCGGCGTTACCCGGTACGACAATAACCGCGGGTTCAGGTAGTATTATATAAAAATGCTAGTGATTTATATGTATCGTATGCTCAACGTAAGCAAAATTAAAAATACATATTGTTTCTGCTATCTGCAATTTCTTACAAGGAAAACAACAAAAGAAAATTATATTAAGAATACCTACTCTTAGTTAGATTCACAATTTAATTAAAACTTCCACGAGAAACCTGTCTAAAACACCTTCTTTGACCGAGTATAATCAACACAATTAAAGATATAACAATACATAAAAATCCGTTTAAATAATTGCAATGCTAGCCGTGATACAAACTTGTCACACATACTAAAAGCAACCATAACAAAACTCGATTAAAATAAAACACAGATTAAAAATGCATCAGGCCGGTATAGCCACATCTATGGCATGGCATCCAAGGTTGTAATCATTAAGTTTTTTGACTGTTTCGCATAGTTACTATCAATATTACCTTCAATTTTGACATGTCGACCCGCTACCAATTACATGCAAGTATCACAACACTTGCGCGAGAAGCGACCGCGCAGCGCGACACTCGGATTGTCACTGGCATGGCACGTCATGACTGATCGAGAATGAAAGTTCTAATTATTAGTAGCGAAAAAAAAAATTGGACAATTCCGAGTTTGAATCGTGCACCTCCCGTATCCGTCCGTCACAAGTCAGGGCGAAATCTAACTTATCTTTCGCATTCTTAAACTATTCCCTCAAACATATCGATAAGCGTTCCTGTCTTGTCTTGTCAATCTCCCAAGCTCTAAATATTTGTTTATTCATATGGATAACAATCGTTGCAACTCTTATCTAAGTTTACAAAACTGTGAATACATGTATAGCCTATAATAGTTATCTTTACATCTATACAAATAAGTAAAATTGGTGTGTGTTTGTAATATTAAAGTAACCGCTTTTTACTAAATGCATATGTATGCATACACGGTACATACACCAAAAATGTAGTTTAAAAATTTTTTGTCTGTCTGTCGTGTTTGTTCCGGGTTCTCTGGAACGGTTGGACCGATTTTGACGGGACTTTCACTGGTAGGAAACTGATGACCAAGGGAGTAACTTAGGCTACTTTTTTTAGACTAACTTTGTCCCGCGGCGTTACTCGCGGTACAACAATAACCGCGGGTAACACCGTGGTAGACAATAAACACATAATGTGTGTGAAAATTTATTGGTAGACTTCGAAGAGGTATCTATCTTTATATATATAATTCTTCTGTGAGTGTGTATGTCACTGAACTACTCTCAAACGACTGGACCGATTTTGATGAAATTTTTTGTGTGTGTTCAAGGGGATCTGGGAATGGTTTAGATTCACAATTTTGTCCGCTGGACAATGTTTTTTTAATTAATTTTTAATTTATTAGTAGTTATGGCAAAACGACGTTTGCCGGGACAGCTAGTACTAATATATAAAGCTGAAGAGTTTGTTTGTTTCTTTGTTTGTTTGAACACGCTAATCTCAGGAACCGCTGGTCCGATTGAAAAAATTCTTTCAGTGTTCGATAATATATTTATCGAGGAAGGCTATAGGTTATATATCATCACGGTCGGACCAATAGGAACGGAGCACCAATGAAAAACGTTTCGAAAACGGGGAAAAATCTCACGCTACGGGCAATAGGAGACGCAAACGAGGTTGCGTGGGTCAGTTAGTATTAATATAAAGTTATAAAATCGACATAAAATATATAATTATGATCATATGTTGATGAATAAGAATATACAGATATAAATATTAGGGAAGGTAAATATAACATTATTTGAATAACTACATACAATAGAAAGTTTCTACTCTCAAAAAAACGTATCCAACCAGCCACTCAGTGCAACAAGGCTGAGAATTTTACTAGCCCGTGATGAAAACAACCAAAACTATTTTTTTTAATGTGTGTGAAACCATGTGATGAAATTTAAACGAGGTTAATCGATATACTTCTTCTGAAAATTTATGTAATATATGTAGAATCAATATATATTTTTTTCTTTTCGTCTAAGTTTTGAATAAGGCTGTGAAATGCCGGCAAAAACACCAGAATTTACTCTTTTTAAATTTTTGAGAACATTATTATTGTGTATGCAACAACAAGCAAAGGTAAAAGAAAGCCGAATGCGCTGGTATGGCTCTATCATCAGACAAAATGACGAACACTCGGTCAAAAAGGAACCTTAAAATCCTTGACTAGGAAGGGGAAGACCACTCGCCACCTGGTGGTCGAATATGCAGAAAGAGATCCAGCAAGAGAATCTGAGCCCACAGACAATCCAGAACAGAGTTCTCTGGCGCAGTCATATAAGGAGACCCTGACCGCAGCTAAACTGGGAAGAGAGGTGGACAAAAAAGAAACAACAACATAAAATAGCACTTTTAGTGCCTAATTTTCAAATAAATAAAATCCATCACAGAATCATGGACGAGAAAAAGGAACATATAAAAGAGATATGTACATTTACTATGATTTAAGCTGTGTAGTGTGTATACATGTTCAAAAATACCAATCGAATTGAGAACGTTCTGCTTTTGAAAGACGGTTAAAAACATATAGCAGTGATAAGTAGAACTATGAATAATAAAAAAATTACAACTAAAAAATATGTATCTAATCAAATCTCTAACAGGAATATCAAAGTTTCTAGGAATAGAGGCTAGGGGATAGGAAAGCGATATTGCTTGTACCAAAAAGAATGGAAAATGAAATCGATGACAACTCGAGGACGCGAATACAATAGCCGACTGACTGTTACTGGAAGATCTGGAGCCTTATCTTCATCTTCCAATTGGTGATAGGGATGAAAGTGAGCCATATTCAGAGTAGGTGCCAGATCGGACATTGTAGGCACACATGACATTTTTTGACGGTAAATTAAATACAAATCTGAAATGTTTTAGTTCGATGATGGACTGTCAACAGTAGAATAAAATCAAAAACGTTAGTATTTTATGCTAAAAAATAGTAAGGACCTGTTACACCACTTACTGCCAAAGTTACTGATAAACTAATGTAAACTTATTACTTATACTGTCAAAAACTACAGATTTCAATTTCACAAGTCTTGGAAAGTTGCAGGCAGTTATCTGTAACTATCTGAAAGTTTATGAGAAACTGGTCCTAAATGTATTACATAAAATTATGGTATTGCATACAAATAATAATCTGTTTGTTTGTTTATGTTAAAAAACTTTTTGAGGCGATAATCTTGTCGTACGTTTCATTCAAATCTCCTAAAATTATGCATATTGCAGGGATCCAAGAAAAGAAAAAATACTGGAGTTTCATACTCCAACCCATCCCCACATTCTTTTCCCCATCCCCCAAAGATCGGCAACACACTTGTGACGCCTCTGGTGTTGCAGTTGTCTATGGGCGGCGTTAATCGCTTACCATCAGGTGATATGTCTGCTCGTTTGTCCATATACCATAAAAAAAGATAGATCAAAGTTCTGTAGAAAGACTGTTGTTGCACTTTTAGGGCGTCTCAACTAACTGTTTGCATATAATTAGTCAGAAGCCCCATGGCTCCACAAAAAGCACATAGGTGCAGTTCCACTAGTGCTCGCTTTTTGGGGTGGAGCGAACTGAGATCGATGTCCCCCGCCTTAAGGTATCTCGGCCTAGTTTTAAGCAGTCGCTGGAGCTTCGAAGAGCATTTGTGATTCTTACCATTATTAGATCTGAAGTGATGTGGTCCAGGTCTTTTCAGAGTAGGGTCGCGCTAGTCTATATAATTATCATCTTTATTTATCTTTTATGAAAAATAAATTTAAATCTATTGGCTTAGAACTCAACTCAGAAAAAAGCGAAATTTTTATTTGTGACAACACAGACAGACTCTTGATTATACCAAAATTTAATTCATTGGCATTAACATTAAAGTTTTAGAAAAAAAATATCTTCTTGGGTCTTCGGTCTTGGAAGATAGTTTTCAGGCCATAGAAGACAAAATTTTGATGAATTTTCGGATCGTGTATTGCATCGTTTTACGCAATTATGTATGTATTTTTAAACAAAAAAGACACCTAGATACATCAACCAGTCTTGCTGAGCGTGCTCGTTTGTTGGCTGTGGGAAAGTGGGAATCAGGTTTATGGATTTAGGCACTTCCTTGTCTACTTGACAGTCCCGGACATCATGGCCTTTCTTATAGCAGAAACGCTGACCGTATATCTCGACACGCCAATATTAACGACATTATCCGTCGTGCTCTTGTTACCGCCGGTGTTCCAGCTTTACGTGAACCAAATGGTCTGGTACGAGACGATGTCAAGAAACCGGATGGTATGTCGTTACTGCCATGGAAGATGGGTAGGCCTTTGGTATGGGACGCAACTTGCGTCGACACCCTCGCACCGTCTCATCTTCCAAGTACAGCTGGTTATGCCGGCGCTGCTAAGCCTGAAACGGCGTAAATACTAAAATGTAATTGGTAATTACATTTTTGAACCGTTTGGGGTCGAGACGCTGGGTTCATTGGGTCCGAGTGCTCGTGCTGTGTTTGAACAACATGCTAAGCAACTGATCGACACTTCTCATGACCAGAAGGCCGGCCCTTTTCTAGCACAGAGAATTAGCATTGCCATCCAACGTGGCAATGCTGCCAGCCTTTTGGAAAAGCTACCAGTAGGCGATAAAGCGGGGGAATTTTTTGACCCTTGAGACAAAAGACATCCGCTAAGAACGAATTTTATGAAACTCCGCGCCTAAGGAGGTAAAACGGTGGTTGGAAGTTTGTAAGAAAGTCCTATGTTTTTGAAATACGAGACTTGAAATTTGAACTATATTCTCAGTACATGGTGTGGAAGTGCACTAATAATGTATCTTTAGAAATCAGCTCCCTTTTGGGGTTAAAACAGGGGAAGGTAGTTTGTATAAAAGTCCAATGTTATTAAAGTTAAAGTAATTATAGCAGAAGGATTTTAAATGGTATTTAAGTATAAAAATCATCATATACATATACTTGCTGAGCCCTGTGGTGTTACCCACGATACAACAACAAGTGCGGGTAACACCGTTGGACAAAGCTAGTTATATTAATGTAATAAGGTAATTATTTTATACTGATAATTTTTAGGATACTGTTTGACGAAGACAAATACAGATTGCCTTGCGCCAATTGCGTTGCGTAGACAGAAGTATGCATGTAAACCTTGAACATGTAATCAGTTTCTTAAACAAAAGGAAGTACTCACTTATGAAGATATTAGCTATTTTTAGCCACATTTCTAGAGCACTGTTATTTTGCATGTCATTGTGTTAAAACTACATAATATATGATTGTAACATTCCGAGATTTTCAGCCTAATAACGTCAATGGCCTTATTATATTTTATCAGTATTCCTAAAGATGGATAAATTATTTAGTTCTAAGCTTTTACCTAGATGAAATCAGAAAAGATTAATACTTTAAACTACATACAGACTTTTCTGAGATACGATTGGTTATAAGATTTCTCCGTCTGGTGTTAGATTAAGAAGAGGTGTTGCGAGAAGTGACTAAGGGAGTTAACTATGCTGGATGGAGTAAAGAGAAGGGAAACTAGAAACAAACTAGAGACTTCTGTGACCAGGAGTAGACTATTAAAGACTGTTGATGTGATGTGAAATGACCAAAGATTTGGTCCGTGATCCGATATGACATATAGTGTTTTGGCAGATGCCAAACTTCAGTACTGCCAAAGTCTTTGAAGCAACTATGCTCTTGGATAAGGCGATGGCAATCAATCATTTATTTTGGTTACAGATCTTATGCTTATTTTAGAGCTACACTGTGTCCTACCACATTATGCGCTGTGCAAATATAGTAAAAACAGTAATGTCATAGTAAAGTTATTCAAACACTTAAAATTATCAAAATAATTATTATTACAATTAAATATATGAAGATGACAATGCAATATGGTCATGAAAAATTCAAACTAGCGCAAACAGATACTCATCAAACCAACTTTTAGACAACTCAGTTTTAACCGTTAAACTTTTCGAATATTACAAGAATTATTTTAAGTCATTTAGCCTTGACTAGGCATTAATACACGTTTAAAGTTGAAAATACAAAATCTCTGGTGTTCTGGAAGGAGTTTGGTTGACTCAACGAACCAATGTAATGTGAATCTGAACACATTATGGACCACTGTCACTTAAATATATTAAATTACAGTAACAGTCTTGACTAGATACTGTTGAAAAATATTTTTTATAACAATACATGCGAATTTACTTTTTTAGCGGGCTTAAATAACTTCGAGCTCGCGTGGATAAGTAAATTACGTGTGTTGATAAAAAAAAGATTGGAATCTGTTTTTCAAAGAAATATCTATACAAATAAATAAAATGGTTCATGGGGTCCGATTGCTCGCGCTATGTTTAAACAACTAGCTAAGCAACTGATAGACGCTTCTCGCGACCAGAAGGTCGGCCTTTTTCTAGCACAGAGAATCAGCATTGCCATTCAACGTGGTAATGCTGCCAGTCTTTTGGGAACGCTACCAGTAGGCGAAGATGTGGAGTTTTTTGACACTTATATATTTATATACGTATGTCAATATTGTTAGGTTATGTACATAGGTTTCTATATAAAGTAATAAGTAAATATAAATTTCAAGTAATAAAATTGGAGTGTCCGTTTGTAATATTAAAATAACCGCTTATTACTAAATGCATATGTATCTATGTATACACGGTATGTACCATGAATGAAATAGATACATATGCATTTATTATATGTATACCAAAATAATCTAATTTCTAAAAAGGCTAATCTCTAGAATGGCTTGACCGATTTTGTCGGTTCTTTCACTAATAGGTAGCTGATGATATAAGGAGTAACTTTGGTTACTTTTTTTAGCCCCACGGCGTTTCCCGCGGTACGTAACCACGGGGTTCAGCTAGTTTGATATATATATAAAGAAAATAATTTGTGACGTTTTGATTGTCATTGTAAGTATACAATGACAGTCAAAACGTCACAAATTATTTTACTATTATACTATTTTTATATCTTGATATCGAGGTTTATTTTTTAATTTCATTGAAGGCTGGAAATGTAATTACTGGAAAGATATAATATACTATTTAGAGGTAGGTATTTGTGTAATAACCGATTTAGTAGATTAACCGCGCAAGTACTATGATAAAAAGTCACATTTGCAATATTTTATGCAATGTAGGTAATGCATTTAGAGTTGAAACATTACTCACCGGAAAATCTACCCAAGCCAAAATGATTTTATTCTATTGTACTGCTTTCTACTACCTACTTTAATTCCCGATAAAGCAAATATAACGTAATAAAGTATGATTAAATTGAACAATTATTGAATCAAATAATTGTTCAAATTAAATTGAAACATATTATATGTTTCATTAAGGACGACGTGACGCAGTGGTAGCGCGTGTAACTGCTGTGCTTGAGGTCTCGGGTTCGATTCTTGGGTCGAACCAAATGTTTGTTTGATCTGCAAATATTTGTTTCGGAGTTTGGGTGTTTTATGTGTGTTATATGTATGTATTTACAAAAACTAATCAAGCGTCTATAGTATAACAAGCTCTGCTTAGTTTGAAGCTAGATGGAGTTGCATGTCAGATCTCCGAAATATTTATTTATGTTATAAATTCAAGTTAAAAGATAGGTACTCTACGTCGCATTCTCTGTATTTACGTGATGGTGAATAAATTTGATAAATTTATTTTACTCTGTATGTCGTCGAGTACCCAAATTATGTTGTAAATGGTACATTTTATTTTAACAACTCCAATTTTGAATTCGACTAAAATAACACATTAAATGTCTGTGTGAAGCGCCATCTAGTGGTCAATAGACGAAATAACAGCGCCATCTGTTAGTCAAGTTGTACAAGTAATAGGATCTCTATTTTTTCAAACATTACGAATTTACAAGTATAGGTGGCGCTTTTCACAATAATTTAATATTTTGACAATTCTTTCTCTACACGCGAAACGGCAAACGCTACAGTTCGGTAATGGCCGCCGTTGGGGTGGTTTACTCGTGTTACTGTCAGTGCGATACACGTTGATTGGTTGTTTACTTTATTTACATTACAATCATAACCAATATTATCACAGTGTTTAGTGTTTGTTGTGTATTCTAGTTGTTTCTTACAAGTTCGTAAACGGGAAAGTGATTGTTATAAAGTTTTTAACACTGCGATGAGCGACGGGTCGTGCACATAGCGTTGTTGGTAGAATGCATCGTCCAGTGTAGTGTTGTGGTTTATTGCAATTTATTTGCCAAATGCTGGGATACAGAAGCACAATGTGTAGTAGGCAGCATACCCAGGCTTGCCTGAACACATCCCTGTCCATACGACAAGAGATACAGAGATTTGAGAGTGTGCATCCATCTATTTACGCTTTATACGACCTTGTGGAGTTGGTACCTGATCCACTACTCGCCCAGCAGATTAGAGACCACGTCGTGGCTATTGAAGGTTAGTACTTACATCGAAGTGGTTCATTGTTTACGTGTTACAGTGCGGTTTCTCCGAGCGACTGAGCTTGTATACTCAGATTTTGTCACGCTGGATAACCTAATATTGCGCGCTTTATAGTAAGCTACTCTCCTGAGACTTACCTTGTGATTTCTCAGAGCACTTACCATAATCATCTGAACTTGGTCAGTTAAGTGTCTCTTAAGACTTTATCTTTTTTTTAATTAATTATGTTGGCATCTAATTTAGTTCTGTAAAAGTTGCCCAGTAGGTACCTACGGAAACGTTAAATATAACAAACAATGCACAAAATCTTTACACGATATGCGGCTGTTTTTAATTTAATGTTCTTAATCCTACCTTTGTGTTCATGTGGTTAACTATATGGAATTACATTTATTTATTTGAAACTTCAATAATACAGAATTTAGTGCGTAGAAAATATTTTCGTTCTAGATCAAGCAATCGCAACAAACAAAGCTTTGGTCTTTATAATTACATGTAAGGGGTGCTATTAAAAAAGGTTTAAGTACGCTATAGTGCTTGTAATTACTCGTATATAAGTGTTGAACTACCAATTTCATATGTAAATAGGTTTAATAATTTGTTAATACATACTTATATATTCAACAGACATTACTACTCCCGGATTTTGACACTGTACTGTAAACCGTTTATAGCCAAAAACATGATTTTTCAAACCCTTAATAAATATCTATGGTTAGGTTTTTATGTTTGGACATACGTAAACGATTTATTAGCTATTTTATTAACTTCTTCTTTATTACATCCATAAATACATATATATATATATATATATATATAATCCCTATTTCCCTTGGTCACGGCATCACGCTTGAACGGCTTCACTGATTTCGCTAATTCTTTTATTATTGGATGACATGTTTACGAAGGAAGGTTTTAGGCTATAAAACATCATACTAAGACCAATAAGAGCTGAGAAACAATGAAAAATGTTATAAAAAGCCGACAAATGTATTCTTATTGAGAGTCGCAGACGAAGTTGCGCGGGTTGGCTGTTAGATAAGTATACATAATTATCAAAATTAAAGTATGTACGTTCGTATGTATTTCACACACTGTCTTACCGTTTGATCATAATAAAATACTCGAAAAAATACTCGATCATTCATGACATGAAGAAATAAAAAGTGTTCGTGATGTCGTGTTTCGTTGGTGAGTGCGACACCCAATGATGCAGAAGCATCACTAGGCCGCTGCAATGTGTGCATTTGCAATGAGTATGGTGACCACCACTTTTGGATTCTTCATATGCTTTCCATCAGGCGGAATAGAGACATTTCGGCAGGTTCATACATGAAAAAAAACTAGACTACTCAAAAGTCTTATCAATTGCTCACCAAAGAAACCTAAACTATTACATTATTAGCAAACACCCTGATTATTCCCTACTAAACATTCCTAAGTCGTAGTCAAAACCAATATGAATGATTCTTCGCGTCAGGCAATTTTCACCCACTATCGTTTCTAACAATACCAATGCCAAGGTTTTTGGGTTACCAACTTATGTTTTATCATTCATTGTTGTCAGCAGCCATTGTTGTTTTTATTTTCACGATTGTAGATTGCAATTTTCTGGTTTGTAGATAACGATCTTTTTATTAGTAGATCTAAAAGTGAATGATTTACTCGATGCAGATGAAGGTTATTAAATCTCAGACTATTTTCTTTTAAGGAATCTGTTAATATGCTTTTAAACTTTCGCGTTCCATGATATATTAACAATTATTTTAACGGGAATTAACGCGATCACTTATTAAAAGGTATTACATACATCTGATTTGCCTGTCGTTTCGACCAGGTTGCACTGGCCGTGGTCACAGGCTGACTGATAATACCTTTTAATAAGTGATAGCGTTAATTCCCGTTGAAATAATTGTTAATATGTTAATATGCTATCTAGAAGTTTTATATATTTATCTTATTGTTTGAAAATGTCTTTTGGTTTGTAATACCTTACTGAGAGAGACCTGACTGCGGTATTCTTAGTACCTTCCAACGGCTATGTCAAAACAACTCCCAAGATAAAGACTTACTTTCACCCCAAGCCCTGGCAATGTGCTTATGACTTCTGAGTTTCAGATGTCAATACGCGACGGTAGTAATTTTTTAACTAGGTATCTAATCGTTTACCTCTGTTTACAAAAAACTATTAGAGTAAAAGAAAGATCAGGTAGCAAGTATAGAATTTACATGAAAAATTTACAATCACAGTTTTAATTAATGTACAATGTATTACATATCCAATTTTCGCCAGCAAAGTTAAAGAGTCAAGAGGACGAGCCTTTCACTGGGAACGTTGCCAAACTTTCTGTTGCTGCTAAAGTCAAAGAAACGCATAATAACAATTTAGTTACTCGACTCGGGACTTTATCTCTCAAACGTAAGTAAAGCCTTGAGATACCGAACATCCATAATTAAAATGATAATAACAGGTAGTACCACCATGTATTCGGACATCCAAAAGATTTTATTATCTCATCTCCTAACTACTGCGACACATGGACAGGCCACTTACAGCTCAAAATTTATAAGTGCCCTTTCTCGTGTCCCGTCCAGAATCAGGAGTAGTGTATAAAGGCTTAGGTAGCCTCAGTCACTTAGTGAAATTACCGAAAAAGTTGCTTAACAGTGTTTTCTAAAAGGCCGTGGTAACACTCTGGTAGAGACTGCCCATTTGTGTACGTTAAAATTTTAGTAAGAAAGTACTTACAGTAAGTAATATATTAACACATTGACAGACATAGCCTAATTTGCTGCAAGACGTAACCTAATAAGTTATTATTATATCATCAGCTACTTATCAGTGAAAATCATGTCAAAATCAGTCCAGCCGTTCCAGAGATTAGCCGGAACAAACAAACAAATAGACAGACAGACAAAAAAAAAACTTTATCTATCATCTATACAAATACTTAAATAAAATTGGAGTATCTGTTTAATATTAAAATAACCGCTTTTATAAATGCATATGTATATACACGGTAAATATATCAAATATTTTTTAGAATTTTTGTCTGTCTGTTTGTGCCGCCTAATCTCTGGAATGGATGGACTGATTTTGACGGGACTTTCATTATAGGTAGCTGATGATATAAGGAGTAACGTAGGCTTTTTTAGACTAACTTCACCCGCGGTGCGATAAATAACCACGGCTATCAGCAACAACCCACAACGTCCCAATGCTGGGCTCGGGTCTCCTCTCTGGAGAGGGTTAAGGCCATACGTCCCCACGTTGGCCAACTGTGGGTTGGGGACTAGCAACACAACGTTGTGGCTACGTTATCTTGCCGTTGCATGTTTCTAAGCCGCCCAAAGGCCTCCAACTAAGCTTTACGACTGTTATCCTACGATAACAGCCGGGACCGACTGCTTAACGTGACCTCCGAATCACGGAGATGCTCATGGTAACATGCCACTAGCGGTCTCCCATCCAGGTACCGACCGTACCGTCGTTATTTACCCTCGGTGATTGTTTTGCAATCACCGAGTGCAACTGAGCTAACTAACAAATCGAATCGTCATTTCACGATGTGGTCGACCATTTTATTAAAAGTTTGTGGCCAGATAAAACTGACGACAACATGAAGTAATAACTTTTATAATCTTACCACAACCAAATAGTGAGACATATAATGTTTCCAAGTATTTTCTGGATGAACATTAAAAGTTCACCTTATAAATATCTTTACGAAGTATAAAATGAAGTCGCTTTCGCTGTCTATTCGTTTAGATCTTTTAAATCATTTAACTGGTTTAATGCAGTTTTCATCAATAGATAGAGTCATTCAAAAAGAAGGTTTTATATGTATAACTAATACATGCATGTTAAAGTAATAGAAATCCGAGAATTTCAAAGACTTCCGTGCGAAATCGGACCTGATTGCTAGTATATTATGCAAGATTTAATGATCAGTTAATAAATAGTAAATGCATAACGATAGCAAACAAAGAAATCGAATATATTTTTTTCTAGAATTTATGCACATAAATTGCCAATGTGCTAGAATGCTCGTGACCGCGAGACCTAGCTATCTAGAGATGTCTGTGTGTTTGTAGGTTAACGATCCGTGGAATATTCTGATATGATTTATTATTGGGACTGGCTATTTGAAATCAATAAAATAGCCATTATAACTAACACTTATGTGATTTATGGCTGCTACAATTCACATATGGAGTTAGGTAGGATTACTGTCTCCAAAATACACAGCCTCCATATTCCATATACTGTTTTCCCCGATATTAAGTTATTTAACTCTTAGACTATTCGTACAAAGATATGTATTTTACATTTTTTTTATTAACTTGCAATGTATGTATGCTTTTATGTTGGGTGGAAGCTTGCAACTCAATTTTGAACCGATTTTGCTGAAATTTTGCAAACATGTGTATACGGCCTGACAATACAATATTATAATGACATGGAGCTGATCTGATGCTGTAGCTGGAAGGTGGAAGCTGAAAGAAACGTCGCAAAATCATAGAGTTTGCACTCGTTTGATTCGTCCCGAGGCATTCCAGTAAAAGCTTGTTTTCAAAAAGCTGTAATTTTTTGTATTTTACAATACCACTAATAAGAAGAATTATAAAAGAGGCATAAAGGTATCTTGTTTGAAAGTTGTAGGTTATATCTTTCTTTAACTTTACTTTAACGAGCTATTCTTGTATACATAATCTGAATATCGGCTCCAACGATTCTCATGAAATTTAGCTAGCAAAGGTTTTCGGGGTGATAAATCGATCTAGCTAGGACTATTCTTAGAAAACTTACCAAAAAAAAAATTGAACAAAGCTCGGTCATCCTATATAGCCCAGTCATATTAGGTAAAAAAAGGGGTCAACCTCGGAATGAAAGATAATAAGCTGCAAATTGGTATGAACCTTTGTTTTGTCATTCTAAATGTTGTCTCAAAAGTCACAATCGTTATCGTGTCCGCGTCTCAAGATATTCAAGGTCAAAGGTCACAAAAATCAGTTTTTCGCGAATATCTGGCTTCCTATCGGTTAAATGAGATTTGCATTTATTATAAAAGTTGTAGGCTATAAAATTCCCTACAACTTTTGTTTAAACTTTTTTTTCATACGACTTTTTGAAGGTAGAGCGCGAAGAGTGCACATCGTACAGTCATATACGGCCTAATGCAAGGTCAAGCGTGAGTTATGGTTATCAGTACGTTATAAAGTCAATTATTTACTTGGAAATTATAATTATTAAACAATGCCTATTATTTATGTACTAACTATTAATTATTTATATTGAATTAAAGTAAGTAACTTGATTATTTATATATATTAGATGTCCGAAATATTTATTTATTATTATTATATATTTAACTATTTAAGTATAAAATATTATTAATTCTGGATTATATATTTTAGTTTTATTTTAAGTTAACACGACATTATATATCTTTTCTTTAAAACGCGTAAATTTCTCAATACTTATATACCTGGAAATACTTGTCCCTACCCTATGCCCTTTTCTATACAAGAAAACTGCCCAAAACAAACATTATTAGAAAATGGAGTGCGCATCTTGTTGGCATTATATAATGCTCCAAAATCTGAGGACAACATTGATCATTTCCGCTACACGCAATTCATCAAATTTACAAAACTAAATAAACCTGTACAACTGTCAACACTTCCACCAACAAGTGTAGCAGCTCATCAACACATAAAACGTGTCTACTACCAGATTCAAACGTGGTTAGGGACGGACTTAGAACCTCAAGAATGGGGCTGGATGCTTGAAAATGAAATCCTGGAGCCCATACGAACGTTATTACCTCCAGCACCAGCCGAACTACTAAACGTAATATTTTGCAATTGCAAAAATGGTTGTGGTTCCCGCTGTGGATGCAGAAAATCAGGGCTACAATGTTCTTTAGCTTGCGGCCAGTGCAACGGACAAGCTTGCCTCAACGCTTCACTGTATCCAAGTAATCCCGATGAAGAAAATACATATGATCCCGATATTCTGGAAGGTTTGGAGATGAACATGACACATAATGAGGATGATGACAATGAATCGAACATTTTTGAGCGACAAGAAGAAGAAGACGACGAAGAAGAAGAAGATAATTAGCTTCCATTTCCAATTTCATTACAATTAAAATCAACAAAGATACTTTTGATATTTGAACTCACATTTTGATAAATGTATATTATGCCGTATTTAATAATAAATAAAAATATGTGTAAAATATATACTCTTACTATCATTTTAACTTAAAATAAAACTAAAATATATAATCCAGAATTAATAATATTTTATACTTAAATAGTTAAATATGAATAATTATATATAAATAATCAAGTTACTTACTTTAATTAAATATAAATAATTAATAGTTAGTACATAAATAGTAGGCATTGTTTAATAATTATAATTTCCAAGTAAATAATTGACTTTATAACGTACTGATAACCATAACTCACGCTTGACCTTGCATTAGGCCGTATATGACTGTACGATGTGCACTCTTCGCGCTCTACCTTCAAAACGGTTAGTCGTATGAAAAAAAAGTTTAAACAAAAGTTGTAGGGAATTTTATAGCCTACAACTTTTATAATAAATGCGAATCTCATTTAACCGATAGGAAGCCAGATATTCGCGAAAAACCGATTTTTGTGACCTTTGACCTTGAATATCTTGAGACGCGGACACGATAACGATTGTGACTTTTGAGACAACATTTAGAATGACAAATCAAAGGTTCATACCAATTTGCAGCTTATTATCTTTCATTCCGAGGTGAAAGCCCTAATATGACTGGGCTAATACTTACGTTTTTAATGCTGGAATTCATAAAAAAATTGTTTTTGACTTTAGTCAAGAGCACAATAAGGTTCTGATTACAGGTACAGGTAAAAATTGCTTTTTTGATGTAAGTATTGTATATGACACTCCATTTTTTTATATTTGAGATATAGAATACAACATGGAGATAAGGTAGTGTTCTCACAACTTAACTTGTATGCCTTGTACAGATGTAGATGCAAAAGGTTTCGTTAGAATCCATACAACATTCCATCCAAGTGTAACAGGCTTCATTGTTATAATAATATCTATGCTATATTATCAAGTCAATCTTCTTTAAAATAGGTAAAAGGAAATAATCCTACACAAATTGCCAGAAACCAATCAATCAATATCCCTTTCATTTCCCCTTCAAAAGAGCAATGCTCCCCCAATATTTATCAGATTTCGTAATTTGACGAGATTATTATGTAAATACATCGTTCAATACGGACGAAAGAAATTCCATTTGTACGTTCCTACAAGGAAATGAGGCTTGTATTCATATATATCACCGAATTGGGTAACATATGGGATTCATTCATGACTATGATTTAAAAGTAATCATAGTCATGAATGAATCCCATATGTTAAAGTAAGTACCATTACACAGTTAGCCCAGCCGATGATTGATTAAGCGTTTTTGTATTAATGTTGTTATCTGTGACGGATTAAAAATACAAGGTGTCACCATTCTATTGCAAACTTCGCAAGACAACATCACTGCAGAGACAAGGAAATCCTTGACGCAAACCCTTTTTTAACATGTGGAAACCCCCTCGGGCCGTCACCCCGCCGGGGTTTGCGGCGGGGCGGTGTGTCGGAATCGAACCGACTACAACCACACGGTGTGCCACTCTGCGCCTGAGACGGGAGGGATCCGGGAACTGCTGTTATTAACACATCCGTACCCCTCCCAGCGTTTGCCCGCACTGAAGCGGGCACCGTCTGCTGGTTAAAAACTCTCAATTTGGGCGACGTATAACACACGTGTAACGTCGCCCCCTCGCGGGTATTGACGCAAACCCTAAATCAACCCGTCTAGCTGGCGTGGCATAGCAGGCTAAAACTTTCTTCCTAAGAAGAGGGCAATGTACAGCAGTGGGCTGTCGATGGTGATGATGACGGATTAAAAATACAAAGTATAAGAGCCAACTAAGAGAGAAAACACACAAGAAAAGCAAAACTTCACATAATGATACAAATCATGCATACCAAACCGTTGCATAGTAAACTAAAACCTTATTCCTAAGAAGAAGCTTATGTTCGAGAGTACTTGCCAATTATGATTTAAAAGTTATGTTACAGAGTTTAATACGTTTTAGGTATTTTGTAGCTTCAGACCTATGGATCCCAGAGTGAAGAAGAGAAGACTCGTCTTTTATTTCCGCTATCTCTTTCTTTCACAGAATATCTTGAGTTTCTCTCGATTAAGGATGTTATTTATACACAGCTGATTGATACAAACGTATGTCCTCAACTGTATTAAAGGGCGAAAACATCTTCACGGCAAAAAGGCTTATTCCTTTGGATACATTTTTCTTTCTGTCACTGAGATTGGATAAATGACCCCGATACTAAATAGAGGCTATATACGGGTATGATAAATGAATCTGTCGACTGTGTAACTTCTCTGGTTTATCAGTTTAAATGCTTCGATATTGCTAACTCAAATTACGCAATTAATACTCGAATCCTTAATTATAACCACTGTTGTGACTGCTTCCTAAAAAATTAATTTACTACTTTCAAAAGAGAGCTATAACATATTATTAATATATCTTGTGCACAATGTTTACTTATTAAGACTGCTCGGAATATAATTTTGATTTCAATTTGGAGTAATACAAAACTATTTAATAAGCCTCATGTAATAAACCCAATTCTTCATATTTTCTTATGCTTTTGCTGTTTGTTCCTGTATTGTTGTAGACTTAGATATTTAAACTATTAAACAGATTTATTTTAACCTAGTTTGTTGCAAAAAACATAGTGATCCAATATGTGTAATTAATTCATGTTATGGTGGTGGAAATCTGAGAATGTCAAAGACTTTCATGCGAAGCTGGGCCGGATTCCTAGTAAATATCTAGGTATTTTGAACCCTGATTGAAATAAACTTGTAGACAATTAAACAAAGTAGTTAAATGGCTCAACTGATATTGATGTAGTTTTACAATTCCTTAGATAGCTTTTCAAGAGGGGTTCATATTCATGTGTGGTAAATACAATCTAATTTTTTTTTTTTAAGTAAATTATCATGAGAACTTAAATATGTTAAAAGATACAGAAAAGAACGAAGAACAATACGTGCACCATTGCAAAATGTATCCTGTATTTTAATAAAAATCATGCGAACGAAACCGAGAATAGAAGCTAGTTTATTTTAAATTCATCCTTTACCCTGTAACAATACCAAATACATTTCCTAAATGTTCTCCATTAACAAAACTGGTTCTTGCAAACGCTGTACCACAAATGAAAGGAATTCATTTATAATTCACTATAATTTCATAACTTGCAAAACGTGAAGTTTATGCTAGATATTATTATACTACTCTTTAGTAAGCTTCGGATAATGGCAATGAGAAATATTCAGGACGATATAACGAAAAATATTAATTGTGTGAACATAAGTAAGATAAAATAAATAACATTAATTTATTGTTCGTTAATGTGACTTTCGAATACAAATACAAAAGAACATACTTTATTATGGTATGGAGACACTAGCCGAACTACCACTAATAAAGAACTAATCCTGTATCACATAATGAAAATTGTTCTAAAATACATATCATCTAATAATTTTAAGATCCTTCCTTTGTGCGGGAGAAATACAACATCAGTTTTTTAATATATAATAATAATAATCTCTTATTTACCTACCGAAATGTTCTACTGCGGTACGACATATCAACAATGCATGAATTAAAAATCAACAATTTATCTTGTACCTATTCCTTTAGCGGCTTGCATATCTATCTGTTAGTCGTTAGTTATTCTTTATGATACAGAACGTCTAGTGGATGACAGAATCTAGGTTGAGGTCGATTTGGGGAATTCTGAGTAGTTGTGGTTGTTTTTAGAATCCATTGAAAATGATGGCCTACTTGAAACTGGTTCTTTAGAATACAAATGTGTTTTGTAATTATTCACGTTATTTTTAGTGAGAGTTGGTTATTATTAGATTAGATCAATATTAAGTGTCATAATTTGGTATTTCAGTTACATCAGTGGTAACACTGCATTTACCTGAACTGTCGGTGACCATATGGCTCGACTTCGCCAAAAAGATGTTAAAGGAAGAAGTTGTGTTAAGCAACGCAAAACAAGCAAATTATTGTTTTTGACGTAGTCATTTATTTCGTAAGACGTACATAAAGTACGACCATACTTGTTGATTTTCCAGTTGTAGGTGTTTTAAAACATTGCTGGCGGGTGAGGAAGGCTGGGACGCAGTGGTCTCTTTCTGTAAGGCTGGAATGCTCAAGAAAGAGACCGCTGAACGGTATTGGCAGAGAGCCGATCCCGAGTGCAGGCGAAGTCGCCGGTGACACCAGCCGCCGACAGGAACGCAAGCTGCCAGAGAGTGGGGACCTGTGGTAGCTAATTAATTAATGCGGTCAGAGATAGCGGGACGGCCTGGTCGCAAATCTGCCGTCAGGCCACAACGTTTAACGGTTGGGATCCCCCCAGGAATGAGTCTCTAAAGACGCGGCGTAGTTCCTGGGGAGACCTGAAATAACATGGTCTTCCTCAGAGCCCGAGTACGTCCACCGGGGTGGTTTTTAGTGGAATCACCGCCTTGCTCTTCAGCCCGCGAGAAGCCGGAGATCCGAAGGGATTTTCCACCTCGTTAACAAAAAGAAAAAGGTCTTGCAAAACATAATAACTCACGGAATTTGTTTTTGCTAAAGCTCAATGGTTTATTATTATCTAGTCTTCAATACGCGACTCGATATGTGTATGTGACTTTACCAAAAAAAGTTTGTAATCAATAACATTTTGTAAGTGAAAACAGCGTTACAAAAGTTTTCTTTCAGATAGTCCATATTTTGAACAATCGGCCTTTCATCTCGATTTAAGGTGAAATAACCAGTTCCTTATTGCCTTGATGTCCTCGAAAATAGTCTCAGACTTCGTTTACAATCGCAACACTACTTACTATTTATGCTTACTATGACTGGGCAACGCATTTCAAGGCAAACAAAATTATTTCTGTCATAAGCATTGATCGTTTGTGCATAATACATGGGGAACACGAATTTGATATTTAACGTTGCATCAAATTGACATTTAACTCGGACCAACAATTTTGAATAGCGCAAGGTTGTATGCAAATATTGCTGACAACATTGATGTAGTGGAAAGAAAATATCGTTGTAACATTTTTTTATGTATGGGTCAAAGTGACTTTACTCTGCTTGATGGAAAGCATGAGCAGAATCCAAAAGCATCATTGACCCTCCGGTGTCGTTGTCATCCTATGCTGTCGTATTGTTCTGTGAGAGGGCAGTGCCGCCCCGGTCGTGCCGCCGGTCGAATGCTGAAATCAGCGGGGCTCTACTACTACCTTACAACCGTAACAATTAATTTACAGTTAATTATAACCGTATCAATTATGAAAAAGTATAGTTATAGGTACTTTTCATAATTCAAATATGTCCATAATTGAAATCAATAAAAAGTAAATCATACCGTGATCTTTATTTACACAAAGTGTAGGTTTCTCTACCAATACTATAAATGAGTAACTCTTATCTGTCTGTGAATTATATTATCTTTAAACGGATTAAATTGTGTACGCAGTATTACACTTACCTTACCTTGTCTGTCGGACTGTCAATAAAGCCCTTGCAATGGAAAAGTTGCGAGTTCAAAGTGTTAAAAACCGCCGTTAGGCGATACATTTCTCCTGTCCTCTTAGCATTTAGTGTTTAGCTAAGACGGAAATGTTAACTGCATATCTAATATCGTTAAACGAGGAACTGTTGTATAATATACACATACATATATATAAACACTTTGCGGTGGCTGAAAAATTAGTCCCATTTAGATTAAAAAATAAACATACCAAGAGAAAGGCATTACATACATACATTTTGATGTAGAGGTATTGAACTTTAAAAAAAGTTAAAATCGCCCTTTATCTAAGTACCAACAGAATATATAAAGGAACTTGTAAATCGCGTTTAAAATACGTTTTATGTAAAAGACGAATCAACACTAATTATGACGCTTGTTATCAATTTTCAAGCAATTTCGTGATAAGTTGACCACAAGTGATTCCTTATTGTTCCTGAAAATATAAAAAAAAAAACATTTTAATTAAGTATGGGCCGTACGTACAATTATTAGATTTTCAAAAAGTAGATTTTAATAAAATTAAAAACCGACTTCAAGAACGACCAAATCGAACGATTTCTCTTGGATGCCATTATCAGATCTTAGTGTCCTGTACCACCATTGGGATATCTCCTTTCCATAAAAATAATCATCAAAATCGGTTCATAAACGACAAGGTTGTCTCGCGGACAACCTCGGAAAACACGTAAAAATAGTTTTTTGAAACACTTTTTTGAAGTCGGTTAAAAAAAGAAGGCAGCGTATTTCTTGTGTGTGTGCGTGTGACCGTACGAACATCGAATGTAATGTTACAAATTAAAATGCGACGATAAAGTCGACTGTGCCCTATTTCTTACCGCTTTTAACGAAACACGGTGTTTACAGATAGTGCGCAAGCGCCGATATGATTATTTCTGCAAGGTTATTTTTATTTATTATTGTCTTAACATAAGGTATATATTTCAACATTATCGACAATATTCAGAATAAATATAAAATGGTAATGAAAAATAAAACAATTACTTAATTATCATGCTGTATTTTCTTAACAAATCGACTTTAAGTTGAAAGTCTTGACCGTGACTTTGACATTAAACTTACGGATATGCTCACAATGAAAATAACTGGAGCGTAGCGTACGCAAACAGTAGCACCTCGTAGGTAACTATGCGGATCAAACCATCTGTGGGCTTAGTGTGAGTTCATTTCACTGTAAGTTGATGTAAAATTAACTCACTCTAGGCCCTTAGAAATCATACAAGATTTTACTAACTTGACTGCCTCGGTGGCGCAGTGGTAGCGTACGCGACTGCTGTTCTTGAGGTCTCGGGTTCGATTCCCGGGTCGGATCAAATGTTTGTATGATCTGCAAATATTTGTTTCGGAGTTTGGGTGTTTTCTATCTATAATATGTATGTATTTACAAAAAAAAAGTATATAAGTATTTAATATCAGTTGTCTAGTACCCATAATACAAGCTCTGCTTAGTTTGGGACTAGATGGCGTTGTGTGTTAGATGTCCGAAATATTTATTTATTATTTATTTATTTACTAAGTAAAATGAAAAATTTGAAAATCGTAGTTAAAGTAAAAATAAAATTATAGAAGCAGATTAATCTTTAAGGTACTTATATAGTTACGATAAGGGCACCTATGCAGTATACTGATGTATCTTAAACAAATTCATTAGTTTTTGTTGACCTGTACCTAATACAGAGTTTATTGTGTACCTACACTTTAATGAACTGTTGTAACATAACTTAATGTTCATTATTATTGTATACATTTACCTGATATGGTTTCCTTTAGTCGTAAACTGTGTATAGTAATGAAAACAAGTCTTAAATTGTTTTACGATGGTAACGAAGGTTATACCTAATACAGAACTAAAGTTGTATATACAACATAACATATTACATACACGAACCAAAATTTAATTCCTACTTATGAAATAAGTAAGCATTGAATTACCACAGAATAATACAAGTAGGTAGCTAGGTATACAATAGTGACGATGGCAAAACTGCGTGACCGCAGTTATGAAGTAGTAAGAAAGGTATTGCAAGGCACTATAGTTAAATTTCTTCATATTCACTTCTTTTCTTCATATCACATCATCACAACACGGAGGGGAAGGATTATGAATACGGATTGTCACCAAGCGTATTTATCATGGGTGTCGTAAGAGGTGACTAAGGGAGCAACTAGGCAAAGAGAAGGAAACAAACCCTCTACCAACTCGCCTAGACAGCGTCGTATAGGGGAGCAAACTCTTCTTTCTAAGGAGAATGCTACGCCTAAAAGTGAAGTTTGGGACACTATTGATGATGATGATGATGATGCTTAAATTTGTATGTTTTTCGCAAATACGTACAGATAATATGGATGAACGTAAAACTGAAACAATACTTTCATTTTTATACGTTACGTATACTATAATTAAGTATATTCAATAATGATCGTAACAGCTCATTAAACGATTAGGAAGTCGAAGCAATAAACAGGAACTCAAGTGCGTGTGAATCAGTCCTTAAACATTTACGTAATAATCGTTTATAGAAACGATTATATTGAAATAATTTTATGAGCTAATATTAAGGAGTCATAAATATATAACAGTAACACTTTTACAGGCGAATCAGACTTTTTAATTAAATAAACGCTTGGAAAAGTGCCAACTCGGGGGAATTCACTTCGAAAACTTGAATATAAAAGTAGGTCGTGTAAATATCGTAATTTTTTCGTGAGAGCCTCTTTAAAAATGCAAACCTGGGCAGTGCTTTTGCTACTTACATTGTGATGTGTGCCGGTTTGCCTCTAATTCTGTACATATGTAATGAAAATACACCCATGACGTACGATCTGTATTGCATGTTAGTGATGTAATTTTCGAACAAGAAGGAATTTAATGCACAAATCCCTCTAAACAGAGAAATAACAATTTTGAACTGACTATTTTAGAACTTGCTATCAACTTCCTCTTTTGAGTGGAAAATTAATAAATAGTGTGATTTGGGCGCATTGAAGTCGGTGACAGGTTACTGTTATCATACAATGTTGGTGTTAATTTTTTGAGTGAAGACCATTAAGTATTGTACAGAACAGCAAGGAAAACGTTATAACCAGTTAAGGTAAAAGGCAACTGGATGCAAGAAGCAGCAGACCGCTCGCTGTCGTGCGCCTTGGAAATGCCTATATTCTACAATGGACTGCAATAGGTCAAGTAGATACATATTAAAATTGCAAATGATTAATATTTATTTATTTACGTGATTATTATTGTTGTACGTTAAAAAAACCTTTAATATTCTTTTATATAAAGAGGTTGATAAATCATTTTGTAAACACATTAATAGAAAAATCTTACAATAGACTGTATATTTAAGCTTTATAAATCACATGTTACATAAAACCGAATCCTCAAAATATACTATCTAATTAATTAAAAGAAGCTTTCATAAAGCTTCACATAACTTCTCTAAATATACCTTATTTAAGTATACAAGTACATACTTGCCAAGAACACTCAAGTTTTGCGTCTTCCCCATCGTATAATAATATTCCTATTCGCTCCCTATCCCATTTTGATTTAATATTAAACATTCCTTTCTACTATTAATCTCCAATGTGAATACAATTCGCCCCACCAACAGGATCTGACGTGCGAATAACTAATTAACGTCAAATGTCAGTGGATACAATAAATATTTATGCATATATAAATACAATATGTTTTGATGTCAAATTGAATGTCATGAATTGTATTCCAGTTGATTTTTTACATTCCAGGCACCAATTTACAAAGATTTAGTCATTTAACTAGCTTTAATATTGCTTGTTGCTTCAACTTCTTTTAACTTCTTGTCGGTAAAATAACTATTTAAACCAATATTTTAAAGTTTATCGAATACAGACAAGATAATAATTTTTTTTACAGTAATAGATATATTGAAAAGAAAGTTAAAAAAAAAAACTTCATATTGGATCGAGTAGCAGCGACGAAATCAAATATATTTTTGGTTAAAAAAAACATTACAGGTTATTTATTATGTAGCTTTACCGTGTAGTGAAAACAACACGGTAATTCCATTAATGTCACTGAAGAGAGAGGTTGTGTAATTATTTAAGGACAGTCCAGATGGTATTTACTCAATGCTACATGCCCTTTTATACCCGAATATATCCATTACGAATATAATCGCAGTTATAATCACCCAAACGAAATGAACCACTGCATTTCTAGGAACCTTCAAGAAAGGTAAAGTACTTTTATTCAGTAACAAAACACTTGAAATGATCAGAAATAAGACGAGTTTGAAGCTGACGCGGAAATTAATTCTCCAATATCACAGGCGACTTCAACAAGGTGGCTTTCAAGTTATTTTAGGTTCGTGTTTTACGTTTCCACGTCACTTTAACTTGTTTCATTTCAAGTTGTGAATGCTTTGATTTACCCGCCTAATTTAACTTTCAATTTGACGTAATTTTCTAAGGGATCCGGTTGTTAATTTTGTTATTATAATGCTTTTTAATTTAACTTTCAAAACAGTTGAAACTTAAATTAATTAATTAACTTTACACTCTTTGCATTCTTCACATAGAAATCAGGAGCAATTCTTCTGTTTACAATAATAATATTAAAACAAAGAGCCAGTTGCTGATTCACTGAAATATATAAAATTTTATATTCATAAAATATAGGACAATGAAACAGTCAAGAATAACGAAAAGAAATTCCTAATACCTATGTTCTACTTTTTTAAGGTAAATGCTTTGACAGTGATTCTGATCGAGAAGGATTTCAGCAAAAAATGCTGTGTCATTAATTAGCTTACGGCTTCTGAAACGCGCACGTTACACTGAACGCGATTAACTAATGAGCCGACAATAATTTGAAACAAAAGGGATTATTGTAGGACTTACTGCCCAGTTTCTTTTTTAGAAATTAAAGAGTTACAAGTTGCATTTATATGGTTGAATAAAATGTTGCTTTCTTGTTTTTACTTATTTTATTTTCTCCTAATCGTAAAGGTGAGCAATTATCTGCAAAAACGTAAAAAAACACGATGGAGATTGCTGATTTGAAACAGTTATTATAAACTATTTGTTATGTAACTATATGTTAAAATATAATAATTAGATAAATAACATTACTGTAATTTGAATCTTGAAGCTGTCATACAGGTGAAGTTTGATAATATTTATTGGAATGTAAACCTCTGAAATATCAACCTACCTATTTCCAATTGCTATTCGAAATATTGGTGATAATTTTAGTGCCTACATTTGAATTGCAAAATATATTATACGTAAACATGCGTACCAATAATCCTATACAAACAATTGTATTTCTTACTTACAAAGTTATATAGTTATCAGTAACAGAAAAATCCAATAACGTTTTGCCACACGGGGATCGAGGAGTGGATTGTTCGAAAACTGTCTTGCTACGTGATCTCAATATGAAAGCATAGGTAATATAATACAGCAGCGTGCTTCCGTAAAAGTTATTCTTGTTATGAATAGTAATATTACTTATCCATTGTAAAGTAAAAAAGAAGGTCTGCCAAATTGGTACCAGATTGTAAGCGAATAGATTTATTAATCATTTTAGTTTTTTTATGATGTCAAATATAAAGCAATATCTTAGGGGAATGGTTATCGTGGTTAATAGTAACCTATGTATTATACTGATGCATAAGCTTTCAGTAGTTTTTGCGTAAAAGAGTAATAAACACCCATCCATCCATACTTACAAACTTCGCGTTTATAATATTAGTATAGATTGACATATTTTATTATATACTAATTGTTGCCCGCGGCTCCGCCCGCGTGTATGTCGGCTATCGCGGCAAATGTAGCCTATGTGTTATTCTGATGTATAAGCTATATTACTGTAACGTTTCATCCAAATCCGTTCAGTAGTTTTTGCGTGAAAGAGTAACAAACATCCACCCATCCATCCATACTTACAAAATTTCGTGTTTATAATATTAGTAAGATAGTAAGATAATGTGGTGAGTTGTGAGCGAGCGTGTCAATATGCATGTAGTGATTGTTATTATTATAAAGTAGGTAATATAAACAAAATATGTAGGTATTCTTTTTCTATACATTAACACATACTTTTATGTTACAACTCGTTACTCACATTTATTGATAAATTAATGCAAGATGAATTAATCATTTAAATAAAACTATTGGTAAAGGTGTAGTAAAAGTCCCTATAAATACTTAGTTAAGAAGTACCTATAGCTATTGGTAATCGATAAATCAGTAAGACATTTATGATAGTCTATACTATTTAAACAGTCAGAGCTCGTTCCTACTTGTCGGGTGTCGGGTCCGTATATTTATAGGATATCGGCGTCTTTGTTTACACTGACTGGTTCCCACTTGTCGGGTGTCGGGTCCGTTTATTTAATATGTGGGCGATTGGCGATCGCAGCGACGCGCACGCACGGACGGAAAAAGGGAATAATCGGCCCCGACACCCGACACAAATGTGAACAGCGCCATTCTTACTTATAGGCGAACGAGATCCGACACAATTTATTTCCGGGCGGTGCTGGCAAAACACCCGACATTTATTGTCGGGGCCGACACAAAATCGGTTTCCTATAAGTTTGAATAGCTTCATATAAAATACTGTGCCACTGGAACCTCCGATTAATATACGGATTCGACACCCGACAAGTGGGGACGAGTTGTCACTGTTTTTATGGTTTGTTTCAAAAATCCAACATCTGTCAATCTACATACTTGTTGTTGGATAATGTAAATATGATTCAAACAGTAAAATTGCTGGTATTTAGGTTGGACGCGGTTCCAATGTAATAAGTATGCGTGTAGCATTTGTTTTTCTTATTTTAATTTAAGTGTAGTTGTATTAGCAAGAAGGTGAGCACAGCGCCCTCACGGTATGATACGCCTTTTCGAGTGGATCGACTGGCCGATCAGTTCACCCAAGAGGCACCAGATGGCGTTATTCTGCACTGCGTCAAACAATGCATCGTTGACGGTTTGCATCTTTCAAAAGAATTTTGAATAACAATTTAAGAATAACATTTTTGAGTATTAAGTTTACTAAAAGCAAAGAGTACTTTCTGAATTTAATAAACAGTTTTTATGACTCAGATTTTGTCCCTAATGCTTGGAGAAATCAAATTATCATCCCAATCCTTAAGCCCGGAAAGTGTCCTCATGATCCAAATAGTTACAGACCCATAGCATTATCATCGGTTTTATGTAAGGTCACTGAACATATGATAAAGCACCGTCTTGAATGGTTCGTAGAAAACAGGAATTTATTAGGAAAATCCCAATACGGGTTTAGAAAGGGTAGAAGCACGATGGACAGTCTCGGCTTACTATCCACCGATATCCGAATATCTTTTCTAAATAAAGAATACCTTGGCGGAGCATTCCTTGACATAACATCAGCGTATGATAATGTCCTAATTCCTATACTCAAGGATAAACTTATATCTCAACTCGGAATTCCTAAAAAATTAGTTTGCTTTATTTGCAGTCTATTTTCAGTGAGATCCATCACCATCAGAAGAGGGGACTTCTCTTTATCTCCCAGAATGATATGGAGGGGTTTACCTCAAGGTTTGGTGCTAAGCCCTCTCTTATACAGTCTCTATACATATGATTTGGAATTGTCGATAGCTCCATATGCTCACATTCTCCAATACGCTGACGATATAGTATTGTATTCTTCTAGTAAATCCATTGAGGTGATTGTCGGTCATTTGTCGAGTGCACTCAGTTCGCTAATGGATTGGCTACATCGTCATGGTCTTTCTCTATCTGCCTCTAAAAGTTCGGTGGTCATTTTCACCAAGAAGCGAATGATTCCACAAGTTGACATTTCAGCCCTTGGTGAAACTATTCCGCAGTATGATAGAGTTAAATTCCTTGGAATGTGGTTGGACTCTAGACTGACAGGTGTGTTGCACGCTGATTATGTTGTGGCAAAGTGTGAAAGAAACATTAATGTCCTTCGCTTCCTCTCTGGAGTTTGGTGGGGTTCCCATCCTTTTTCCCAAAAACTTCTGTACGACGCTATAATCCGTAGCCACCTGGATTACGGTTTATTTGTGTTGGACCCTATAAATAAATCTGGTCTGCAAAAACTTGATAAAATACAGTCCAAATGTCTTCGCATTATTCTCGGAGCGATGAAATCCTCTCCCATTAACGCCATGCAGGTTGAATGTTGTGATCCTCCACTTGCTCTACGTAGACAATTTCTCGCTAACAGATTCTTTTTTAAACTTATACAAAATCCTAATCATCCTCTCCTATCAAAATTAAATCAGCTATCAGTATTATTGAGTAACCATGACCCCCGTTCTAATAGAATGTCCCCATGCCTCCTTCTTGCTTTCCAACAATTCACCCGACTTCCTAGCCCTCTGTTCCAAAGTTCTACCTTACCTCTTTTCTGTACTTCTTATGAAGCGTTAATTTTCCAACCTAACGTCATCTTGGACTTTGGAATTGACAAGTTCACACTAGAAGCGAATAGTCTATTTCTTAATAAAATTACCTCCAATTATAAGAATTGGCGCCTAATTTTTACTGACGCCTCCAAAATCTCAGCCAATAGCCCAGTGGGTGCTGCTGTTTGGATTCCTTCTAGTAGCATTATTTTGAATTTTAAATTGCCCGCTTCTTCATCTGTCTTTACAGGTGAGTCTTTAGCTATTTTAGAAGCTATTTCCTTTATTAAATCAAATAATTTAAACCATAGCATAATTTTTTCAGATTCCAAAAGCTGCCTGCAATCTATTCTATCAAACCCATTCCGATCAAATCCGAGTTTCCCTATTATCCTTAAAATAAGACATCTTCTTTTTCAATGCCAAGAATTGAATATAAATGTTGTCCTGGCCTGGACACTCAGGAATTTCAGGAAACGAGGCCGCTGATTCTTGCGCAAAAATCGCCGTTTATTCCGGTTCTCAAGACCATAAAGAATTATACTCCTTTGATATCTGTTCATCCCTTAAATCATGACTGTTGGAGTCGTGGTCTAGATTGTGGCTCGTGTCGAAGACTGTCAAGGGCCAATTTTATGGGGATATTCAACCAGAAATTCCTGTTAAGCCCTGGTTTGCTAAATTTAAAAAATTGAATAAGGACACTACGTCCACAATTTGTCGGTTAAGACTAAACCACTCATGTACTCCTGTATTTTTGGCTAAACTCAGAATTAGAAATGGGTCTATCTGCGAATGTGGACTTGATGAGGGCAAATCACATATTTTTTAATTGCCCCAAGACTAGATTCCCTATTTATGAATTCATTCCCGCTCATATTCCTCTCCCCACGTCCCTTAAATTACTCTTAACTTGGGTTTTCACTCCTTTTGTGTATTTATTAGGTAAGTGTATAACTGTTAACAAAATTAAACTATAGTTCTATCATCAATAAACAAAGAAACATGATTTTTATTTTATTAAAATTTTAGAATATTAATATTTAATTATATGTGTACTGCTAATCTATACGTGTTTATTAATTAATTTATGCCTGTAAAAGTCAACAAATTAGTATTTCTTAAATTTCATTTTGCAAAATAAATAATTTTTTCCGGCTCTACTGGAGCTCTACATTAAATCCTTTGACAGTTTGTCTTTCAAAAACATGACATTGGCAAAATTATGGTCACACTCTACCATAGAGCCAGAAAATCAAAAGTTGTTGTTGTTGTAGAGTATTAAGTTATATGCAATTGGTTACCTCTCAAAATGGTGTCTTTGTATTAGAATACATCGGAGTGTGTCGTGCTCATTTGAGCCTAAAGTAGTGGGAAATTCTAGAAGTTTCGGTGCAAATCCTTTAAAAGACAGGATTTGTCAATCACAGGAGCACTTTCTATCTTCTCTGCTCTTGTGGTGATAACCTGTAAAAACCTAGTGATTGTTTGTTCGCTGTGAATAGTGAAAAGCTGCCGAAATCTACAATTCCCCGTCTGAGGTAAAAATCTTATATAACCTATAAAAATAATCTTAACCATATCTTTATTTCTTTGAATGTGTGTCTAGGAGATGTATTTTCTGTGTAGGGTTCATGGTTCCGGACAGAACCGTTTGACTTAAGAGTGCACATCCTGGGTTGTGTGGATAAATCCCAGCAGAGAAGCTTCAGAAGCAGCCCGCAGCTCACTACCTGGCTCGCTTCCGTGTCCTGAGGATTGCTCACTCGGTCACGTAAAATTTAAAGTATTTATGTTCACGTAGCACCCACATAAGGTGTAACAATTTATTATTTTTTGCTTACTAAAAGGAGTCCCTAATAGACCCTCGCCTGTGGTCTGTAAGGTGTAGAAAAATCTTAAGGGTGTCTGTCTGCAGTGCAACGGCATCAAGAAGTGTTTTTTATTGTATTATATTTTTTTATACTCTTGTGACAACCCTCTAATTTTAAATTGTAAATTTCTTTTATAACATGTAACCTGTACCAAATAACTTGAGAATATATGTATGCATCACTGAGGCGTGGTTGTTTCTTGTGAAGAGTGCCTAGTGAATCCCACACACACACATACATGAAACACACACATATTATCTTTTTTATAACTTTTCTTTTTTTTTTTACCTTAGCTTAATTTTTTTACAAATTTCTTTTAACGGCGCCCTGAGCTCATTATCTCTTCGACTGATCTAGCTGGTGAAGTGACCGGCCTGACAGGTTCAGGGGTTACATGCGTCATCATAATACATACAGTCGGTATATATATTATGATGATGATCTGTTAGTAACAAATGTAAAGAAATTGACTACAATTGCTCTATATGCCATTTTTATTATAATTATTTTGTGACTATTGACAAATTTTCAAACTAAAAACTTATAATTACTTTTCGAATACAAATAATGTTCAACATTGATCTTTAGCCTAGCACTTGCCAAAACTTGTCTTAATAACTAGTTAAATCATTAAAGGTTATAACTACTGTTTTTTGAATTCGGCAGTTTTACACGTACAGATAGTTTTTGTCGGGGAAATAGATCGTAATATTTTAATCGCGAGTAAGTCCCACCATATAACAAAAACTGTTTAGGTATAACAGTACAACACTACACTTAAACCTACTACCTGTCAACTGCCAATTTACAGCAAGTGGATAGAATTACACGTTAATGAATTTTAATTGTTAAAACAACGATACCTAATATAAGAAACCGGTTGTTTATAGTAGTCCGGCGGAACTTGAAGGTCACTGCCAATAACTGTATGTCTCATTGTTGACGACCACTGTGGACATTGCTACTTACTCTTGCTGGATCTATACATGTATATATTTTTGTCCCTTTCTAGCTTTTTGACCTGTTTATGTATATACACACATCAATACACCTACATAGATAGGAAGCAATTAGTGATAATCGGGCCAGTTTTCGGTCGGCCCAAGCAAAACCAAATGTGGCAAAAAATACTCGTAAACGTAAAGAATTTAATACATTGTGTAACCATAATTATGCTAATGATTGTGTTCAGGTTGTTTGTAAACAGGGCTTTGATTATGTACGTGAAGATAAATTTTAATCGACTATAGAAATATTTGAAGGCTTTCAATATTTTTGTATGGAACTAGAATATATAAGTTACTAGCTGTTGCCCGCGGCTTTGCTCGCGTGGAAGTTAATCATATGCATTTAATTAAAACTGTGTAAAAGAATGTATCAGTAATTTATTCATGTTTTAAACGTATTTATTTATTTATTTTTGATCATTATCCCATTTAAAAGAACTTTCATACAAACATTCGACCCATATTTCAACCCCTTTTGGAGCAGAATTCGCATAAATACTGATATAAGTATTCATCTATTTGTAATCAGAAACATGAAAACGAAAGTTGTTATGCTACTAAATTAAAAAAAAATGACAGATTTCCAAACTAACCAATACATGAAATGCCAATGACTATTTCTCCCCTTAGGGGTAGAATATCCAGAAACGCTTAAATATGCATATTCTCGTTTTTAATTAGTAACCGAAAGTAATATTTTATGTTTCTAACTCAACAAATGACAGACTTCCATGCAATCTTGCAACCCCTATTTCACCCCTTAAGGGTAGAATATCCAGAAACCTTTAACAGGTATCTACTCATTTTTAATCATTAGCCCAAAAATATAGTTTAATGTTTCTAACTTAAAAAATGATGAGCTTTCATACAAACTTTCAATCCCTATTTCACCCCCTTAAGGGTAGAATAACCAAAAACGCTTAAATATGTCTCTACACTTTTTTAATCAGTAGCATATAAATAAAGTTTTATGTTTCAAACTTCAAAAATGACGGAATTCCAGACTAACCTATGCACGAAATGTCAACCCCTATTTCACTCCTTAGGGATAGAATATTCAGACACGCTGAAATACGTATTTACTAATTTTCAATCAGCAACCCAAAAGTAAAGTTTCAGGTTTATAAGTTAAATATGACGGATTTTCATAAAAATATTTAACCCCTATTTCACCCTCTTATTGGTAAAATATGCAGAAACGCTAAATAGATATCTAGTTACTTTTAATCAGTAGCCCAAAATTAAATTTTCATAGTACTAATTTAAAATATTAACGGACTTCCATACAAACTTTCAACCCCTATTTCACCCCTTTAGGGGTAGAATATCAAGAAACGCTTAAATACATCTTTACTCTTTTTTAATCAGTAGTACATGAATAAAGTTTCATGTTTTTAACTTAAAAAATGACAAACTTCCATACAAACTTTCAAGCCCTATTTCATCCCTTAGGGGTAGAATATTCATAAACGCTTAAATAAGTATCGACTCATTTTTAATCAGTAGCCCAAAAATAAAGTTTCATGCTTCTTACTTAAAAAATGACGAACTTCCATACAAACTTTCAACCCCTATTTCACCCCCTTGGGGGTAGAATACCAAGAAACGCTTAAATACGTATTAACTCATTTTTAGCCCTTAGCACATGAAGAAAGTAACATGTTTCTAACTTAAAAAATGACGAACTTCCATACAAACTTTCAACCCCTATTTCACCCCCTTAGGGGTAGAATACCAAGAAACGCTTAAATACGTATTAGCTCATTTTTAGTCCTTAGCATATGAACAAAGTTACATGTTTCTAACTTAAAAAATGATGAGCTTTCATACAAACTTTCAATCCCTATTTCACCCCCTTAAGGGTAGAATAACCAAAAACGCTCAAATACGTCTCTACTCTTTTTCAATTAGTAACACATAAATAAAGTTTCATGTTTCAGACTTCAAAAATGACGGACTTCCAGACTAACCTATGTACGAAATGTCAACCCCTATTTCACCCCTTAGGGGTTGAATATTGAAAAACGCTGAAATACGTGTTTACTCATTTTTAATCAGCAGCCCAAAAGTAAAGTTTCAGCTTTCTAACTTAAAAAATGACGGACTTCCATACAAACTTTCAACCCCTATTTCACCCCCTTAGGGGTAGAAATTCCAAAATTCCTTTCTTAGTGCGTGTCTACTCAATAAAAGGATCCTACTCACCAAATTTAATAGCCCTAACTATCATAGTTTACGCTCGGCGATGATGAATCAGTCAGTCAGGACTTACTATTTTATAAGTATAGATTAAATATCTGTACGTTTTGTTAATCTATCTTGTAGCGTTTTTTATTGACACAATAATGATAAAAATCTATAGGGACAAGAAACCTTTCTTGATATTTACAGGAAAACCGTCTTCCAAGTGAAGACGAAATGGATATCCGGTAACATTTCAGTATAAATGTGGTCTAATTTTATTATCCTTTCGTATCAGGATATAAATTTTAGGTGTTGGTAAGTGGCAAGGTAAATCTTATATCAAACTAGCTGCCCCGGCAAACGTCGTTTTGCCATAATTTTTTTTTAAGGATGGGTGACCCTTACCATTTAGGGGGATGAAAAATAGATGTTGTTCGATTCTCAGACCTACTCAATATGCTCACAAAATTTCATGAGAATCGGTCAAGCCGTTTCGGAGGAGTTTGGCAACTAAAACTGTGACACGAGAATTGTATATATTAGATATTAGCCTTACTTTTTTAATAAAATTGAGAGCAGCCAGAGGTTCGATCGATTATTATTATTGAAAATTATTTACATATTTTTTTCACGGTACAAGGGGCCAGGCAAACAGATGGGTCACCTAATGGTAAGTAACTAGGTATATGATGTGTTAGTGCGTTGCCGTTCTTTGATTCCTTCTCCATAGAAGCACAGAGAAAATAGGACACTTATTCGATGAAAAGCAAGGAAAGAATTAATTTAACACCGATTTTCTGTTAGTTCCTGGTAAATTATGCATCGTGGTTCGATTGCCTCCCCAAAACTAATAATTTTCTGTATTTTAAATGATAAACCGTACACCACCTGAAACTGAACTCGTATACTAAAAATTACAGCAACAAAAGCAAATAAAAAAGAAATCCACAGAAACATGAGTTTTATAGGTGTAATGTAGTATATTTTATTTCTGTGACTGATTAAAAAGTCTTCGATTCAACGGACTATATCAGTAAATCAATAATGCACAATGTATTTGCACAGTTGTGTCATCGACTCGATGTGAATGAAATAAAAATAGTAGTCTGTACATCTGTGGTGAGGCACGTAAGATTACTGCCTCGGTTTCGCAATGGTAGCGTATGCGTCTCGGGTTCAAATCCCGGGTCGGATCAAATGTTTATATGATCTGCAAATATTAGATTCTTCGGAATTTGGATGTTTTCTGTGTATAATATGTATGTATTTACAAAAAGAAAAGAAATTATATATATGCATTTATATTAGTTGTCTAGTACCCATAACACAAGCTCTGCTTAGTTGTGTGTTAGATGTTCGAAGTATTTATTTATATTTATTATATATATCTTTATAAACCATTTTAAATAAAATAAAGGTGGTAAGACAATTTTATGGTTTTTAAAGAGCGTTAACCTAAAATTTTGTATGGCGCCATCTGTATGTTGCATGTATTATATCTGTATGCTGTATGTTGTATGTATTATATTTTATGATAAGGAACTTCGTTACTATTTGGTGTCCCACGACACCACAAGACTTTTTTTGGAAATATATTTTGTGAATTTATTTTAGGCAATAATCCTTTCGTGGATAAAATATATCGTGAAAGTCAACCAACTAAGCCAAACCAAAGAACAAACATTAGATAAAAATTCTAAACACTGCTGTCGGCAAGCTCTTATAAAAGAAACAACGTAACGGCAAGCAAAATAATTAATAAGGATTAAATACTTTAAACACCCGTGCACCCTGACAATATACTAAAAAATATTACTAATGAGAATATCATCATGATTTCTACTTTCAAAAGTGGTTTATAGAGCAGTTCTAGAAGAATAAAATAACCTTATCTCAAAATGCACTATTTTTTGTTCCTATTATATGCCTTCACTGCAATTTTAAGCGTGGACAAAAGCTATTAAAATAAATGTTTATTTGTTTACACGTACTGCTGCTGAAACGTACATCATCACAGACCGTTATTGCCTGAATGACTATTGAGCATATAATCTCGCTTTTCCTCACCATTTAGTCACTTGCCAATTTAAAACATATCGTAACGAGAAGTATCTCGTTACGATATGTTTTAAAAGGTCTACTCTAATACAATGTCGTCCAACGATATCGCCTCAAGTTCTTCATGTGTGTAATTCAACTTACGTGGATTTTACTCTGTCTGTTAGATCTAGTCTATCACCTAGAGTAATGAACTCTTACTAACAATGAATTATTAAACGTATAGAAGTTTTTGCCTGTTGTACGACTGTACTGTGCGTGAGAGGGTTTGCAATCGAGATCAACTAATTAGTTAACATGTTCACTCATAATGAATTAATCAATTATATGCTGACTAAAAACACGCCAGATCACAGTTGAAGAAGTCCACATATAAATACGAATTAGTAGTGTGATGTTTAGTGGTGAAGTTTGGTAGGAAAATAAAAAGGATCGCTACACCACAAATGAACCTAGAAATATGTAAATAACGTGGTTAAGTTGGGTTGTGTCATTGGTAATAGTCATGATTTTTTTATGGTATAGGGGGCAAACGAGCAAACGTATCACCTGATGGTAAGCGATTACCGCCGCCCATGGACACCCGCAACACCAGGGGCGTCACAAGTACGTTGCCAACCTTTCGGGGATGGGGAAAGGGATATCGTGAAGGGTTGGGGCTCCGGTATCCTCACTCACTCGGTGAAACACAAGCGCAAGCGCTTTATCACATCATTTTCTGTGACGCCGTGGTATCACTCCGGTCGAGCCGGCCCATTCTTGCCAAAGCGTGGCTCTCGTGGCTAAAAATGCAAATTGACAGAGATCAGTCTCTGCTGTTTATCATAATTATCGTCATATTTTCTTACCATTCTTCTATCTTACTGTTTGCAGTATAGTGCGTTAAAAAAGTTAATTGTGATTGATTTAACTTTGTTGAAAAGTGCAATGAACGTCTAATTGTTATTGATATCAATCGCGACAAAACTACTTGCAATTATTTTTAATCAATTGTCGCTTTCACTAAACTTTATTTATTATACTATGATTTATTTACTTAATCCAAACTCTAAAACGTGCTAATATTTCAATGCATAACAACTCATCGAAGATTAAGTGTCTGTGGAAGCAGTTAAGCACACGCAACACTCAACGGCGTTCATTTGCACTTGTTAACCGCCTGATGTGTTTCATTTGATAAAGACCACTTCAAAAATGTTTTTAAAATGTTCATGTAGAGCTCAGACTCTTTTAAGATGACTTCACGACCGGTGTCTCTGTCTTCGTGTTTTACACTAATTTTTTTTACCAGATTCACTTAATCACTTCTTCAGGTTTATACATATATTACTTTCGGATAAATGCAATTGACTGTGGGAGAGATATTCCTCGGCATAAATGGGCGGTCTCGACCGGACTGATACCTAGCAGCCAGCCTAGCTGAAAATCAATGTGGTTACCTCTTTTCTCTGTGCTTCTATGGAGAAGGAATCAAAGAACGGCAACGCATTGACAAATCATATACTATTTACTTTCCATTAGGTGACCCATCTGTTTGCTTGCCCAATTGTACCATGAAAAAAATAGCCGTGTGGTGTCGTGGGACACCAGATAGGAACGTAGTTTTTATTAAGTTAAAAATTTTGTATAGCGCCAACTGTATACCCTAGTTGCCGGCTAGGGTATACGGAATGCCTATACAAAGTTTTTAAAATCTTACGCTTTTTTTATTTAACGTTACGGACGTTTTTTGGACGAAGGAACTTGGTTCCAAAAAAAATGTAAATAACGGTTAATACGGGGTATAAAAATAAATGTGTTACGCCATTGATACTCGATGCAGTTAATACAATCAGGAATTCTTCAGACGCCTGTACTATGCTAGTACTATTAGATATTCTGTGACCATACACCGAGTCTTAGAAGTCTTGTGTTGGTGTAACTATGTAACTAACGATTTAAACATTACACAGCGCAAACGCAAACATCCAGAGATGGATTGCAAATGCAGTACGGAAATGGCGGAGATTCGCAAGGAAATAAAAGATCTGTTTCAAGCTGTTGTAAAATCCCAAGATGGACATTTCGACACATTACGCAAGGATATATTTCAAATAGTAACAAAAGTAGATAACATCCAAGTTACTACCGACCATCTTATTATAGAAAACAGAAAAATTTTAAACGAAGTAGCCGATTTAAAAACCAAAAGCGTAGACACCGATGAAAAGATAAAAGGTTTAGAGAGGGATATCAAAGAACTAAAAGCAATCCCTACTTCAATCCCTTCAACTAGCTCCTTTCTGCAAGAAGAACATCTTTTAAGTGAGATTCGAGAACGGGTGGAAAGGGAGAAAAATGTTATTGTTATCGGAATCACTGAAACTGAGTCAAAAGATCCAAATGAACGACAAGCTCACGACAAGAGGGAAGTTAAAGAGCAATTAGAGTGTGTGACTGGGAAGGAAATACAGCCATTAAAAATAAGAAGACTTGGTAAATATAAGCCTGGTGCAAATCGCCCGCTGAAAGTATGTTTTAACTCTGTGATGGAAACGAAAGAAATCCTACAAAACGCAGGCAATATCACCAACAAAAGCATAAAAATATATTCGGACAAAACACCGGCTCAGCAGAAATACATGAAGGATTTGCGAGAGGAGTTACTTCACAGACAAGAATTAGGAGAAAATAACCTTCAAATAAAGTATATAAGGGGAGTTCCCAAAATAATTACTAATCCAAAAAACTAAAATACTCAAAAGCACAAAATGGTACTTGCGGGAGAGATAAGGTGGTACACCAAATTCTACAAAACTATGATGATCTGGAAACCGAAAAGTTTTCTTTTAATTGTTTTTACACCAACGTCAGAAGTATTGTAAAACCAGGAAAACTAGACGAATTGAAATGCATTTTGAAATCCTGCAGTAGGCAAATGCATGTTGTTCTCTTGACAGAAACCTGGATAAAGTCTAAAGAAGAGGCCAGTTACATACAGATTTCTAATTATTCACACTATTATAACATCAGACCAGACCGAAGAGGCGGAGGAGTCTCAATATTCATTCACAATAGTGTAAAACATCATCTAAGGCAAGAAACATATTTGAATGGAAGTAACTATCTGTGGATACATACAGAGAAGTACAATTTGGATATTGGCCTTGTGTATAGGCCTGGAGATACAAATCTGACAAAGTTCGAGGATGACTTTGAAAAGTTACTACAACAGAGAAAACGAGCCATCATATTTGGTGATTTTAATATAAACTTGCTGAATAATAACACAATTACTAGGAAATACCAAGAGTTAATCCAGGAAAACGGGTATCATATTATAAACAAGATAAATCCAACATATTCAACGCGAACAACGGCGACTACACACAGTATTCTCGACCATATAATAACGAACCTAAAAGAGAAAAGCTTTCAGGTGGCAATGATCGATTCAGCAATTTCAGACCATCAACAACTTGTATTAGGATTAAAAAATTGCAAGCCAGATCCTATAGTAGCATTTGCATATAATACCTTAAACTACGAAAACCTTTATCGGCACGCCAAGTCCCTTGATTTCAGTACAGACAGCCGCGACTATGAAATTTTAGAACGAAATATCAAAGCTTTGATAAAAGATAACACTATTCAAAAAACTAAACTACAAAATCTTCCACGCAAAGACTGGATCAATAAGGATATAATAACTAAAATAAATTCGAGGAATGAACTTTGGAGACAAATAAAAAAAAACCCGGGGAATGCTGATCTATTGAACTCTTTCAAAAAACGAAGAAACGAAACTACGGTATTAATAGCTAAAACCAAAAAATACTATTATTTTAAAGCGTTCGAAAAACTTAAAAATAACCCTAAATACACATGGAAACTTATTAACTCGCTATCTAACAATACAATTAAATCTGACTGCAGACCACCAATGCTTCTAACAACTTCTGGTTTTATTGAGGACGGTGATAAAATATGCGAAGAGTTTAACCGATTTTTTTCCACAATAGGTCCCAGGTTGGCGACACAAATTCCTGCAAAATATCACACAGATAATATTTACAATACCGCCGATCAGTCCGAAGGTCGCCTAAAACTAGTAAACCTTACACCATGCACTGAGTTGGAAATCAGTAAAATAATAAATAGCTTAGATACAAATTGCAGTTCAGGTATAGATGGGATAAATACAAAAACGATCAAATGTATAAAAGATTATCTAATTCCTACTTTGACATCTTGTATTAATCATTGCTTTGACGTGGGTCACTTTCCAGATGAACTTAAAATAGCAAAAGTCACACCAATATACAAATCAGGTACGAAGACAAATCCTAGTAACTACAGGCCCGTGTCAGTGTTACCAATCATTTCAAAGGTTTTTGAGCGTGCTGTATATGAGCGTCTGAATAATTACTTGAATGAAATAAATTTTCTCTTCAAACGCCAATACGGATTTCGCCCAAAATCAAATACCCTGTCTGCTACAATTGATCTTATTTCCAAATTAAAGACACAAATCGATGAGAAAAGGCTATGTCTTGGAATATTCATAGATTTAAAAAAGGCTTTTGATACCGTAAGTCATTCTCTCCTGCTAAAAAAGCTGAAACATATTGGAATCATTGGTAATGCCTTAAAAATTTTCAAATCGTATTTAACAAACAGATTCCAAAGAGTAAAAATTGGGAAACACATAAGCACCACTCAGCCTATTACTTGCGGAATACCGCAAGGCTCTATAATTGGACCTTTGCTATTTTTAATATATGTCAATGATATCAGTCAGATATCATTAAATGGGGAAATCAGTTTGTACGCTGATGATACCTGTATATTTTACTATGGATCGGACATTAATGAGATGGTTAGATTGGCTCAGGATGACCTGGAAAGGTTGCACGAATGGTTTCAGTACAACTTACTTACAATTAATATCTCAAAAACAAGTTATGTAATATTTAAAGCAAAAAACAAACTATTACAAAAGTACCCTAAACTATACATAGATAATATTCAACTGAAGGAATCTGCCGAAGAAAAATACCTGGGACTAATATTGGACAGTGGCTTAACATGGAAATCGCATATAAACAATATAAGAACTAAGTTGTCGTCACTCTGCGGGCGCCTATACGGCGTCGTGCGATGTCTGCCGCAAAAGGTTAGAAGGAATATATATTATTCCCTCGTCAAACCGCATATAGATTATCTCATAGAAATTTGGGGAAGCGCTGCTAAATGTACTTTGGACAGCGTACAAACTGTACAAAATAAGCTAGTAAAAGTTTTATTTTATTACGACTTTCTTACACCTACAAACAGAATTTACTCGGAAACCAAATTGATGAACCTAAAAAAACTATATTACTATAATACATGTATCCTAATTAGAAAGATTAAAGATAAAAAAATCGAAAGTCATCTCGAATTTAAAACAAATGTGGAAGAAGGTTTACGACCCCTACGTAATGCCAATAATATTTACCTAGCAAAACCGCGTACAAACTACGGTAAAAAAAACATAACGTTTGAGGGAGCACAAATGTTTAACAAACTGCCAAACGAAATTAAAATGACAGAAAGTTTTAATATCTTTAAGAAAAAACTTAAACAGTTCGTTTTGGATAAGATCTAAATCCGGCCCTGGTGACGGTGACATGTTTCTACCTACACCATACACTTTTGTTATTTATTATTCGTGTGAATCTATTGTTGCTACCTTCTATATTCCATATTGTTTGTTAAGTAGTATTTGATCTCTGTAATGTATTTAAGCGTTTTTGTTGTGATCATGAGCTTGTATCAGTATTATTTGCTTTAGAACATAAAGTGGTTATTTCTTGTAAGTCCTAACTGAGTGCGTTTACACCTAATACACGTAGTTGAAGGTATAAGACATGATAATGTGGGTATGTACTAGTGCTTACCTATTACCTAACAAGTTAAAAGCACGTATTACTATGGGTACCTATATTTAAAAAATATCATTAAGTAAATATACTATGTAAATATTGTTTATTTTGTTAACTGTTCTCATAAAGTGAAATTTGTTGTTAATTTCTTTTGAGAAAATAAAATTCTATAACCACAACTCTTCTTGCGTTAAATTAGTAATGTTTATATGTTTGTTTCAACCTGTATCTTCGTAGATTCTACACAATTAAATTAATATGGAATTTATATATATATTACATATATTATATTTATATGGAAGTAATATGTATTATCGCTTATGATTTCGTTTATCATGTTTACATATATTATTGTTCAAATCGTATGCTTGCGTATTTACCATATTTATCATTCTAATTAATGGAGAATGTTTTGAAGAATTCTTAAAATTGTTTTAGATCCTTTTTCGCATTTTCTAGACTACTTTTAATTTTATAGAACTTTAGTACTCATAATTCGTTTAAAGTGGGTCTTGAAGAAACTATAAAAGTCAGTGGGGCTTTGATTTCAAAGCGTTTGATCGATCTCTTACAGGTAATAAGACGTCATTTCGAAGCGGCAATAAAAGTCCACATCGTTTTGATCATAATTACTTATTTCATATACATTTGTAATTGAACTTTCTTCAAATGATACTGAGTACATTTTAATAATCGATATTACTCGTAGGAGACTAGGAAGTACAAGATATTATTTTCAAATTAATACCGCCCGATTAGTGTTCGAGTATGTAAAATTATACGAGAAACTATTTATTGTTCTGCCTCGTTTCCAAGCGATATGTAAATTTAAGTGCTTTCGAATAAAAATATCATTCATAACTCAAACATCGAGTAATACAGTTAACATTTAACTCAGAAACGAACCAAAATTAAACATTTAGGTATATCTATCAAAACTCAGAATAAGGATCTATGCACTATGTTGATCATTTGATTTTCGTCGTTTAAATCATGTCTTTTCCTTTTCAGCATCCCTTGCAACTGCCATGTGTTAAAAAGATGAATTATGTCTACCATACGGGGGTTTTCAATAAGTGTTTTTATGTAATAAATAAATCCTAAAGAGTAAAAGTAATGGTTTGAACTGGTCATGGGGTCGCTTTGAAGTAAAACTAATTATGTTTTCAATGTAAATATAAATACAAGGGTCTTTAAAACATTCTCTATGTATTAGTGAGGCCAAGTCAAGAACTTTAATAAAGACCTTAGTAAAGAGCCAGCCAGTACGTCCTAAGAAAAAATTAACAGACTGCATAAAAGAGGATATGGCTACGAAGGTTGTAAGCAGTTTACTGACAGTGATAGAGAAGAATGGAAGAGGAAAACTCATTGCACCGACCCCAAATAAAGTTGGGAAAAGGGTAGGGAGATGATGATGAGTGAAGAGCCAGCCATATTTCTGATGTGTCTGTTTATTGTTTTTATAAAATACTAGCTGAACCCCGCGGTGTTACCCGCGGTTATTGTTGTACCGCGAGTAACGCCACGGGACAAGGTTAGTCTAAAAAAAGTAGCCTAAGTTACTCCCTGGATCATCAGCTACCTGCCAGTGAAAGTCCCGTCGGCCAGATATAGAAACAAACAGACAGACAGAAAACATTTTTTTAACTACATTTTTTGGTATATATGTACCGTGTATACATACATATGCATTTAGTAAAATACATATGCATTTAGTAAAAAGCGGTTATTTTAATATTCCAAAAGACACTCCAATTTCATTTATTTGTATAGATTATATACAATAAAATATTATATATATATATATCTTGAAACCATAAATGTACTTGCCACAAATGCGACCCCATGACCAGTTCTACCTAATATTTAGAGAGTATTTAAGATTTCAGTTGTGATAAAATTGTATAGATATACTATTCCTTAGTATGACCTATATGCAAAGTAGAAGATATATCCTTACGCAATAACTGAGTCTGATATATCGTCAAGTTATGCGAATTGACAGTTGGTAGATCCCAATGGTCTAGACGCGAATAACGCATAGTGAAGTAAACTTATCTAGTGTTGTTACGACAAGACTTATAATAACTAGCTGACCCAGTAAATTTCTCGTCTGCGTCTGTGTTCAATCAGGCTCGGCTCCTATTAAGATCTAGGCGTTGTTGTTAACTATACTATTTAAGGCACACCAGCAAAAGAAATATTTAAACAACAAAGGTGAGAATCGGTTAGTTTTTTTATGTATGGGCCAGCCAAAATAACTCTACTTTGCCTGATGGACAGCATAAGCAGAATCCAAGAGTGGTAGTCACCATACTCGTTGCTAATGCAACAATGCAGCACGGTGACCCACACTATGGCCGCTTAGTGATGCTTCTGCTTCATTGGGCCTCTGGTCTCGCACTCACCAACGAAACACGACAACATGAATGCTGTCATTTTCCGTTGATCTTCTGTGCAAGGGTAGTAACGCCCTGGTCGAGCCGGCCCGTTCGAGATGAAATCAGCGTGGCTCTACTACCTTGAAAATACCGGAATATTACTTGTGTGACATACCTTACCCAATTCACTTTCTCTATATAAAGTTTCGAAATTTGTTTTTAGGAACAACATTACACGAGAATTACTTATATATTACCTATATAAATATATATTATTTTATTATCATGGCCGTTTTCTTGTTGATCATCTAAATGGTATGCAGTTAATAATATAATATATTATCTATTTTAATGGTTTGCACTTTTCCTGAAAGTACTTTTACATTTAATGATATAGCCGGCGCTGTTTCTTCCGTGCTACTTTTCTTTTTTACTTTCTAGATTTTCTATATGTAGTTTTTCAATACCTTTATTCTCTTCTGTTGTATAATATGGTAGGTAGCTTGAATATCGTATTGATGTAAGCGGTTTTACCACTATTTTATTGGTTTCATTAGTAACCATGAAACAAATAATGCAATTTTCTTATTAGTAATAAAATTGTTATATTAACATATTATAGTGTGTATATAATAATTATATGGATATATGACAATTCTAGAGATTTTTTAGTTCGATTCAGATTGATCAAAAAAACCTGAATTTCCAGATTGGACTCTTAGGTATAATACTATGGTTTTTGCACACTCTTATATACTACTAATACTCAATGTTAATGTCTAGTCAATAAATATGCAAAAATAACTGTGTGTTTAACTTTACAAGTGAAATTTTAACAAAAATAAAACCGACTTCAAGGTTTGACTCGATTTCTCTTGGATGCCATCATCAGATCTTAGTGTCCTTATCATGGTACCACCGTTGAGACATCTCCTTTCCATTTAAAAAAGAATCATCAAAATCAGTTCATAAACGACGAAGGTATATAATAGTTATGATTTTTTAACTTCAAAAAAAAATGTATACGGTGGGATTGAGAAACCTCCTCCTTTTTAACCGACTTCAAAAAAAGGAGGAGGTTTCTCAATTCGACCGTAGGTATATATTTTTTTTTTGAAGTTTAAAAATCAAAGGCAAGGATTTTTTGATTTTTATCGTTTTTTTAAGTTAAAGTCTGTGAATCGATGGTTTCATATAATCTATGAGATTTGATAAAAAATGCTTTTACTTTAAATTCGTTTTTTTTTAATTCAGGAATTATTATTATCGCAAATGAGTTCAGAAATGATCTTTTTCTTCAGAAATTATTATTATTTTCCTGTAAATTCAGGTACATAAGTAGATATTTTAAAACATTTTATATTTAAGTGAGATATGTCAAATATCTATACTCGAAAATATATTTATACTTAGATATATTATTTCGTAAATATCTTTTTTAATCTACTACAAGGTAGTAGAGCCACGCTGATTTCAGCGCGAACGGGCCAGCTCGACCGGGGCGGTACTATCCTCGCACAGAAAATCAACGTAAAATGACAGCGTTCGTGATGACGTGTTTTGTTGGTGAGTGCGAAACCGGAGGCCCAAAGATGCAGAAGCATCACTAGGCCGCCATAGAGTGGGTCACCATGCTGCATTGTTGCATTGTCTGCATTCGCAGTATGGTGACACCACTCTTGGATTCTGCTTATGCTTTCCATCAGGAAGAGTAGAGTCAGTCAATGTAAAAACGATTCATTCTTCAAACCAAAATGGTTAGTTCATCAAACAACATGTTTGCGGTGTCAATTATCGCCGCTATGCGAACAGATGTTCCAAGTTTTCGCTCCGCCCACTTAAACAGGCATACCTCCTCATTTAGACACATAAGTAGGGTTGCCACCTACAAATTAAATCTAAACGGAATATTTAAAAAGCCAGAAACATTTTAAGAAGAAAAGGTTATCTGTGACTATGTCTAAATTATAGTGTACGTTTTTAACTGAATGGTAATATGTGTATTATAGTACAAAGATCTAAAGTGCATTACTTATGTAATTTTATACATATTATGACACAAACACCTGACTTAGAAAAACATGTGAGAGATTCTCAATCATTTAATGTGTATTGAAGAGTGCAATACTAAAAAAGAAAATTACTCGTTCTCTTTTTACTAATTTATGGTAGATACTCTTTCTAGTACTCTCATGTAACGATTAAAGGGCAACCCTAAGTTCAAAAACCGCATAATCGCTTACTAATTACATAGTTATTTTATTCATTTACATGTTGCTTTATGAGTGATGACTAGTTTTAAACGAGTAGCAGCAACTGTGCGTATGTTACATACGTGTAAATGTGATGTATAACTTCTCGTTTCTTTAGAAAACAGAAACGCAAGTACAGTTGTTTACAATGGATAATATTACCAAAGAAGATTTAATTAACACTAAGGTTGATCAATTTAGTTCCACTAAATTTATTTAATGTGATATTAATATCAATGTGAAATGTCACCAAAAATAAAATGGTAGTCGTGTTAGAAAAACTACGTCGACATGTTTACTTGCGCATCGCGAGATTATAAATAAATGTCACAGACGCTAGACATTTAAATTGATAAGTAAGTCTCTTTTACATTTTCTATAATGTTTTTTTTTTGCAAGAACCTCATGAATGTTCTTCGTCCATTTAGAGGGATTGAACTAGTCTGTCGGACTCTTACCGACTAATAACCACCGAACAACGGGAACGAAAAACGCAATTGCATTCTTCCGCCACTGCATCAAAACATACTGTAGCCTCAAAACTGATCAAAAAAGGACATTTGCGAAAGTTAGAATACTAACAACATCACGTCAAGTGCCTTTTAATAATGTATTATAGGGTTTACTCGTACTTAATATTTGGTGGATGTTATGTTGGGATAAAATTTATTGTCATCTCTTAATAATCCCCAAGAGACTTGACCCGATGACTTCCGTATATTTTCATTGAATGAATATGTTTTCTTTTGTATCTCAAAAATAGTCTATAAAATTAGGCTTACCATTTATTTATTTCGTTTATCATAAAACGAATCGATTCTCGAACTTAAAGTGTCTAACCTAACTTGAAATATGATTTATCGTCGACATTCTAGCAAAATAAGTCAATACATACACATGTATGTGTGACTGTACTGAAATTTATGTATTATTATTATGTTTTGGGGACCGTTTAAAACCTAGAGAGAAAAATAATTATATAAACATTACTAGTTTACTTAACTGAACTGCTTAACTGCTAACGACAGCCTCTTCAGCTGATTTTGTCTGCACTATGAGTACTAAAAAAGATTCTACTTTTTTCTCACATAAAATGTAAACGCCATGTTTTCTTTTATGTTTTCACAAAAGCTATCCAGATTTAAATTAATTTACCTATTTAGTTGGTACATATACCTATATGGTTCAGTAAAGCTGCACATTTTCTCTTGGCGTAAATCAGAAACAATATTTACTTTGTCCGTTTAAACATACTCATGCATTCATTTAGCATAACTGTTGACTTAAAACTGTTGCAACATGTTAAGATAAACAAATATTATTATGCATCTCAAAATAATCACGTAGGTGCAGCGCTATGCTCATCCATAAGACCAGAAAAAGCATATCCTGTTGTTAATAACTATATTGGGAAAAGCAACTTTCAACCTTATATCTCTTCAGAGTAAAATAATTTTCGCGTGTGCTGGATTATCAAATCCAGCACACAATTTCTTACAGTAAGTGCGTTGTAACTAAAGGACATAATTCCGGTCCTGCCCACATGATTTCGCATTTTCTTGTACAACCAACCACACCAGTTTGATCCCAAATATAGCTTAATGTTACGACTTAACACTTTGAAGTATAAGAATGTACATAAAAAATTCTTTGCTCTTTTAGTTAGGTATTTATTTTTATTTTAAAACTTTATGCACAAATTTACATAAGTGGAGTTAACGTCATAGGTATTTTCTACCAGTTTTTCGTTATAATTGTTTAGTAATAATGTGCTCTTTACCTTAGTATGGAATTAAAAATGAGATAATCGAAAATATTAGTATTTGAAGAGTGGAGATTTTTCTTATGACTGGAACACAGGAACAGGAGAGTTTAACATCCCTACCATAATTACAGCCGAAGGACGTACATTGCTGGACATAGGCGTCCTTCAAGTTTTAAGGAAGAAGAACTGTACCTGACCAAAACTGAACCTCGGCTATGTTTTATTGTCGCTCGTGGCTGTCTATCAGTGTCTATACTCATACCTTGTCTTATAACATTTATTGATATCGATAAATACTATTACAGGCGGAAATGATTGTATTTCACCGAAGTATAGTATGTCATATTTCTTGCAATATACATGCAAATTACAAGAGAGTACTAAATTTTAATAGGACTCCCAAGCTATTAGAAATGAATTGCTATTACCGTTTTCAAGACGTTAATAGTAATGGTATATTATACAGTTCTGTATAACGACCACAAAGGCGTCTATTGAAACATTATTTAGTTTAATCTTCCTTTAAGTTAAAGCGGAAAGCATTTGTGGGAATCAAAAGCTTTTGATCAGCGGCTTAGATAAGTATCCGATGTGGGACGAATTTAGGTCGAGTAATGTAAATTACCAGCTTGATATGTCAAACTCGATAACTTTATATAAATTATGAAAATAATACAGTTTATTAACCGCTTAATTAACAAGAAGGATGGCATAAAAAGGGTAACTATGTAGCTAAAGTATGAGACGTTATCATACTAATATTATAAATGTACTTAAATGTAAGTTTATTTGTTACGCTTTCACGCGAAAACTACTTAATCGATCATCATGAAACTTTGTACACATACGTTTGGAGGCATTAGGAGTAACATAGGATGTTTTTTGTAACAACTGGTATGTTATAACCACGAGTAGCTCAAAACTTACGCAAAATTTCAACGCCATAGATTGGTGTCGCTTAGGATTTCTGCCAACTATATAAAATACATAAAACTTAAAATGATTTTGTAACCAACCTCAAAAATACAATGAAATGGAGGCGGAACGACACATCGATTTCTGAATGGTTAATCTAAACATTGTTGAACAACAACACAACTGACAAGTTAACAATAAGATTACATTTATTGTAAACTTGTCAGTTGTTATTGTTCAACATCATTTAACAGGTAGTAGAGCCACGCTGATTTCAGCACGAACGGGCTGGCTCGACCGGGATGGTACTACCCTCGCACAGAAGATACATGCTGTCGTGTTTTGTTGGTGAGTCCAAGATCGGATGCCCAATGATGCAGTAGCATCACTAGGCCGCCATAGTGTGGGTCACCATGTTGCATTGTTGCATTGTCTATACGAGCAATGAGTATGGTGACCACCACTCTTGGAATCTGCTTATGCTTTCCAGAGTAGAGTCATTTTGGCAGGCAATACATAAAAAAAAAAAAATAATTTGGAAGTTCAACTTATTAGAAAGTCAAAGTATCAGTACTTAACGTACTTCTCACAACTCGATATTCTTTTAACTATCAGAATGATCAAATTAATATGTTGTGTCAATCTTTGAAGCTGATCGTTTGACTACTTTCTCTTGAAGTAGTTTTTTTTACGTTTATTTCACAAAAGAAAGAAAAACAAGACATAAAACTCGCCAAACGAAAATGTTATGTAGCGAGAAGCGCTCTTATTAAAATCTATTTCACATTTCCAATTTGTGTACATTATAATACAACAACAATCATTTGGTAAGGTTACAAACTACTCACGGTAATAATCACTTCAAAAAGCGTCACATGTCTGGCCATCTTGGTACCTATGAGTAGCAGGCGGAAACTTCTCGCAGAATAGATTTATGTCTAGCAGTAGACTAATAAAAGCTGTTGATGATGTCATTCTGGGAGTGTGTAACAACTAAATACCTATCACGTACCTCGACAGATTGAAAGTGATCAAAACAACTGTAACGAAAAATAAAGGTTTCATTTGACTCAAATATTAACCCTTAATTTTGATACAAGATACAAACCGTGGGATGGCCACGCTTCGGCATGATTGGGCGGACTCGACCGGAGTGATACCACGGCCTTACAGAAAACCGGTGTGAAATAGCGCTTGCGATGGTTTTCACCGAGTGAGTGAGGATACCAGAGGCCCATACCCCAACCCCTTCCTCCATCCCTCTCCCCATCACACAAAGACGGGCATCTGGTTTTGCGGGTGTCCATGGGCAGCGGTATCGCTTACCATCAGGCGATAAGTCTGCTCGTTTGCCCAGGTAGTACTCGAAAAAAAAAGATAATCAAAATAAATAACAACTATGTAGAATCAAGTAAAGTTGCTTACTAGGAAGCTCTCAGCAGTGTATTATGAAACAGTATAACTTTCTAAACTTAACTGAAGGTACTTACTCTTTGTCGAGCGATAATTACTCCATAAGATTTGCTTAGGACCGTAAGATTTTCTACTATACCTATGCATATAAAGCTTACTTTGAGCTGAGATTTGCTTGTGAGAGCTAGACTTCACTAGATGTCAAAGCGGAAATTCCAAAGCGCTGGTTATCTATCTGTCAGATTATTTTCATGTCTATTTACTCTGTCCAGTAGGTACCGCATGAAAATTTCGGAAGGAAGTTCCTATTAAAATTAAACTATTCACTTTGATGCTGAAGTGGTTGTAAAAGTATTATATGTAAATATGTAAATATGGTGGTACGAAGTTCGCCGGGTCAGCTAGTACTTACATAAAGGAAAGTAATAATAACTAACGCGAGTTACACTAACTATAATGCTGAACCGATATGACTGAAAATTGGCGGGGAGGTAGCTGGGAACCAGGAGGCGGGTACTTTTTACATATTTAGGTTTTTCTTTTTTTATTTGCATTGCGGTCTTAACCGCGGTTGTTGTACCGCGGGTAACCCCGCGGGGTTCTGCTAGTAAACTAATATAATAATAAAGTTCATGCTCATGTCATCTGAATCTATACTAATATATCAAGCTGAAGAGTTTGTTTGTTTGTTTGTTTGTTTGTTTTACACGCTAATCTCAGGAACCGCTGGTCCGATTTGAAAAATTCTTTCATTGTTAGATAGCCCATTTATCGAGGAAAACTATAGGCAATATATCATCACGCTAAGACCTACAGGAGCGGAGCAACAATGAAGAATGTTACAAAGACGGGGGCTAATTATCACGCTACGAGCAATAGGACACGTAAACGAGGTTGCGTGGGTCGGCTAGTTATTAGATAAGTCCAAACAAAAACATCTAGTCTTAATCTCTCACTGTCTTTCTCATGTTTCCTAAAACCCTTATCACTGAAAATAGTTGAAGCAATATGCACAACTTGTTAACTTTATGTTACGAAAATTACTGTACATAACTCCTAGTTTATATCATAGTATATCTTATGACAATATTAAGTAGAGATGTCGGTCAAATTTTAACTTTTTATGCGTCCTTTGTTCCATGTAATATATTTTTGTAATAATATAATATAGGTATAAGTATATAGTTTGTGTATAGTTGATTATGCTATGCTTGTTATTATGAATAATTTAAATAATTGTTTGTTTCTATAACATAAGGGGGTCCAAGGATTAACTGCAAGTGGATCAAGAAAAAAAGTTTAAACGGGTAGACTTGTTAAGATATAAATACTGCCGTTAGACAGTACTTAAAGTATTTTTTTTTGGAAATATTGTCTCGCAAGGGTTAACAAGTTAGTAGGGCCAAGTTTTTCGTTCGAATTTTCAATAAATGTACGAGAATCTTCGATATTCTACTATATACTATTAAAAACCACGTTCATATGCAGAGAACAGTAAACTGCTGAAAGGAACTAAACCTGTGTAGGAACTCAGTGTGCACGCACCCTAACACTTAGTAGGTTTATAAAATCGCTACACCGTAATAGTAACTTGTTATAGTGTTCTTTAAAGTTCTTTTATTTAATCGCTTATCACCGTTACGTTGGTAGCCACAACGGTATCCCGCAATTTCACACTTGGCGGATCACCAGCGAGATTATAACAGATGGTAAAACAGTGCTTAATACTATACGAAGTATGTTACGTAATTGAAGAATTTCACTAGAACAGTGGCAGTTCGAACCACGTCGTGTGTTTGTTGTTGGTTGGAAAGCACTTGATGTGCGTTGTGTTGGTTAAGCATTACGTATAAGACGCTCCGACTGGCAAAATTTAGTGCACAGCAATTGAGAGTTTAATGTTAAAGTTAATATTGTTAACACGTCTTTGTATTATAAATGTTTTATAGTATACGAGCATTATTGTGTAAAACTTCTTATTATGTTGATTATGTTATAAATGTAATGGACAGATTAAAATTTAAGAGTTGTCAGTTACTATATTTTTACTTAAACAACCAAAAGTTGTTTATTCATAACTATACAAATGAATCATGTTAATATTATTATGTCTTTGCAAGAAAAGTCTTATGAACAAGAGATGAACTCCATTTTAATAGACGATTAGGAACATTTGAACAGCAAAAAACTTTAATGCTACCTTCTAGACAAATTTTGTAAAATGTTTTTTCTCAGAAGTACTATTGGCTAGATCTATGATGAATCTAGTATCTTTAAAATTTAATAAGATTTGATCACCAAAAAAGTTTAATGAACAAAGCCAATTTTCACTCTTATATTCTAAGATTTCCTTAGGGCAATACTATTAAAATCCCTTAATGAAATATGAGAAGAATTGGAAACGAAGTTCCGAGCGTTGCGGACGGAGGGGTACCCTAACCGGCAAAAAGCGTCCGTAACGTAAGATTGACGCCTCAGTGTCACAATGGTAGCGTATGCGAATGCTGTGCTTGAGGTCTCGGGTTCGAATGCCTGGTCGATTTTTTTTTTTATGATCTGCAAATATTTATTTTTTGGAGTTTGGATGTTTTCTATGTATAATCTGTATGTTTTTAAAAAAAAATGTCCACTATGTGAACCAAAAATTTAGTATAGCGTAGTAATCTGTAAGTTGTATGTAACAAGTACGGAGTAACTCTAGACAGAACTTGTTTCAGTAGAGATTATAAGGTGGCAGCACAAGTGACCAGTTTATTTTTATAATTTTTATTTTTATAGATAAAAAAATGTATACCTGAATAGTTATGTTCTTTATGCCTCGCATAGACCTTTTCTATATTTAGATAAATCATTTTAAATAAAATAAAAGTGGTAAGACAATTTTGTAGTTTTTAAAGAGCATGAACGAAAAATTTTGTACTTGTAGCGCCATCTGTAATTATTTATTTATTTCGCGAACGAAAAAATTTGTATAGCGCCATCTATATTTTTAATAAGGAACTTCGTTCATATCTGGTGTCCCACGATACCACACGACTTTTTTTCTTTTAAATTGAAAATGTCGTTTCAAATATCTGCCAAACTAAATTTTAAATATTAATGTTTTAATTTTATAGAAATAAGTTACAATGAGAGAGAATATACATGAACGAGAGTGGTATCATCCTCTCATATCTATGGTATAAAATTGAAATATTGTTTGGTTAACAAAAAATGTGTTTTTGTCTATGCGAATGTTCTACGTTATAATATAGCATTACCATTCTATACTTGTTATTCTTATTAATTATCTCGAATTTTAACAAAAAAAAACGATTTCAAAAACTGGACGAAATTGAAATGAGACCACACGGGAAGCACCAGCTTTCATATAAAAAAAGAATGATCAAAACCGGTTTACCCAGTCAAAAGTTATGAGGTGACAAACATATAAAAAAAAGTCGAATTGTTAAGCTCTTCCTTTTTGAAGTCGGTTAAAAATAATCCTTAATCCTCCTTGTAATTTTGCTGATTTTATAATCCATATCATGGATCCATATCCAAATATATACGAAAGTAACTCTTACGCTTTTATTGCTAAACGGCTGAACCAACTTGGATTAATTTAGAGATAGATTGAACCTTAGAGAAGGACAAGCTACTTTTGTCGCGATAGTCGACATACATGCAGGTGGAGCCGTGTACAAAAGCTAGTAACGATATATTATTTATTCATACACCAATTACTACAGTTAATTTTACTAAGTTTTTGTTTATTATTGGCCAGTATACGTTTTTTAGGTTTTCCATACCATGAAATATAGTTTAGTTAGTCCCTTCATTATTAGTCAACTATTTACATTTATAGTAATTTTGAATTTCATTTGCACTTTATCCATTCGTTCCATTCTCTTAAAAATGAAGTGCCAAGAATTTTCTTTACGTAATAGAATATATTTCTGTCGCTTAGATGTATTATTTTATCATAGAATTTTATATAAAAAAATACAGAGATAGCAGCATACTAAACAAATTAATATTAAAACGGCGGAAGCTACAAACGGTTAAAATTTATTCAAAATGGAATTTTCACAAGTTCGTTCAACAATACCTACCATAGATCAAACAGATAAATCACGCTCCGTGAACTTGATGTTTGACCAGAAAATTTTCACTTACCCGCTAATTGTGCACTTTCACTTAATAAGTGCATATTGTATTTTTTTCACAGGACTTTTGTTTTCATGTCGGGTCACTTTCAATGATGACCCGGTTTCCTATGTTATTATTCATAATGAATCGCGAACAATTAGATTGTATACGTTACTGTGAGAATTGTCTACTTAGACGTCGCCTTTGTATTCAACGTGAATTTTTCACCGCACGATAAAGTATTGAATGTTGATTTTATTTACTTTTATTATAACTCTGGTACTAATTTTATATCCCTGACTCCATTTCAATGGAAGCAAATAATATTGTTGTGCTTTTGTTCTCATTGTTGCCACAAATGTATTGTTTTAGTGATATGGGCTGTCTGAAATGTTAACGATGTGTTTCAAAGTCGGGTATAATATTCATTTATTGTAGATATATTCTTTGTACTGCTCATTCAATTATTTTATGTTTTTACCTTTTATGCGTTCAATACCGTACGTTATGTTTTGTATAAATAATAAAATAGGTTATGATCCTGCAATTCAATTCATGGTTTACTATAAATTTGATAAAGCGTAATATCAGTAAGAATATACCAATGGCCCTTTAGATCCGTTAAAGGAATGTGTGTTTAGCTATTAACACATGTTTACCCAATACAAGTGATTTACGAGCTAAGATTAACTCGTTAGAGACTTATCTGCGTTTATTGACCTGTTGGTATGCCGATTAAATATTAACAATGTTGCTGTTATTAGATAATTGTCTTAAAATACTAGACAAGTCCTATTGAAATTGCGGAAAATTTCAAGAAAAATAGCTAATCGTTTAAGTTGTTATTGAATCGGCCGAGAAAGTACTTCACTAGCCTTTTGTTTGCATTGATTGCCTGATTCGTACCCTTTCATATCTGTCCTTGAGGTATTTCATTCCGTAAACAGGAAAGCTTCGTTTTTCCTAATAAGGAGGTAAATCCAGTCGCGTTCTACTTAACATCGCAGTTATCACTAAGGACACCGGCACTGCGTAAAGAGTCTTAATATAGTATTGTTGTTTTAACTGTATTTTCCTTTCTGTTTTAGCCGATATATTAACCTGTTATTCATTTTATAGTTTTTTGTCGCAAAATCTGCTGATTTCCTTTAATAAACAAAGTTATAAACCGGAAGAGATAAACTGTGAAACAAATTGCCAAAAATACTCAACCCTTTATCTTTGCTTGCATATTTCATAACCTTTATCAGTAGATACACCCGCTTGGAGAGGTGCCGTGAGGAATATAAATTATGTTATAGAAGTAGGTACCTACTTAAAAACAAAAACTTTCTTCCCTAGCTAAAATATTTGAATATGAATCATAGATGAAGTATTTTATTTGAAAACGTACCTAAGTGATTAGATTATTGTTTTGAATGGTTTTATTAAAATAACTAGTTTCATGTTTGGTCATTGAAGTGAAAACTTATTTAGCGGCGTTGTCAATCTTATGTGATGTGTAAAAAATGTTAAATAATGGATGAAAACCGTCGATTATATAGATATATCGTGTCAAAAGTGAACACAATTGTTGCAGAACCATACAATTGGTGCCCTCAACCACTCAACATTTACGTTAACGTTTAAAAGCCATTGCAAATGACATAATCACAACAAAAAATTAGCATCTGGTTTAATATTAAGTAATAGGTATAGTCCATTCGTTTAAATAGAGTCGGATTATTGGAACGAAGTTCCATATAATATATGTTTGTGTGTGTTTATGTATGTATATGTACATTTTTTTTGCTTTTTTTATTTCAATAGCGAACTAAAGCATCTACTACTGAGGTACAAACTATAACTATAACTTCGTTCTATTCGGGTGTCCCTTGACTCTCAAGTTTTTTTTTATGAAATTGGGGGCAAACGTGCAGACGTAGCCATACACGTACGTACACCCGCAACACCAGAGGCGTCACAAATGCGTTGCCGGCCTTTTAAAACGTAATACGCTCTTGCCTTGAAAGGTTTGAAGGTCGTATTGGTTCGGAAATACCGCTGGCGACAGTTCATTCAGAAAGGTCCTGGAAAAGCGCATAGTTGTGGACTGCCAACCATCTAGATGATGAAGATGAAATTTTTGTCTCGTAGAACGGTGGCGGAAAAAGGCGGCAGGAATCAGTCCGAACAATTCCTCGGAGCACTCCCCATCGTAACTGCGGTAGAAGATGCACAGCGAAGCCACATCTCTATGCAGCGCCAAAGAGTTGAAAGTTCTTGGCAGTCGACGATTCGAATCGCTCTCCGTTGAATACGCTACAGAGGGAGGAGCTGGTATTGGGGTGCCCGAACGAACAGGCCGAACCTGCGCCTTATAAAGCAAAAGACGGTAGGCCCGGGGTGAAGTAGTGTCTCGATCTGTTAAGCACACCAAGCTTCTTCGAGGCCAATCTGGCCTTACCCTCCTAATGGCCACGAAACTGAACTTCGCCCGATATGTCGACACCAAGTATTCCAATATTAGTTGAGGCATATAGGGGAGTGTCTCCAAAATTTGGGCATACATTTTCTTTATAATCTCATCACCAACCATCAGTTCTATTCTAAAAGTATGTGAACACAGAGAAGACTTCCGAAATACATGTTTTATTTTTATTTAAAAAGCATTGTTTCGATTTACATACTATTTTTTTATTTTACATGAACGAAGCTTAAAGAATGTCCATATTAGTTTACATTAAAACGTCTAAGAACTACTGAAAAGAAATTCGTAATGAAAATAAAAATAGTTCAGTAACGTCCTCTCGGTTTGTCAACTAATACTGTATCTCCATATAAAGATGGCCCTAATGGATTAATCTTCTTAATAGAATTGTCCTTAAAAATAGGCTTCCGCATATGGAAGTGACATCATTGGTATTTGTCCGTTTAATCTTAAATTGCTGGGACTTCAAGTGGAGGATAAACACACAGCTGAATAAATTCCTAGACGTTGACTCTGTTGGTAGTTGAGAAGTAGGTCACGTCCGTAAGATATCAGATCTGTCCTTGTGCAAATGCTATTTTAGAGATTATTAAACTAATTTTAAAGAGGATTTAGCAAAATGTGTTTCATAATGCACCTTCTCACACTTTTATTTAACGGACTTTGAGAAGTTATTTTAATTTAGAATTTTTCGCTTCATATAATCATTCTACGTACGAAAAGAAAACAGGTCGAATTAATTTATGATCAATGAAAATAACACCTAAAAACAATAAAATAGGAGAAATAAACAGCTTGTATAGCTCTCATTAAATCTGTGCCAATTTAATGTTTGGTTTTGCCAGATTACATAAAAATGTACTCTATTTGTAGTAAAATAATATCGACATTGATAACTAACAACATGAATAGAAATTTGAGAGATGTGTGTATACTTATTATGTGTGATTGCTGAAGTTTGTGTGTCGAAATCCGATCGACTAAGGTCACACAGTATGTCACACTACGCCTGAAATAGGAGTTATCTAAAACAGCTGTTATTAAGATTCGTTAACTAGGTTGTAGATTAGCCTATAGTGTAAATACTCTAACCCTTTTTTGCCTGTCTGCTTCCAAACTTTCAGAAATCATTAATGACCTGTCTGAATATTTTTTTATATCTGATATATTCATTTTAAATGAGATAGCTAACGTTTGAAATTTTGAAATTGGCATCCCATAACTTAGAATTAAATTAAAAGACAATGGAGTACCTTTAGCAAATAATTAAGAACTGTGTGAAAAGGACTATGTCTACTTAACTGGAACACAACGAGGGCTAAAATAAACATTTACTTCACCCAAGCTAACTAAGGCACCAAAGAGTAACTCAAGGGTGCCATGTTAATGCTGACCCCAATTTTAAAGGAAGCTTAATTAAATACTTCAATTCAAGCTTCATATCAGCTCACTTGTAATTGCAGTAAGTCTAAATTGTATTCCTGTATTTGTGTAATACGACAAATGAAGCGCTGTTCTTTTAGAGTAGGCTAAGGTTAGGTAGCAGCGTGCATGGAGAAGTGACGCCACCGGTTGGCGCTTGCCATCAACCCTAGCCGTATGTTTCTCTATATTGAAAAATTGTTTCAGATAAACTCATATACACATACACATACATACATACCAATGAGTGTTTATAGTTTAAAAAGTGTCCACTTACCTATTATCTACTTTTGAGGAACTGTTTACTTTGAATGATACAGATGAAAAAAGTTCAATAAATAATATTATAAAAATAAAAAATGGCTTAACTTCTATTAAGGATTCAATATAAAAATAAATAAAATAAAATTACTTCAAGAGTTCATGCCACGCGTTTCGAATAACCGTCAAGTTAATCCAACTGGGACACAATTTCTGTTACATGAGATCTATTCGAACTGTTTAGTGAAACTTTTAATGAAATGCTTGTTTTTCGTAGCTTATGTGACTTGTTTCTGATTAAACTACCGATCGATACTGTTTAATGGAAATATCTACTTTAGGTAAGGCGCCTCTGAAAGAAAAACACATATCCTAGGTATATGATCTACTATCTGGTGACGGATTACAAATACGAATCGTCACCACCCGTATTCGTTCCGTCGATGTCGTAGAGGGTGACCAATGAGTGATGATGATGATGAAAGTGATAAGAAAAACTTGACACAAACTTGACACAACTAGCCAGCGTGGTAAAGAAAGCCAAAACCAATGTCTATGTACAACAGTGCAATGTTTTAATTCACTGTCACTGTAAATAAAATCTTCTTGTGTAATAAAGCTGTTATTTTATTCGGGTCTGCGTCAACTCTAAATTCAGCAGTTGAGTTTCGAATTCGTTAATAAAGACATTATTTATTGTATTTCCAGATATATAACAACCCTAAATAATGTATTACCGTGTTCTGATAACGTAATCTGTTCGTCTTATTTCAATACGAATTATTAACAACTTTACTGGGTATATTATTAGGTACTTAAACCTTGATTGGCAAAAAAAACATATAATTTAGTTAGAGCTGTCAAATACAATTGCAGGGCAAATAGTCTAAAAAAGTAGCCTAGGTTACCCCTTAAGTCATCAGCTATCTGCCAGTTAAAGTTTCTTGAAAATTAATAGCAACATTCCAAAGATTAGCCGGAACAAATAGACGGACAAAATTTTTAAAATTACTTTTGTTATAATGTAGGTATATTTCCATATGCATTTAGTGAAAAACTTTTAATTTGAAATTACAAACAGACACTTCAATTTTATTTAATTGAGTAAAGATTCTAGTCATTAAACAGCAATACCGATTTATAGTTTTTACTATACTGCTGTACTGCAGATTTATAATAAAATCATCAATCAATCAAATATCAAAATAAGACATGTTTAAGTAATTGAGAGTAACTAATATAAATAACCAATAAATAAATTACTATTAATATACAAAGTTCACATTATCGGGTCTTTACTATTTCCCAAATGATTTCAAAATGCGTTTAAAAACCAACTCATTAACTAAAACATGTATAAAATCGAGTCGAAAAATAATGAAAAGAAATTAAACATCTTGAACCTCCTTCTGTTTTTCAAGGGGATTGATAAAATTAATAGACAGTTGTTACTCTTCCTTTTAAAGACACTAAAGTTTGTTTGCTTGTTATATTTTGGAGCTCGAGGCATTTCAAAATTCGATAGAACTGATAAAAATTTAAGGCAACATCCGACACTAATGTCTAAAAGTTGAGTAAAAAATTCTAGCTTTTATCAACCGTTGCCAAACTGTTGCAATTGAGACTGTGTTTATTACTCAAGTTACGTCGTTACTTCACGCTCAATCGTTCTGGGATAAGGTGAGACACGAGTCCTGATATTGGAGTTAGAGGCGTTTAGAAAAAATAAATATAAAATAAAAATTGTTCTTTGTGTTTCCTTCTTGTGAACTTATAAAAAATAAATGTCTAAAACGCGTAAGAAATCTCACATTTATTTAAAACTAATTGTGTTTTTTTTGTTGCTCCTGTATCTAGTGATTCTTTCACAATATCAACGATCGAACTGGAAAACTACTTTCATTTATTTAAACCTAAAAGCTGGCCAGAGTAATAAAAATGAGAAAATTGTTACGACTCGCCTTTAAAAGAAAAGTGTTCAACTAATTAAAAGATTTAAATTTTAAAATAGTTACGCTTCTAGTTGGTAATTAATTGGTGTACAGTAATGTAATGTAATCTTAAGAATTATAAAGGCTAGGAAGATGATGATGTGGTCACGTCATGAATATTTAAATTGATGTATTAAAATTTTCTGGATTAGTTGAGATATGTCACGAACAACTAAACTGAACAACGATTTAATTCGGCTAGCTATTGTTCTCGGTTACTATTTTCTGGGCCTCTCCAACTTCCAAATTAATAAGGATAATTTGTCTAACGGTCGTCTGACAACAAGGTAGTTCAGGCAGGCAGCAATTAAATTTTTTAAACTAAATATTATTATATACCAGCTGTGCCCGCTACTTCGTACACGTTATATTTTATATATATATATATGATTTTCATGTGTAAATTAAACAGATAACAGTATCTCAGTTGTACACTATTAATGATTAACGAACCTACTACCTAATTTTTATTTTAAAGTAAGGTGTACTTAAGTTTACGACTAAAAATATTATCTCATGTAGCTGTTAATGTTTATTTTAGTTTAACACTTCTTTTAGGTACTATATTTTCTATTATGCAACAGAAAATATAGTATAAACGCAATTGTTACGGATAATTTGACGTATAAGTTGCAAATTTGGACCTAGGTTTAGGACGTAAATATAATAAAAATGAATTTTCCTGAGTAGTAATTGACTTGTAGAGTTTATTGGAAAATATTTTGAAGGTACTACTGTTACTACTACTACAGCCTGCTACGCGCAAGCACGGATGGTGACAGCTGATGGCTCAACTGTCTGTAGGTACACTTGTAAAATTCGTGTATATCCAGTGTTTAAAACATGGAAATTGAACAAAGTGACACAATTGAACAAAAGACATAGTGAAATAAATAAGTGAGTACTTTATAAAAATACTAGATCAAACGGCTTCGCTCCGGTAATATGTTACGCCTACTGTATAGCATTAACCTACATTTTTATAACATCACAATAAGCATTTCTGTAGTTATCGGTTCTCAAGGAATATTAAAGGCATAGACTCATATAGCATCGTTCATTGTGTTTAATAAATATAGGAAATAATAAAAAAAAAATGAAAAATGCACAACGTTAATATTCAAGTTTTCACGTCTGCCGTCACTCTCAGAGTGCAACCCGTTTTTCATAAAGTAGATTCTATATTGTTAAAAATAAATATTTTTTCGTATAAAAATTAATTTCTATGAAATTATCAATTATCACGCACTCATCCTCGAGCTTTGAGGAAGCGATTTATATCAATCCTAAAGATAAGGATATATACACTTCATCGTTAATTCGGAATTAACGATAACTTATGATCCTGCTTCTTGTTTTACTATCAAGGTATGATTTTGTTCTCTTAAGTAAATACTATAGAAGAGCATCACATAAAAGAATAAAAGTCATTTTATACGCTTTTTTGTACGAATTTCACGAGTCAAATGCAGAATTTAAACTATTCAAACTTCACGGACTAGAACGAAGAGTATTAGGAATGTACTATCTATGGAAAATCGTTGTTGGATAGCCCGTTTAATGTAAAATCATTATTTTCGTCGCTAACTTCGTCTCCCCGCTGGAATTACCAACAGGCCTTCCTGGGTCTAACCTAGTGACCCACCTGTAGCGACAGGCCACGCGAAAGACTACTTAGACAGGCCATATAAAGAACTGGAGAAGTTATCCCGAGGCTTTATCCGGGGTCTAGGAGGAGAACCACGAGACCATGATTGTCTTTGCTTTAAAGATGTATATTTGTTGTAATTTTACACATGTTTTTTTTCGGAGATGTTCGACTACTTTCGAAACCGCCAATTGTCCTATTTCAAGAAGTGAAGATACATGCACGTGTCCCTACGTTATCATGTCTTTGATAATGCAATACACTTAAGTAGTATTGATAGACTAATCGCATCTGAGATTTTATGAATTGTTCTATTCTATTATAAAAATGTTTACAATAAAGAAACAAATTATATGGAAATTGGAATAAATATTATAAATATTTTGTTTTATATGTCCGATGTGATTCTGTAACATCCCGAATTGGTCTCCAGTAGAGTGGTAGACCTATCTATGCATGAAAATAAATAAAGGTACCATTTGTTGATATGCACATCTCGTTAGAATGTGTCGAATAAAGATTATATTTAGTTGTCTAATCTCCGATAAAATGTAGTTCGAACCGCCTACATTGCCAGCTTCTACATTTATCAAACAGAATCTCGTGCGTTGGAATGTATGTTTATTCCTATTGGATGTCTATTACGTCATAACGTCACTTATGTCTAAGTTTAGAACTATTTTAATGAGGTTGGCTGGTATGAGGTGATTCAGTAAGCATACAAATTGTCCGTAGTGTAGAGCATACAATATCACACAACAATACACCTATTGTTGCTTTAGATAATTTGACGTTGTAAAAACGTTTATGTATATTTTAAACCTTGATAAATACCGTCAAAATTGTCTGCCTCGTTGGTCTAGCGGTTAGCGTAAGCGACAGCTGATCAAGAGGTCTCGGGTTCGATTCCCATGTCGGACTGCTGTTGGGTTTTTTTTTTTTTATTTCATTACTTTATGCACAAATACATGCATCGGCGGACTTAATGCCTAAGGCATTCTCTGCCAGTCGACCGATTGAGCGATGCAGAGATAAGGTGAGGTAGGTGCACTTACTAGAAATTATAGCTGTAGTGGTTTTCATAGTTACTACAATAAATTTAAAAAAAGATACTAATATATTGGAAAACACAAAGGTTTTTCTTATAAGAAATTCTTAATAGCTACCTGGAGTATGGAAGATGGCGGTGTTTCTGGCCCGTACCTCGGAGAGTACGCTAAGCCGTCGTCGGTGCCGGTTGTCATGAACATCTATGGCAATCGTTACTGGGAAGTTTGTGCCCTCAAATATAGTAACAACTTGTTCAAACCTAGAATTCAATTTCCCCTTTATCCGATGCCAGTCGCTCCGTAGACAGTCTGCAGTTCAGGAAAAACCGGTTGAACTATTAGCCGACTCCAGTTAATATTGGGCATAATAAAAGACTAGGAAGAAGATGATGATGATGGTAAATACCTTCAAAATCAGAGTAGTTTTGTTGTAATATTTTTTTTTTTATATTTCAGTGCTTAGTAACTTATATTGACATCAACAAATTACAAGACTATCTATAAAATCTAAATGGACAATCTATAACTCCAACCAAAGTTAACAAACACTATAGTGAAGTGCCCACAAATACACCAGTAAATTATGTTATTTGTAGAAACAAGAGTTTCCACTATTCGTCTCCGCCAATCCAAAAACCGATTCATAGGCACCACGGTCACGATCATCGTTTGACAGAAGTTTGCAAACAACTATATACAATGCAGCAGCTTTATGCGCTATCGGTTCACAGCCCGTTAAACCCGTAACATATTGCAAGCGCTACACCGCTTAAAGGTTAGTTTGGCAATGTTCCAACGTCCTCCAGCTGAAAGTGCCAATTCTGAGCAAATTAGCTATTATTTTTAGTGAGAAGTTCAATAACACAGTGATAATATTTCAAATCTATTTCATAATTGTTAGAATGATTATAATACTTGTGTATTTGCTCTATTATTCAATAGTAGTATTTTTTGTGTTAATTCAACTAGGTTCTTGTGTTAATCTTTACAAATTGTATCACTACCTTGACATATATCCAATACACAATATTTATACTAAAACAAATAATATTAATATTGAAATTACATGCATAATGTTTATATTATACATGTACTTATCCTAACGGAACTTTGGTGACTTCTCACAGTAATAAAAATTCCTACACCCCTTCACAAAGGGGAATGACAATTTTAGGCCCAGAATGCACAACGAATTAAATACAATACAAAATAGTTAAAAATTCCTATAATCTTTAGTTTTATTCAGATATCGCTATAACTTTGCTATGTTAAATAATAATTAAACGACATAAAATGATTATTTCCACATAATTGACCGTTATTGGAAACTCACGTGCAAAAAAAAAGTAAGCTTGATTACTACTCGTATTATTTTTTCGATGCAGAATCGATTACATTTTGACGCAAAAAATTATATCTGCACGATTCTGTCTCATCAAAATTCGATAAATATTCGATGTTTCATAAATCGCGAATTTCATGATAATAACTTGCAGCAATTACCCACCCACAAATATTTTACAACCTACAAATCAGAAAACATTAACGAAACAACACCTATATTTATGTCTACTGAAGCAATTAATACTAAAAAAATACTGTTTTGTGATAGGATGAAAAACTTTTTCTCTCAAAACAGAATGATCCTCTTAAATACATTTGACTACTCTTAAAACCATATAAAGGTTATACTAACTTGGGGTGAAGATAATCACAGTTATACATTATTATCCATATGACATTAGGTAAGAGTAGACAAATATTAATTAATGTTTTATTTAGTAAGTTGCTTTGAAACTGTCAAAACTGAAAGTGGTCGCTAGAAAATAGCTATACATAATGTGTACGATACCCATTTATATTAATACGTATTTCTTTTGTTCAAAGGTAAAACATGTTCCGAACAACTGTGGAAACATTACTACTGGATTTTTAGCGGGTAATGGAATAAAAGACCTTCAGACAAAAAACCCTAAGGGAATTCGTATTCAAATCCACATTAATAATAACGTGTTTTGAGGTTTCTTTTTAACTCTTCGGTTTTAGGATTGCTAATAATCCTGTCAGACAAAATTAGGTCTATTATATCTGTTTGAAATAAATTGTGGCAGAAATAATAATTAATCTATAAAAATAAACAAATTTAATTTTCTGTTCATATTCAAAATTAACAGCTATCACTAAATGCGTTTGAAAGCAAATACTTTTCTTACTCACATGAAAAAAAAAATTCAAAATTTTTGCTGTCTGTTTGTTCCGGTTTATCTTCGAAACATCTGGATCGATTTCGACGATTTATTTCGCTTCAAGGATGGAATTTTGTTGCGACCATAATGTGCCACAGTGAAGCTTAGCAGGGTACTTAACAGTCATATCAAAATGAAAAGTTACTATAATAAAATACCGTAGGCTCAAGACATCCGTGTACATATAAAAAAGCTACGCAACGAAACTGTGAAATACAGTCAGTTGACAAAATGCTCGCACCACCAACTCATTTTAGTTTTTATCACGACTAGGCCGCCAAATATCTCGCTGGCTAAAAGCAGAAGGCATGAACTGGGTAAATCCATCTTCCACTAGTAGGAAGACTAAGTTGCTTCATATGGTAGAACTAAATTAACATGAAAGTAATTGTCGCTGTAAATGAATTCTTAGTCAAAAACGGTTAGGAGAAATACCAATAGCGAACAGATCTCTAAGCATAATTGTAATTACTAACTTCTATTTGAATGTTAATATACTAGCAAGCACTGAAATTGACGGAATAGGTTAGGTCTAAGCTATATCAGAACTTTAATAAATAATAATTATTTTACATATTTTTATGGTTCATTAATGTAATTGTTTTTTTTATTCACAGTAATGGGCCGGAGTACATTAAGTCGCACTAAATAAATCATACCGTAATATCAGAAATACATTAGCAGTACTAATTTACTCAAACTTAATGTATAATAAATAACCCACAACACTGTAATTACCGCCCCCTTACTCCAAACTGTTTGTTGTGTTGTTGGTGACTGTCCGCAGACAAACAGTTATAAAAGCTTCATTATTTGTTATGCGTTATAGTGCCATACACGCAAGTTCACGCGATACATGAAAGGAATTATAGTATTTCATTCTCTTCCATAATCATTTATATTAACGTTTGTAGTAACATTAAAGTGTGCTTGCATCGTTTATCATTACATTATTATGGGGTAGTTTACATAAATTCGGCAATGCCTCTTCAAGATGATGCGATCTATAAATAGGGTCGAGCAAATAGGGTGTATATGCTAAATCTTTCAAAGATAACAAGGTTTGATGAAAGTTGGTTCATAACTGTGATCGTATGAATATGACGCAAATATTAGGATCATAATCATAATTGGCATTTCGCCATTCTGTAACCCGCTCACAGGATTTTTTGTAAACAAGTTTTGGAATGAAATTCCTTATGGGACGTTGCGGAGGGGTACCCTGGCCGGCAAAAAAACATCCGTAACGTTAAATCAAAGAAGCGTAAGATTTAAAAAATGTAGTATAGCGCCATTTGTATACCATAGCCGACATTTGTAAGTTGCATATATTATTATATTAAAATAAGGAACTTCGTTCCTATCTGGTGTCCCACGACACCACACGACTTTTTTTTAACTATAACCCGTTTACGTAAAAACTTGTCATAAAATTGAGGTCGCCTATGTCATTATTGTGCCCGGGCCATTATTACAAATCTATTGACACCTCATTAATTAAAATTGGTTCAACATGTTAGATGCTATGGTGAAACATTCGGTAAATTGTACATATACTGCCAAAACTGTTGGGTACCCTTCCTTTTGGCTTCGCCTGCTATAATTATAAATGTTATTCCCGGTCTAGTAGTATTATAATCAGTGTACAGAATACAACTAAACATATGAGACGTTTTTTTAGATTTAATTCAGCTGCCTGATTTTTTAATAGGGCAACGGAGTGGGCGTTTGTGTTTCGACTCACCCGAAAAAACTGTCGATAAAAGCAAAAATGATAAATGGCTATTTTAAAAATTAACATATTTTTTTTGTTTGTAATTAAAAAAAAATCTATCAGATTTAATAGGAAATCTTTTTAACTCATTCGTTAGAAAAGAGAGAGTAAACTCAACCTCTTTCTTAGTTCCCATAATCACTTTTTAATTTTACGTTCTGCCTTCTCCGCGTATAGATATTACTGCATTAAGTACATATAAGAAATCAAGTAATAAAATTCGTAAAACAGATTTAAGGAATTTATTGAGTATTCTGGTTTCTCTATGGAACGATTTTCCTCAATCAATGTTAATTCTAGTGAAATTCCGTACCTTTGCCGTTGGCCAATAAGAAGATGGATGACTCTTTGTTTTTCGAGGCATTAACCGATAGCTCAACTCCCACAGGACCTTAAGTGGGGAGCATTAGAAATTATTATTGAAACTATAAAAGATCACTAACTGTAAATAATAATAACACGGTATTGACTTACAGTTTGTCAATGAATACCGGAATTTCTTAACAACCAGTGACAATTTAGCTTAAAATCAATAGTTAATTTCATATTAAAGATATTTATGTGAAATTGGAGAAACCTATGTCCAGCAGTGGACTGTGAGAGGCTGATGGTGATGTATATAACACTATTCTTAGATTATTTTTACTGATTTGACGGATAGATAGAAAGAAACTTCAGGTTTCAAGAATTAGATTTTTCTAGTCAAATGATAATATATACTCTATTCTATTACATGATCATGATCTAATATTATTATGCCACATTTACCTAAATAAGTTCAAATGTAAATAAGGTTCCCTTTCCACTAAGACGCTGTTAGTTCAACAACCCTCATCAACGAATCATTGTAATCTTTTTTTAGTTATTTATTCACTAGGCGCTTCCATCCCGCCATAAATAACCATAACTTAAACATACATTTGAAGGTGTTAACAATGAATTCATTGGTATAGACGAAATGGTAGATTTCACAACCTTGTTCCTACAAATGTCAGACGTTCACCTTTTATGTCTATTAACCTAGATTTGGCATACAGCATTTATCCGTTTAATATTGCCGATTATATATTGTGATCTTTATTATTCTTATGACATTTTTATAATATCCTACGTATATAATCTAAATAAAAGACTTGGACCGGAAAATCTTATAGTAATCATTTTACCTTATGTGTGCTTTTTCAGTGTTCATTCGAAAATGCCAATTATATCTGTTATACTTACGAGTAGTGACTTTGCAGTGACGACGGTTCATTTTTATCTGCCTGACTCTGTTTATGGTGGCAGAATCATCATTTTGCAAACGTATATCCTGGATAAGAGCTACAGGCAAACGGCACAGATTAATAAATAGTTACTACGCAAACGGATCACGTGATTATTTACGACCTAATCATCAATTCCTGTAATAGTTTATTCGCAAGAAGACAAGTATACCCGAAAGTGCCAATGTTTATTAGGTGTTTCATTTCCTTAGGAGCCCGGTTGGTGAACTTGTAGCTTAACCCTGCTTAAGATTGGTCAAAATTCTGTTGAGAAGTTTGTCACGTGGGGTTAAGTAAAAGTCTTCGTAATGACGCTGTCTCCTGCAAATGTTTAATGTCACTAAATTCATTCATTGAACTCAAAGACTCCTGACCACTTTTCTATTATAATCTTCTGAATCTAGCTTAGACATGTAAATTTTTAGTCGTCAAATCTGAATCACCATAGACATAACAGTAAGTAATAAACACTAAATGAGTTTTACGAGTAAATGCCCCATAAACGACAAATTCTACCATTGAAAACGCAATGAAAAGTTAAACGAACGCACTAAAGGGGTAAAAACTGGATGTAAAATTTCGATACAAACGTTTGGCCGATCGTAAACGGTACTCGTTTAGTAGTACCGAATTAGAGTTAAAAATTTATAGTCAAGTTTTACTGGACCTTTATTTTGATTGAATTTTTAGTGACGGGAAACACTTGAAAGGGTTAAATTAAGGAATCAAATATTCAGCAATCTTTCGTGATGTAATATTGACTATCAGAGGATTGGATTAAATCACAGTTTCAGTAGAAGTTTAACTTCTAAATTAGCACACTTATAAATTAGCAACTTCGCTGCTTTTCTGAATTTAGTAAAAATAAATTAAACTTGTTACTATTTCGGAGGGTGAATAACATTCGCATATAGTTGAAGTCAAGAAAAATTTTTTTAATAAAATAAAGATATAATACTTAACGTCCTTCTAATAGAAGGATTAATTACTGTTGTCAAGTCCAGCAACACCTGATGCACTATATTTTATAGTTAAATATTCCCCAAAACACTCTGCAAGTTTAATCACGCCAATGCAAACATCCATCAAGTTTGACACGAGAATCAACAGTTTCCAACCATGTTTGCCGATCGATCGGCTAAAATATTTGTTTCAGAAAATGAATGAAATTGATCGATGACTGAAACGACTTTCGAGTATCACTAAGCGACGTTCCGGATACCGTCAAATAATAGAATATTGAACTTTTGATATAATAAGTTTTTAAGAGTACTTTAAATGTCTGCTTACCAAAATGCTTTTGTTTAGTTGTCAGTTACGTACTGTTTCAAGTTTTCTGTTCGTTGCGGTTTTATGATATTGATAGTTTTGTGTAAACCACTTGTAGTTTTTAATGAAATTAAATTGAAATTTTGGATTATTTGTGGTTTTTTTACACCTCCAGCCACCTAACCCTAAAATTTGATTTCAAAAATAAGGTTACCGTAAATTAAAGCGGTAGCCATAGAAATCTAAATAAGGTAATTATTTGGATTGCTGTGGCAGGAGCAGTAACACTTTTTTAGATTACATACATTTCACAGTGTCATTACGCAGTAGCCACATAAATATTGAACGATCGAGGCAGTTATCAAGTTTAATAGAACGAACACAAATCAATCTGACAATACGGAGGTGATCATGCCTTTTCCATAGTTCATCATTAGTGTTCTTTTAACTAATTTGTCTGATGTTGATTGAGTTTTACTTTTACCATGCATATCAATATGTTATGGTATTGTGGTTCAATTCTATTTATCTTGTGCTTTAATGCAGTAGGAAAAGAGCCAGAGCCGAGCGCCCATTCTTATTGTATAAGTAGTTACGTTAAAGAGTTGAACTTAAATATTCTAACCTAAATAAATATTATATGAGAATGTTACGTTTTGCGCTTAAACTACTAAACAGATTTTAAAAATCCTTTCACTAATTAAAAACTACATTACCAGCAAGTAATATAGCATAATTTATTACCGCGATTATCGACACACGGGGGAAAAGTTAGTAAATTCAAATAGCGCCTTCAGTTGATTGACAGCCACTAATGTATTAGACATATTTACGTTTACTGACGAGGTCAATAAACGTTCAAGTTTGTATTATCAGACCGTGAATAGAGTCGCGTACCGGCTACAGCTAGTCACCACGACCTACCTCAATGTCATGTTAGTATGATATATTTGACTTACTAATAATAAACTTGCTTATTTCTTTACAATGTGTTGGTGTATATATATATATATGTACACTGTACATATTATGAACTTCACACGCTTACCTTTATCATTTGTTCCGGATCAAATATCTAATATTTTAAAACTGAAAAATTATATCCGTATAATTATTAAGCGGTAAAATATTAAGCGTTGAATGTTACTAAAATACAAGATGATTAACTCCCGAAAAATATGATGCACGGATTTATTTTTACTGCCTAGAATAATTTTAAATTGTTTGCGCAATGTGTGCCAAAACCCCGATATTATATGAAACAATAAAGCTAAGATTTATAACTCATTTTATACATCAAATCCCACACTAAAACTATAAAAACGATAGTATGTGGTAGGGCCGGTCAAATTTAAATAAACATTTTGTATTTACATTCGTTAAAAAATGTTAAAGACTAACATTGCGCTTGAACCCTTTTGAACGCAGCAGTGACCGTGATCGCCATCTACTGCTTGACACAGGCCTCCCCGAAGGCACGCCATGCAATCGGTCCTGTGCTGTCATTATCAAACTAGAGAGATCATAGATTTTGAATTTTTTATTAGTTTAGTTTCTAAATCATAGATTCTAGATAACTTTTGTATGTGTAGGTTTAACTAATAACTGACTTGAGTGTTGATCTAATGGTTAGTGAATCTGACTTCAAAGCCACTGAGATATACTCCTACTTATCAATCTCTCTCTTGTGGACATATATTGCGGCTATAATGGCCAGCCCACTACCACTTCAGTGGGATAGTTTCTAATAATCACAAGGGTTATGATAGTTATGATATCATAGCCCTTGTGATTATATGCTTATATCTATACTAATGTATAAAGCTGAAGAGTTTGTTTGTTTGTTTGTTTGTTTGAACACGCTAATCTCAGGAACCGCTGGTCCGATTTGAAAAATTCTTTCAGTTTTAGATAGCCCATTTATCGGGGAAGGCTATAGGCTATATATCAGCACGCTAAGACCAATAGGAGCGGAGCACCGATGAAAAATGTTTCGAAAACGGGGGAAAATTACACGCTACGGGCAATAGGACGCAAACGAGGTTGCGTGGGTCGGCTAGTAAATTACAAAAACGCTTACGGTTATTAAAATTTCAAAGGTTTAGTATGTAGTATAGTATATATATATATTCTTATCTAAGTATTTGAGTTCCTGCCAAACAAAAACGTTATTACCATATAACATATTTTTCTATCTTTATTTACTACTTAACCCTTTAGTGCGCTACAAATCTTTGGCGGATTTTCCTCGCCTATTTTCAGTTAGTACAACTTGTCAGGAATTCGATGCACGTTCAAATAAAATATACGGACACAAGACCAGATGCGATTGGAGCGGATGGATGCTTTTAATTTATGAAATTTGCAAGGAATGTGGCAATGTTCCTTGTTTATAATAAAGAACCACTTTATAAAAGAATGGGCATAGAAAGATTTCTATTAATTGGCAGTATATGTATGTATTCTAAATATTTATTACTAGCTGACCAACGCAACTTCGTTTGCGTCTCATATTGCTATTAGCATGATAATTTTCTACCGTTTTTGTAACATTCATCATTGGTGCTCCGCTCCTAGTGGTCTTAGCGTGATGACATATAGTCTATAGCCTATAGCCTTCCTCGATGAATGTATTATCTAACACTGAAATATTTTTTTTTATCGGACAAGCGGTTCCTGATATTCGCTAATATCAGGAACCGCTCGTCCGATTAGAAAAATTCTGTTCAAACAATCAAACAAACTCTTCAGCTTTATATATTAGTATAGATTAAGTAATAGATATCCTTACCTAATAGATAACCTTAGGTTCAGTTTCAGTAATTTATATCTAAAATCAGCAAAACACTGAAGGAATCGAAACACGACTCCCCCCACGAATACGCGCAATCTCATTCACACAACAAAAAAATTATAAACACACACAAAAACCCAATTTTTTTCCTTGTCAACTTTTCAAGCCTGATGGAAATCAAGAAAACTCCTTATTTCTCTGTAGATATATTAATATCGATACGATTTTATATCCAGTATCACAATAAGAGTCTGTCCATCAGCGTAAACTTTTTAATTTACCGGCGACCAAGCGTATACCGTCTGTCTTTTTTCTTCTCTTTGACAGATGGGACGTTTTTATTTTTTTACCATCTAACTTTACCCCTAGATGCGTTAATGGACGATGAGTGACGTAGGTATGATTACAATTTGCGGGGTATTTTTGTTGAGGTGTGAACTTTGTTGATGTTTTATTCAAGGGGTCAGATGCCCGCATAAGTTTTAATTATCGTTTCATGTAAATAAATTATAATTGTAATTAGATCGCTCGTTCACTGTTATTACCGTCTGTATAGTTTTAATAATATCTAACTGACCCGCGAAACTTTGTCTGTCTCTCCTATTGATCGTAGCGTGATGTTATCGTAGCCAACCTTAAAAGATAAACAAATTATGCTGTCGCGGACTTTTTTTTGGAACTTTTAAATAAGTAAATAATTCTGTTATACTTTATTTTTGCGGAACTTTAACCGTTTATGTGCGATGCGCACGTAATGGACTCTGAAACAAAAATCATTTTAACCGTTTATATTATATTTTTCATTGAAATAGCCTAGAACATTCTTGGATCAATGTGTTGTTAGCTTACACTGTAAGAACTGTTGAAATCGGACAAATAGTTGCTTAGATTAGATTCCGCGTTCAACCAATCATTCTCTTCCGCTTTACAGTATTAGTATAGGTATGATTTTAAGATCTTCTGAGATTATCTATACTTACAATATAACAAGTCCTGACTGACTGACTGGCTGATTCACCATCTCCAAGCGAAAATTATGATAGTTAGGGCTATGAAATTTGGTGAGCAGTATCGTTTTATTGTATAGACACCCACTAAGAAAGGAATTTTGGAATTTCTGCCCCTAAGGGGATGAAATAGAGGTTGAAAGTTTGTATGGAAATCCGTCATTTTTTAAGTTAGAAACCTGAAACGTTGCTTTTGGGCTGCAGATTAATATTTTTATATACAAACGCCAATCAGTTTATTGAGGATATTCAGGACCCAAGAAACGTTATTAAGACAGAAAATAAAGTTGGTTAACACACGACACTCCAGTTGTATCACCATATTCTTTGCAAGGTTCCAATTTTCACATTTTCTTTCTTTAAGTTATCCCTATTAAGCCCAGAGCTGGGCGCCTGAGACCGGATGCCGGGGTGGTTTTTAGTGGAATCACCACATACCTAGCTCCTCAGCCCCCGAGGAGCCGGAGATCCGAAGGGATTTTCCACCTCGACAAAAAAAAAAAAACCCTATTAAAACGGCACCTTAACATAAATTTGGTTCCTTTATCCACGTGTAATTATCCATTAATGTTAAACCAGTTATATTCTACTGTTGCTTATACCTACTTCTATGCGATTCATAAAAACTAATGAACTTGGTGTACACAAAGAGTTTACGGAAATTGTGTTCCATTTAATAATTGTCACATAAAGTATGTTAATGTGAATTAACATACTAACATTAACATAATGTTTCATTACTTTATACCTAGTTTTTACGTTTAATCCTGAATAAAATTACTAAGCGAGTGGGCTTACGGTGTATAGCAGCGCAGGTGATTATGAACCGTGTATTGTCAGTATATAATTGTTAATTCTATTGAACTATTCGTGTAATTTTACCGTTTACTAACAATTTAAATAACCAAAACACCGTTAAAACCGTAATATGTAGTAGAGTCACGCTGATTTCAGCACGAACGGGCCGGCTCGACCGGGGCGGTACTACCCTCGCCTAGAAAATCAACGGAAAATGACAGCGTTCGTGCTGTCGTGTTTCGTTGGTGAGTGCGAGACCGGAGGCCCAATGATGTAGAAGCAGCACTAGGCCGCCATGGTGTGGGTCACCATGGCGGTGATTGTTGCATTGTCTGCATCCGCAATGAGTATGGTGACCACCACTCTTGAATTCTGCATGTGGCCAGACATGGCAACATTAGTTAGTGTTACACGTTAACTACTTAGTCCCTCTGTTATAAGCCTTTAGGAATGTAGACATGGAATATACCCTATTCTAGAAAGTAAAATTTACACTGAATGTGCTTTTACAGTCTATGATATCCGGACAGACATAATTAAACTGTAAGGTAACAACTAATTTGATCTGTACTTAATTCTTTTATTTTTTTGAGACTTTTAGAAATGTAGCAGGTGTATATTTAGTAGTAGTAAGTGTAAGGTATAGTATTTTATTTTTAAATATAAACAACTTAATAATAACCTTATGTTTTGCTACTCTTACACATACTGAATTTAAAAATTCTATTGAAATAGCCATCAAAATCTCAAATTTGTATGAGAAACTATAGCGTGTCGCGCAATCAAGCTATTTAACTCTATAAATTACTATTTTTAATACTCCGAATAGGTATTTAAAAAAAAGACTTTGGTATAAGAGATCGTCACTATGGTTGGGTCAAAATTAATGCCATCCTGTTCCTCTTAAACGGAATAATTTATTCTAAAACTTTCCATTGATGTATAAAGGTAGACATTTAGCGTAAACTTCACAAAGGTTGGAAGACAAAGGTGAACGTTTGACAATAATCCCTTCAAAGGCAACGGAGACAATACACTGACCTATCGTGGACAGTGTTTGAAGTTTGATCTGAGGCTATTGTTTGAGTTTTGTGTTTAGATAAGGTGTTAATGGTAGATGTCGGAGAGTTGGCTATATTGGAAGAAGTAAAAGTTTCAGGCATTTTAAGATAACTTGTTCATATAATACTTTGTGATCTATAATTTGCTTTCAAAATTATAATGTTTCCATTTTAATCTACGATGTTAGGCAATATAGGTTTGGAAAAAATATTTCATGTTCTTGAATTGTCCAAGAAAAATACAATTCCCATACATCAATAAAATTGTATGTTCTGTTTTTTTATAAATTGCTTTTCAGGTTGAAACCTCTCCAATATTTACTAAAGGTTTAAACCTAGCTCTTTTTGCTTCGAATCCACATATATATTTAAAAAAGGAGATCCATTTTAAATATAAACCTTTTACAACTCCGCACATTTGTGATAAATTGAATTTGACAATAGATATGACGTGAAACTGACGGGCGAGAAGGGTAATAAAATATTTTAAAATGATACAAAGTGGAAACGATCTTAGAGAGGGAACACTACCAGGTTACGCGGTCTTTAAATTTTTACATTTAGTTTATTATTTTCAGACATACATTATTTTGCTTTATAAATTATTATTATTAATAGCCATTATGGTGAGATTGATAAATAGAAATATTTTTCACCAGTCGCAGATAGTATGCAGGGATGATTACGTTAATTAAACTTGTCATATAGGCAAATTTTAATATTCGCTGTACCCAAATATTTTCAAAAACTTTATCCTAATGTCCAAAATACCTGAAGCTTAATCGGGTCTCTGTCTTTACGAAACAGAATCAAGTTCCTTTACCGGGACTAAATCAATTTACTTTGTAGCACGTTCTTTGTACGTAAAGGTTTTATGAGTGATGATAAAATTATTTATGTTAAGTTCGTGGATCAATAGCAGACATCAACGACTCTAAGATACATGTATGAAAACAATATACTTCAAAATAAACAAATGTACCATTAGATATTTTATGTCGAAAAATATATTATTACGAAACATATATAATTTAATCATGTTATGTTTGTGGGATTAATGCAACGAAGACAATTATGAAAACTTAAATCTGAACACATGCGAATATAAAAGATTGTTAATAAAATGTACACCTTGGCTTTTGCCCGCGACTCCGCTCGCGACTTTGTCAGATATCGCGGTAAAAAGTAGTCTGTATGTTATTCTGATGTATGAGTCACATTACTGTCATATTTCGTTTCCTTTCATTCATTTCACAAACTTTCGCATTGCATTTTCGCAACAGAACTAGCTTTTTTTTTTTTTTTTTAACGTGTGGAAACCCCCTCGGGCCGTCACCCCGCCGGGGTTTGCGGCGGGGCGGTGTGTCGGAATCGAACCGACTAAAACCACACGGTGTGCCACTCTGCGCCTGAGACGGGAGGGATCCGGGAACTGCTGTTGTTAACACATCTGGACCCCTCCCAGCGCCTGCCCGCACTGAAGCGGGCACCGTCTGCTGGTAGACTCTCAATTTGGGCGACGTACGGCACACGCGTAACGTCGCCCCCTCGCGGGTGACCACTAAAGCGGATGGAGGGGAAAACCCGTCCCCACCATCCGCGGCCACACTCAGGGCGGCATGAGGCGCTGATAGGCGCGCCTCCGCCGCCCGGTTCGCCGGCGGCGGATCGGGTCCGAGTGGAGGTCGTCCTCCCGGGCCTTCTCCGCCGCCTCCTTCTGCGAAATTACGTCTTCGCAGAAGGCTGCGACCGCGGTAAAACTGCTGTCGCTACCGGCCATGGAACGAACGACGGCCGGTAGCGAGAGATCTCCTCCGATGACTGCAGTGAGGGCCCGACGCTGCGACGCCCATGCGGGGCAAATCGCCAGCGTGTGCTGGGCCGAGTCCTCACTGCAGTCGCAGTGGTGGCAGGCGGGACTCAGTTCCCTCCTGGCGACCGAGTGCAGGTACTTTCCGAAGCATCCGTGCCCGGAAAGAACCTGCGTCAGTCGGAAGGAAAGGGTCCCGTGCTGCCGCCCTGCCCACTCGAGGATGACCGGCTGGAGAGCCTCCACGGCGGCAAAGCCAGCGCGTGGAGTCTCAAGCCGGAACGACCAGCGAGCCATCGTGGCTCGACGGGCGGCTTCACGCCTCGCCGCGTACCTCTTCGGAGGGCAAATGCCTCTCTCCGCCCGGAATTCAGCCACCCGTCGATAAACTTCGGCGAGCACTTCCGCCTCCAAATCCCACGGAGGTGTTCCGGCCAAGGCGCACGCCGCCTCGGTGGACACCGTGCGGTATCCGCGTATGGCTTTGACCGCCAATACCCTCTGAGGCCGCCAGAGGCGGGCCTTATTGAGGACGGTCAGAGCCGCCACCCACACCGGTGCCCCATACAGCGCCATCGACCGGACCACCCCCGTGTAGAGGTGTCGCGTTGCGACGCTGGCTCCGCCCAAATTGGGCAAAAGTCGCCCAAGGGCAGAGGCAGCGTCGACCAGCTTCGGACCAAGCTGTCGGAAGTGCTCGTCGAAGAGCCACCTACCGTCGAGGATCAGGCCCAGATACCTCATCTGGGCCCGAACCGGTACGAGGATCGAGTTGACCACTATGGAGGCGCCGGAGGACGGCCCACGACGGGGCCCATGGAATAACAGGGCCTCCGTCTTGTCCAGGGCCACCCGTAAGCCCAGCGCCTCGATGCGCCCGACCACCAGAGAAACACCAATGGTGGCCAGGCGCGCCGCCTCTTGGAAGTTCGCCCCCCGGGCTGTGACAAGAGTGTCATCGGCGTAACAAATTACGCCCAGCCCGGGGGGGAGACGACCTCTTAGGACCCAGTCGTATCCCACGTTCCACAGGAGTGGTCCTAGGACAGACACCTGCGGAACGCCGCACGACATGGGTCGCCGTCTCAAGGCGCCATCTCGATCCTCGTACACGACGGTACGCTCCTGCAAATAGTCTGCCACCAGCCGCCTCAGGTACTCTGGCACTCCGTGGTATTGGAGTGCTTCCCCGATGCAGCTGAATGGCAGACTATTAAAGGCGTTGGCGATGTCCAGGGACACCGCCAACACCACGCCGCCACAGCTCACTGCCTCCTCGGTCACGGCCCTAAGGCGCATCACGGCATCGACCGTCGAACGCCCCTCTCGGAATCCGAATTGGGCGTCCGACAGGTCGGGCCCCACCTCGCAGAGGTGCCGGACGATGCGGGCAGAGAGTATTCTCTCAAAAAGTTTACCCGCCTCGTCCAGCAACACGATGGGCCTATAGGCCGCGACCGAATCGGCAGGCCGTCCCGGCTTCCTCAATAGGACCAGCTTCCCGCCTTTCCAGCACTCAGGAAAGCGTCCGGACGCCAGGCTAGCGTCCAACACTTCCCTGAGGCGGTCCGACATATGGTCGAGGGCTCGGGCCACAACTCGGGCTGGAACCCCGTCCGGCCCGGGGGCGGTGTTCTTGGAACTAATCCGCAGAACAGCCGCCCCAACCTCCGATTCCCTAACGGGCGGCACGTCGTCCTCTCGACCCCCGTCGTATCTGACCGCATAGGCCATCGACGGGGGTGTGTGCTCCGCCCGCTGCGGGAAAAGGCCCTCGACCACTTCCTGCAGGAAGCTGGGCTGGAGAGTCTCGGTAAGGGGGGGGCCCGCCGTGCGGAGCTTCTGTCGCACCGCACGATATGGGCGACCCCAGGGGTCACGGTCGAGACTCTCCAGCATCTCCTTTCTCTTCGCATCTTTGGCGCGGCATATGGCCAGCTTCAGAGTTTTCCGCGTCTCGCGGTACTCCTCGTGAAGCTGGTCCCCGCCACCGTCGCCACGGTGACGTCGCCTGCTGCGGGTGTAGGACCTCCGGGCACGAGTACACGCCGCACGGAGGTCCGCCAACTCCTGGGACCACCAGTAGATCTCCTTCCGAGGAGGCCGACGACCTTGGATGCGGGGCATGGCCGTATCGCAGATTTGCGTAATCGCATCGCGAAAACGGCCAGCCCCCACGTCCAGCAACAGAACTAGCTAGATGAACTACGCAACCTTATCTACATCTCCTATAGCCTGTGGACGATTTTTGTTTATCAAAAAAAATATTGCGAGCCAACCTTTAAGGATACACATACGCGACTGGTGGACTTTTTTTAACTCTTAAATTTAGAACTTTTGTGAAACTTTGACCGTTTATGCATCGCACATAATGGAAGACTACAAAGAAGGAAAAAAGGAAAGGAGTAATTTTTCTTTCTTCCATAAAGGAGTAATTTTTCTCCGTTTTTGCAACATCTTAATTGATACTCCGTTCCTTCGCAGACGTGGTCGTAGAGTAATGGAAGCCTTCCTCGACAACTGTGCTATCAGTGAAATAATTTTTCTAATCGCATCAGTACTTTCTAAGATTTGCACCTTCAACCAAACAAACGACCTCTTCAGCTTTTAATAAACAAACAAACTCTTCTGCTTATAAAGTTGTATTTGCAAAGTTTGTTTGTTTATACATGTTGTGTATATATTAGTATAGTATATAATATTATACGATGCATTCAAGACTTAAGTAGAAGATTACGTCAACTTAAATAGAATTTTTGGGTATAAGAGTATCATCATCATCATCATCATCATCATCATCATCATCATCAGCCTATCGCAGTCCACTGCTGGACATAGGCCTCTCCAATTGCACGCCACTTAGTTCGATCCTCGGCTTATAAGAGTATACCTATTTATAATTCACAATTATTTTTAAATTTTTGAGTTACTTGCGTTCGATAGGATGACTGCAACATAAAAGTAGAAAATAAATAAAATAGATTTTACCATGCAGAAATCGTACGTTCTACGATCAATTCAATTTGTGCTAGGTTCGAACGCATATTACCGGTTTACAAATGTTGTGTATATCTATAGATTCTGTTTCTCTATTGCAGTATTTTTACAATAATGTTTTTGTCTTTTGCAATGGTCTTTGAAATAATTAATATTTTTATGTATCATGAAGTTAAAAATTCAAACATTGCCATAATGTTTGAAGCAGAAATCGTCTGGTTATTGAATCCTGTCTATGATTTATTAAGTTTTACCATGGCAGTATAATAACACATAATATGGCTCTTGTGCACAATTTTATGTTGTTTTGAGTTAAATACAATAACATATCATTGAAAAGTTTAGGTTTTCGCACTACTAAGGAGCTAGATACTCAATAATTATTAAAATTGTAAACTTTCCAACTGTTATGATTTTTAATACATAAGTTTCTGAATAAGCTGCGTCCACTTCTTTGGTTTCTGAAACTTTAAGTATTCCAGTTTTTCTTTTCTTATTTTTTTTTTCTTCGCTTTGTAATCCTTAAAACGGGTAATAAAGTCTACATAATACAAGAGTAGTTACATGAACTTTTGTATCACAGACTAGATTTCAAGTATAACCAGTAGGTATAAACCGATACGATCCCAGAGACTTATATTTACAACCCCAAGCTGGTTTTATCTACAGAAAGTAACAAGGAAAAGGTGCGTGTGCAAACTGAATTCAATAAAATATCAGCGGCGACCTAAAGTAGAAAAATAAAGGACAATACGCGACATGACGAAACAAAGTTTACGACTGTCGTAGATAATTCAGAGACCCTGCTCATAAGGTTTAGTGTCACGGAGACTTTATTGGCGTGCTGAAGCAACACGACCTTCCATTACTGTAATAGATACCAGTGTATAAGGTGCTCCAAAATTTTATAAATCCCGCGGTTTTTGAACCTGACTCGAGTTTATAGTATTTTAAACATTTTAACATAGTTTACAATCTTATGTTTTGCTTATATGTGATGTACTTATGTGTTTTCTTCGCCTATTGGGTTCATATTTCACATTTCATTAAATCAAATTTCGACCTAATTTTCCGTTTCCATATCATTTTTGTACAAAACTTAAAACCGTTTGTTTTTTGTTTCAGGTAAATTGCAATCGTAAAAAGCGTTGAGAATAATATAGCGGCAAAGGTTGGCGAACAATCGGAATCATAAATGGAATAACAAATTATTTTATGCTTTGACAGTATTCTTTGCGAATTCAGTTAACAAAAAAATATTTTATCTAATAACGCTGTAAATCGAGTGAATGTATAGAGAGTGAGAATAGAATTCATGGAATAGATTTTATAACTTTTTTTTTGTATGGCCTGCCAGAATGATTATATCCTGCCTGATGGAAAGCTTAAGCAGAATCCAAGAGTGGTGGTCACCATACTCATTGCGAATGCAGACAATGCAACAATGCAGCACGGTGACCTACACTATGGCGACCTAGTGATGCTTCTGCACCTATGGGCCTCCGGTCTCTCACTCACCAACGAAACACGACAGCACGAACGCTGTCATTTTACGTTGATTTTCTATGCGAGGGTAGTACCGCCCCGGTCGAGCCGGCCCGTTCGTACTTTTATAATTCTATTACTGTCTTCAATGTATTCATAATTTATTATAGCTCAAGGGCCTTAGCCCAGTTATTGTATTATTAATTCGAGTTTTGAGATCTAAGCCGTTGATCTAAATCTGAGTCGTATTTATTTATTATTTTATATTATCGTGTTTCAACTAAGATTTTTTTGTTAATCGAACACGATTTTAAATCCCAAACAAAATAAAGCTATAGAAAAGGTAGCAAGTGGTTTTAAAGTAAGGGTACGAAAACGTACTGTGAGTTAAAATTTGGTTAGCCACGAAAAGGCTAGCTTTGTAACTTTGTTCTATTTAATCGATTGTAGAATCAATGATCGGGCATGGTTTTCGTATCGTTTACGCATTTCAAAGCTTCGATTTGCAGTTCAGTGAATTAGTGTTTACGTGGGTTTAGTATTGGAATGACGATTTGAAGTGATTGAATTGGCTTGAAGACTTTTAAATTTACTAGACATTAGAAGATAATGTAGGTGAAACTTCATTCTAAAAATTAGGCTTAATGAAATTTAAAGTACTAGGACTTCACGGCGAATCCAAAGTAAGTAATTAAAACTTGTACTTATGATTCTAGATATTTTTATATTTTTGAAAACATTTACCACTTATACAGGAAATCCTACAGTTGAAGTACTTAAACATATACTCCAACTCCAATGTTGGAGTTGAACATTCTGTATGTGCGCATATGCATGTCACAAGGATATGTTTAAGTAGCTTACACACTAAAAAATGTAACGTAATCTTTTTCTCAAAATTAAACAAAATTGAAAATAAAGCTAAATTGTACATTAGTCAAGGTCAGTATAAGAAAAAACTTGTCAGCCATAAACGGTAATATATACCTACCTTTTTGTGAAAGAGGTCACCGTCCACATAACTTGCTTGGATCACGAGACATATTAATTATATTGTAAGTCACCAGCTCCTACACAATTTTATCCTCTCATGTACTATTACACAACAGCAAAACGTAACCTTTCTCAAGAGATGAAACGGGAACAATAATAACCCTTTCGTAGATCGTTTTAAAAACAGACATTGGAGAGTTAGGAGTTTTCGACATGAACAAATGAAGCGCGAGCTCCGACCGAAGTCAGACATTGAAACATCAGTCGTGTTCGCAGACTAGTATAATTGTGTGCAAAACGAAGATTTATCGCTGTTTAGTTTTGTTCTTACTTAGTTCCTGTGGATAAATGGAGTAATACAGTGTTGGTAATAGTTTTGCTTTGCATAGCATAGTAGATATCTATCTGTCTTCTAGCTTTTGCACGTAGCTCCCCCCACGTATATATCGGTTATCGCAGTAAAAAGTAGCCGATGTCCTTTCTCAATAATCAAAGCAATAAATCGTTGCAGCTGTTTAGCCGTGAAAGCGTAACGCACAGAGTCACTTCCGAATTTATAATAGTACGTAGTATGAATCTTTTTTTTTTTAATTTTCTGTAATAATTTGCAAATAACTTCGTTTTATGCGGTAAATGCATTTGGATTGAATACATTCCAATTCGAATAATATTGTTGCAATATAGAAATGATTAATTATTTAAATAGTCCCAACTTAACAGACCCTTACTAAACAAATTTATATATAGGTACATGTACATACGTATATATAACAAAGAAAACGTTCTGTGCACTTGTATGAAGTTAATTTTGTATATGCTAGCTGACCCCGGCAAACGTTGTTTTGCCATAAACAATATTTAAGGATGGGTCACCATTACCATTTAGGGGTATGAAAAATAGATGTTGCCCGATTCTCAGACATACCCAATATGCACACAAAATTTCATAAGAATCGGTCAAGCCGTTTCGGAGGAGTTTAACTACAAACACCGCGACACGATAATTTTTATATATTAGATGTTGACGGTGTATTGCGACACAATATACTTTACACTAGAACGTTATTATGGCTTCAGCCATATTATGGATAAGCACATATATTTTTTCGTTGATAAACTATACGTTATCTGAGCAAATTATTATTATGACAAATATTAACACATTTCTTTATTATGTAACAACATGTTTATGACCTAGGTAGTTCATGTTAATTAGAAAAACGTTTTATGAATATTAAATATGTAAATGTATCTACGTTGTGTTTACATATTTTATGTACTTGAGACCTCTTAATAAATTGTTTTCGTTGTAATCATAAATATTGTAATAAAGATAAAAAAAAAAAATTGGCGAGCCGTAGGTACTGCTTCATTTATTTTTGTGTAGAAGATTTTCTGTATTAAATACTTACTTACTACTTATCTTTTGTTTATAGAAAAATTCTGTTTATAGAAAGGTTCTGTTTTGTCATTAAGATGTATGGATTCCTAAGCCCTATCTAGTAATAGTAGGACACGTTCTATAAAGAATAAAACCCAACTACGTCAAAAAACGACGCTGAAAAAGTATGAAACAAGTTTCAAAAGCCGTAGTCACGCGTTGTTAAAGTGATATGGACTATGGTACATTAATAAGTTTCAAAAGCCGTAGTCCATGTAGTGTAATGTGCCATATGGTACATATCACTTTAACAACGCGTGACTACGGCTTTTGAAACTTGTTTCATACTTTTTCAGCGTCGTTTTTTGACGTAGTTGGGTTTTAGTTTTTACTTTTTTTTTATTTAAAATGTTTTGGTGCCTCTATAATACTAATTTCTTTGCAAAGTATATTTTAAATAGATACCACAGAAATTTCACAATTATCGAATAAATACGGACAAAGTCACGAGAAAATGCTAATAATATATATATGTCGGAGTCACAGTGTGGCGATCGGTCGAAGCGGTTTTTATGAAACGGCGACGTCAGCTTTGCCGACGTCACTTGGATATTTTGTCAAGTGGCACTCATGATTTAAAGCAATAGAAATCGCTCTTAATCAAGTCTAGTCTAGTCTAGTAATCAATCTTCATTATTACACAAGTTTGTAGGTAGGGTTTATTTGCACAGCCAAAGACAACATAGAATTCCAATAGTTTATTGAATCAATGAAGCTACAGTTAAAATCATAGATCGGCACAACATTGTCAAAGTGAATTAGGTGAGAACACCAAAATCCACTGAACGTCCGTGACGACCCATAACCTCCAGTTTCCAAATGCGTAGAGCCTTATGAGAAGAATACTGGCAAAGAAACTCATGGCTACTCTTTTGAAAGTTACATCTTAACTTATTAGTTACAACGTTTAATAGTCAATTACAATAATTAAGAAGCCTATGTACTTAGCTTATTTACAGCTTGTCCTTCCTCGTACAATGCCCGTACTAAACTGATCTGTTGATTCTATTTTACTTCAATACGAAACGGTGGGTAGTTAGTTGAAGAGCCAATAAGTTAGTAGTCCCGCAACTCGTGCGGCCGCTCTCTTTTATACCGGCTGTTTGCTTTAACTAGTGGTGACACCTACCACTGTATTCGGTGTTACCCGCACACATTTTAGTAACATTTAATATTGCTTACAGAATCGACTAAAACTAAACCAACATTATTAAATCAAGCTGTAAGTAAACTAAGACTTAATAATCACATCGTTAACAACAAATAATCAGTGCGCCTTCTTTAGCATACACCGTCCACAGATTCCACCCAAACTGCCATGTTTCTCGATGCACAGTTTGACGTTTCGAATAATCGATTGAAATAAACACGAATTCAAATTAAAACTTAAGAAAACTACTCGTTCTCCGACACGGCCATCCTGATGCTTCACACGTCCTCGTGTGAGTCATCTGTAAACAAAGAAAAAAGCAACCACAGTAGCTCAATTTATTCAGCCTGTCCCACAGGCATTCTGATAAGACTTACACGTCTACGTGTTTGTTAACTGAGGAATCATCTGGACAGTGAATCCGTCCTCTCGGCTATTCCTGACCAAATTAAAGATTCATAGAAACCAATTTCAATTATAACAAATTATTTTGCCTTCATGATTTTAAATTTGATTTTTCTATTCACGTCAGTATCACGATAAGGTTCTGAACATGCTCATTTATGTCTCTACCAGCATAATCACATTAATCTTAGTACAAACAATAATGATTGTTAACCCAGGTTCAGCACCTCTGTTTAAACCACCAGTAACAGCGTTAAGACGTTTTGACTTAGTCGCTTTACCAGCAGCTTTTTGCTCAACTCTTAACCAGAGATCGAGATCTTTTTATTGTCACTTAACCAGCAACATATCGTAGTCACTTAACCAGCGACTGCGAATAACCACTTAGCCAGCGGCTTTTTGCTCAACTCTTAACCAGAGATCGAGATCTTTTTATTGTCACTTAACCAGCGACTAACATTCGCATAGCCAGATGCGCACCGCGCACTCTCTACAGATAAGTACTGCACGAGCTACGGCTACAAATGACCAGCGAGACCTAAGGAGGTAGTGAAACCAGGTTACCAACACTACATCCCGTGTAAATCACTTTGTTTATTAATTAAAATAAACTTAAAGAGTACAATCCTGTCTCTATCAACAATTAACAATGGTCTGGTTAAACATCACAAAATACATTCCAAATAATTGTTCACGAACAAAATAAAGACTTCGATTAATTTAATAAACTATTCAAAGATCATTTTTTTCTACATCATGTTCATCGGACAAATCAATAGGGACTTCACTAGTGGGTATTTGACGGTCTGTATTCACTTTGATTACTGCGAGTGTAGATGATCAATGGTTGGTAGAAAATATGTGTGGGTAGAAAATATGTGTGGACAGCAAATTCGCGGTCTCCCTCTAGTATTTCGGCGACCATGTAAGGACCTTTATACTGTGGGTCTAACGTCATTTGATTGCGATCCTCATTTTCTAAGAGAACGTAGGCACTAATAGAAACGACCTTATTATTTTAAGAACTTTTCGAAAATTACAACTGAAAAGCCTAATGCAAGCAGATTTTCATTCTTTTCTTTAAATAATTATGTCGTTTGAAATACAGTAATCGTGTACCTACTACAGGAAATGCTATTCAGTGCATTTCTTCAACCCGGACTTCTTGACAGAATTTATTGTTTTATTGAAAAGACAACTCTCCCATTAGGAATAAACATCCTGTGTCACGGGGGACCTAACAAACGTACATAAAACGTACACAAAAATCACCCAGACTCAGGGCAACAATTCGTGGACCACAAAATACTATGTTACAATAAGGGCGGGCGTTACCTACCCTCAATAATATTACTGCACCATATTGTCGTTGGCCCAGAAATTATCCGACAGAATTTGTCTTATTAAAGAGCATTTGAAACAAAATGAAAACTTCTCACCAAATCTTTCTTAGAGCTGAACTAGAGCTGGTTGGATGGAGCTGACATTCACTGGTTACTCGGTTTGTAAATTATTTGCCTTGGCATTCATATTGGAACTGCATCCATGACACCACACTTTTCAAGGTTCAAGTAATCGTCTTCTGCGCTTTGGTTTCCTTCAACTGTCAGGCGAGGTAGTATCTGAAATCTCAGATTATGTATTAGCAATATTGTCACGACTAAAATTGTCCTAATCTCTACTGGATAACGTAACCTTTTGAATTTGCCACAACTGTGACAGCGCTTGTATTTTTCACACATCACTTCTTCACTTTTACAGTCCGAGTAGTTTTCTCACTAGTTGGCGGTTCTCGTATAGCACAAATTAATTCCGTATCGAAAAGTTTTTTTTTTAACGTAGGGTAAACGTAAAAGAAAATAATAACAATCTGCCCTGTATTTTGTTCCTGATCCGTTATGGGTTATCTATAGGGTTAATCCATAGGGGTAGTTCATGGGGGTAATCCCTAGGGGTAGTCCACAGGGGTAATTCACAGGTAATCCCACTTCTGATGTCGGAGTCACAGCGGGGGATCGGTCGAAGCGGTTTTTATGAAACGGCGACGTCAGCTTTGCCGACGTCACTTGGATATTTTGTCAAGTGGCACTCATGATTTAAAGCAATAGAAATCGCTCTTAATCAAGTCTAGTCTAGTCTAGTAATCAATCTTCATTATTACACAAGTTTGTAGGTAGGGTTTATTTGCACAGCCAAAGACAACATAGAATTCCAATAGTTTATTGAATCAATGAAGCTACAGTTAAAATCATAGATCGGCACAACATTGTCAAAGTGAATTAGGTGAGAACACCAAAATCCACTGAACGTCCGTGACGACCCATAACCTCCAGTTTCCAAATGCGTAGAGCCTTATGAGAAGAATACTGGCAAAGAAACTCATGGCTACTCTTTTGAAAGTTACATCTTAACTTATTAGTTACAACGTTTAATAGTCAATTACAATAATTAAGAAGCCTATGTACTTAGCTTATTTACAGCTTGTCCTTCCTCGTACAATGCCCGTACTAAACTGATCTGTTGATTCTATTTTACTTCAATACGAAACGGTGGGTAGTTAGTTGAAGAGCCAATAAGTTAGTAGTCCCGCAACTCGTGCGGCCGCTCTCTTTTATACCGGCTGTTTGCTTTAACTAGTGGTGACACCTACCACTGTATTCGGTGTTACCCGCACACATTTTAGTAACATTTAATATTGCTTACAGAATCGACTAAAACTAAACCAACATTATTAAATCAAGCTGTAAGTAAACTAAGACTTAATAATCACATCGTTAACAACAAATAATCAGTGCGCCTTCTTTAGCATACACCGTCCACAGATTCCACCCAAACTGCCATGTTTCTCGATGCACAGTTTGACGTTTCGAATAATCGATTGAAATAAACACGAATTCAAATTAAAACTTAAGAAAACTACTCGTTCTCCGACATATATATTTGAAATCTACAAGTAACGCCCTTTCGTATGATACCAAACCACGGCATATTTCTCTCATATTTATTTTTTAATACACTACTTTACGTGGGCTAGAGGGCGCCACATTAGATTCAGTGACACGTCATATAGCCTGTTATCAACGGGCAATCAAGACGCTTCTAACGATACCTTATTTGTCTTATTCTGACTAGTTTAGAAAGAATGAGGGAACAAATAAGTATACCATAGAAATATCACACTTATCGAGTAAATACGGACAAAGTCACGAACAAATGCTAATAATATATATATTTTCGAAATGTACAAGTAACGCCCTTTCCAATGATACCAAACACGGCATATTTATCTCAAATTTATTTTTTAATACAGTACTTTATGTCGGCTAGAGGGCGCCACATTAGCTTCAGTGACACGTCATATAGCCTATAACCAGAAGACGATCACGACGCTTCTAGAGACACCTCATTTGTCCAAATCTAATGAGAAGTTAAGGAGCTAGGAGGGAACAAATGAACATACATACATACATACATACATACATAGCCTGTCAAAATCATAACCCTCCTTTGGCTTTGCCGTAGTCGGGTAAAAATACTGTTCCCAAGGAAAATAACTTAGGATGGTAAAGCCTAGCATCATATGATGTATATGAAGCTCAAGCGTAGCTGCTGACCAAAGCTATGCCTCTCACTGATAATAATAATTTTATGAATATTTGTGTATTGTGTATACTTTATAAAATACATTTTGACCCCGTAAAGTTGAAATTTATACTGCTCTGTATGTTTTAAAGTTCCTACTCTGAAATAGATCTGTACACAAAAACGGACTAATTATAGTCGCTCGTCGAAATACCAACTTTATACCATAAATGTGGACTGATGTGGTCAGAGGAACGCATGAAACTATCATAGATTGAGTCCCTGTCAACTAATTTCCATTTGCAAATGGAACTAAAAGCCGGCATTAGCATTGGTAAGTGGTTCAAGCGGAGACGAGAGCTTTCGAAAGCCATTTTCAATGCTATTTGATTCGATATTCAGGTTTAATTATCTTATAGCTTTGAATTTTGATGTACAAACACTTTTGTTAAGGGCGCAACTATTGGTTTAAGCAAATTGATTTTCGCTATTATAACAAAACGCATGATTACTTTAAAGAAAAGCTTGTTTCTAGAGTAAATTAAAAGACTGGTATAAATAATACATAAATTAAAAAATAATGATCCAGTTTTTATTAAATATACATAGTTGGATATAATTAGTCCTATAATAGCTGGATGAATTATTTATTTCGAGAGAATTCAATAAAATATCAGCGGAGAGAAGAGGAGAAGAGCACATCAATAATCTCTCGTAATTGTACCAGCCTGCTGTATGTGCAGCGTGTGTAAGTCTCATCAACCTGAAAAAATGCCACCGCTATCCCTATTGATCGCTAAATATTACCAGGCGAGGGTCGAGGTTGGTGTGAGCAACAGTGGACAAAAATGAACGGTAGTGAATATCGACTCGAACATTCGATACACAATTCGAGTACTTATTAACTGATGTACCATAAATACATATATACCGTTTCCGCGGACACTTCAGCATTCACATTATCTTTTTTCTTTACGAAATTTTGTTATAAATTCAGTCTTTTTATCAAAAACTCTTTTATTTTTCTTTAGCATACATTTTAATTAAATTCCCCATCAAAATTCTCTTTGACGCGTATCGCTTGGTATTGGGCAAATGTAGGAAAAAACTTTTTTATTTTATTATCGCACAAAGGTGCGACGGGCCTAAATTAAACAAGTTGCTCGATCGACGGCTCTGTTGATGTTCTGAAGTAAACATTACATTTCTGATATTAAAATTCAAAATTGCATAGCAATATGAACTTTTTTATTTAACCGAGCCTCTCAATATCAATATTTTGCGAAGGGTTAACACAAAAAACAGTAACGTTATTTGCATGGTTGAATTCAATGGAGTACCCAAACACTTATAGGTTATATTATTTTTTGGCTTTGTTTCAGCACAAAATAAATAAAAAGTAGTTTTTATCTTTGGCAATAAAATATAACTTATTTGCATATTGTTTACTACTAAACTCTCAACTGAAATTTCCAACCATCATAAAGGAAGTTATTATTTATATATTTTTATTATTATCGCTTTTCAAAGAACTTGTGAATAAAAAGTAACAGTATCGGACATTCTTTGGAATGTTATCCTCACATTTGAGAAACGATAATTACAAACAAGACAAAGATACACCTCGTAATACAATTTATGTTCACTCAACCGTTGCGTGATGACCGCTAACCTCCGATGCGGCCAGGGGTACCCCAGGCGATGTAGCTGCTCCATTCACAATCACACAACCGATTCCGAGTTACGAGTCAAACACGTGCTATCCGAAATGTTCCGCACTAGGAAGCCGGTGCTATTCTATTAACGCAACACACGGCCACAAACACCTCGACCATACGAGGGACCGACGGTAATTCCGATTTATCGTACCAAACGGCCACAAAACCTCGTTTTAACAATTAATTCTATATTTCAACAACTCACGCGGTATTAACAAACTATGCTCGCGACTTTCTCTCTAAGTCTTATTTCTAGTCATTGACATTTGACATTTTACAACTATCAAGGCAGTTATGACAAAACCTAGTATTGCCATAAGAAATTACTTATTGCTACTATCGGTATCGAACAACGATCCTTTTTTGTTTGATCTCGGACAATGACAAATTTATTCATTTTGTAGACTTTAGCCTGGTTAACACTTTTGTTTGAAGAAGTTAGATTTATTATATTAAATTAGAATTATTTCTAATAATGCACCTTTGTAGAGTTTGAATGTTCTGTAAACGAAGATAATTACGTAGGCGGTAACCTTTATGCCTTTTAGCTGATTTTACCTAACACAAAAACGGTAAAAAGGCGCTCCATTATTGTCTTAGTGTGCACAACTTTGTGTGCACTGCACTGCACTTTGTCCTTAAATTCGCTTCATCTAAAATCTATTTGTACAATGTTTTGTAGGACGTCTTAGTTCCTTATAAGCCTCTCCATTTACAAAGATAGAAACAGAACAATATGACAAGCTTGTTAATTTAGGAGTTAGTGATCCTGACTGTCTAACCAGAGATCGTGTGTCCGATTCCCACTTAGCAGAAATCATTATGTAAGAAACAAGATCATATATTTAAAAATAAATAGCACAGGGTCTGTTTACTCAAACAGTTGCCTCTAAAGAATCTAGAATAATAAATTTTAGTCAATTATGTCATTTATAACGTTTATTAATGAATGGATGACGTGCAATGGCCAAAGCTTGGCAATTTCTTGTTTATTCATTTTTTTTATTTGAGGTTATAAAACCCTTATCGATTTAATTTAGCGTTGCAAGATGCAACGCCAACATGTTACCGTTAAATATTCCGAGTTTTGATGGCATGCCATCATTCACATTGTTTTTTTCCAAAATGCTTTTACATTAACAGGAAAGAAGACGCTGCTAAGTTTTGTTTTCTTTCCAAACTGTTTTTCGTAACTTAACATACCAATATTACTTTTTAAAACTTTCATTGATTTACTAGTAGAACACATAAATGCTTCATCGCTGCCAATAATTTTTTCGTTGGTATTCTATGACAAACAGGACAATGTAAAAAATCGAGTAACCCAAGCTTTTTACGAGGCATCCTAACGACGCAAGATAATGTACGCTCAAAGAGAGGATGTGAAAGAAAAATTCTGATACGCCGGTAGAAATATTGACATTAAAAGCTTCGTATATAAGAATAATGCGAAACATGCTCGCTTCCGACGTTTTGTGGTATGAGCGAAAATCGTTTTAAAGAATTTCTGTTAACATCGCTGGCGAATCTTTGTAATATATACCGTTGCTGTTCTATTTCGACTGAAATATTACTAGAAAGGTTTATAGAAATACTAGCTGTTTTCAGCGGCTCCGCCCGCGTATATGTTGATTATCGCGGCAAATAGTAGCCTATGTGTTATTCTGATGTATAAGCTTTATTACTGTAAAGTTTCATCCAAATCCGATCAGTAGTTTTTGCGTGAAAGAGTAACAAACACACACACATCCTTACAAACTTTCGCATTTATACTATTACTAGTTGTTGCCCGCGGCTTCGCCCGCATGTTTATCGATTATCGCGGCAAATAGTAGCCTATGTGATATTCTGATGTGTAAGCTATATTATTGTAAAGTTTCATCCAAATCCGTTCAGTAATTTTTGCGTGAAAGAATAACAAACATCCATCTATCCATCCATCCATCCATACTTACAAACTTTCGCGTTTATAATATTAGTGTAGAAGTAGGGTTAAATTTCTATGCCTCGGGTCACTTAAAATATTATGCAGTAATTTTAGATTCTCTACTGTAGGGCGCTCTTCTTTATTTTTTTAATCGTACTATACGTATTTAATGGACATGATGTCCATCATACATATAAAATATGTCTCAAATCCACTAAATGTCCGCAAAATGAACTTGGTAAATGTGTATATCAGGTAAAGTATACGAGTAGTCTGTGGCTATGCGGTCGCTCTTTTAATAATTAAACCGCAGAATTTTATCCCCAATAATGTGTGCGTGGATTAAAAAATACCTTAAAACTGCATTTGCATAAGCAAAGTTTCATTTCGATAAAGAGTTTAGTAGTACACTTTGCTGATGACTATTGACTACGAATCCACACAGTATCGAAAACTTTATAGGTATCGAGATTTTGTGTTTTAGTAAAGAAATACAAATACGTACGCTTTTGTAGTAAAGAAGCGTATAAATGCAAAAAAAGAGAATTTGATGTTTATAAATAGAGAAGTTTTAAAAGTTTAAGGAATTTCTTGTAATTGAAGGGAACTTGGTGTCTAAAGTAAACCTAGGCTGTTTTCTAGACATCAAGACATTCAGGGCCCAACACAGTTGCTTTAATTCGTAGTCCATAAAGTGATTACTGATACATCAGAGCTCATTTGAAACTGAACCGTATATAAAAAGGAGACTGATGTAATTGTTCCGCACGAGCCGCTTAACATTCATCGCAGTTCCTCTAGGCCGGTTGATTACAGCCTCTTGTGTCTTTCTCCCTCCTTTGATTGTGGTACTTAGTTGTGGAGCACTGTTGCAATTTAAAACAATTCCCTAATATTTCATGTTTATTTTTATTGGAATATTTTTTGTTTGATAAGAAAATATAGTCTACTAGTTGTTGCCCGCGGCTCCGCCCGCGTATATGTCGGTTATCGCCGCAAATAGTAGCCTATGTGTTATTCTGATGTATAAGCTATATTACTGTAAAGTTTCATCCAAATCCGTTCTGTAGTTTTTACGTGAAAGAGTAATAAAAACATCCATTCATCCATCCATCTATCGATACATACTTACAAACTTTCGCGTTTATAATATTAGTATAGATAGTAAGATAAACAATGTCACGCTCATTGCTGTCGAATGAGATGAAAATAAAGTTTAATTTATCCTTAACCAGAGAAATCTCTACTGTAGCGTTGTATACGCGTATAGGGTTTGGAATTTTTTATTACAAGTTTACACATAGGGGATAACTTTGAATCAATATACATTTATAGGTATATATATGGTATAGGAAGACGACACGCTGGCAGATCACCAAATGGTCACCATGGTCACTCATGAACTTAAAACAGTTACAAATGCGTTATAGCGCTTTCAAATTTTCACTCCAGACTTAAGGTGTGGGGAAAGTTCTTAGGGAACTTATTTACTCGGTGAAGACCATATAAAACCTTATTTAGATCATTTTGAATCCAGTCGAATCTAGCCTGTAACCTACTCTACTGTGATAGGTACTCAAAATTATTTCATTATTTCACTATTTTTACGCTCTTGTTTTAATTTTTACTTTCATTAAACCTGAATTGAACTACATTTCTCACCAGATTCCCTCTGCGAAAACATTTCACCCAAAAAAAAAACTTTCATTAAAAATATTTGGAGCCGAATCGCTACTGAAAGGCGGGATTAAAAATAATATTCCCCTTTCATATCTCTTAGTAATGCGGTGATGAAACGCTCCGCGTACTTACCGTTCGCAGATTATGAGAAATATTTTTCAGCTGAAAACTGTTTATTGAAAAATATCACGATCGATAAAATAGTTTCTTACCGAATAAAATCTGAAGGCTTAAAGACTTTATGTGAATTTTCGTATTTGATTCGTACCGTTATTTTTTTTAAATAAGTAATTGGATGACAGAGCTTTGCTTGGTAATTATTTTTAGTAATTTTTCTAGAAATGAATCCCAGCTCGATTAATCGCCCCCAAAACCCCTGCATACGTTATTTAATGAAAAACGTTGGAGACGTTTTCGATATTCAGATATAATTATACAAGAATTGCACATTTAAATGTATTAGATTTTACCACATGTACTGTGTCCCGTGAATTCGTGATTAAAAAAGCCACAAATATGTTAAGTTTAACACGTACGTAGTGCTTTTTAGTTTAATAATTTGTCTGTTAGTGATCTTAAATGAATATATACTAGCTTTCGCCCCCGGTTTCACTCGCATTTGATAAAAAGTATGTGTTCAAAGTTTCACGATGATCGGTTAAGTAGTTTTCGCGTGAAAGTGTAACAAACAAACTTACATTCACATCTATACATCTAAACAAATAAATAAAATTGGACTGTCTGTTTGTAATATTAAAATAATCGCTTTTTAGGAAATGCATATGTACAGACATATGCATTTATTAAAAAGCAAATACATATACACGGTACATATACGGTCTGTCTGTCTGTTTGTTCCGAGTAATCTCTGGAACGGTTGGACCGATTTTGACGGGCCTTTCACTGCCAGATAACTGATGATCTAAACCTAAGTTACTCACTTAGGTTTAGGCGGGAAACACCGCGGGGTTCGGCTAGTTTATAATATTAGTATGGATAGTACGATAAGTTAACTCAATACAGTTTTTCATTAACGTGTAGTACCTACTTACCACTTACAACCTTACATTCTTCTCTGTCTTTAAACATTTTTTTTGTTTCAAATGCTGAGCTTGCTATTTTAAAATACCTTTCCAAAAGGTTAGAATATCCATTTGTTATTTTATAGAAGTCATAAAGATTCATCCCTTCTAAAAATTAGTTTTAAATTCGTTTTCCAATTCAAACATCAAAGTTTACTTGAAATTGAAACTGAATATAAATTGTTTTGAAAGCTAACAGACTGACTCTCGAAGATCCATAGTCTTTTTTATGATTTAAGTTTGGTAACCCTCTAATATTTCTATTTTTGAGGTTTTTGTTGGTCTGAAAAATTAAAGCTTTGAACTTGATGTTTGCTTTAAATTTAAATGATCTAGATATGATGGTACCTGAATAGTGTCTAAGTAAAGTTAATTAATTTTTTAGTCGTGTTATAAAATTACTTTCATCAATTAGCATTGTTATTATATGTAAAAATTAGGGTCACTGATTCCACATATGGAGAAGCATACCAGTATACTATATATAATATACATATATATGCAGAGGAGACCACTCTTAAAAGAAGCGCAGAAGTAATTTTAGTCTTTAGCCCTCCTCGATAAACAGGCTTACCAACACTAAAGTATAATTCTAACCAGTAATCCCTCAGACCCTTTGTGGTTCGTGTTACTATCAATTTTGCTACCAGGAACACAAATTTGAAATTCACCTCTTTATTAAATTTGTATAGATGATAAATATATAATGGTTGAATCTATTTACACCTGAATTCATTATCACGTTTGCGTTTGACGTTTTAAACCAAATTTTAATAGTTATAAATACTCGATTAAGACCCAATTCATACACTAAGATAAAATATTTTTTCAATCACTGACGTCACAGTATCCATATGAGATACCTAGACAAAATGCCACTCAGTTACATATTTATATATATAGAGAGGTGTTTGAATATGACAAAGTTACGGTGAATGAAGTACGTGATTTTCCCCAATATGTGAATGTGCGTTCAACTAACAAAGCCAATGTCTACCCCTTGGAACCCAGTGTAGTGGAAATTGTTACATAAAGTCGTGGCTTGACTGTCGCGGAACATAATGATAAATTTCGATGTAAAAGAACTCTCCTTTGATTTACCAACAAATGGTATGCGTTTGCGTTCCATCTATATTATAATAAAGAAAATAACATGCTTATCAGAAAGACGGATTTATATTTAACGGTGTCGCGGAACATCAGTGCTAACACCAAATGGCGAGGACGTGGGCTAGCTAAATGGTCTGTACTGCACTTGTAATTCCTGAATAACCGTCGAAGCGGTAGTCACTCATTTTTGGGTTACTCGTCCCCTGGTTTGCGCCTATACTTAGCGTAAAAAATTACTCCGTTATTAACGGTGCGAAATGTGCAAAAGTCTTGTAAAACATCAAAAGATAAACGCTAAAGTACTAGATGTAATCCATGATCTGAATAGCTTAAAGTTATTAGGATTTATTTATTAAATCATTCAGAGATAAACGAAGAGATCTTTGCTTTAGGTGAAACCCAACCCTTATCTTGTTAAGAACAGTTTTTTAAATTCGATATTTCAGTAATGGTTCATATGGGTGTTCCCACGGATGTTGTCTGTAAAAATAAACGATTTTATATAATATATGGCGGTATGAAATGCTTTATTTGTCTAGAAGAGACTACTGCTACGCATTTGGCAAGGGAAAGTGCACCTGTAGTTTGTTACTAGGTACCTTTAAATTTTTTACACACCTTTCTTGACTACAACCCTCCTGATATTGCATATTGTTGTCCTCGACAGTTCAGAAGTCTCTGTACTCTCTACTCGTCAATTCAGTTTACCTTTGATACTGATAAACTTTTTTTTTATGTTTGAGCCTGCCAATGTGTCTCTATTCTGTCTAATGGAAAGCATGTATGGGATCCAAAAGTGATGTTGACCATACTCATTATGAATGCAGACAAATTGTTATTGAAATTGTAATCATAGAAAAACATGTAGAAATTCACAAAATAGATACAAAGTGCAAGTAAGGTAAATAGTCGTTATTATTTTATCAACGTGTAATCGTATTTAAACATCTTTTTTTAAGGTTGGAACATGAATAGAAGACTATTGTGATATGCCAGAGTCTGTGGCGAAGGCTACGGAAAGTTATGTAAGGCCACGAAAATCGCGTTGACATCGGGTATTCTTATAAAAAAAATATTGAAAAGAGAAGAGCGATGAGATCAAACTATACTGCTTATAGTTAGCTACCCTTAAACTTAATGAAACCTTCTTCCTGGGAATTAAAAGAAGAGAAAACAAAACTAGATAAATATGTAGGAGATGTACATAAAGCAATTATATCCAAGTATTGTATAGTTTGTATATAACTGGGTAATACAAAGAGCTTGTGAGTTAAATATCTTTCATTAATGAATAAAGGTCACCTTAGAGAGGAGGGAGAAAATTATTACGCTACGGGCTATAAGAGACGTAAACGAAGTTGCGGGGGTCGGCTAGTCTTCTATATCTGCCTATATCTTCAGAGGCATGTTTACATTTCAAATTGACTTTTTCGGGGCCAAACCATTATCGTTCTCGCGAGGCTGGGCGCCAATTGATTCGATGTGTTCCGATATGAAATACGTCTTTTGGTGTTAAATCGAACTGTGAGTATAAACATACCCATTTGCCGTATTGTTTGTTATTATTGTTATATAAACCTACTTTATGTCTTTTCTCGTCTTTTTAGTGTTATATAATATACTTATTTCATTGCCAGTAGAGTTGTTAGCGCTCTTGCTTAGAGGAAGATTCCTAGATAAACTAGCCATGACCTGGTTTTATAGAAATTATACAATCCATAAACCTACTACAACTGAGATATTTACACTAAACTATTCAAAATAATCGTTTCTAGAAAAGTTTTAAATGTTTTCATTAGAACTAAGAAATTCAAGGTAGCAGAGCCACGCTGATTTCAGCACGAACGGGCTGGCTAGACCGGGGCAGTATTACCCTCGCACAGAAAATCAACGTAAAATGACAGCAATCATACTGTCGTGTTTCGGTGATGAGTGCGAGACCGGAGGCCCAATGATGCAGAAGCATCACTAGCCCGCCATGGTGTGGGTCACCATGCTGCATTTTTGCATTGTCTGCATTCGCAGTATGGTGACCACCACTCTTGGATTCTGCTTATGCTTTCCATCAGGCAGAGTAGAGTCATTTTGGCAGGGCCAAATATATATATAAAAAAAAAGAATTGCGTAAAACGATTTTTATTAGGTCTATAATCTATATTTACATATTCGTCAAAGCATCCTGGTACATATACATGCTTAGTTTTATCACATTACACCGTGGGAGAGCCACGCTTCGGCATTAATGGGCTGGCTCGACCGGAGTGATACCATTGCCTCACAGAAAACCGGTGTGAAACAGCGCTTGCACTGTGTTTCACTGAGTCAGCGAGGCTACCGGAGGCATTGGTCTCAACCCCTCCCCACATCCATCTCCCCACCCCGCAAGGCCTTCGCACTTGTAAGGCCTCTGGTGTTGCGGGTGTCCATGGGCGGCGGTAATCGCTTACCATCAGGTGATACGTCTGCTCGTTTGCCTATTTATTCCACAAAAAAAATTAGGAAGTTATATATTACATGAAATAACAAGTTTGTTTTTTGTCCAATACAACCGGTTGTTTTGATTTGTAGCCCAGTCATATTAGGGCTTTCACCTCGGAATGAAAGATAATAAGCTGCAAATTGGTATGAACCTTTGATTTGTCATTCTAAATGTTGTCTCAAAAGTCACAATCGTTATCGTGTCCGCGTCTCAAGATATTCAAGGTCAAAGGTCACAAAAATCGGTTTTTCGCGAATATCTGGCTTCCTATCGGTTAAATGAGATTCGCATTTATTATAAAAGTTGTAGGCTATAAAATTCCCTACAACTTTTGTTTAAACTTTTTTTTCATACGACTAACCGTTTTGAAGGTAGAGCGCGAAGAGTGCACATCGTACAGTCATATACGGCCTAATGCAAGGTCAAGCGTGAGTTATGGTTATCAGTACGTTATAAAGTCAATTATTTACTTGGAAATTATAATTATTAAACAATGCCTACTATTTATGTACTAACTATTAATTATTTATATTTAATTAAAGTAAGTAACTTGATTATTTATATATAATTATTCATATTTAACTATTTAAGTATAAAATATTATTAATTCTGGATTATATATTTTAGTTTTATTTTAAGTTAAAATGATAGTAAGAGTATATATTTTACACATATTTTTATTTATTATTAAATACGGCATAATATACATTTATCAAAATGTGAGTTCAAATATCAAAAGTATCTTTGTTGATTTTAATTGTAATGAAATTGGAAATGGAAGCTAATTATCTTCTTCTTCTTCGTCGTCTTCTTCTTCTTGTCGCTCAAAAATGTTCGATTCATTGTCATCATCCTCATTATGTGTCATGTTCATCTCCAAACCTTCCAGAATATCGGGATCATATGTATTTTCTTCATCGGGATTACTTGGATACAGTGAAGCGTTGAGGCAAGCTTGTCCGTTGCACTGGCCGCAAGCTAAAGAACATTGTAGCCCTGATTTTCTGCATCCACAGCGGGAACCACAACCATTTTTGCAATTGCAAAATATTACGTTTAGTAGTTCGGCTGGTGCTGGAGGTAATAACGTTCGTATGGGCTCCAGGATTTCATTTTCAAGCATCCAGCCCCATTCTTGAGGTTCTAAGTCCGTCCCTAACCACGTTTGAATCTGGTAGTAGACACGTTTTATGTGTTGATGAGCTGCTACACTTGTTGGTGGAAGTGTTGACAGTTGTACAGGTTTATTTAGTTTTGTAAATTTGATGAATTGCGTGTAGCGGAAATGATCAATGTTGTCCTCAGATTTTGGAGCATTATATAATGCCAACAAGATGCGCACTCCATTTTCTAATAATGTTTGTTTTGGGCAGTTTTCTTGTATAGAAAAGGGCATAGGGTAGGGACAAGTATTTCCAGGTATATAAGTATTGAGAAATTTACGCGTTTTAAAGAAAAGATATATAATGTCGTGTTAACTTAAAATAAAACTAAAATATATAATCCAGAATTAATAATATTTTATACTTAAATAGTTAAATATATAATAATAATAAATAAATATTTCGGACATCTAATATATATAAATAATCAAGTTACTTACTTTAATTCAATATAAATAATTAATAGTTAGTACATAAATAATAGGCATTGTTTAATAATTATAATTTCCAAGTAAATAATTGACTTTATAACGTACTGATAACCATAACTCACGCTTGACCTTGCATTAGGCCGTATATGACTGTACGATGTGCACTCTTCGCGCTCTACCTTCAAAAAGTCGTATGAAAAAAAAGTTTAAACAAAAGTTGTAGGGAATTTTATAGCCTACAACTTTTATAATAAATGCAAATCTCATTTAACCGATAGGAAGCCAGATATTCGCGAAAAACTGATTTTTGTGACCTTTGACCTTGAATATCTTGAGACGCGGACACGATAACGATTGTGACTTTTGAGACAACATTTAGAATGACAAAACAAAGGTTCATACCAATTTGCAGCTTATTATCTTTCATTCCGAGGTTGACCCCTTTTTTTACCTAATATGACTGGGCTATTGACCTATTTCATCTGACGTTCTTCGGAAGTTATTACATACATATAACTAAATGAAATTATAGTTAGCTTATTTGTGTTAAGCCTATATATTTAAACTTTTGTATTGTAATTATTTTAATAAAGAAAGTAAAAACGAAAATCCGAAAAAAAACGACCCTGAAAAAGTACGAAACAAGTTTGAAAAGCCGTAGTCACGCGTTGTAAAAGTTTTATGGTACGTTTCTATGTAACCGTTATAAAATTAATTTCTTTGCAAAGTATATTTTAAATACTATAGAAATTAAAAAAAAAATGAATAAATACGTACAAAGTGACGAGCAAAGGCTCATTATATGTATATTTTTGCAATGTACAAGTATCAAGTATTTGTAATATAGTAATATGCTAAAAAATTTATTTATCTGAATTTTTTTTTAACACATTGCTTTATGATCGCTATAGGGCGCCACATTAGATTCAGCGACACGTCTAGCCTATAACCAGCGGACGTTTAGACGCTTTTAGCGATACCTCATTTGTTCTGTTCTAATAAGTATGGCGCCATAAGGGAACAGATGAACATACATACATAGCCTGTCAAAATCATTACCCTCCCTTGCCGTAGTCGGGTAAAAGGAAAGGAGCAGCATCCCTTTTATGAAGGTATTTATGAAATATTGTTTATAAATGACGATATCTGATACAGCAGTTTTTGAGGAACACCTATGAATCATTTCACCCTCCATAATGATTGAGTATAATCTCTCCACAACCGGTCACTCCCGCTGTGTCATGCCCGATAATTATTATATGGCCATTTTACGGCGTACTAACATTAAAACAAATTTTACGAGCGATTTTGGAATTTTATAGCGTAATTCAAAATGGTCGGTTGACATCGCTTAGGTGAAGTAGAGGTTAAATTATATAAGTAAGGTCAATAGGTAGTGTGGGTGGCCGCTATCGAATCGAGTAAATTACTAATAATTAACTGAAACATTCTTATTTATATATGGACATATAATTTAATATTGTGTTGATCGCATGTTAGCTGCCAATAGAAATACGAAAATGGTTCATTGTAGAACTCGCCATTGTTAGTCATTACTCATCCACTAAAGATACACTCACAAGTAAGAAATTGTTGCAAATGTATATCTGTATTAAAGAAATTATTGCACGTGAATGTAATTATTCCTCACTTTTTGTAGTAATTCTACTCTACTTACCATTAAATGGATGACATGTTCAACAACTAGACATCTGCTGACTTTACAGAAATATCTCCTCTTCTTATTCAACCAAATAACAAAATGTACATTTTGAGGTACAAAGAGCATCACAGACTAAATCTCAACTTTCCTGAAAGTTAACATTGAAATGAGCAACATAAAGTAAGGATTGCCTCAAATAGCTGTTGGCCACATTAAACAAATATTATAAAATATTTAACGTCGCCCCGGGTCTTTGTCGTAAGGTAAACACCACACTGCCATTAGGCTCTGTTTGTAGGGTGGCAGAATGGCACGATTTTATTGTCTCACCCCTTAATGTACTATAACTTATCTTAATTCTGTTTTAAGTACGTTATATAAACATTGTAGGTTAGTTAATACAACTTTCCTAGAATTTCAGTATTTATTTAGTTTTTTATTATTTAAGTATTTTTTTTATATTTATCATAAAAGGCATAAAAGGTTCACTTCGAAATAAATACTTAATGCTTCCAAAACCAAAACATAAACAACGCATGCTTTTAAAGAAAACCAAATATATACGATTTGAAAAAATCTTTTTGTGTTAGATAGCCCATTTATCGAGGAAAGCCACATATATCATCACGCTAAGACTAACAGGAGAGGAGCACCAATAAAGAATTTTACAAAAACGAGGGAAAATTATTACACCACGGGCAATAGGATAGGAGACGTAAACGAGGTAGCATGGGTCAGCTAGTATATACCTAAATAATAAACAAGCTGTGGGACTAATAGCAATACTGCGGGTAATAGTGTTTAACATGGTTACAGTGTATTAGTAAAATTTATAACCATTATCGTACCACCATTATATGTATACAGGGTTACTGGTTAAGTCGAACTATTCCCGTTAAATGCGTGTAGTTTACATCGTTTCTGACTGATTTCACTATAAAACACCCTATCCTAAATATAACCGTTTTTGAGATATTGTTTTAATATAATATAATATTGATTTAATTGTTTTTTACAAAAAAACCCGATTTTCGGTTGTCAGCTTAGATATTTTTAAATGTGTAAGTTTTATTGTTACTATTATTTAATTTTTACATATAAAATAAGATGTTTTATGACCTTAATAACCTATAATATACGTAAAATGAATAAATAAGTCATTGTAGACAAATAAAACTAAAAAAAATAATTAAAAATTTAGAAAGTTTATTGTTCTTCAGTGGCTATCAAACAACAATATTATGGCGCTTGTTTTGCAGATATGCTTAAAAATATCTACGTTTCATCAGCTATCCAACGAGTAGTTATAGTAGTAGTAAGTAAAGTACCGCCAATTGTACCTCTTAAGTTACCTTTAAAGTAGTAAGTAGTTTGGGTATAATACGTTTTGTATTACCTTGTTATTGTTAGTCTGCTTATGTGAGTCGTCCGTGGTAGATGTGATATTATTTTGTTCTTTGTTTCCTACTTGTCTTGGCTGTGTTTGTGGATATATAAATACCACAAAACATCTTTCTTTCAAAAAAATACCTACTTCGGTTCTCGAGAAATCGAAACATAACATCTGAACCTGATTAGTATTTGCCGCACCTAGTGCCACAAATTAACAATTGATTCCCATCTATTCGCCATACCTACTTTTATAAAATAAAGCTACTGTTATTGTACGTTATCTTAACTCGAGAATATTACAGATTATCTCCTCTATAATCTAATTCAATTATACTTAAAGTCCTTTGTAAAGGTTAGTTACTTGCAGCAAGGTCTGCAAGGATAATAAGCTATTAAACTAAGATGTTGGGCTACATAGTTTAGTTTGGAAAATCCTTTCTCCAAATTTTCTAGGGAAATGTGTGTACAGTAAGCAACAAAGGTTAATTGTCTGGGTGTGTACACTTTTTTATTATGTTCCAAAGGTTGATCCTGTTTGATACTAAAACTATAATTACATAAACCTTGCTACCTAGATGAATTTCCCGTCAGTAATCAAATAATTAAAAACGTTTCATTTACCTAAACATTAAAATTGTATTTTGTATCAATTATTATTATGAGGTGTTTATTAATAACCATATTCTACCGGTGGCCTATGTTGCTTCACGATAAAAACAGATAAATAATTGCGTAAAAAGAGTTTGTAAATACTATATCGGGAAATATGGTTAGCAACACCGAATTGACTGGTAATATTAATGCTCATAAAGCGAAACCGATGAATCGTTTATGCTAAATTGCCAATCAAAGATACGTATCAGACAGTTCTTAAGTGACATCCTTCCCTTTAATTGATTTTTGGCTTCTTAAATTATTGTATATTCTTCTAAACTTCATTTAAATTCGTTTATGAGTTTGTACAAAACTTGTTGTTTGTTGTTTAACAATATGTTTCAGGTTTGAATATAGGTACAACAGATAGGTATATAGAGATATGTGTTGGTAAAATGATTCTTTTTTTTTTCAAATAAAAATTGTACAGATATTTTTTAATTTAGATTTGAAGCAGTATTTAATACCATTATATAAAATTATGATACAATTTCAAAATTTGCGGGTGTAAACAGGAGAATTGACTGGGCTTGTTACAATTTTTTTGCTTATGATCACTCACTACGCGTTGAAGTCTGAAAAAATAATACAAATATTTCATTAATTTTATTCATTTACTTGGCTTAATAATAAAATCTGTTTAAAACTAAAGCTCTAGTATTCTCGAAATTAAATTTTGTCGTAGAATGTACAATGGAAGCGCCCTAACATAACGTTGGGAAGTCATTATGAAACAGAGTTTACTGTTACAAGTTGTTTTTGTTTGGTCAATGTTTGAACATGTTGTTTTTGAATAATTTCAAGTTTGTTGTAGGGGTGACCAATTTCTTGGTCAGCTTTTGTTTAGTGCATTACCTTTAATAGTAAAATCATCATTAGTCACAGCAAATGTGATTGGCTTAAGTTGTGATTAATAACTTATTAAATGATGAATCATGATATGTATAAGATGAGACAGTTTTTAACCAAAATGTTAGTTCTATACTCCTGCGTCTTTTGTATAGCAGATGTCCATGAGCGACAGTAGTATCATATTCTCAGTGACATGACTACATGTTTGCCTTCTATAATATAATAAATAAAGATTTAAAAACACGAAAACAAAAGTCGATTACAAACAAACATACAAGTAAAACTAATAAAAGCATGTAAGCAAAATTAGGGCCTTAATCGGTTAATAGTAAATGGCTTTGATAAAGCTATTCGTTCCCGCAGCTATTACACTTACAATTAAAATTACTACCACAAATCGGTGACTTAAAATTTCATATAAGCAAAACAAAGTTTGCTCATATGTGTTTATATATCTATGGTAGGTACAGCACATCTTGAAAACTTTCAGTTCTAAGATAGTGAAAGCACAAAGCGCAGGTGCTTCATCATTCATCACAGAAACGCATCGCTTTATTATTGTACATTCATTTATTATCCTATCTCCTTCGCTCTTATTCTTACAAGTGAACCAGATGAGAGCCATATTGCATATTCATTGTACTGTGCAGTATAGCGCTTAGTTCATCTACAACGTATCATGCTAAAAGAACGTATTCCGCGCGCTTATCGGTGCTCAATACCCTACTATCAATTATATATGTGTTATAAATGTTATAGTATACTTTAACATGCACTTGTTAGTGAACTTCATTAATGTAAGAATAATGTGTAAATACTTGCTCTAAAGTTTTGTACGTACCTGTATATTTGATTTAGATATGAAATAAGCATGCGGCTAAAATCTCCGCTTTTCGGCTTATGCGCCGATTTCTAGCACATAAATTCTTCCGCATCATGTGACTAAAACGAGCTTAACTATTTAGACACGTCTCTATAGTACCTTTTATCATGTGGATTTAAATCCATGCAAGTTGATCTACTTAACTACTTTTGAAATTAAGTTCTTAGGAGTAGCCCTTAAGTGTCAACTTAGAATATTGGATGAAATTAGATCATATTTAATTGCACTTCAAGAAAGCTTGGCTCTATACAAACCTTTGGTTTACAATTTACTAGTTCGTAGTAAACGGGTTCATTCGTCTTTCAACATTGTAGCAGTCAGCGAATTTTTCAGACTCTGTAAGTTTAAGTGAAGTGATATTAAACCTCTTCAACCAAGTCAAATTAATAATCCACTTAAAGTGTGGTCCTGCAAACATGACGCTAATACAGTTAATACAAGTTTAGTGTTTCACAGAATATTGGCTGTCGTGTGCAATATCCTGTTTCACTGAATTTACCCTTTATGGGTTGGGTAATTTCGTTCCTAAATGTTTTGCAGCATCACACCTTTCCAATTTAGTGGGTGGGTAGGATTCTGGGCGTAGACGGTGTTTAGAAACGCTCGGATGATCAAATCAAATATTGAGATCGTTGCTCGTCAAAATATACTAGTTTATCGAAGTATAAGAAATGCGACGAATATCTGTTTAGTTTTAATGTATTTAGTTTTTGCATTCAGGTCATGTTTTAGCTTTGTATGTACTTATTCCGTTGACCAATGGTTGTTTTTGTCACAGGTGGGTGGGTGTGTTCTCGGCGGCTAAGTACTAAAGTAAATTAGAAAATTGTCGCAGATTTTATAGCTTTTTCAGCTTGAATTTGAACTTAAATGACTAATACATTTTTTTTATTAGTTTGCATTTGGTTTATTTTGATTAATATGCAATACTGGCAGCAAGATGCATTTCCTGATGTTTTGTGACTTTATTGTTAACTTGAAACTAGAGTAAATGATAACAGCTTAAATTTAATTTTAAAGGTGATTCGAAACAAACGAGGGTCGGTACGTTGAGGAATAGCCGTTTTAAGGAAAGTGAAAACAAAATGTCGGTGCAAGTCTGTGTTTTAAAACGTCCTTGAAATAGTTTTTGATCATAAAATAAATAGGGCACATACGATTACTTCATAGTCTATTGTGGTTTCCTGACGTGGTTGGTGGACAAAAGCTTGGCCAACTGCCACTATCTACCGCCAAAGTATACTATGCCAAGTTTTGTCACCAGTGCTAATAATTCAATCGTGAAAGTTTCTATTGATTCAACGTAAACGCGTTTTTACGTGTACTACACATTCGTCCTCGATGACACATGTGATGAAGTAATGAAAACTTAACCTATTGTTAAAAAGTTGAGGCCATACGTCCATGGAGATTTAAGTGCAACTAAGTAAAGCTATAATCATAATAAAATAAACAAAGTATACTAGTAAAATAAACAAACTATAGAAGATACTGAATAAAGACAATTTAAAATTTTAAGATAGAGGCTCTCTATAATACTAAGTACAATTAACTCGTGTGACTTCAACCTCTTAACATTCAATCTTGTCACCCCTTGCTAGTACCTAATCATATGGTAATCTTATAAGATAACATTTTCAATTATTTACGAGTTCACTGTCTCATAAAATATTCATCAAAACATTTCAAGCTTAGTGACGTCACTACTCAGCTCAAATATCGCCCCCCTTTAATAATTTGCCAGATGTTCGTGAAATAAGTAAAGATTTGAACAGCAATACTAATTTGTGATTACTTAAAGTGATGAAACCGTAACGAATGAAAACCCACGGCCAAAAGCTAATATTAATTGTCAACTAATAGTTGCACGCGTAATTCGTATGTTGAAAAACAATAGTCATGTCATTCACCTACTTATGAACAAAAGGCGGCAACGCAAATATGCAATTATATAGCAATATATATTGTCTCTTGTCTTACAAGTGTGGATGGGCGGCAGTAGTTACATGAGGAGATCCGTCTGCTTATTCATAGAATAAAAAAGTCGTGTCGTGTCGTGGGACACCAGATAAAGACGAAGTTGCTTATTTTTTTATTAATTTCAAGTTCTATTCAAGGTATAAAGAAAATAACTATTCAGGCAATGATATTATATAAAAAAGCGGCCAAGTGCGAGTCGGACTCGCCCATCACGGAAGCCCTTCATTTATTATAATTATTTGGCCGTTAGTAATAAGTAACACGCAATATATCTTGTACACCTACTTAAGCAACCTGTTAAACTTCTCAATCCAATCTACGATTAACATTTTTGTCTATAAAACATTTGAAATTAAAGAATACATTTGTAATGTGATAATTAAATATAGCTATCTTTTTCTCTTACGTGTTGCTTCGTATCTTTCGTACTATCTATCAGTTCAATTTGCCAACGCATTCAATTTTAGACCGTACGGCCTGGCATGGCACAGATTTCGGCGCAAATTATTCCTACGGAACATATCTATTGTTTTAAAATATCATTTTATTCAGGTTCACATTTTTGATCGATTAAAATAAAAATTTAAAATAACTAAAAATATCACTTGTGCTGCCACGTAGTAATCTCTGGAACAAGTTCTCTACTGAAACAATCTAAATTAAATTAAAAACGGTCAAGAAAAGTAAATTATTATTATTATTTTTTATTGTAAATACATACATATACATAGAATAGAAAACCAAACTCTAACATATGGAGATCATACAAACATTTGATCCGACCCGGGATTCGAACCCGAGACCTCAAACACAGCATTCTCATACGTTGCCATTGCGACACCGAGGCAATAATCTTACGTTACGGACGCATTTTGCCGGTTAAGGTACCCCTCCGCAACGCCCCAAAAGGAACTTCGTTCCAAAAAATATTTCCATTAATATCGCAACTACTTTGCTATGAATATTCCCTCCTGTCACTTGGTACGTATCCGTGACAACGATTTTCCGTTTCACAGCCGCTACAAACACTAACCATCGCCCGTCACAAGTCCCAAGCGTTCTTTTCCTTATCCGATAGAAACATCCTTTCAACGATTTACTTTCTCAAAGGTAATAAGGGTCCGTTTTCAGATTCTCTGATATTTATTTATAAGTGTATTATTGTTTCTTTGATGATCTTTTCCTTTGTTGTCAAATACAGGTGAACCTAACAACATGTTGACTTGTATTTACTTTTTGTTAGATTTCTTGGATTTTATATTTGAAATTCTGTTTTTAGATAGAATCTGCGTATATCTTTATAATCGTTTTCACAAATAACATCTTTTCTTTCACTTTCCTCCTATTTTCACTGATTCGTAGGAACGATTCAGTGAAAATAGACAGTAGTGATAAGAATCTGGAAAAGCGAGATTTATTTGTTTTTATAGTTAATTGTTAATTGACCATAGGTGCTAGTTTAAATGACGTCTACAGTGTTCCCGATACCCTTGAGTGTTACATAGCTACATACATAGTCACTAAATATTTTAGCTGTGAGGGTGAGGTAGACGACACGATAATTTTCTGCTTGGTTAACTCTCATATATATGACATAAGTTCATTTTTGTACTGATTGCCAATCCTTGGGGGATAGGATTTGCAAAGTATATACTACGTACACTACTATACTCGCAACAACAATCTGTTGAAGGTAATAGTATTCATAGATCCCAAAACTGTTCTTTGTTTGTTAGTCTGTGTGTGTTATTATTAATAGAAATAAATTTTCACTCACATACATATAACCTGCCATTTTAGCCCAATAATGTGAAGCATCGTGCCGCATCGGTGTCGTGTGTAAAACCTGACTAGTACCAATAAAAATAGCATTTACCTAGCGTTACATGTAAAGAAGCTTGTCAATATTAATTAAAATAGGCAAACAAAAAAAAAACAAAGCTGGAAAACCGCTGTAACTCTCAGTGTAACAATGTCTAACTTGTTAAATTAGTTATTCTAAAACTCAAAGCTGTATGCAGCTATAGTATGTATATATATGCTGAAGTTTATGTAGTGTCGGTTTTCAATTTTAGTAACTGCATTCGTTTTCTCTATCGTACCATTTTACTTCATCATCATTAACTTAGCTACACTAGCTACACGGGCTGCACTCCTGTATGTCCAATAGTTGCATCCAGCTCTCCCTATCAAGCCACGTTTCCTTGACCTCCTTATACGTCGCATCCGCTACTTTTTCCTTAATCTGGTCAATATAACTGTGTCTCGGTCTTCCTCTTCCTCTCCTTCTATTTTTTTTCTTCTATGGTATCACTTATAAAGTTATCGTGACGTATAAGATAGCCTTCCATCTTGCCTCTCTCTTGCATTTCTCTTTCACTCTTTCTAGAACTTCTTCGTTATTATTTTTTTGGGCTCGTTTATTTAATTAATTGTTCGCTTTATTTAATTACATAGAATGATAAAGGCCTTTAACATTTTTCCCCTATATATAATGTATGCGTGGGAGAGCCAAGCTTCGGCATGAAAGGGCCGGCTCGACCGGAGTGACACCACGGCCTCACAGAAAACCGGTGTAAAATAGTGCTTGCGCTGTGTTTCACCGAGTGAGTGAGGATACCGGAAGCCCATAACTCAAACCCCCTCCCCCTATCTCTCCTCCCTATCCCCCAAAGGCCGGCAACGCATTTATAACGCCTCTGGTGTTTGCAGGTGTCCATGGGCGGCGGTAATCGCTTACCATCAGGCGATACGTCTGCTCGTATGCCCGCGAATATAATAAAAAAAAATGTAAAAAAGAAATAATCTGACAACTGATTTTATTTCATTTCAAAATTAGTAAGCTCAGACATCTCTTTAATAATATAAGAAAGCAGTTTGGTTATAAAATATCTGTCGTAATACACATTTTTGCAGTCACAAATATCAGAACACACGCTTATGAAAAGCTGTTTCAGAACTTTCTGACAATTTGTGTTAAATATCTAAATAATTTAATGCTTAGTGCAGTCTTTTACCTACGGCTTTCACTTGTCTATTTACGAGCCAATTTCTATGTAACCCACTGAGCGGGCTACTTAGTAGTAGTTCGTTGGGAGGGGCTTTAAGCTTTTGAAACGTTAGACACATTGCTAGAGGGGACTTTCAGTAGCTTATTACCTGTGTGTGAGTAACTTGCTTCTTGTTAAGCAAGTTGTACGTGTGCCATGTAGTTGCCGGTGCGTTATCGTTTCCTCTGAAAGGTTCTAGAGATATCTACTTTGGTTGTATATAATAAATCAATATATTCTTCAGTGTACTTTCCTTGTGCTAGTTTTATGGAGTTAGTTAAGGTTTTATAAATCGTGTAGTTATTTTTTTATGTAAATATGTAAATATTTTTGGTCATTTAACACAGAACGAGATCTAGTCCCCAGCTAAGCAGAGCTTGTATTATGGGTACTAGACAACTGATATAAATACTTTTTTTGTAAATACATAGATATTATACATGGAAAAAAATGTTTACTTTTCGTCATGACCTTTAGAACAAAACTTACGAACTGCTAAATAAAACTACTAATATATTGATGCAGCATTTCTAATCTTAAGTTTGAAGTAAAGAAATATTTCGATGATTTAAATAAAGGGTACATGCAATAAAAATGTGGTACTTACCACACTGTGTGCCGTACGAAAATAAAAATGAGCTCTTAACATTAAACAAGCTTCACATATCCTTAATGTTCAAAGGCATGTCATGTTTGTTTATTCCCTTTAATCCCACAGGACTTGCACATTATGAACACACGTCATAAAATATTTAAGTATCGCATTCGTTTGTAGGGAGTTTTCTGGATTTCCCGAGACTCACACACAGGATATACTATAAACGATTATAATTAACTTTCTTTGAAAAAAAAAATACTCCCGATAATTTTATCTAAATTCGTTGACTTTGTTAGTATAATAATTCCTATATGAAAACTGGCCAAGTCAGACCTTAGGCTTCAATATAATATATTTTAAGTTGTTATAATAATATATTAAATGTTATTATAAATTAATTTCAAGACTGACCATTGAACCTGATACCCATTTAGATATTCCTTTTTTTTGTCGTTGTAGTGAACAACCAAGTCATATTGTATCATAGTATTGAACTTGGCTCTCATTCAACATTTTAAGTTTTTGATGGGATATCATTACTTTTTGTACAGAAATTATTAGTAGGTGCTTATTCGTAACAAAATTAATATCAAGTGATTTTTATTAATCTACTGTATTTTTCTACGTTTACGTGGTATAATTGTTTTTTTTGTATTATATTTTCTTGTCAGGATGTCAAAAGTGGCTTCAAATGGTTCGTTTAATATTACATACGGTGCTGCTCGCCAGTTCTGTTAGCTTGAACTTGGCTTGAAACGCTACCGCGTGTCTAGATAAAGTAAAAGGTACTATTTAGGTACCTCCAATCTATGAAAGTACCTCGGTTAGACAGTCGGCTTTACTACTATAACTAACAAACTGGTGATATGTAAATGTAGTGCCTAAAAGTGTCGACTTCATGATGTGTTCATCCATATCATAAAATGATCTGATTATATCGTTATAACGTCAACGTTTAACGATATATTAATCCATACGTTATATTATTATTCATTATGATTAAGAAAAATATAAAAATATTATTATGGAGAGAACTATTTGGGATTGTAACCGTGGATGATATAATACTTTATAACTGACTAGCCGATCCGTGCCCACTTCGTTAGGCGTTAACCGATCGCTTTTCTTCTAGTTAATCTATACAAATAAATAAAATTGGAGTGTCTGTTTGTAATATTAAAACAACCGCTTTTTACTAAATGCATATGTATGTATACACAGTACACATGCAAAAAATGTAGTTACAAAATGTTTTGTCTGTCTGTCTGTCTGTCTGTTTGTTCCGGGTGAGGAGTATCTTCGAAGGAGTATCTTCGAAATCCGAGGAGTAACTTAGGCTACTCCTTTTTAGACTAACTTTGTCCCGCGGCGTTACTCGCGGTACAACAATAACCGGGGGTTCAGCTAGTATTTATAATATTTAATTAACGTCGAGTTGCTTCTTATAACTATGCTTACATTGATACACTAGCCAATAGTGTATTAAATATAAACTAATAATATATAACTTATGTTTGTTAGTTATATTTTGTTTAATATAATTTGGTGCGTGACACGGAACAATAATTTCGATAATGCAGAAACTTAATTGAAAACAGACTGTTGAGTTGAGATTGGTTGCTGAGACTAGTTACAGCTGAGTAGAATTTAAAAAGTATTCTATAATAAGAGCGAGGCTTGAGATTTGATTTGAACTTAAAACTAGTTTCAGCTGATCAGAGATCAACGGATACTTGAGATGCCTTTTAAAATACGGGCCTAAGAATCACCAAATGGATAGAGTAAAGTATCAATTTAAAAAATTAGGTAAATAGTGTATAGTTTAGTTAGAGATTTATAACCATTGATAAAATAGTAAATAAAAAAGGATTTAATGTAAAATAGGGTATCCATCTATGTATGGCGTCACTTTTACCCTATTGATTGATCTATATAAAGGTATCTAATAATATCCGACGCGTCAGACTCATCGAGCGTGAGAACCGCTGACAAGGTCGACTGCACCACGATAGGGTTACGCGGTCAATGAACGGCTAATGTTGATAATTATGTAATACAATGTTTTATGTCTATTTGTTAAAGAAATCAGGAACATATCTTCAATTTCTGGCTGTGTGGCTATATGTTGGTTAACCAGAATTTCACAAAGATTTTCACAGAGTTTTTATAATTTTAATTCATTTAATGGAGTTTATGTTAAATGCTACCAATGTAAAATATAGTACCGACAATTCTACAAGAAGAAGTTAAAACAGGAGAAAGTACAATTGATTAATTTATAAGTTAATATTTTCATAAGTTGCAGACGAGTCCCTGTTAATCCAAGAGTAACCGATATATAATTCCCTCTTAAAGATACCTTATTTTGCTAATGCATCAGTGCAATCTGAAAAACGATTTATTATCTTTTTCATAGGACTTTTTACTAAGAGTCTTGGACATCGCTGTAACTTTAGCAGGTATGTTTACTAACTGAGATAGCGAACTAATTCATAGATTTAATAATGAAATACCATTAGTGTCAAGATATATTAAATGCTTGCCACTGCACACCACCTAAAAGTTGAATTGAATATGCTGTCCGTTCCTCATCGGCTCCATTTACTTTAGTGTAAATATATTACAAACAGCTTTTAGTATTAGCTCGAAATGTTTGGCTAATATGATATACATAGTTCCTTACACCTGTCAGTGATTATTGGCCACTTATCTAATGTAAACATGATAAACTAGTAGATAGACTGACATTATTACTATGCGGTTTACAATATATGCTAATAGTGGTAATAACCCTCATTCGGAGGTAATATCTCCCGTAACATAAACATTTTAATAATAATAATAATAATAATAATAATTTATTTTTACTAAAAAACATATTTAAACTTACATATCACCAAGGTTTGAAGAAAAACAGTAAACATTTTTTTTGTTTGAATAGATATGGTAAACGTTGTCAGCCGTACTAGTAAAAACTGTGTGACGGCTTTCAGCGCCTTCCTTACATTCTAAGTAGTAAAGTGAAGATTGTGCTTTTTTAACAAAAACGCCTAGCACAAGTTACAACAATTATAATTAATGCTGTGACTGTAAGATGTATTACAAAGAAATAACTAAAAAAAAAAAAATTAAATTAAGATGAAAATTTAAAATTAAATCAACATATATGTATGGTGTGTGTGTGTATCACACATACGTGTGTGCGTGTGCGTGTGTGTGTGTGTGTTTGTGTGTGTGTGTGTGTGTGTGTGTGTGTGTGTGTGTGTGTGTGTGTATCTGCAAGTACCTAGTGTATATGCAAGTGAGCATTAATACCTTTGTCTAAATGTTACATGCCTTAATTAAGTTTTCAGTTGACAAGTATGGTTGATCCCGAAGCCACTGCTTTAATTCATTTTTTGTTTGTTCATAATTTAAATTATAAATGTTTAAGTTATCGTTGACTCTATTATAAATACGTGTGCTGATGATGAAATATTGGCGTGCTGCTAGTGCTGTTCTATGACGTTCAGTGACGCATATGCGTGCATTTCTACGAAGGATAGAAGGTGGTTTGCGTGACAAGGACACGTGTCTTCGAAGTACCACTCTAAAAACAAACAGTTGCCTAACTGTCAGTACTGAGCATTCTTTGTACAGGTCAGCAGTACTATACCATCGTGGTTTGTTGAACATGACCTTTAGAATTGCCCTCTGAGCACGCTCCAGCCTCAGCATGTAAGTTGATCCGATTCCTCCCCAGGCAACAATACAATAAGATACAACTGATTGTACCAGAGCGTAGTACACAGTGATTAGAGTGTCACGGTCAGCACTATACTTTATTTTTTTAAATATTGGCATTAGCTTTCTTATTCGGGCAATGGTGGCGCTGACGTGTGTATGCCAATTCAACGTGCTGTCAAGCACTACACCCAAATATTTTATTTCCTCCGCATAAGCAATTCTATCGCAGGTGCATGTGACAGACTGTAGATCACAAGTATGAGCCCGCAGATAAAATGAGTCGTGAGGTGGAACAGTGCCCCGATGCAGGCGGAATAGTAAATACTTTGTTTTTTCTACATTAATAGTGAGTAAGTTGGAGTTTAAGTAAATTATAACCTCTCTCAGCGCCGCTTCTGCATTGGAACGAGCCTCATCCCAGCTTACCCCACTGACAATCAACGCCGTGTCGTCTGCGTATGATATAATTTTACAATTTGGAAGTGATTTAGTGCACAGGTCATTGACGTATATGAGGAAAAGCGTAGGACCTAGCACGCTACCCTGAGGGACCCCAAACCTGGGACTAGCAGGATCACTTACACGACTGTCAATTTTAACATATTGGGTTCTATCAGACAAATAACTCCTAAACAAATCCAGCACAACCCCCCTAACACCCATACATTCCATCTTAGTGAGTAATATAGGGACAGAGACCGTGTCGAATGCCTTGGACAAATCCAGAAATATTCCAATCACCTTGGACCCGTCATCAAGTCGCCTCACCAGTGACTCAGTAAGATCCACCACTGCATCCTCAGTAGATTTCCCTTTTCTGAAGCCAAATTGACTTTTTGCAAGAATATCGTTTGTCTCAAGATAATCAACAAGCCTCCTATTCAAAACCCTCTCAAAGATCTTAGCAATAGAGTTGAGAACCGAAATAGGTCTATAGTTAGCAACACTATCTCTGTCCCCACCCTTATGGATTGGACTTATTAAAGCCTTCTTGAGGATGTCAGGCAAGGTGCCCGCTCTCAAGCAGAGATTGCAGATATGCGTTATGTGGGGAGCCAGCAGATGCCTTGCAGCTTTTATAGCAGCAGACGGAATTTTATCAATTCCTGCAGCTGCATCACTACGCGAACCAATAATCAAAGCATTAATCTCAGACTCATCCGTCTCGAGAAGCACCATTGAGTTGCCCAAAGAATTACGTTTAGGGTGGGTGTAAGTCATATGTGGGTAATTATTTTGAATTCTTTGAGCCAAAGTAGCACCAATCTCAGAAAAATATTTATTGACAAAGTTAAGGGACTCTTGTGGGCTTTGGGTTGTATTGAGTAATTCGCGGGGGGGTTGAGGGATACTTTTCATATTAGTGATTTTTTTAATTGTTTGCCACATTCTTTTAGGATCATTCTTATTTTTCAATAACTCGTTTTTTTCATAGGCCGCTCTAAGCTTTTTCAACAAATTATTACAAAAGTTACGATATCTGCAATAGGTTACCTGTAGGATAGCATTGTTTGGGGACTTTTTTGCATTACAGTGAAGTACATCTCGATGTCTGATGCATCTAAGTAGGCCTGGAGTAATCCAGGGCTTGAGACAGATTTTGCGGTTTGGGATCCTAATAGTGCTGGAGTGCTTGTTAATCGCTCTCGTTATTAAAGCAGTTAAATCTTCAGTAGCAAGATTAGCGTCACAAGTATCATAGATTGAGGAGAAATTTGTGTTGGAAAGTTCATTAAGAAAGTCGGAATAATTTATATTAGAAAAAAATTTGCTTTTTTTGTTGTGACGATGTATTTTAGAATATGCACAGAAGATAATAGGTGCGTGGTCTGTAACAAGGGAATCGAGCACAATAGTAGTAGATTCACCACTGGTTCGCACCATTACATGGTCAATACAGCTGTCGTTACGAGTGGGAAATAAATGCCCTGGGAGCAGACCGTGTGAAGCCATGAGGTTAAGGTACCTGTCCGACAGAACCTCATTCTTCTTGGGTGTAATATTAATATTAATGTCGCCAATCACTGCAAAGGTTTTGATCACAGAATGATGAGTGAGCACCCGATCAATACCATCCAAAAATCTATCAATTGTAGCATATGATGGAGAGCGGTATACTGCAGCAATGGCAAGCTCTTTACCGAACTTTATTAAGAGGCAATTTGCATCTTCGATCGGTGGTTGAATAACAGAGTGTTGGACAGAAGATTGCACATATATGGCTACACCGTCATTTTGGTTACGATAGGTGGAAGCGTATGATATGTATCCATCAATTTCTGGCAGAGTGATAACTTTACTAAGCCAGCACTCTGTGAGAATTATAACATGAAATGGTATATCTGTACGTGACATCAACACACTAAGACCGTCAAAGTTGCAGTTAATACTTCGGATATTTAAATGCAAGAGCGAAATACCGTCGTGGGTTTTATTAATATGTAAGTAAAGATCTTCAGGAGGGCATACAAGTGCATCCGACATCGATATATTGTCAATATCGGAAGATATCTCGATCATCGATGACATAATTTACCGGTAGAGTTGAAGACGAGTGCTTGAAACCGAGTACAATAAATCAAGAATTGATTTTATTTTGTTTAATAATAAGATGTGGTTCTTGTTGTAAACGTTACAAAAATGAAGTATAAAAATTTGGCATTTCTGAAAAATGTGTATTAATGTACTACTGCAATGAATAAATACAATCAGTGGCCTAATAATATTTTTTATCGAGGATACACTTATCACTGTTATTGTTTTTAGCAGGTATCTGTAAGTGTTGTATGAAAAGATTGAATTTATGAAGTTCATTGTGTAATTAATGAGAGGACATCTTGTATGTATAATCAAGAGTGTGTTGGGATCTGTTGTGTGTATATCTGTACACAGAATGTTGATTGATGTGTTAAAAATTGAAAATAAAATGTTGAAAAAAATATTAATGGTTATCATGCAACAAAATTGGAAAAGGCAGCGTAATTGTTGAGGAAATCTTAGTCAATATGAGACATTTTCTTTAATTTTGTCTAGGTCCTTCTCCGTTTCGATACGGATATGTGGAGATCCAGATCTCTTTCGCAGAAAGATCTTGCCATTCGTAACCCAACAGAAACTATACTCGTGTAGTCTTGCTTGCTCTCTTGCTTGAAAAAACAGTCTCCTAGTTCCTGATGTTAAGTTTTCTGCAATATATATCGGTTTTAATGCACCAGGAAGCCTTATAACTGTAGTGTTAAATTTTCGTTATTCTCTCTGTTATATCTTTTGTATAGTGTTAACAAGGATTCCTTAGTGATAGCAGACGTGAGATCCACAATAACCGGTTTATTTTCGTCTTTCTTTGTATGTACTCTATATATATCCTTAATGTCTGTGTCTTGTATTTTTATATTAAGTGCTTGTCCAATATCTCCAACTAGTTGCAAAAGATCTTTTTTTGTTTCTCCTTTCTTTGCCGGAATATTCTTAATTTCTAAACCGGTTAATTTGTGTATTTTCTCTAAATTGTCGATTTTTTTTTCAAGAATCTGAATTTGTGCCAAAAATTCTTTCCTTTCAACCTCTATCTTGGATAATTTTGTTTCCATGCTATCATACTGTAGGGATATGAAAGCCATGGAAGTCTTAATTTCACTGTTTTGGGTTTTAATTTCTGCTATTGAGTTGAGTAAACTATTATATTTCTCGTTTTGTTCTTTTTTAAATGAATTCATGCTCGCTTTCATCTCACTCATAAAGATCGATAACTCATCATCATGTTGGCGTTTACGATTGCGCGTGCGATTAACAAATTGCCTAGATTCTTCATTTTCAATATCAGTCGCAGCACCGGAACTTAAGTTTGTATCAGATCCTTGGATGTTTTGAGGTAACTTTTGAGGAGGGGATCTTTTTAGAGGCATGGTAAGTATTTTTGTTTTTTTTTTTTTTTTAACCTAATTTGATTTACTCACGTTTCCTGTAGACTCTCGCGAATGGTAGAAATTATTCCTCCCTTATGGCAACACTTTCCAATGACAGCTGTAGTGGGAATGACACATGACCGTAGACCGCAGCTGACAGTCCGCAGTATCGTGACGCGATGCTCAGTGAATATCTGCGTTTCAACTGTTGCTGTCTCCCTCACACAGCTAGTCTGCGTTTCTCCCACGTTATGTGCGCCTGGTACTTCACTCGATTATTTTGATTTTAAAAACTTGTAAATATGATTTAAATTTTAGATAATTAAATGTGAACACGTCTTATTATGATTCTGGTCCGGGACGGAAGGGGACATTACATACGATAAACTTAACCGATATTGACTTATATATTGAATAGCTCTCGGTCATTGCCCGTTTTGATCTCTAGACGTAATCGATTCTTGGCCGATACTTTAATGATCCCACTTTATTTACATTAATAAGAACCATTCAAAAACATGGTGCGCCTCCCAGTAGCTTTCTAAACATGGAAGCCTCGAGCAGTAAATTTTACAGATATAAAAAATAAATTCACGTACAATGGCCATCATTATAAGTGACGATTAATCGACCATGGGTTTTTCATATAAGATCACAGTAGTTTATTTTTGGCGAGATATTTCTCAAAAGAAAAAAGTTACCCTTTACATCTAATTGCCTCCTAAAAGCTTTTTTTACAGGAACACGTAGACATATTGTTTTAAAATTAACATCGAATACGTTTGTATTTCTTGGTCCTTTGAAGCTGGAACAGCTTACGATAGACTAAAAGGTCGTCAAAAAAGTCAAAAAACAAAAAAAAAGACACGAAGTAACGAGACAGGATAAGCTAAATTAAAATGTGATAAATCCACGTTCTTCACTCCAATACAGTAAAGTTTACGACGTATCAATCCAAAGTGCCATCATTAGGCTGCTCTTAAACGTTACGACTATGTCATTACCAGTAATTACAACTAATCGCGGCAATCAGTACATAATGTCCTATAACACTATAATGCGTTTCATTTGTCGAATTGATTAGGCAACTGTCGCTTGGAGATGATTGTTAGTTGCGTTAATATTGATAATGTATATATTTTTACCGACAAAAATCAAAGATATCGAATAAATTACATAAAGATTATTTTTCTAAAAAAAAAGATAAATCTAATATGGTTGCTTCATAGGCCGAATGTCGATTTGAAAATCCATCTATAAGAGTTGCGTGAGGCAAATAAAAGTCGTGTGGTGTCGTAGGACCAGATAGGAACGAAGTTCCTCATCATAAATTATTATAATAGATACAATTTACAAATGGCGCTATAGGTACTATATTTTACGTTCACGAAATAATTTAAATAAAATTAAAAAGGCTGAAGAAATAGTATTTTTTTTTTCGTAAATACATACATATTATACATAGAAAACTTCCAAACTCTGAAAAAACAAATATTTGCAGATCATAAAAATATTTGATCCGATCCGGGATTCGAACCCGTGACCACAGCATTAGCATACGCTACCATTGCGACACCGAGGCAGTAATCTTACGTTACAGACGCTTTTTGCCGATTAGGGTACCCCTCCGCAAGGCCCATAAGGAAATTCATTCCAACAAGTTTTTTTCTTGTTATTTTTTGCTATACATTATTCTTTCGTTAGTTTAGTTTAAATATTAAATGAAAAGAGAAGATATTGTTAAAGCGAAATCTACAGCTAAAGGTGCATGTACTTTTTAACCAAACAAAACAGTTTATAAACCAATCGCCCTGCAAATGCGCTGTTGTCTCACAACACATTCAACTTGTTTAACATCCGTATTTGCCACTCGTACAAACCTTATTCGATTTGCACTTTTATTTGGTCCCTCTATAGCAACTGACATTGAGGTTTATCAGATACGCTCTGAGCTTTAAGGTTAATCATTTGTTTATTAATCTTATGGTGAGCGGTTATTGAAATATATTTACAAACACGGATAATTTAACATACTTTACTACTTCTTTTACTTTCTGATGAGTTTTGCAATAAACTGAGATAGGCTTTGATGAAAATGTTAGTTAAGTCTGTATATTAAAACTTCTTCGATAGTGGGTCAATACAAATATGTACTACCTCTTCCTTCACTTCTCTACTGTGGCAATATATAATATACCTACAGTCAAACCTTTTCAAAAGTCAAAACTCTACACAATAGGGCCAACTTGTAAGAAAATATTAAGTAAATCAGGCAACTAATAAGAACTACGCGTAGAAATACAACAGCAGGCAGCTGTGAGTTTGAAAAGAGATGGGTGAGGTGAACTTGTAAATGAGCAATCTGTTACTTGAGTGGTAGTGGTGGGTGCTTTCAAACTTTATTCAAAAATAATTAAAGAGTTATTAGGAAACGGTTTTTGGAAAAGAAATATGTGTGGAAGAGAATTAAGGTGAGAAATGAATGAAAACACCAAAATCTGCGATTTGACAAGGCATTATAATGTGCTGTAAGTTGCCTTTTATATCCTTTACTAGCCGACCCACGCAACCTCGTTTATCGTTTCGTCTCCTATTGCCCGAAGCGTGATAATTTTCCTCCTTTTGTGTAACAATCTTCATTGGTGCTCAGCTCCTGTAGGTCTTAGCGTGATGATATATAGCCTATAGCCTTCCTCGATAAATGGGCTATCTGTTAAGTTCCTAAGATTAGCGCGTTCAAACAAGCAAACTCTTCAGCTTAATATATTAGTATAGATTAGTCAATATCAAGTTTCAAGTAACAGGACAGGTAGTTTTCAGTTCTAACTTTTAGAACTTGAACCGCTCCTGGTAGTTGGTGAGTGAATATTAACACCAGCTTTCACTTATAACAGCAAGAGTTTGCAGTTAGTCAGCATATTCAGTATAGACGAGATTAGAAAATTGTATGCGTTTATTCTTTTTTGCAGTGACAATTATTTTTTGCATATTATGTGAACAACGAATATCTCAAAGAATTTGTTGGGCCTGAATAAATGAATAAACCTCTGCAAGGAAGCCTGTATGGTTTAAAGCTCATATAAAAAATATAAAAAAAACATTGTCGATCTTGATTACAAAATTTACTGAAAAATGAGAAGGACAGTGGAAAAATGTGGTGTGTCTGATCCGCAAGGAGCCAACGCCTGAGTGCCACCACTGCGATGGCCGGATCGTGGACACGGCGCTCCGCACGCTGGCAGAATGTCCAGCGTGGGAGGAGCCAAGGCGTGATCTCGTGGTGGCCATCGGGGTGGGGGTTCTCTCGCTCGGTAACATGATTGCCGCCATGTTGCGGAGCGAGAGCGCGTGGAACTCCGCCGTTTCTTTCTGCGAGAAAGTTATGCTTGCCAAAGAGACGGCGGAGCGGGACCGGGAGAGGTTTAGAACTCTACCGGCCCGCCAGGCCCGGGAACGGGCCAGGTACCACAGGCGACTCGGGCGCCGGAGATCTCAGAACGATCTCCGTCCTCCATAAGCGCAAGCCTGAGGGTGACAGATGAAGCCATCTGTCACCCTAGCAGAAGCAGGCTCGGATGGAAGCGCGCATGCTGCAGAGCGTGCGCGCCCGGGGAAAGTAACGGGAACATCTGTTCCCACACAGTTGGGGGCTACTTACGACCATGTAGGTGGCCCGAGGTACGTCGGGGTTCCAGGGTTTTCCTTACTAGGGTGCACCTGGTTCCCCGGCTTTCAGTACCCGAGACGGCGTGCGGTTTTAGTCGGTTCGAGTCCGACATACCCCACGAGGTGGATCCGAGGGGATTTCCGCACGAAAAAAAAAAAAAAAAAAAAAAAAAGTGGAAAAAATGTTTGGAGCAAAGATTTTAATTTCTTACTAATAATACTTAACGTTTGTATAGTAATTTAAAAATATTAATATTTCGCAGAAAATAACAAGTTACAAGAAAAATAAGAGATAATCATAACTTTTATTTCCATTACCATTCGATAGTTACCAGGCTGTAATAACAAGTATTAGTATATTATATTAATAACTAAGATTTTTTTTTTTTCTTCCTAGCCTTATCCCAAGATTATTCGGGGTCGGCTACTACTAGTTCCACCCAGTTTTACCTGAAGAACAGTTCTTACTCGGAGCGACTGGCGTCGGACCTCCGCAACCCTGAGCGTAGAAACTGAATTCGTAGGTTGAAACTAGTGTCAGTTTATTTGAGGGCAATGACTTTTCACTAACGATTACCATGGATGTTCATGGCAACCGGGACCGACGACTTAACGTGCTCTCCGAGGCACGGGCGTGTTGATGTCACCGCCAAACTTCCATACTCCGGGCTGGCGGTAATAAGAATTTCATATTCGAAAAACCCAATACATTACTTTGGCCTAACTCGGGAATCGAACCCAAGACCTCTTGATTAGCATTCACACACGCGAACCGCCAGACCAACGAGGCAATCTGCATTTATATCATGATTAATATTATTGAATTTTACTAAAATTATTTTACTTTTGTCGTCAATTTAATATAATGTATACGATTGAGTAGTCACAGTTGTTTTTATAAACGTGCAATATAAATAAAATAGCAATAAAAAGCAGTCGCACAAGCCAACCACGAGACCAACGAGGCAGTCAAATAAGTCAAGTCAATAAAATAAAAAAGTCGTGTGGTGTCGTGGGACACCAGATAGGAACGAAGTTCCTTATCATAAAGTATAATAATACATACAACATACCTGCAGATGGTGCTTTACAAATTTTTTTGTTCAAGCTTTGAAAACCACAAAATTGTCTTAACATCTTTATTTTATTTAAAATGATTTATAAAAATATATAAATATTTCAATATCTAACACGCAACGCCATCCAGTCCAAAGCTAAGCAGAGCTTGTTTGTTTTATGGTAACTAGAAAACTTATAAATACATTTGTACTTTTTTTGTATATACATACATATTATATTATACATAGAAAACATCCAAACTCCGAAAAAACTAATATTTGCAGATCATACAAACATTTTATCCGATCCAGGATTCGAACCTCAAGCACAGCATTCGCATACGCTACCATTGCAACATCGAGGCAGTGATCTTACGTTACGGATGCATTTTGCCGGCTAAGGTACCCCTCCGCAACACCCCATAAAGCACTTCGTTCCAAAAGAAAACTGAAAAATTAGTAATTAAATATTTAAATAATTAAAATCGCATAAAATTTCTATTTATAGCTTTTTTTCATAATTATATCTAAGTTAAAACACATTTCAAAAGTATATAAATTTTAGGGAATTTCACTAAAATACGCGACGCGATGTTTTTGAATAAACTTTTAAAGCACAAGTTTTGCTCCTTGCCTTATTTAATTCTTGCGACCCAGCCAAAGTACAACGTAACGCTATTTCTCTACTTTCTCCTCCACGCTGAATGACAGTGTTAAGAGCTAACTCACAACAAGCAAGAATATACAAGGTTGTTCGTAGCTACAGCGATTTATTCGCTTTACATGTTGACTTTATATCTAAACAGAAGGCTATCATTATAAATAAGTTATAGGAAATACCAATTGACAGACATACACACACGTATATAGAAACACACACACACGCATTCAGTTGCTAAAATACTGTAGTCAAATTAATATAAAAAAGAAATAAATCAACACAAATTTACATTTTCACTTCAGTTCCATTGTAGTTAAAAGTCCTCAGCACAGCAAATTAATTACATATCACCTTAAATGCAAACTAGAGTCATCTTTAAGATAAATGTATTTGTAGGCTAAAATATGCTGCTACTTATTTATCTAAAAGCGACCACGAGCAACACTGAACTGTTATTTATGTGGTAAAGTTTCCACACGGTGAAACAACTATATGATTTATAAGGGCTTTTGGGCCCTTAGCAGTGATTATATTCATGCTGTATGGGTATTTGAAAAGCCATTGATTTTAGCTTAGTTTTATCTTATTTTGCGAATTATTTGTTTTTATGGTACGGTGGCTGCCTCTTTGATAATTAAAAAACGTTGGTGGTACATTTTTTGTTGAAAAACAATAAAAGAGAATTGGAAAGAAATTTTAATAGAAGAGAACCCTAAATTTATTATTCGTTGCCGCATTAAATAATGTAAAAGATTCACAAGAACGAACCAAGTACTGAAATGGATGAGAATAATAAACTTCAACTTGTTCTCAACAACTGAAAATAGAGGTACCGTAGCGCTATACAAAGCAGCCAGACTTCAAAACTTAATGAAAATTTTAAAACCCAATCTCGGTTTTCTCAAGATTTTCAATATAATGCTAAGCTTTGATCTCGCGTATGGGGCGCCTGATTCGCTTCTACTTTCCACTATTATTAGTCTAGCCTGTATACTCAGAAATACAATTCCTTGTGGAACTTTTTGTATCTGTTCCTTACCATCGTGTCTTTTGTTGTTTTTACTATTTTGGTTAAAGTTTTTGTTGTCATCATAATATATTTTAGAATGAAGTTCCTTATGGGACGTTGCGGAGGGGAACCCTAGCCGGTGATAAAAGTCCGTAACGTTAAATAAAAAAGCGTAAGATTTCGTGAACGAAAAATTAAGTACGGAGTAACTCTAGACAGAATTTGTTTCAGTGGAGATTACTAGGTGGCAGTACAAGTGAAAAGTTTTTATTTTTATCGATAAAAAATCATAATAAAAAATGTATACCTAAATAGTCATTTTCTTTATACTTCGCATAGAACTTCTATATATTTTTATAAATCATTTTAAATAAAGGTTGTGCGAAAATTTTGTGGTTTTTAAAGAACGTGAAGTGGCTCAAGACTGTTCAATGCCCTAGATTGATGAGGAAGGGAGGATTTTTTTGTTTTTAGTACATTATTTTCAATAAGACCGTTTAAATAAAAAAAAATCCTTTTTTTTAATTTTAAGATTTTAATTTCATATTGGTGACAATATACTGATTGATCTGAAATTTGGTAGACACCTTTGTGTGTAGTAAATTTCAGTTCAATCTGTCAACAGGAAGTGGGTCAAATTTTAATTACTAGATTTGACCCAAATAAACACACAGGGCAATTTTTCTGTTTGTTACTAAAATTAGTTGTATAAATGAAATTGTCAGTGGATTACGTTACATAATGATTTTCAGGGAATCAATTATCGCCTTGTGATGTACGAGAACCTGCGCATTCATTGTATCAGTATACTAAGAAAAAACACATCCACCGTATTAACCCTATTTTATTTAGCAGATAAAAACTTAAATATCAAACAACCGCAATACGAAAAAATTAAACTGAAATGGGGATTCACGTAGACAATAATAGAAAATAGCAAAGGATAGCTTTTATTTTTCTAATTTGTACATTCAATTTTCCGGTGCACAACGGCTCACACAGCGTGACGTGCATTTTAATTATAAAATGTAATTAAAAAGTCAGCGGTATCCCTGCGTCTGCTCGCTCTGACTTCTAGCAGCCGAATGCAATCGTTTCATTTGGATGTTGATTTGGATGTCATTTCACGGATGGCTTACGTAATCGGTTATTGGCGGGCGATTTAATTTCTTTTAGTTGCTGCGAATTTTCTCTATCTTCTTTTCACTCTTGTTACTAACAGACGTACACGACTTTTTGCGCGAGGGCCTCTGTTTGCATGAGAAATCTGCTCTTTTTCCTTCCTGATGATTGAATAAATCACAAGAATTAAAGACATGTATCGGGATGGCGATTGTCTGTTTGTCAAAATGCCGTTAATCTCATGTAATCAATTAAAATATCTGGGACGGTGAATACGAGTACGGATGTCACAATAAACTCATTCGGAATGGTAGAAATGAGGAGTCAGTAATATTAATCCTGATGCCCATTACGTTTGCAGATACCCAGATAATTTGTGAACAGAACTCTAGTCTACAAGCTCTTTATGTTTTAAATTTGAAGATTAAGATTCGAATCATATAAATTGATAAAATTATAAATTAGCACTCACGGGTCACTGTACCCTGACGAAAAACGTTTTTTGCTGACCTAGTCTTTTTAACACTCGTGTCTGAATATAAATAATTATTTCTTAAATATATTATCTATATTTAACACGCTATTATTGATTATAGTTTTGAAACACAATGCACGAAAAGACAATACTACAATTACCTAGGTTATTCAGAAAATTAACAGCCACAGAATAAATACAATCTTTTCTTTCATGAACCTATTTTGGAGTGACGGCTAATTTCAAAACGAAACTCCTTTGTGAAAATCACTGGCCGCCTATGTGTAGTTTTTTTAAAGATCATCTGTCACTCTTCTTTTGTTTGCAACAATAGACGTCTCGCGGGAAGCTTTTCGTGCTATGATTTTCTATGATTAACGAGGGTTAAAGTTCAAGGAATCTCAAGAAAATTACAAGCTGCAATAAACTAATTAATTTAGCAATAATTATTTATTGGTTTCGTGATTTGAACGTGGTAAAGAGACCTACTCCGGACCCGGCCTACCACCAATTGCAGTAACTCATGAAAACGCCATCAGGGTAGTGTGGTTAGTTCGACAAAATAGACATATTTCACATCGAGAGATGTGGCTGAACTACACATTGGATCACAGGCAGTTGCCACCATCCTGCATGAACACCTTAAAGTTAGGAAACTTGCTACGCGATAAATACCTCATTCTCTCACCGTTGAGCAAAAATTCCGTCGTGTTGATTGGTGCAAGCTTATGTTAGAAAGAGGAACTTCGCAAAACGTATCCTACATTCTCACAACTGACAAATCATGGAATAATAGCTATATAATATATATATAATAAAAACCACGAAGCAGCAACCTACGCAATGGGTGTTTGAAGTGGACGATTTGCGTTAATAAAAAAGTGATAGCGGTAAATTTTTCTCCGCAGTGAACCAGTAGCAGTAATTCCGCTAGAAGACTACGGTCTTCTAGTGAATGGTATCGCTAAGTTTGTCTGCCTCGAGCTTTCGGGGAGTTGGATAGCGAGCGTCCAAGAAGCGTCGTTCCTGGGATTCTTTTTCACCAATATTTCGCACCCGCTTACACAACTGCTAGAACAAACGTTACCCTATCCTCCGTACAGCTCAGATTTAGCTCCATGCGATTTTATTTATGTCCCACGATAAAAAAATGCTTCGTTGGCGAAAATTTAGCACTGCCAACGAGGCCGCCATCGCAAGACGCGTTTTTTAAATGTTTTGAAAGCTAGCTTACCCGAATGCATAAGTGCGTGTAAGGAGGATATTTTGAAAAGCTGTAAATAAACTTTTTTTGTATTCTATTTTGCATTTCACTAACTGTTTTTGGAACAGACCACGTAGTGCAAACATTTAAGTAAAAACAACTCAAGTATACACTAAACTTATAGTAAACAATAATAGTAAGTGTACCCCAACACATTATGATATACATTAAGCAACTGAATAGCAAGTTACAAACTTTGTTACCAGGAAATGATCGCTCCCAACTTGCACCAGACAATAATAGATCTGTCTCCACGGATATAACAGATAGTCCATTCCGTTTCAAACCACCATTTTCACTTTATGATGTACAAATTGTCGTGTGTATATATATTTATGTGTGTATTTGGTCCGAAACTTTCTAAGCACTTTTTAACTCTTCTCTAATATATTCCCCTTGCCGATTTCGGCTACCGTGACTACTGTCAGTTTATTGGAGAACAGGATAATTGGGTCTATAGCAGCCAACTCTGTTTAAATGTACGCAAACATAGGTCACAAGCGCCTTACCACTAATAGTATTTTACATCTTCATACTGGTCATAATCTGTGATAACAAACTATTGCATCTTTCTTAAATTTTAAAACGAAATTTTATTTAGGTGCACCATCATTCTCGGATAATGGAACTCGGACATAAAGAGAATTCGATCAGGAGTTAAGTCTAGAACTTGTATAAAACCCTATTGGAAAAGATTTCATTTCGTCTTTTATTGGTGCACTCATTGAATCTTACGGTTCACGGAACATTGCAAGATTGATTTGGACTTTCTTTGTATAAAAATGATCAAACTCGGTATTATCGAATCACTGTTATATTAAATTTAACTAAGAGGATAACTGCTTTTTTTTCAATACTAATTTGTTTGTCATAAGATTAATACGGAAATACCATTAAGGTAAGTAAGCGAATATTACTGATTCCTAGAGCTAGGTTTTATAAAAAATCAGCTCTTCAATTAAACAGAGATTAAGTTTGACTGACACACTGAACTTGACCGGCACGATGTGTTGGAGTCCTAATACGTTATTCGGAATTCTTCGTTATTAATCCTTGCGTAGTTTACAAAAATATTAAAAAAAAAATAACTTAACCATTTTTAGCTGAAATCCGAACATGAATTATATGCCTTTTTAAAATATGGTGACGATTGTCTTATGTACCTAAATACTGTTTTCAGAGAACGAACTCGCATTTTATATAAAATCTTGTAACAACAGAATTGACACGAGTTTTTTAAGTAATTGTACAGCTTCAGGTTCACATTGTTAATATTTTTCTGTTTCAAAATACCACGTGCCATACAATAGAGCGTCCGCAAAACACGCTACGTACAGTTATGTAAACAAATATCATTCATAGCTATTTATGAATGTAGAACTGTTTCATTAAACACCTTAGATTTTAAATACATGTCGTCACGAACACGCACGGCGAATTGTCATAGGAATTTGACAGTAGTAAACATCGGAACTGAACACGGTCATAAACTTATAATAACAAAATAAAAACTGTCATCAAAAAAACGGCAACTAAAATATTACCTACTATTGCGAAATCCTTTCAGGATCAGACATTTCGGGCTTACCTGGATTTTGTAACTTAAAATTAAATAATGAATATATATTAATGAACAAAATGTCTGATGTCATTATGCTCATGTTTTTATTAATAAAATATTTTCCTTTGTCGCAGGTAACAGAATTGCTGCTCCCCTTATTATCATATTGCTGACTTTGGGTAAGAAAATATTATGAATACGAAACAAACGCAACCCCTGTGTTTCTAAATGTCTTTTTTAAATAATACTTACCTTTGCAAAAATTGGCCTTGTTGATAATACCTACGACTGTTTTCGGAAATAGTGTCCTGACTTGATATTCGTATTGACTGACTTGAACTTCTTCTTAATTGTGTTACATTATTGTAAATTTAGTTCTAGATTATAATTCTCATTATTATTAGTACTAAGATTTAACAATAAATAAAAAATAAGATTTTCAGTTATCGGGTTAGCTGTATCTTCAAATTAATTGTAAATTTTTGATTGTTTTCGCCGTGCTTGCTTACGCTGTTATCATTTAAATAACATCGAGAACTACAAAAAAAGTGATAGTTTTAATTTTGTTTCATGAAGGTTCTAAATTTAATTTTGCAAAATACCGAGAAAATATTGTACGTTCATTTTATCATCTACAATATATTACTATGTAATTGAAACCATATATTATCACAGCATTATTTTTATATGTTTTTTTATTTTTATTTATTTTTATATGTTTACTATTCTAATCTAATCTGTAAAAAAAAATAGCTGATCATTTAAACACTTATTTTAGCATAGGATTAACACCACTAATAGTATCTACCATCCATGATATGTAGGGATTATAACAACGTATCCACATTAGGCAATGATCACACGAAATGCTAGCTCATTGGATTAAGAAGGCTTACTGTACTTTGATATTTGTTTTGATCATGACTTTTCCTAATCAATTAAAATACTCACATAATTTTGTGACTCGTTAAACTGAACCGAACCGTAATGTGTACTTTTGTAACAATTTACAAAATTATGTTAAAAAATCGAATCGCTTATAAATTCAGTTTAAAAAGCTATAGCTATATTACACTCTTTAAAAGCGTAAAAAACATAGAATATGAATTCCTGTGTTCTTTATTCTTCAAGTAAACTCTAAATCCCACGAGAAATTAAAATAACTGCACCCTACTTGGATTTGTCTCATTCATTGTTTGCTTCCAGCTAAGACAGAATTTATATATCCTACGACTAAGTCGTCTGTACTTTGGTTTGGTTCTCAATATGTACTATTCAAAGTCACTGCAAAGATTTTGTACTTATCTGTAAGCTGAACATACATATTCAAAGAAAACCATCAGCAAAAGGTAACATAATAGTCAATATTATAAATGTACTATAATTATGTTGGGGTAATTTAGACAAGCAGATTCATTGGTATCTCTAGTGTGAATTTGTCCATTGAAAGGTTTCTATATATATAAGAACTATGATCATATATTAAAATTTCTTCTTTAAACGGGAGACGGTCGAGAATCCTTTGTAGATACCCCTTTTTGCAATGTCTCGGAATTAAGATGGAGTGAGTCACAACAATTAAAATATTTCACATAGGGATCTCCCTATCTGATTAGAAACTATAATTTTCTTCCGAACAAACTTCTAAAATAGATTTCCCCTTGCCAGAAAAATATTTTATGTGTATTACATGTTATATTGTTTAACTTTAAAAAACTTTTTTTTGACACATATGGTTGGTTATTTTTTGTCGTAAAAGATAACTGCCGCACTAATAAATAATCTTGGTTCATGGAGGACTGGCATTAGAAACTTAAAACGCACTGTGGGAATCGAACCCACAACACGAAGCGCAGTACGAAATGGCAATGTGACGGCTTAAACTGCTACGATATTTGTTGTTTTAAGTATATAGGTATAAGTCTTTCAATAAATATTGTTACAAAGGTAGCACGCACTCTTTCTATGGGAAAATTCTTCAATGTCAATCGTATGGATTGTTTCATCATCAACCCATAAACGTCCCACTGCTGGGCTCGGGGCTCCACTCAAGAGAGGGTTAAGGCCATACAGCCCCACGCTGGCCAAGTGCGGGTTGGGGACTGGCAAGACAACGTTGTGGCTCCGTAATCTTGCTGTGGGATGTTTTAGGGACTTCAAATTTCAGCAAGCGTTTAAGGCAAGCTAGCAATATTCTCTAAAACTAACCATAAATCATAATGCAGTGAATTTAGATGAGGACTAGATGACGCTTTGATAAAGCTTTGATGAAGTCCGGAATGTTCTTTCTAACCAAGATCGGATGGATCGAGCTTTATGACCGGGCACTTGTGCCGATGTATTGATACCTTTTTCACAAAAGTATGGCTCAGCCACTCCTTCGTAGGTAACACCCCACCAAACCATCGCTGAAGTCGAATAATGCCCACACTGTACTCTGTTGACTAATTGGAAGTTTTTATAGAGCTCTCAGCAAAAATACAGTCATTTTATTTGTTAAAATATTATAAAAAATCTCGGCCGTATACTAAATTTTTCTGTGACCGACCTCTCTTTGCTAACCGCTTAAGTAGTTGTTTGGATTTTACCACCCTATTCTTTTTTAAATTATCAGTTAAGAAATACCCAGTGCATCTCTGATAGACTACAAGGCCTGAGTCATCTTTTAAAATACGCGACATGGTTCTAGCACCTAGAATCTTCATCACTCGAGATAAAATCTTATGCTTTCGAACAGGATTTCTTCGAATTCTTTCCCTTACTGCTTTGATCACCTTTTTCGTACGAATACTGCGTGAACGGTCAAATCTTTTTCTGTCACAAACATAGGAGTTTTCATTGTACCTACCTATCAATAACCTGGTACACAAACATTTGACTAATACCAAACGTATGGTGGATTTTAAAAATTGTATTTTGCTCCATTCCTACTTTCTGTAATGCAATGACAGCGATTCGGTTCTCTTTATCACCCAATGGGGTGGCCCATTTTAATATCACAAAATATTTTACTATATATTGGCGCGATAATAAGAAAACACAATCGTTTTTTGTTTTTTCGAAAGACGGTCCCCATTTCATCCGATCCATATTTTATATATTTTTTAACATTAATTTCATCACGACGAAGACTTTTTGAAGACTATAAACACTTGACATACGCAGAAATGGCTGATCCAAGAGATCCGGCTGGTTGCTATTTTATCAAACGAATAATAGTAATGAACAATCGTATGAAAATTACAGATTCAAAATTAAAAAGTAAAATTTTGTGTATTTTTTAATAGTCACAGTTTTCATGGCCACATTAAGTATTTTCGTTTCCTATGATTACAAATTTCATGCCCTAATACTGAGTTAATCCAAAAAAAAAATTGTTCTACAACGAAATACACATTATTCATAGTCGCCTGTAAGCTACTTTCATCTTATTTGTAAGTCTAGGCTAGAGACGGAGCTCGCTACTTATTTTATTAGAAAAATACTCATAATTTTAAGAAGTTATTTAATTTTCCCGTCCAGTCTCGTATTCCAGACAAAGCTATCTCTTTGTAATAACTTGTATTTTTATTTTCGCCTTTAGATTATGAAAAGAATCTTTATTTTTATGAAATATTTTGTTTATGTTAGTTTATGTTCTATCTCATTATAATTACTTTTTTCTTTAAAGCTTTTGTGAGTATCTCCAAGAACATAATGTTATCTTATATTGTTAAGAAAATCTTATTAATTTGGTTCATAATAAACAAGGTATATATTTCTTTGTATCCCCAAAGCGGTAAGTATAATTTGGTCGACCTCATATTAGGAGGCACCTATACTGCTATCAACTGATTACTTAGACGATTGCAAATAGTAAAAAAAAAAACATTTATAAACCGACTTCCAAAAAGAGGAGGTTCTCAAGTTGATCGGTATTTTTTTTATTGTTTGTATGTTGATCTGATCACTCCATCAATTATGGACCGATTATGGAAATTATTTTTGGATTCGAAAGGGTATGCTTTCCATGAGGTCCCATTGCCACCACGTCAGGATCTGATGAAGAGATTCCAAGGGAATCGAAGGAAACCCTCAAATTTGTTAGGCACGTTCTATGTTTTCATGTATTTTCTAAAACTATTACAGTATTTACATTTAGTAGTCCTAGTTACCGCACTCGCCGCGGTGACCTCGAGCGGGATAGCTGCTCTTCATGTAGGACGAAACAACCGAAGCGGGCAGCCACGCGGGCTGTTGTTGTTGACGGTCGTCTCGAAATATAGCGAGTGCGGTACTTACTATTACATTTGGCTTGGCACCGACTTCAAACCTATGAGTTAAGGTTTGTATATGAGGTGTATTTAATTAAATATTTATTAAGTGTTTTTATTTTTTACTCTGTGAAGTCGGTTTTTTTAAACAAAGTTTTTTTTTCTAATTACATTCCTATATTGGCCAATGAATTTCCAAATTTAAGTGACAGTAGTCGGGCTACAGAGTTCTCAATAACGCAAGGTAGGGTAAGGAATTGAAGGAATTGTGTAATAGTGTAACTCGACCTGGTCGGGGACAGATTTTTTTATGCAATGGGGTAAGAGATTTCCGCTGGATTCTTTCAAACAAACATCACAAATGCATCGCCTTCTTTTTAGTAGCCTCTCGTCATGGAGCCAGAGGTCCATTATAATCCTACTAATATTATGAATGCGAAAGTTTGTAAGGATGGATGGATGTTTGTTACTCTTTCACGCAAAAACTATTAAACGGATTTGGATGAAACTTTACAGTAATATAGCTTATACATCAGAATAACACATAGGCTACTATTTGCCGCGATAGCCGACATATACGCGGGCGGAGCCGCGGGCAACAACGAGTATATATATACAATGTGTTTTTCTTACAACTTGCTAGGACTTTTACCACTAAACCGCGTATCGAGTATTTTCTAGAACGTTCTGTCTTCGTAGCAATGTGTTTAACATTGCCGTGTTAGTTTTATGTGAATGACAACTTTTATAACTTTATTAATCTAATTCTACCCTAGTCATTATGGTTACATTATATGAAGCGATTCTTAATACGTACCCTACACACGGCCTCTTCGCACGGCCTTCACGAATCATTACGATTCAATATCGCTAAGACAAAGTTAAGCTCTTACGTTTATGTGATGACATCAAAAATGCTATCAATATGATGAGCGTGGTTATGGCACCCAACGTGGGACAATGTAATAAACGAGCACTTACACAATTTGTTAATGATAAGGCATTGAACGCATTCTATACTGCAGTATGCTTGATTTATTTTATCATCAATCTTATAATTGGTGGTAGATTAAATTTATTTAGCCACGAATTTAGACTCTTAAAACTGTGGTACTCTAAAATATCCAGTTGTTTTTTGGTTAATGCAAGGGGAGATAAATTTTATATAAACCAGAATTTTGCAAATTATTCTACTAACTAGTCTGACTTACAATTAAAGTTTTAGGGAAGTTGTTACTCGAAAAATCTGATGAAGGGAACAATTCCAGCGTTGACTACGAGAAAATTTCTTTTCGTTCTATGTAGGTAATACAATTATCTGGTTATCTAAAAACTATTGTTTTTGTAAGATAATAAAAAAAACCTTTACAAAGTAACTATGAAAAATAGAACAACATTAACTTTTTAATACATAATGTTACTGTAGCTCAGTGTTTCGGTAGATCAGGTTTATATTATATAAGCAAAGCCAATTTAAATTCAATCAGTATTTCATGAGAGCCTCTATGTAAGATATTATGGAAGAAACATATATCACTACTACTCTATGTAGAAATTTGTTTAGTTTGTATCTCAATCTCAGTATTCCTTGAGCAATATTTGCTTCTTCTCGGAACATGCCTGAGGTGCAGGATACGCTTGGATAACCATCGAGTATTCGATGTTTAGTAATTGTATTTTGGCATCAATCAACCGAACGGACTAAGATTGTTCAAAATTGCAAATTATAAGCCTCAGCGAGCTCCAGCACATGAATTGCTTACCTTTAATCGAGATCCCACTGTGTCATTAAATGTGGTGAATGAATATTTTGCAGGTGTGGGATCAACACTGGCTAACAAAATTTTGAGTGACAGGGCTAGCCATAACTATAACCCCTTGACCAACTCCTGTACGTCCCAGTCTCCTACAAACTCAATGGCACTGTTTGCGACGGATTTTGGAGAGATTGATTCTATTATATCAAATTTAAAAAATGACTCCGCGATGGGCATTGATAACATTCCAACACTTGTTATGAAGAGAGCCAAAGATTGTTTGATTCCTCCCATTACGTACATGTGTAATCTGTGTTTAACGACTGGAGTATTTCCGGATATACTAAAGCGGGCCTTAATACATCCTATCTTTAAGTCTGGTAACAAGTACGGCTTAGAGAATTATAGACCAATATCTGTGCTATCGGTGCTCTCCAAGATTCTTGAAAAAATATTAAATATTCGACTAACAAATTTCCTTCAACAGAATAACATCATTGCATCGAACCAATTTGGGTTCATAAAGGGCAAATCTACAGAAGATGCAACACTTCAACTTACCGAATATATCACAAGAAATCTTGATAACTCTTTAAAAGTGATAGGTGTCTTCTTGGATTTGTCTAAGGCTTTCGATACTATTTCGATTCCGCTACTGATTAATAAGTTAGAGTCGGTTGGTATTCGTGGGGTAGCACTTGATATTTTCCAGTCCTATCTGACAAACAGAACCCAGTCCGTGAAGGCATACACACTAGTACTCAGGCCTCCGTTTTCTATGGTGTTCCGCAAGGTAGTGTCCTCGGTCCCACTCTTTTTCTTGTGTACATCAACTCTTTATGTACCAAGATCCTACCAAATTGTAACATTATTACCTACGCTGATGACACAGCACTAATTGTGCATGGAGAAAACTGGGACGATGCCAAGCATCACACGGAAAATGCTCTTAGAGAAGTGTTGATGTGGCTAAATAATAATCTCCTGACATTGAATATTAACAAAACAAAATTCATTGCTTTCACCCATCGCGCTAATACCCAGCCACCTACTGATTTTAATATTGTGGCTCATAGGTGCTGCCTAAATGTTAACTGTGCGTGCCCTAAATTGGTACGCACTTCCAACATAAAATACCTGGGTATTACCATTGATAGCTCACTAAACTGGTCTGCACATATAAATAATACAGTTAACCGTATTCGTAAACTAATTCCGATCTTTAGGAAAATTAGGCCATCTGCAGATTACGGCACCTTAATGTGTGTTTATTATGCACTTGTTCAAAGTCTAATACAATACTGCATCGTGACATGGGGTGGCATCGGCAGCTCAATGATGCTCCCACTGGAACGCGCGCAAAGAGCCATACTAAAGGTTATAATGGGCAAGCCGCGCAGGTTTAGCACTGATCTCCTATACAGTGAATGTCGAGCTTTAACCGTGAGGCAACTTTTTATTAAATCGGTCATTCTGCGCAAGCATAGAAATACTACATACAAACCACTTTTGATACGTAGGAGAGCTAAAGTACATCATTTGACAACTCATAAAACAACGCTTGCACACCGCCAGTATTACGTCATTAGTAGCAAACTATATAACCTTGCTAACCGCATCAATGACATTTACTCCCTTCCCTTAAACAAATGCGGGTTGACAATATACAATTGGCTAAAAACCTTGAAATATGTAAATACTGAAAGAATACTTGCCGATTTCATGTGATGCACGGGCAGAAATCACCACATGCGCGCGCGCGCACACACACACACACGCACACACACACACACGCACACACACACACACACACACGCACACACACACGTTACTTTTATTTTTCCTACTTTTTTTTTCATTTTTATTTTTGTTCCTAATTGTTAAAATTTGTTTAGCGGTATCACAACTAAAATGATGTAATGAGTGTCATACAGGGTGGAAGACGCTGGCTGCTGTAACACAGTTAACACTAGTATAGCAGTCAACGACAACCTCTTATTCCTTATAAAATTATCATTTTTCGGTTGTATAATTTATAAGTGTGTGATTAAGAGAAATTGTAAATTTTGAGTATAAATAAATTATTATTATTATTATATTATTATTATTATTAAAATGTCCATCTATCTTCAAGTAAATTAGAGATCGCCCGGTGTTTGAAATTTGACCACAGTTCATATTGTTTCCATGCTATTTTTGAATTTCATAGATCTTTTCTCTTCTTTCATAAATCGAAATTAAAATAAAACATGTATAGATTAGATCATTTACTAATATTATAAACGCAAAAGTTTGTGAGTATGGATGGATTGATGTTTGTTACTCTTTTACGCAAAAACTACTTAACGGATTTGGATAAAACTTTACAGTAATATGGCTTATTCATCAGAAAAAATACACAGGCTACTATTGGCCGCGACCGACATGCACGCGGGCGGAGTCACGGGCAACAACTGGTATTTGTATAAATATCGTACCAAGACAAATCAACATAATAACGACTGCTTATTTGGGTCAGCACACAATAAATCTAATATTATTAATGACTTGCACAATTACTGTTTAACAAATTAACTTGAGCTGGTATGATGCTTACGTTACACTGCATCATATAAACTATGACTTGGCAACCTGCCAGCCCAGTAAAGCAATATTGTTACCATAACTTTTAGTGAGCTACCTACTCAAAGAGAGAACGGTAGCATCGTCCGTCATGAAATTCACATAAAATCATGCATCATCATACACCTTGTCTTGTCCTCCAAAATGTCAAACTGAGTTTGTTTATTTGACACACTTTACCTGAAGTAGCCAACTTATTATTTTAGAATTTTAAATTAAAAAAATTCAGAACACAAAGAAAATAAGCACACTATCTTTCCTGAAAATGTACTAATTCCGCGAGACATATTTTAACTTAAATGGCTACATCGAACCCAATGATAAGTTGACATTTCAGACTCAAACTTAACTACGAGGCAGGTAGGGGTCTCTGAAAAAGAAAAAAATAAAAAATCCAATGACATACCGTTGCAGAGGCAAAGGGCAGAGAATGCCCCATGGCATTAAGTCCGCCTTCAGGTTACCACTGAGCCACAAGCCCGTTTTTTTTTGTCTTTGTGAATATCCCTTCGGATACTGAAGGTCTGGTCTACTGGTCTGTGTCGGACTCAAACTGATTAAAAATTACACGCCGTCTCAAGTACTAGTAGCCGAAGACTAAGTGTATCCTACAAAGGAAAACCCCGAACCCTGAAATATCTAGGGCCATCTACTTTTACAGTTGAATCGTGAGCCCAAGAGTGGCAATCCTGTTGATATGAGGGCTCGCGCGCTACTATCTCGGCCTGCTTCTGCTAGGATGACAGATGGCCTCACTTTTTATCCCCAGCCTTGCGGTTATGGAGGAGGGAGAACGTTCTGCGACATTCGTCGACTAAGTCAACTGCGGTACCAGGCCCATTCCCGGGTCTGTCGGACCGGGAGAATTCTAAACCTCTCCGGCTCCGCACCTCATCTCCTTTGCGAGCATATCTTGCTCGCAGATGAAGACGGCGGTGTTCCACGCGCTCTCACTCCGTATCAGGGCCACAATTTGCAACAAGCCCCTCAAAAAAAAATGTACGTCATATAATAGTAATAATTGTAGTATTACTATTATATGATTTATTGTAATTGCATGAACCAAAAAAAAATACAACGCACACAGAATAACTGAGTTCATTATTTCAAGATATATATTTTAACAGTGATTGTATTGACTGCACTTAAATGAATAATAAATATTTTTTCGATAAATTTTTATTATCATGATGAATGAATCTGTTTGTGTGTACGTATGCTGTTGGCAATTTTAGATTGTGCTAGGTATTACAGAGAATACATGAATTATTTTACATAGAGAGTCTTGAGTCTCGCAATCTTTAGCGTTCCAAAGGTCTACAGTATAGATTATAGAAGCAATTTTTAGAGTTCGTGAAGTCAGGGTTGGTAGAGTTAGGGCGTGGAGATTCAGAAGCTTAGCTCTACATGAGATCTGATATCTTCGTCTTGGCAACATTTTACACGAAAATATTTTTGGTGGGATTATAGTATTTATCTATATTTAAGCTGTTTTTTTATGTTGTATATCACGAAGGTGTACTTATATTGATAGAACTAGTGGTTGCCCACGGCTCCGCCCGCGTATATGTCGGTTATCGCGCAAATAGTAACCTATGTGTTATTTTGATGTATAAGCTATATTACTGTAAAGTTTAATCTAAATCCGTTCTGTAGATTTTGGGTGAAAAAGTAACAAACATCCATCCATCCATACTTACAAACTTTCGCGTTTATAATATTAGTAGGATGATGTGATGAAATACCACATTATATTTTCTTCACATCACATGTGCTACTCTCCTATCTACCAACTACATATCTTTCTTTGAAATATAATTGTTTTTTCTTTAATTAGAGTAAACAGGGAAACGTTGGATTAACTTTGGCTAAAAGCTTCAGTTAAAACGCAATAACATTAAAGTGAAAGTAAAAATTGTCTAACATAAGTAACTTATTTATCAAAGTAATCAGCTTATAAGTATTAGCGTTGTATAAGTACATACTTACGTAATAAAACAATCCTGCTAAAAAGTGAAGAAGTTAATAAAAATGTTTACTTGTTCCTTTTGCCATAACAATATAATGTGACATTCTAAACTTCATCAATTTTTACTTTTGAGAGTAAATCTTCTCAAGAGTAGTGTTGAACCACGCTGGCGGCAGATAACAGGTAAGTAAAAAAATTAGTATGTAGTAAGTGTGTATAGTATTCTTTCATAGAATAAGTTCTTTATGTCATTTGGGAATGATCAAAAAATAAGACTACGGTATGTTTGAGTTTTACCTTGTTATTCCTGCAAACTATCTGTAAAACTTCGCCCATAACTATCCATTATGCTAATCATAATGTACAGCCTTATTCGGCAGATCCCATTTCATTTTGGTAAATATTCGAGGATATGTAATTGAGTTACTTCCTGCCCTTGTATAGGCTAGACGTAATAATGAATAAATTATATGGTCCTTGCCTTACTGATTACAGTGATTACATTAGAAGATTCTTATATTGTGCTAGTGATTAAACGTGGAAAGCTTTTATACTTTTTTGTAGTTGCAGTTGATTAAAACATTATAAGCAGCTTTAGCCAGATTTTTATGTCCAAAGAACGAAAAGAAATTATAATTCCTCATAGTATTTTTTTATATAGCTAGCTATATTTTGAAATATGTAAATACCCTCAAACTCCCAATACTTTCATACTTCCTAACAAAACAATAACGTACCTAATTCTTAAAAGAAAAATAAAAGTTCGAAAACCATTAAACAATGGTTGTTAAGTTCATCTTACATTTTCCAAGTTTCTGAACTGAAGGTCCCGAATTGTTTCAAAGGAATGCCGATCGCCCAAACCCATTAGTTTCGGCACTCCAATATAAAATACTATGGCCCGATAAATAAACTGTTCTTTGCTCTGACAGTCAATTTATAAAATTTCCGGAGGATTTTTGCGCTTATTCAGACTTGGAAGTAGTAAAAAAATGTTGGGTAATGTATGTACTGATATTCAGTATTACAAAGATAAATAGAATAGGCTGCCGCTTATTTCAAAATTCCGTGCACTTCGTAATTAAACACTAAAATTTTAACGCATGTTTTGCGCGACGCGACTATAATGCAATCTAATGTTTTTTAACTAATTCTTTAGTTTTACGTCGTCAAAATATACGCATAAAACTTCATATTATTAAACCTCAGTTTGGTCACAATACTCATTTTCAGTGTACATTAGGTACCTTAGTAGAAGGCCGACAGTGCAGGGCTTCTCCCAGGATTGAGTCTCTCTAGACGCGGCGTCGTTCCTTGGGGCGACCTGAGGAAAGTTTTTTGTGGTATCACCACATACCTGGCTCCTCAGTCCCCGAGGAGCCGGAGATCCGAAGGGATTTTCCATCTCGTCAACAAAAAAAAAGGTTCCTTAGTAGAACAATTGTCTAGTTTGTTTAAAAAGTTAAGTTTCTTACACACTATCGATTCGACTATTTGATTTTTCAAATCGTAAACCTGCTTGCTAAGGAGAGGCCTATGTCCAGCTGTGGACTGTTAAAGCCTGTTGACGATGAACTAAAAGCGGGCCCATAAAACATCTGGTAGCTTGTATGTTTATTGTTATGTGTAACTAATAGTTGGATATATCCGAATTGTACACGTGTATAAAACCTTAAAAATCCTTATATTAACATCATTCACGATTTTTTTATTCTCAAATTCTATCTTGTTGCAACTGTGAATACAATTTTACATATTTAATTACGTAATCGCGGTACTTAAACTGTCTTTGAAAGTAACTGAATTGCTTGATGCATTAGTACTTCATAGAATCATCCAACTCGCAAAGCGCAATATGGGAACTGCTGAATAGTTTCTACACTTTTGCGAAAATTAATCTGCTATCCAACTATAACATATTCCCGGTAAAATTTATACGCAACATAGGTAAAGCAATCACTTAGTTTTACCACGAGTTTAATACAAACTAGTCTCAAAAAGCTCCGTGCTTTACAAAATAGATCAAACTTACCTACCAACTTTAATACCCATGTACGATCGTGAGATCAGATAAAACCTGAAAGATTAAAACGAAACATAAAGCATCAAAGATATGCTTTTCAGGAAGGATCAACATCACGAAAGTAGTACCTTTCTAACGTGTTAAGAGAAAGGTCCGATAAAATATGAGTATTAAAAAAGGATAGCGAGAAAACGCGAGGCAAGTCGTAGTTTTTCCAATGATAGGTGTAGCAGTTGCTTATAGATTCAGAACGCGTTGCCTATAAAAATCCCCCGTCAGTTTATATCGCACCCTGTTCCAGTACATGTAACTATTTATATTTTTCTTTTTTATATTCCCTTTCAACTATTTATTGAGGGGAGGTGATACGTTTTTATTTTGAACTGGAGTATGATGTTTTCATTCTGAATAGGAATGTGGTTTCAGTTTGTATTTTTTTAGTCGTTTTTCTTTGGTTTACATTTATTCTATGATCGCCGCAAACTTTGTAATTTTGACTGCCGATCAAGAGGTTTCAGGTTCGCTTCAAGAGGTTTCAGGGCAAATAGTGTATTGAGTGTCACATTAACTATAATAATGTTTATCCGTTCCATCGGATTATGAGAGTGAGGGAACAGAGAGTGCACTTGTATTTGCGCACACCCTTGTGTTCTATAATATCTCCTGTGCCCGTTGGGACTCCTGTTGGGACTGCCCGCCGTGGCCGAAATCGGATACGAGTGCATCATTATCATAATTTACTGGGTTTTCCCTCGCGTTCGATATTTCTAATCGCAACTAGGTGTCAGTTGAAGAAAATACTAAACAACTGATGTAAAATGTATGTATAAAACAATGTGTCATAAAACCATACAATAAAATATTTAAAATATTAACTAAAAAAACTTCCTAAACAGAAACATAATGTCATAAGTGAAAAAAAAATACCTTATCCCAAAACAACCTAAAAGGAATCCTAATAGTTAATTTTAAAACGGTCCTACAATCAATACAGCGTTTAGAATTCAAATGCACTCAACAAGTGAATGCGAAATACACACGTTCTAACGGTCAGTATTGCAATAAAGTTACAATAAAGACAAACGATAGAGCCACACGCTTACCAACAAGGAGGTTTTTCCATATTTTTTGTAAGTGTGTATTGATCGCACATCCATTAAATGTTGTAAAATGACAGCGCACGCCCGCGTCATTAAAACTCAACGTGCACTGGTGCCTTTTAAACTGTGCACGAATGTAAGTCAAATGGAATTGTCTACATTCGCAATTATTTATTAATTTGTATTATAATAACAGAGATCATCATCATTTTCCTAGCCTTTATTATTCCCTAGATTAATTGGGGTCGGCTAGTAGTTCAACCAGTTTTACCTGAATATCAGTTTTTCCACGTAGCGACTGGCATCCTCCGCAACCCGGAGGGTGAACTAAATTCGAAGATTGAACTAGTTGTCAGTATGTTTGAGAGCACTGATTTCCCAATAACGATTGTCATAGGTGTTCATGACAACCGGGACCGACGGCTTAACGTGCTCTCTGAGGCACGGGTAGGAAACACAGCCATATTCCATACTCTGGACCAAAAATTGACTTAAAACTTGGTACAGGGTTAAATGTATGTATGTACGTACTAGGTTATATGTAGATACAAACAACTTGTTATAAATTCATTTTCTAATTATAAATAAACAGTGGACTATACTGCAGCCAAATAATAGTAAGAAACAAATATGATGTAGGCAAATGAAAATATATCACTGAGAAATTTCATTTAAAAAATATTTTCATCCAGGTTTGCATTCTTCTGTAGGTCCTACATTTCTGTCAAACATTAAAAAAAATTGTGTAAAATCTAAATATGAATAGTAGCGTCCATTTCATCATAAAACCAGGAAGTAAAAAGTAAAAGGACGTATATTTTAGTAGAAATTTAAAGAATATAATAGATCTTACTCCATATTGATAACCACTTTGAGAATAAGTTTTTACGCTCCTGTCCAATTTTTCAATAATCACTTCTTAAAAGAACTGTTGAAATTTGATTGGAAATTTCCCATTACACCTCCAGTTGGTATTCTTAAAATAAAAATCCTCGCTTATCACAGACGTGAACGCAATCCACACCTGGTAAATTTGTTATTAAAATTTAATCTTGAGTGTAGTTGAGAAAGTAAGATTTAATGAAAGGTTGTATCAACCGTTTTGCTGAATGGTCTTAAACAAGACCAGGGCGATTGTGATATTCGCTTAAAGATAAATGTTAACAGTTAGTCGTGTATCATAAATTCGCATTGGTAGTTAGGTGAGTACAGATATAAATATCCATAGATGTATATTGTATACTCGTCATATGATCCCTACCATAGCTCACCGTCACCGATCTAATAACATGTTATACGCCGCACGCACGATAATATAATTCCAAGTAACGGTGTATTGAGCCCCGTGCAGCACCGACGATTTATGACTTAATATTAGTAAAGATTCAGAAATTCTTAGTATATAAGGAAAATGCGTATAAAACTTCCCTATTTAAATTTGATGCACCGTCTTTATCACGTTTTATTGCTATAAAAAACATTAAAAATAACGAAGATAAACATTTCAATTTTCAAAGGCATATCTAGAAAATCATTTTAAAACTTTCCTTAATGGGTACTGACTACATGTAATATACATGACAATGGTGCCATCTGAAGCCTGACGTCATGTGAGTACCATGATTATTCACCTTGGCATCATAGTCATACGGTTCAAAATAAATGGACATACAATCGATTAATTGCAGGATTCTTTATTGGGCTTCCACATATGTAACGTAGAGTAATAAATTCACTATATGTAGTAACTTATCATATCACATTTTTATTTGAACTTTTGTTTAGTGACTTATTTTATGTTTGTAGTTGTGTCCTGTCAAAATCAGTCCAGTCGTTTCAGAAATAAGCCGGATCAAACAGACAGATAAAATTAAAAAAAAAAATTATGTAAGTACCGCATATAATTTCGTATGCATTTAGTAAAAGCTGTTTATTCGAAATTAATAATAATAATAAACTTTATTTGGTACACACAGCATACGAAGTAAAAAACTTATTCTAAATTTATGAGGCTTGCAACAATACAAATAAGTCAAAGTCAAACGACGTGACATTAATGACATGTACATGTGTGCACACGATTCTTTTACGATTTGTGGCCATTTTAAACGAAATTAAATTCTTAAACAATAAATTACGACACATAACGTGAACAAATATACAACATCAAAACAAGCCTCTAAGACAGAACACTAATAGACTATGTTAACGAGGGCTGTACAACGTGACTACGAAAATGGTGGACTCTCAGCGTTCACTGCGATGGGAGAAACCCATCCCAGTACTGATTTTCAGTACCCACCGTAACTCTCGATTTGACGCCGATAACCGCAGCTACTAACAATCGTTATAATTATCTGTCTCCTCTTACTTATAGAATAATAATAATAAATTAGGTTGTATCTGATATCCTTCAATTTCATGAATTTCATTTCTCTCTTATAAAAAATACAAATTAGATCGGCACTTGCATCAATTACTCCTAACGCCAGATGCAATTCCCTTCAGGGATAATCAATCAGTGATTAGGAAACAGAATCAATAAGATAAAACTAAAACTTGGGAAAAAATTAAATAAAATTATCAACTGCCCAATAAATTGTCATTCACACAAATCAATTACTAATAGACACTTAAATTTTATTTATTTGTACCTGTAGATTTTTGTTATTTAATGTTTTAAATTGCGTCAAACTTGACATTTTGCCAACTAAGGTTCTTTAAGTTATACGCATCCATTAAAAAAGGATTTTAGGAAATTTATTATATTAACTAAAATATTTATCATCAATCTGATTACTATAATAGAGACTCCATGAAGTTTAAAATTGAAGATATTGTATTCAGTTTGAAACATAAAAATGATTAAGAATAAGAACATTCTGTTATCAAAACAACAATTAATGCATCGTTCTGTTTTCTGCATTAAAAATATTGCTTTATAGCTCAGCTGTTTACTCAATAATCAAATAAGCTCAAAAGCATACCATAGCTATTCGCGTTTAAAATATTTGGAGCACTCTTCCAAACCTAATTTAACTGTATGAAAATATTCAGACAAACATAAAGCATTCATGTTCATATCCACCTGTAAATCCGAGCCCGTATGAAATCGTGCCATCAAAGGCCATTGAAGACTACTGTGACTATTTCAAATATGACCCAAATACTAGTCGGAGAGCATGAATTTGAGATAAACGAGTACCGTAGGAATGTGTTCGGCTGGATGATACTACTCTGTAGGGTGATCAAGTTGTTTGTATTTTGTAGGAATTATCCAGAAGTTCAGAAAAACGGCATAATTTAAAAGAATTTATCTCCGTATTGTCAATTCAAGAATAAAGTAGTATACTAGGTATAGTAGATTCGGTCTTTTAACTTATTGTAACTAATGGATGAATAATTGTAAGTTTGTTATTTTGATAAATAACCGTTAAAATAGCTGTTATTCAAAACTCAAAGAGGAATGAGCATTTACGTAATAGTGATTTTCTCAACTTTATTTCTGTTGAATTTATTTGTGTCTTAAACAGTGCATATTATAAAAACAATTTATAAATACAAAAAATGGCAGTCATAAGGACTGCCGATAGAAGTGAAAACTTATAACCTAGGCTGTTATTTGTACAATCAGAAATTTCATAATGTTTAAATCAAAATTATCAACATAAGAAATTTCCCTACCGAAATGTGCTCAACGCGGCCAAAGGTGTTTTCACTTCGAAATATCATGTCAGCATGTCGGTGACGAGAACTCATAACATTTCCTACTATCAAAAAGTGCTCAACGCGGCTAAAGAAGTTTTCACTTCAAAATTTCCTATGGCAGTGGTCTTCATCACTAAAATGACCTATTAATTTATTTACTAATATAAACTTCTTAAAGTAAGTGTCAGATTCGATGTCTTGAATTTGTGTAGACCCTTTCTTTCTCTTCTTTCTTTCTTTATTCTTAAGACTGTAACACGTGACACTATTTATCTAGAAAGAAATCTGGTGAAACTGGATGTGTATATTGTTAATTCAACGTGAATGAAACCTCTCCTCTCACTCTCTCTCTCTCGTTCTCTCTCTATTCATTCTCTACTTAAATAATGAACTTAGTCTATGGAGCTCTATAAACTATTTCGGCTAGTATACTTTATTTTCTTAAATATCTGGACTTTCGAATTTCGTGCATATGTGCATGGACACACTTTGACATCGCAATAATTGAAGTTACCAAAATATCATTTATCAGGTCACCGTTAGCACACGCTTCATAACCTCGGTGCTCGACCATAGCGTTAATCATATTTCCCTATCGTCAGGCAACTAAAGTCCCCGTGTTGCGATATTCATGACGTCCGGACTCTATAAAGGGGACGAAGCGGACCGTGCAATAATGACGTCATATGCTACGGTTTTTAAATAGCAGTGTTAAAGGCAGGTATGGTTTTTGAGATAACATTTTATGTCGATGTTTTGTATGATGAAGGGTGTCAAAAGTTAGGACGCAATATGATACTTATATGTAACACACAACCCAAAACTGTCATCATAGATATTTCAATATTTGGGCAACTTATTCGACTATTTCAAAAATTTTCTCTGTGTATTATTCAGTTTTGATTGTGGGTGTTTAAAAAGTTAAAGTTAAACGTTAAAGTTTTTATTAAAAATGGGTTTTAATTGTTTTCGTAAATAGGTCATGTTTTAATTATCTAGTAGGTAAATGCATTGCTATATTTATAGAGGCAAGATCTACTTGGTTAGTTTAGTCTTTTTTAGCCGGGTGCCGTAGGTGTCCAAAGGGTAAACACGGGACCCTATTACTAAGACTCCGCTGTCTGCCTGTCCATCCGTCCGTCCCTCTGTCTGTCACCAGGCTGTATCTCATGAACCATGACAGGTAGACAGTTTAAATGACATGTCCAGTTTCAGCCTAGTTACTCAATGGCATGTACATTAATGTACGCCTAATTATAAAAAATAAAAATAGACATAAAATTTTTAAAACTATTAACATTTTTGTACAACTTTTGAAAAAATATTTTAAACTCAAATGGCTATTTTTCGTTTCTGGCGTATCGAGATAACGCGCAATTTTTAACCGACTTCAAAAAAAAGAGGAGGTTTCTCAATTCTACTGTATATATATTTTCTGTTTTTTCTTTTTTTTGTGTGTTCACGGATAACTACGTCGTTTATGAACCGATTTTAATGATTATTTTTTTAATGGAAAGGTGATATCCCAACGGTGGTACCTGATAAGGACACTAAGGTCTGATGATGACATCCAAGAGAAATCGAGTCAAACCTTGAAGTCGGTTTTATTTTTGTTAAAATGTTTCTTGTGGATAAACGTTTCTTTCCCTGTAAAGCTTAAATATTAATTTTCCATCATAGTAATATTAAAAATTATTCTTACTGTTAAATGATTTTTCATTATCGTAATCATATTTGGTTCACAAGTAATCAACAAATTAAGAATATTATTGAATATTTCATAGCATACATACATTAATTGATAATATCAATTCATTTAAAATACACATTCAACAATTTGTTTAAAATAATAGCTCCCCAACCTTTTGGTTTCTAACAAAAATATGACATTCAAATCAAAAAAACATAGTTTGTCAATTCCACATTAAAAAATGTTTTGATAACAATTTGAACGTTCCGTTATAGGTAATATCTAGTTATTTTAATATTAATACACAACTAGGGCAAAGCCAAAGTAGGGTTATGATTTTGACAGGCTATGTATGTCTGTATGCATATATGTATATATATTCATCTGTTCCCTCATAGCTCCTTAACTACTTATTAGAACTGTACAAATGACATATCGTTACGAGGCATGCCTTTTAAGTTATGTCGTTTGAAGAAAAAAACACAAGTAGAACATTATAGTACTTTTTATTATTTTTCAAAGTAGTGAATACTTTACACGTAGCTTAATACACTTTTTCAGTTATTATAACATTTATTCCACTCTAAAGTAGGAGTGTTCAAAATGTCTGACTTGGAAGCGTCGACTGTATGAAGTTTAGGTCAGGACTGTATGAACAATGGTCAAGAATTTCTATTTTTTCCTGCTTTAAATACGCAATCGTTTGCACCATCTTCTTTGAAGTGCTTAGTGAACGAACAATTTTAGTCGGCTTTGGCTCGTATTGAAAGACCCAGATTGTAGATTGTTGTTTGGAATCCCTATCGTAGGCATAGATCCAAGATTCGTCACCACTGATATTTCGTAGACGTGATTTGAATGAACTGGGTCTCTAGACTCGATTGAACCTTAGCAGAGTTTTCTTACACCAACTGACGCGGGCCGCCTTGTGCTCGTCGGAAAGAAGATGCAGTATCCAAGGGCAAACTAGCTTTCTCACTCCAAGCGGTTCATGCAAATTCTTCTGAATGGTTGTCCCTGAGATGCCTAATAGAGTCTCTATTAGTTGATACGTCACATGACGATCTTTGAGAATTAGTTGTCTCACGGCAATGATGTTACCTTCAGTGAAGGCGGATATTGGACGTCTTTGAATTTTTAGTTTGATTTCAGTTTTTTTTGTTTGGAGAGATTTTGGAACATCAGAATTAGCACCAATCAATAATGAATAATCTGCTCTTGGTTGCCGCAACACAAGCCTCTAGCTTAGTGCGGAAACCGTCGATAAGTTTGAACCTGTAAATTGTTTATGTACAAATAAATAAATAAATAAATATTTAGCAAGATTTGTCACTAACACTGGAATTCCAAATACTAGCGTTCGACAGTCCGCAGACATGGGGCTTCATCACTATACACAGATGTTAGCTCTTCAAAACACAGAAGCCGTGTCAGGCCTCTTTTAAAGTTGTAGAAAATTATTGCACAAATATTTTCCTTAGAAAGATTCATTTTCGTACGTAACCTGACAGATTGCAATCGACGCTGTGACTAAACAATAGTATTAATCCTAATACTTTCAACTGTTTTAAAAAAACTTGTTTCATACTTTTTCAGCGTCGTTTTTTGTTGTAGTTGGGTTTTAGTTTTTACTTTGTTTGTAACTTGCTTCTTATTATTATGTTTACACTGACACACTAGCCAATAGTGTATTATATATAAACTAATAATATATCAATTATGTTTGTTAATTATATTTTGTTTAATTTAATTGGATGCGTGACACGGAACAATAATTTTGATAATGCAGGAATGTAACTGAGAACAGACTGTTGAGTAAAGATTCATTACTGAGAGTAGTTTCAGATAAGTAGAACTTAAAACGCATTCTATAAATGAGATCCATGCTTAAGATCTCATGTGAAACTGCTTAAAACTAGTTTCAGCTGATCAGGGTTCAACAGAAACTTGAGATGCCTTTTAAAATACGGGCCTTAGTGTCTTATCAATCTGCGATTATTTTGAACTCAAGAATGATTTATTAATGTCAAACAATTAAGCTTGACGTCACTAGATTGATAAGGTCGACAAAGTTAATTTGGCTCTCAGCCATTTGCTTCATTAATAAATCAATTGTTAGGTAAAACAGTACTTAAATGTACAGTTTCAGAAGTAACATTTAAATTTGCTTCCATTTTTTTAGAAAATTCGTTCTAACACTTAGTAACTCTCCATTGCTAGAAAGAAGGATGTTTGTGTGCATCTGTGTTAAATCAAATATCTATACAAATAAATAAAATTGGAGTGTCTGTTTGTAATATTAAAATAACCGCTTTTTACTTAATGCTTGTGTATGTATACACGATACATTACGGATTTTGACGGGACTTTCACTGGCAGGTAGCTGATGATTCGGGGAGTAACTTAGGCTACTTTTTTTAGACCAACTTTGTCCCGCGGCGTTACTCGCGGTACAACAATAACGGCGGGTAACACCGCGGGGTTCAGCTAGTTAAAAATATATCAAAACATGTAGTCGAATTGGTATCTTTATCAGTAGTTAGATAATAAATAATATCTAGTTCAGTCGCTTACAATGAAATTTACGGTAACTTTTACATTCAAACTTTTTCGTGTGACGAATGATCGTTTCCAACTCCATCTTTTCTTAAACGTACCTACGGATATAAGCACATTCCGCTTGACATTATTGGGCCGATTTACGAGTATATTGAACGAGACTATCGACATTTATTGGGCACCGCTCCAGCCTTAGAATATTAGAAATATATTGGCTACATCTTAGTATGGAATAAGCAATACTCTCATTGGTTATTTAAACTATAATGGTGCCAGTACATGTATGTTAACTTGATTTAAAATAATAGGAGATTTTGATTTCAAGTATCGAGCACTCTTTTCTTGTTTGTAGCTCGAACTCCGGTGGTAAAAACCAATAGTGTCACTTTCTTGTAAATGAAACACTGCTATGTGTGTATTTCCGATGCAATGCCGAGTTTTTGTTTGATTACTTCCTTGTAAATTACACACACATACATATTTGTAAGTGGTACCCTATAAATATAACTTAAATTCTGTGAAATTGGTTTCAATGGGTCTTTAGAGGTACATAATTATGTCTTCATTGAGAAAATTCCATAACCTTCTCCTAAAAGGATTATTTCTCTTAATCACAAACTGGCAATCAGAACCATAAGGAAGCTGCTCTCCAAAGGTAAAGCCGTAAACATTAAACCCCTTTCAACAGAACGAGCTGAAAACTAACCGTTTGACCGAAGCCGTGACAAATGTGGTACATTAGCGAGTAACGAGGGTAGTCTTGAAATAGTTTTGTGTGGACAATGATGAAGGTAGTGCGCGGTATGGATGATTAGGTACGCTCAATTATTTCAACTGTAAGCACGCTGCAGGGATCATTGACACGTTTACTACTGCCAGTGCAATTTGATCCAATTGGTCGTTCTGTTCGATTCCTGGTCTTTTACCTCTGGTTGTACAATAGTCCATATGTACCTACGTATTAGAAATGAACTTTCACTCTCTTTCAAGCCGACTAAATTTAAATTCTCTAATTCTGCAGTAATTTATAATTGTGTACAATGCGACTTGTTCCTTTTGTTAAATAACCCAATTTGCGCCAAAGGCATAGTAGTGTTAACTAAATGCTACTCTTTCTCTATAAGGGATAGTCTCTTTCTCTTTAGGGCCCACCTTCGAAATTCTCAAAAAGAACTCTGTCTATTCATGAACTATTTAGAATCTTGTTAAAATATTCACATCAACATATGAACAAACACTTTATATAAAAAAAAAACAAAATACCCTATGAATTTGTACAGCCGATGTTCCTAAGGAAGTTTAAGTATGTATGATTCCCTGGAAAATAAATGTCACAACTAAAACTTTTCGTCCCAAGTCACGTCTCTAACATACAAAACAACTTTGCTTGAAAAAGTCTAGAGACCCATTTGCGCCTATACATAGTAAAATGAAAGCTTTGTCGCAAAATGTTAAACTAACCTGCATAATATCGGCAACTTAAGTTTGATATTAGTAATTTGCTTCAACTGATATTTTTTATTGAAAGTGGTTACAAGAATATTTATCTATGCTAATAAAGTAAAGCTGAAAGTTTGTTTGGTTGAACACGCTAATCTCAGGAAATATAGTTCTGATGAAATAAATCTATCAGTGTTAGATAGCCCAGTTATCGAGGAAGACTATATATCATCACGCTACGGCCAATAGAAACGGATTTTCAGTGAAAACTCTTGCAAAAACGAGAGGAAATCATTCATCATCCTTTTGAAAGTTTTCGGTGCATGCGCTAAACGGTTAAAGTTTCATAAAAAGTATGTATGAAAGAATGATCCAATTATACAAGTTCTTTTTACCTGACTACGGCAAAGCCAAAGGAGGGTTATGATTTTGATAGGCTATGTATGTATGTTCATCTGTTCCTTCATAGCTCCTCAACTACTTATTAGAACTGGACAAATGAGGTATCATTTGAAGCGTCTTGATCGTCCGCTGGTTATAGGCTATTATATGACGTGTCACGGAACCACATGTGGCGCCCTCTAGCGGTCATAAAGTACTGTTTTAAAAAATAAATTTGAGATAATTTTTTTTTTATTGAGATGTAGAGTTTGTGTAGTTAGGGTTGGTAAAGTCAGGGCGTATAGATTCAGAAGCTTGTCTCTACAGGAGATATGACATCGTTTTCACAGGGTAAGCCATATGCAGTCGTCTTGACAACATTTTATATGAAAACTAGCTGACCCGGCAAACGTCATTTTGCCGTAACTACTAATAAATTAAAAATTAATTAAAAAAACATTGTCCAGCGGACAAAATTGTGAATCTAAACCATTCCCAGATCCCCTTGAACACACACAAAATTTCATCAAAATCGGTCCAGTCGTTTGAGAGTAGTTCAGTGACATACACACTCACAGAAGAATTATATATATATACTAGCTGTCTTGCCAAACGTCGTTTTGCCATAACTACTAATAAATTAAAAATTAATTAAAAAAACATTGTCCAGCGGACAAAATTGTGAATCTAAACCATTCCCAGATCCCCTTGAACACACACAAAAAATTTCATCAAAATCGGTCCAGTCGTTTGAGAGTAGTTCAGTGACATACACACTCACAGAAGAATTATATATATAAGATGAAAATGTTTTTGGTGGTATTACCAATTCCAATACCTGTACCTATGTATGGTTTGAGAAAAAAGATTATTTAATCTTTTTTCTGTATCTGTGTGTAATCGTGTGACATAAAAAGAACCATACAACGCATTTGCGTTGTATGGTTCTTTTTATGTCACACGATTACACATGATATCAAAACCTGGACATCAATGGTTTTTTTTTATCTTTTTGTTAAAATAGGGAAACAAACTAAAGCAACCATATTACAGGGGATTTATGTGTTAGCTCAACAAAGTTCAAGAAAGAACTTTTTTTTACCTTGATTAGTTTCCGATGGAAATAAGGCCTTTCAATATCTTTGTAGTTATAGTTGTATCCTATCGAATTATGTCAAGTTATATGGCATGTTAGGACCTCATTCAGCGAAGGCCGTGTGCCTAATACATTTTCGATTGAGGCACGTAAGTACATTTTGCACGTTGTATAAGATTCTGTACAAAATGGGACAAATATAGTCTTCGAAAAATATTACATTACTAAGTTTATGCGTGAATGTGATTATTCAGAAAGGTTTGCATATAAAAAGTAGAACTTGATTTTGTACGTAATGTGTCTTGAAGTGTATAAAAATTTTAAAATTTATATGCTTTTTCTTTACTGTGAAGTCAGTTCCCCAATTGCCTGCGGGTGTACCGACACTACCTAAACGAATGGACAATAAAACCGGTTGGACTAGTAAGTAGGTGACCTTAAATAATCTTGGCAATAAAAAGTTTGGGAAATTATCATATTGTCAAGTTACATATAAATGAAACACTAAGCGACTACGATTAGGCGAATTGATATGTTGTGTTCCTGTTAGATGCGTACGTATGTGTCTACGACATACCTCAAAAGCATGCTTAGATCCATTTTTTATTATATCTGTTTTCTTTTTTTTTATGGAATAGTGGGCAAACGAGCAGACGTATCGTATGAAGGTAAGCGATTACCACCGTCCGTGTACACCCGCAACACCAGAGGCGTCACAAGTGCGTTGCCGACCTTTGGCAGACGGGGAGGAGGGGTTGGTGTATGGGCCTCCGGTATCCTCACTCACTCATGAAACACAAAGCAAGCGCTGTTTCACACCGGTTTCCACAGCCCATTCATGCCGAAGCGTGGCTCTTCCACAGTAACATCTCATGACAAAATTTGCTTGTTTCGTCAATTACAGTATCTGTAGGAATCCGTACCGTATCAATAAGTGTAGCGCAAGAAAAAGAATATAAAGTCTCAACAATACCAGTCTTTTTTTAGATATCTGAAGACAAAGACATTTTCGAATCCCTGTATCTATTATCTCTAATATCGTAATAGAGCACTAACCGTCCTTTATTGGATGTTCCTTTAATGGCAAATTAAGCAATTATTCTTTCCCCGCCTACTCGTAAGAGCGCTTTGAAATATATCGCAGAAACAATATTATAAAAGTATACATATGGGCGTATTATTTTAATTAAATCTTTAATGTTATTAGCCCCTGGGCTTTGGAAATATTTTCAACTAATTTATGCACTCGGCTCCGGCAGAAAGATTTATCATTGGAGGCGCTTTTGTTTTTCTTTCCTTGTGGTTCGAGGAATTACTTTGTGGATTTTTTCTAAATTTGTATTCAGGAAACTTGTGTGGTACAGTTTAAAATATTTTTAACTTTTGGAACGATCCAGTGATCTGATGAGATCCCAGTGGTATTTTTTTTATTTCAATTATAACGAATTATGAATACAAATGTTTGCCTATTAAAAAAAAAAAAGAATTCCTACCATTTTATCACTTATTCTTTGACACATCAGGTGATACGTCTGCTCGATTGCCCTCTATTCCATAAAAAAAATTGAATACATATCGATAACGTTATATTTGAGCAAACTAGGTTATTTTCTGATCGAAAAATCGTAGCGTTTAAAAATCTTCACTTTTTACAGAATATGCTAAGAGTTTTAAAGTAATGAAATGATTATAGCAAATTTCTGTATCTTTTACTACATTCTATCTCACCACCTCCGTCTCAGTTAAAGCCGCAGGCAAAACGCCCTTAACCTGGTTAGCTCCGCAAACAAACAGTACGTTTCTTCTTATTAAGATAATTAATAATAATTATACACACTAAACACGCGCCGCCCATGTCGCTAATTAGCAGATACATACAAGTAACATTCCATGTCGCAATTATCAGTTTATTTACTTCATTATATATCATTATATACATTTATATATAAAATACTTATCCGTAGGTACAAATAATGTGTTTAAGATAATATGACGCAGTTGTTTAGGTTGTTACTTACAATATTAAATATTGTGTTTCTTTTCTTTCCCTTTATTTTTCTCCTTTTATATGTTCCCTTCCTCAAAAAAAGACTACGCCCGCAACTGTGTTGTACGTTAATACTTACTTACTTACTTAGTACTGACCAAATTAAGAGGTTTTTAGTATTTATAAAGGGTACCATAAATTTTCGTAACTTTAAATGAACATGGTACTTGATTAAGCTAGAAAGTTACTTATAAAGTTGCTTGTTACATATACTTTAAATTTTATTAAAGCATTCTTCAGATAGGTAAGAAAAAAAAGACAGCTTCATCTTAATAAAACTATTTTATTGTTGAACGGCATCTTGATAAAATAGATTCTACAAGCACCGCTTGCAAATTAAATAACACTGTTTTACAGCTTTAAAACACAATTGCGATTTTTCAATTAACTTAAGTTTTTCCTGTAATGTTGTTAGAAAGTCAGGAACTTGTTTCACAAGGAGCAGGCATGCGATCTGTTAGACTGCTAGCATATTGCAAAAGAGAGAGAATAAAAAATACCAAAAATCTGCACAATCGCAAAATTTGAAATTTCCTTTAATTAGCTGATTGTAAGAAACACCTGCCGCCAAATGAATTGTTAAATGTTCAACATCAATTTGTGTCAATTTATCAAAGTAATTATACTCTTTGCGCTGTAGCATGATGCGGGACAGTTTCAGTAACATTTTGTTTCATTCTTGAAAGTTGTCGCGATTTACAAATTTTGACGTAATATTTCAGCTGTATCACATTCGGAATATATTCAATCATTAATAACTGTAGTAAATTAAATTAAACAAACCAGAATCGTCGTACAGGCAACTGTCACCCGCACCATGCTACAGCGCAAGGAGTATAGGTACTAAATTTAAACTATAGTTCAATGTATAATTTGATTTACCTCATATATCAGTTTTACCGTTAGCAAATTTAAAACTTACATTAATAAATACTTAAAACATGTTGTGCTCAAATAATACTAGAAAAACTTTTCAAAACGCATAAGGTTAGAAGTTAAAAATTGACAACTAGCTTTACGTAACTATTTTATCATCAACAGACTAACAGTCCACTGTTTCCACCACTAAAACTCACACTTGTGGTAAATAAATAAATTATTCAATATCCTGTAACATGTTTTGATCAATTTTGTTCCATTTAAATGCTAATCTTGTATTTGTTTAGTTCTTTATTTGATTTTTGTCTAATTTAATAAATGTAAAATTTAACTACTGGACAATTATAATCAGTTAATCGTCTAGGGTGGAAGGCGCTGACGACTGCAACACAATATTATATTAGTGCGGTCGCCATCGACAACCTCTTATTTATAACGAATTGTCTAGTTATTTTAAATCTGTATTGTAATAGAAATAAGAGAGAATTGTAAAACAAAGTGATTAATTATAATAAATAATAATAATAAATAATAATAACTCGTTTAACGTAGGCCTTTCCTTCGAAAGGAGGTTTTAGCCAACTCCACCCGCCACGCTGGCCAGACGTGTTGGTAGCTTTTTAGCTAGCTTTTTTTAAATTTCTAAGGTAACTTTATACGGTTGTGGTATTTTACCTAGCCAGAGCCATACTTCGGAGTTCGGTCGGTACCGAAGTTTGATATAGAATGACACTAAAGGCCAGTCTCAACCGGTGTTAAACCGCGGCCTCACAGTAAACTGGTGCTAAGCAATTCCTTCGTTACATTTTAGCGAGTGAGTGAGGTTGTATAGAATATCGAAGGTGTAGTATGTCTGCCTCTTCGAGTTCCAGTTTTTTTTAGTCAGCTGCCAAAATGACGCTGCCCTGCCTGATGGAAAGCATGAGCAGAATCCAAGAGTGTTGGTCACCATCCTCATTGCAAATAAGGACAATGCAGCATGGTGACCCGCACAGTTTTTTTTTGTCTAAATCCAAAATAAAATAATCACCGCGACTGTGGGAGAGCCACGCTTCGGCATGAATGAGCTGTCTCGACCGGAGTGAAATCATGGCCTCAGAGAAGACCGGTGTGAAACAGTGCTTGCCCTGTGTTTCACCTAGTGAGTGAGGATACCGGACGCTCATACCCCAACCCCTCTCCCCATCTCCCAAAGGCCGGTAACGTTTCTGGTATTGCCAGTGTCCACGGGCAGGAGTAATCGCTTACCATCAGGCGATACGTCTGCTTGTTTGCCCTCTATTCCATAAAAGAAAATCACAAATTTTAACAAAAAATAGACTTTTAGAACTGGACCAAATTGAAATGGGACAACGCGGGAACCATCATTTTGTGTACCTATTTCATTTTGACCTAACCAACAAAAATGTATAACCAACAAAACTAATAGAATCACCAATGTCCAATGTTCCAGTAAAATTCACTAACACTTACGTTTCAATATTGAATATTTAAACGTCCGCTTTCGCGTATTCTGCAGCGTCACCTTACTTTCAATTATATCACCTATGTTGCCAGAGTTCGTGTGAAAATTCGAGAAAATTCTCGAGCATGTAGGTAGACCATGTTGCCGTTAATGGGTCCTGTGTGAGTAGCTGTGGCCTGAATGCCCTGTAATATTAAGCGAAATACTTGGGGCCTACTTTTTTATAGATTGTTTTACTTGAGTGCAGGCACTCTGTTTAAAAGACAGTAGTTTTTAAGGTTATTAATGCTTCTGAACATTTGCAGTTAGGTTTTTTAGAGGCATAAATTTAAGTAACACGATTTACATGTAAATTGTTTTTAAATATGTTAAATATATACAAATAATTAAAATTGAAGTGTCTGTTTGTAATATTAAAATAACCGCTATGTACTAAATGCATATGCATGTCTGTCTGTCTATTAGTTCCGGGTAATCTCTGGAACGACTGGACGGATTTTGACGGGAATTTCACTGGCTGGTAGCTGATGATCTTAGGTTACTTTTTTTAGACTAACCTTGTCTCGTCGCGTTACTCGCGGTACGACTATAACCGCGGGTAACATCGCGGGGTTCAGCTAATCTTAATATAATATGTATGTGATTCAGAACGGTTACGAAGTGTTATTTAGGCATCTGAATTTAAACTGTTAATAACTAATAAATCAATTGTATTTTTCGTCAAAAATTTAACGTAATTTAAAATTAAGTTAAAAATATAAAATAAATAATTTAAAGATCTTGAAATGAATCTGTTACGTCTTTATCTAAATGACTTGAACATAATCTTTTCTTTTTAACCGACTGCAAAAAAAGAGGTGGTTATCAATTCGACTGTATTTTTTTTATGTGGTGACGCCATCTATGTAATGTATCTATAATTAATTTACAAGGTGTTAAGCTCGCTTCCCATCCCTTCCCGATAACAATCGTGCATCGATAAGTAGACTGCAAGTGGCGCCTTGTTTTAACGTGTAAGGAAAACAATGAACTACAGAAAAACAGTTACATTAAACGCCCCGCCTTGGTCTGGTGCTTTTTGCCTCGCTCGTGAGAGTATCAGCCTTGAACTAATTAAGAATTGGACGATATAACCCGTGGTTATAAGTCTTAACGCCGCGCCAAATAAGAAGTGTCGTCGGTAAATGTATTAAACAACAAAGTGAGTGTCCCAACAAAGCAGCTCGCCATCTACAGGATTGAACTGCTGACGTCACCGGGGGCCCCTGGAGAAGATCTACCTTCATCATCGACTGACGGTCTACATTGAGGTAGGTGCACGATCATATCCTAACTCCTGCCCTTGGCGAAACACCTACTTTGTTTGGTATACATATAAATCAAAAAACTTAAGAACCTCGCCTTACCGGCGCCACCATTAATTGTGGTCCTTCGAGACGGATGAAACCATTCTTTTGGTTATTCAGTCCTGGATGCGAATCCATTTCGCCCCTACAGGGTCACCTAGTAGGAGAAAACCCGCCCTTTTTAGGATATATTAACCCAAAAAAGAGTACTTAGGTAGGTACGGCGACGCCTACGCAGCGCGTCACGTACATACTTCGGTAATTTAAATCATCCAGTTTTGCTAAATAAATAACATATAAAAGGTAGATTCTCTCTATCCATATTTATCATCCGCAGCATACTTCAAATTATTTAAAAGCAAAATAATTACAATCTATCATTCCATTTTTATAAATAATATAAGGTAGAATAAGAACATTCAGCCACAGCCCGCGTAGATAAGGTTTGCCTACTACCTACATACATATATTGTAATTTATTTTCAAGGTATTCTTTTGCGTTTATTTTGCATTTATATATATTTATATACATTTTGGCTGTATTCAAAAATGTCGAAAGCGAACTCGGGCCCCGATACAAACGTAAACAAAATTTCACTACTAACGTTGGAAGCTAAACGTAATGCTTTATTCGAATGCCTACAAAACGTTTATGATTTGTCTGCGGGAGTGACCGACGAAGCCTCGACAGAGAAGTTTCTCTCCTCGAGTAGTAATATTGATGTGATTCGCACGGAATTCAATAAGGTCTTAGATGAATATAACATATGCTTATTGTCGGCGTCTCCAACCGCTATACCCGATTATAAATCTCTTGTCTCCTTTGAAACGCTATACTGTCGAGTCAAACAAGTAATTGCATCTTGTACTCTTGTAGGGAAACCAACCGCAAATATGACGCCGAAAAGTAAAATAAAATTACCGCCGATTGAGTTGATGAGTTTTAACGGTGACATTCGCTCATGGCCACTGTTCTTCGCAAATTTTAAATGTACTATACATGATAATCCATCTCTTTCGGACTATGAAAAGCTTCATTATTTGTTAGGCACACTGACTGGCAAAGCTCGAGCTGCCTGTTCAAGCATTGTGCCTTCTGCAGAAAATTATAAAATATTACTTAACATGCTCGTGAATAGGTATGAGGATAAACGCACACTCGCGGCTACCTATTTACAACAAATACTTGATTTTAAACCGATAAATTCCGCTACTGCGAATAATTTTGATATTTTCAACGACAAGTTTGTGAATGCTGTTCGTGCCTTACATACTTTAAAAATAAATAACTTGTTGGATTTAATCTTTTTACAAATCGCTTTGACAAAATTAGATTCTGATACTGTTTACACTTTCGAAAACAGTAACCAGCCAGAGATACCCACCTTTGATAATTTAGTTCATTTTATAAATAATCAAAGTAAAATATTGCAGCGTGCGCCTGCTGTCGCTCCTAGCAGCGCGAAGAGACCAGTTGAGATTGCACGCATCAATAATATTAATAAAAAATCGCCCCCGCAATATAACGCATACGTTAGTACGGTCGAAACTCCTACCGCCAACAAGTGCCTCTGCACTAATAGTACGCATCAACATTTGTTTAAATGTCCAGATTTTAATAAAATGACTCCCCATGCACGTTATCAAACCGTTAAAAATATTAATGGTTGCATAAATTGTCTAAGTAATAAACACAAAATAAGTAACTGTCAATCCACGTCAAGCTGCCGTGTTTGTAAACAAAGACATCATTCGCTTTTACACTTTACGCGGGAAGTAAACCTCGTACCCAGCGCTAATGCTGCGAGAACGTACGCTGCTGTGCCAACACACAACGCCGGGGTCGCACTGTCTGCAGGCGAGCCGATGACGTCAGTGATAGCGCCTGCATTCGTGTCGGCTCCTACTAAACAAAACTCGACTGCGCTCACGCAAATGGACATCGCGTTGTGTTCGACGTTCATTGCCGCTCCGCGTCCTAGCGTCTCGGACACCGCTCGAAGTGATACGCCGCAATGTAAAACACCCACTACTGTTTTGCTCGCTACCGCGCAGGTAGTAACGTACGATAGTCGAGGTGATAAGCAGATAGTGAGAGTATTGCTTGATTCCGCTTCGCAAAGTCACTTCATTACAAGAGAATGTTGTGATCGTTTGGAATTGCGCCCGAATAACATTCGGCGTACTACTGTGAGAGGTTTTGGGGGGACGGAGAGGACATCGGACGGGACAGTCACTTTAGACATATTTTCTCGCTTTAATAGTAACGTTAAATATAATATAAATTCTTTGGTAGTCGATCGAATTACCGACGACTTACCTACCGCATTTGTAAATGTGTCCGCGCTGCCATACTTAAATAAAATACAGTTGGCAGACGAACGCTTCGCTGAGCCCGATAAAATCGATGTTTTGATCGGCGCTTCTTTATTCCCGCATCTTATTTTGCCTGATGTAGTTTCTGGTGAACCGTCGGCACCCCCCGCTATTAATACCGTGTTAGGCTACGTCCTTATGGGGACTGTACCTACACTAAGCAACCGCCCGGCATGCATTACGTCTTGCTGTGCCATAGTTCAAGAACCTATGGATAACTTAATTACTCGCTTCTGGGACCTGGAAGAGGTACCCGGTTCGCCCGTTCAGCATCCCGCTGATGTTGAATGTGAAGAATTTTACCGCTCGACTACGGAACGTAACGCGTCGTCTGGCCGTTATACCGTCGCTCTTCCGTTTGATAAAGACGTGTGGCTACTTGGTGATTCCTTTAATATTGCACGCAAACGGTTCCTTTGCTTAGAGAAGAAGCTTGAAGCTTCTCCCAAATTACGCTCCGCTTACGATGACGTCATGAATGATTACATATCTAAGCACATTTTATCGATCGTACCTGATACTCAACGAGAATCCAATGGTTTATTACCAACTTATGTGATCCCGCACCATGGGGTTCTCCGCGAAGATAAGACTAGCACTAAGCTACGCCCGGTGCTCGACGCAAGCTGTAAGACTACCTCTGGCATCTCGCTTAATGAGGTGTTGCACAGTGGGCCGAATCTACAAGGGGATTTATTTAAAATAATTTTAAATTTCCGCCTACACGCTGTAGCGATGACCGCTGATTGTAAACAAATGTTCTTAGAAATCATGATTCGCGAATCTGATAGACGTTATCAAAGAATTCTTTACCGCTTTTCCCCAGACGAACCGCTCTTGTTATTTCATTTTAACAGAGTCTGTTTCGGCTTAAAATCAAGTCCCTTTCAAGCGCTCCGCACTGTGCAACAGCTTATAGCTGATGACGGTGCTAAGTATCCTCGTGCCAGTGAAGTCGCATCATCATGTCTGTATATGGATGATATCGCATACTCTTCAAATAGCGAGAGGGAGGCGGTGGACACTGCGAAGGAATTGATTGCCCTTTTCAAAGGTGCACAATGGGACCTTGTAAAGTGGAACAGCAGTTCACAAGCAGTCCTCAATGAACTTCCCGAATCGCACAGGCTTCCTGCTGAGGTTGAGTTTGATAAGGCTACGCAGCATAAGATCTTGGGTTTTCGCTGGTCCACAGACCAAGATAACTTTTATTTCAAAATTGAACCAATGGACTCTGATGCTAGATGTACTAAACGCACCATCCTGTCCACTATTGCTAGACTTTGGGACATAATGGGCTTCGTAGCGCCAACCATTTTGTATGCAAAGCTGCTTATCAAACAGCTATGGCAGCTTAAAATGGATTGGGATGATACACCGCCTGTGCATCTAGTAAAGGTGTGGCGTCAGTTTTGCTCAGAGCTCCCACTGCTCAATGATATAAATATTCCGCGCTATGTAGGAGTGATGGATGGCTGTGTGGTGACCTTGGTCGGGTTCGCTGATGCTAGCGAACGAGCTTACGGTGGAGTAATTTACATTCACGTTAGCTCTGCTGCTGGTAATATGGTACGCCTATTATGCGCTAAATCAAAGGTCGCACCTTCTACGCCTCATACGGTTGCTCGCCTGGAGCTCTGTGCGGTAGTCCTACTGGCAAAGTTATTACGCACTGTATTAGATAATTATCAAACCCGCTTTCCAATAAGCGTCTACGCTTTCAGTGATTCCAAGGTCGCTCTTTATTGGATCAAGAGTTCGCCACATCGATGGCAAACCTTTGTGGCCAATCGAGTCATTAAAGTTACAGAAAGTATTCCTGCTGAAAGGTTTCATCACGTCGCGGGGTCTGAAAATCCAGCCGACTGTTTGTCACGCGGAGTTACCCCCTCCAAGTTGAAGGACCATCCCTTGTGGTTTCAAGGGCCCTCATGGCTTAATTTAAATTCTTCACAGTGGCCCATTGAAGGCCTCAACGACGGTATGAACGACGTGGATGTTCCTGAACAGAAAACACTTTTATACGTGATTTCAGCACCTAGCGAGGACTCTGTTATTTATGAAGCTGCTTGTCGTATGTCCTCATGGAGTAAACTTTTACGTGTTATAGTTTATATTTGTAGATTTGCAAAATTATTAAATCGCCGTGAATCGGCTGTTATCACCGCGACTGACTTGGAATTTGCAGAAAATAAATTGCTTCAAATTCTCCAAGAAAGGCATTTTAAAAAGGAAATTTTGAATTTAAAGGGTGACACATCGCTCTCTCCGGCTCTTAATAAACTAAGGCCGTTCTTATGTGATGGCCTACTTAGAGTTGGAGGCCGTCTCACCAATGCTGATTTGAATTTCTCACAGCAACATCCAGTACTCTTGCCTCGGCAGGATCACGTAATCAATTTACTTATTGATTATTATCATAAAAAATATCTACATGCAGGGCCTGAATTGCTCATGTCCCTACTTCGACAAAGGTATTGGATCTTGTCCGCTCGTCGTACTATACGTCACATGATTCACAAATGTAATATTTGTTTTCGCGCTCGCCCGCGTTCGACATATCCGCTCATGGCTGACTTGCCTGACTGTCGCACGAGACAAGTTGTTAAACCATTTACTCACACGGGTTGTGATTACGCAGGACCTATAGCTTACACTCCGATACGCCGTAGAGGTACGAAAGCTCTCAAAGCCTATATATGCGTTTTCACATGCTTAACGACTCGTGCGTTACATCTAGAAGTGGCCACGGATTTAAGTACCGTCAGTTTTTTGGCTGCCTTAAAACGTTTCTTGTCTCGTAGAGGTCCAGTTCAATTCATGCATTCCGATAGAGGAACTAATTTTGTCGGCGCGAACTCTTATTTACGCGATTTATACAAGTTCCTTAATAGTAACGAGTACCGCTGTCGCTTCGAGGAGGAGTTGACAGAAAATCGCATTACCTGGAAATTTAATTGTCCAGCCGCAGGACACTTTGGCGGATGCTGGGAGAGCATGGTGAAAGTAGTTAAAAATCATTTGTTTAAGGTAATTGGTCAACAGCTGTTGTCTTACGAGGAGCTGGTTACTATGCTCACTCAGATAGAATGTTTATTGAATTCGCGGCCTCTTACAGTACTCAGCTCGGACCCCGCTGAACCAACCGCCTTGACTCCTAGCCACTTCTTACACACTGCTCCTTTACTCTCGCTACCCGCGCCTGAAGTTAATTCTAAAAATTTAAGTTTGCTTCACAGACATTCACTGTTAGACAAACTCGTGCAGTCCTTTTGGAAGAGATGGAGTGTAGAGTATCTGCACAGTTTGCAGACCAGAGAGAAATGGAATACTCCTTCTCTACCGATTACATCGGGTACCGTAGTGGTCGTTATCACGGAAAATTTACCTCCCTTGTCGTGGCCATTAGCGATTGTAGATAAAATTCATCCTTCAAAGGACGGTATTGTACGCGTGGTTTCAGTAAAAACCACCAAGGGCACGTATCTTCGCCCTGTGGTGCGCCTATGCCCGCTTCCTACCCAGTAGTCTGCACATCATTAAGGTTACCAGTTATTTAGTATTAAGTTCCGCTTAAGATTATGTTAGTTTGCCGCTTTATTTGTTATTAAGTCCCGCTTAAGATTATGTTAATTTACCGCTTTAATTAGTATTGCGCGATAAATTTTGTGGGGCTTTGATATAGCTCTTATGAATGTTTTAAAGGTGACCCTTTAAGGTGGGGAGGAAATGGTGACGCCATCTATGTAATGTATCTATAATTAATTTACAAGGTGTTAAGCTCGCTTCCCATCCCTTCCCGATAACAATCGTGCATCGATAAGTAGACTGCAAGTGGCGCCTTGTTTTAACGTGTAAGGAAAACAATGAACTACAGAAAAACAGTTACATTAAACGCCCCGCCTTGGTCTGGTGCTTTTTGCCTCGCTCGTGAGAGTATCAGCCTTGAACTAATTAAGAATTGGACGATATAACCCGTGGTTATAAGTCTTAACGCCGCGCCAAATAAGAAGTGTCGTCGGTAAATGTATTAAACAACAAAGTGAGTGTCCCAACAAAGCAGCTCGCCATCTACAGGATTGAACTGCTGACGTCACCGGGGGCCCCTGGAGAAGATCTACCTTCATCATCGACTGACGGTCTACATTGAGGTAGGTGCACGATCATATCCTAACTCCTGCCCTTGGCGAAACACCTACTTTGTTTGGTATACATATAAATCAAAAAACTTAAGAACCTCGCCTTACCGGCGCCACCACTTTATTACCTCGTAACTTTCGACTGGGTGAACCGATTTTGATGATCCTTTTTTTATTTAAAAGCTGGTGCTTCCCAGCTTGGTCTAGATTGGAATCGGTTTTTTTTTGTTAAAATTTGTGATTATTTGTTTATTGAAGAAGTTTTTTATTCGTAACATACTGATTACTGCTTTCATTTAAAAGACTTGATACGCACTAAATGTAGCCGTTGTAATAGACTTTAGTCTAAATTAAGTATAACATTTTGAAGAGCCCTCAACATTAAGTACCTTACGTTATCTATCACAAATGTGACATGTCAAAAAATAAAAAGACCAACCCCTTGCGGTAGCTATGAAGACGCTCATTGCCGCACTGGACCGTAGACAGGAAATGACGTCGTTCGTCCGCCCGCCCTGAATTGAATGCATTCTATTAACTTGGAAATGAACATGCTAGAATTTACGCCCCGTAAAGCTGTAATAACTGACTTGCTGATCACAAAGTTATCACAGCTACAAAAATGTTTTTTTGGTAGCTTTTTTTAGTCCTATCCTTGTCTAAAACTTCTAATTAATCCAACGTTGCGATTTAGAATTCTGCTCCGGATAACCAAAAAACATACTAAGTGAAGTCCAACATCCTTTGAGGTGGAGTGTATCTGTGGCTGGTAAACGGCTGGATGATTTTAAACGCTTTTATTTAGCTTGACCTGATTGTTTATTTATTTGTATCTTGTAATTGAAATTTAACCACTGACCTGTTGACAGATTTCAGATCAATCAGTATATTGTTACTAGTTAACGTTTTTTTAAAAACCACAAATCGTCTTAACACCTTCATTTTATTTAAAATATATAAAAGTTATATGCGAGGTATAAAGAAAATAACTATTCATGTATGATTTTTATCAAAAAAAAAAAACTAAACTGGTCACTTGTGCTGCTACCTAGTAATCTCTACTGAACCAAGGTCTAGAACCTACTACGTACTTGTTACATACAACTTACAGATTACTACGCTATTCAAAATTTTTCGTTTACGAAATAAGTAAATAAAAATTTGCTACATCTTTTTTTTTTGTAAATACATACATTTTATACATAGAAAACATCCAAACTCCAAAAAAACAATTATTTGCAGATCATAAAAATATTTGATCCGACCCGGGATTCGAAGTACAGCATTCGCATACGCTTCTATTGTGACACCGAGGCGCCAATCTTACGTTATGGACGCTTTTTGTCAGCTAGGGTACCCCTCCGCAACGCCACATAAGGTACCGTGTTCCAAAAAAAAAATTTTAATTTAAATGGTTTTATTCAAATAATGTACTAAAAGCTAAAAAAATATTTAGTAAAAATATTCGGTATAAAATAGTTGGACCCGTGTTTCTATCCAGTCATCTCAGTTAATGCTACGCAGTATACATAATACATATATACTTTTTTTTGTAAATACGTACATATTGTACATAGAAAACACCCAAACTCTGAAACAAATATTTGTAGATCATACAAACATTTGGTCCGACCCGGGAATTGAACCCGAGACCTCATGATCAGCAGTCGAACACGCCAACCGCGAGACCAACGAGGCAGTCATTAAATGTAGTGTGAGCATATTATTTTTTCAAATTATACTAAAATTATTCGTTACAAAATTTGAACACTGTGAACAAAGAGGACAGCTACGCTACCACCCCAACTAATAATTTAATCTATTAGCTAAAATATTAGAAACATACAACTTTCTACCCTTCATCATAATTTGTTTTTATAGTTATTAGAATTCTAACATGGAGCTGACTGAGCGGTGTATTTTATAAATGTTAATTTAGTTTTTTTAGATTTCAGCCAAATTGAATTCCATGTTATTCATTGGTTGTTTATAAAGAAATTACGTTCTTAGTATTGAAATATTGTGAAATAATTATAATTAATAATAATTACCAGTGGGTTACGGATTCAAAATACAAAGTTTCATCGCACCTATTCATTCCATGGATGTCATAGGAGCAGACTAAAAGAGCAAACTGCCCAGGACAATCCTTTACCTCGTCTAGCCTGCTTGGCATAGTATGCTAACATATCTAAGAGAGGCTTTTGTTAAAGGCCGTTGATGTGATGTGAACCAAAAACCTTAGAATGGTGTACATTGTTATCTTCTATTGAAAATCGGGTTCAATTTAAATACATCAGTAATTACAAATTTTTTAAACTATTTTGATTTTTAAATAAAATCTTAGAATGCACACTTTAATCTTTGCCAACGCAATGTTATATGGAATTGTTCGTGTTTCATGAAATTGCTTTAAAACTTTCCAGGGCCACGTGGCCATAGAGGTGATGCTACACTGTATTAAAGCACACATGTACATAACAAAGGCAATTCTAATTAATAATTTACACATTTTTGTGAACTTGTCTACTTACTGCTACTTACTTTGTCTCTATAAAAACTAGAATCCATATTATTCAAATCCATGCTTTAAAGTAAAAGAAAAGAAAAGTTTCTATTCTTCTGTAGTAACATGTTATGGATTTATGCAGGTTTAATATAACGCTTCAAAGGAATCCTTTGTAAATATCTTTTAGCACTGGAGCACAATCACACAATCCTTTCGGATTCAGTTTATGAAAATAACATGTGCGGCAGGTGGAACAGTGCACTTTTTAAATAGGGCCAAACAATAATGCAAGTAATGTTCTCTCAAAAACTGCAATGATTTAATTATATTTGCATTCAGACCTATTACAATTTTGCCACCCATGGTAAAAGTAAATATGATCGAGTAGTTTTTGCAATGTGCTAGGTGGCCAGGAGTGTGTAAAGTAACTGAAAAGGGTAACGCCTATAACAGCAATAAAAAAAAATACTAATGAAATACCACAGACAGGCAAATGGATCCCCTTCAAGAAAAATCTTTTTATCCGGTACATAAAGCGTTGTTCCGAAATCTCTTTTTGGAAAAGTTGTATGCTCTGTAAAAAAGTTACTTTTTGTAGAAAATAAGTTAAAAGGAGACTAAATTCTACTAGTGATCACTCGCATCGGTGCAATTGATTGGCCAAAGTAGGGAGTTGCATTTTCATTCAACGTTAATTAGTAACTCTCGAAACATTATACATTAACCAATCGCTGTCCACTGCTGAACGAAGATCTCCCCTAAGGAGCGCTATCCCGGTCTTGAACCATCTACTGCTAGCTGCTTTCTTCAAATCTTCGGTCCATCGTGCTACAGGCCAGCGCGGCAGCAGCTTCACCAAATAAATGATTCCCAAGCGTGGTGGCTATAGCAGATTCCTCCATGTACAGCAACCACTCACGAAACATGTTTGTTGTTAATTGTTTCGTCAATTTCAAACGAAACTGTTCCTAGGAGCATAGGACATAGTTTAGCAGTAGCTTAATTATAACAAAGGCTTATTCCATTAGGATGAGGTTTATACTCGTATGTCTATTTGCGCAACTACAAAACAATACTACTACTACAATAAACTCACAACCCACAATAATACATTAGCAGACCCACTTAACAATATTAAAGTACAATCAAAATTCAAAACTGGTTTGAACGGACCATCTAATATCCTGTTAGTGTTTGTATAACATTAATCTTGGCTTGACGCTTGTGAACGGGGTATTACGTCCCTTTTTGTGCTGATGAATTTATATAGACCCTGTGGAAAGCGTACAAGACTAGTGAAACGTAAATTGTAAGTCGTTTTTGTACGTACAACAACCACTATAGTTCTCCAAGTAAGGAGGCCAAAGAATAGCAGATTTTTCTCGAACTAGATACATTGAAACAGGAAAACCAGTATATTCTACGAAATTAAATAGTTATGTTTGTGCATAATTTTCTTTTTTTCAACTAGTGCTACATAGAACTAACGCTAATGGTTATAATTAGCGTTATCTACTTACCTAACTACGTACATATCACATCATCATCACACTAATATATAATCACACCAATATATAAATGCGAAAGTTTGTGAGTGTGTATGTTTGTTACTTCTTCACGCGCTTATGGGCTTGACCAATTTGGCTAAAATTTGGTATGCAGGAAGCTGACACCATGGATTACCACATAATCTTACCACTACTACTTTAAAAAAAATCTGGAGCGAAAATCGAAAAACTCGCGGACGGAGCCGCGAGCAACAGCAAGTCACATCACACTAATATATAAAGGCGAAAGTTTGTAAGTGTATATGTTTGTCACTTCTTCCTGCAAAAACTATTGGATGGATGTGGATGAAATTTTACATTAATATAGCTCATACATCAGAATAACACATAGGCTACTACAAGTATTTGCCGCGATGACCGACATACACGCGGGTGGAGCCGAGAGGAACAACTAGTTAAACTGTATGTACGAAATTTTTCGTAACGATTCAACAAAAAAATTAGCATGAAAATACCAGCTTCCGAATACCTGACGACGAGACTGGGCGCTAGCAATACCTAGAGTAGCTTGTTAGTATGGCTATTCGATATAGCTACCGCTCACAGGATATGTCCTACTAAACTATAAAATGTTCAGAGTTACTGTTTTTTAATTAAATACCTTACTTCTTTTTTACAAATATCAATTAGTTCGTTACGAGGTAATAAAAACGTTATAAGCCACTAGTATTAGGTTCATCCTTCAGAGAAGCTGTAAAGCTTTCTCAACTAATTTAATCGGGATGTTTTCTTTTCCTTGAGCTTAACTATTGCTTAGCTTAAAAATAGTACGGAATTATTTAATTTGATTGTTCCATAGGAAAACTAACAAAGCAAAATATGGATAATTATATCCTAATTTGCAGTGATTGCCATACATCCAAGCTGCCCAAGGGTTAGACTTGCTTCGTCTAGTAACACTGCGAATATATAAATTATTTCGTTAGAAGTTTAAAAAAAAACTGATAAAAATCCATCACCTCCGATAAAAATGTGTGTTTATTTACTAACTAAAACGCCATTGAAAACGACTGACAAAAAAGGTTTTTAGTTAAAATCTCCTGTAAATTGAAACGTACTCGTACGTAACAACTGAAATATGCGCGGTCACGTATTGGCACTCAGACGCCCTCAACTCACACTTCGTATTATAATACCTTTAAGCTTTAATATGCTGTATTCAAGCAATATTACGCTTGCACGTTGGTGTATTTGAATGTGTGGTTTAAAACACATGGTATAACGGATGAAGAAGAAAATCTGAAATATGACTAGTACTTAAAGAAAATTATGTAGGGAAGCAGATTAAGGTAAAAAAAAAGCGAGCAACAACATATATTATGATCATATGCTCAATAAATTTAATAGATGTAACTACCGTGGGAGCCACGCTTCGGCATGAATGGGCCGGCTCGACCGGAGTGATACCACTCCGGTCTCACAGAAAACCGGTGTAAAATAGCGCTTACGCTGTGTTTCACCGAGTGAGTGATGATACCGGAGGCCTGTATCCCAACGCCTCCCCACATCCCTTTCCTCATCCCTTAATGGTCGGCAACGCACCTGTGACGCCTCTGGCGTTGCGTTGCGTGGCTAAGTACTATATCTTGAGATGACTATGGATATCGAAGACTAAAAATAATAGAATATTTCGACTTAAATTGCGCGTAATTTATAAAATAATATTTTTTATTATTTTACGTATGTGCTACAAATATCTGGTTAGTTTGATCTTGTTATATAGATAATCAGATACCCTACTTACTACTATTTAATCTATACTAATATATAAAGCTGAAGAGTTTGTTTGTTTGTTTGAACACGCTAATCTCAGGAACCGCTGGTCCGATTTGAAAATTTCTTTCGGTGTTGGATAGTCCATTTATCGAGGAAGGCATATAGGGTATATATCATCACGCTACTGCTAATAGGAGCGGAGCAACAATGAAGAATGTTTCAAAAACGGGGGAAATTTTCACGCTACGGGCAATATAAGGCGCAAACGAGGTTGCGTGGGTCAGCTAGTATGTTATAAAATCAGAATTCAGAAAAAATAAATATAGTAAAATTCAAAATCACTGACATTAGACTGACAGAATATATAAATGTTTTATGTTAAAACATACACAAAACTTTTAACACCCTTGGATGTACATGTACAGAAACGGAAATCCAGAATATCATTAATTATTACAATTTAATATAACATTGAACAATCTTTTCTTATTTTCCAGGTAAGACTGAAAACAGCAATTGATGCTTAAAGTATCTACAATAGAGTAAGTATCAAATAATGTGGTAATATAGTTTAATGCGCATTGTAAAGTGCATTCTCAACAAAGTAACTAAAAATTGTGCATTGGACGTGGAGTTTAAATTGAAATGGAAAAAGCTCTTAAAAAGGTTCTTTCATATTGCAATATGGCTTGCTTGCAGCTATGGCTACGAATGTTTGATTTGAATATTAATGTTTGCGAAATAATTAATCAGATTATAATGTTTTACTTTTTAATGCCAGCATGTGTTCTAATAGACAATACGCTGTTTGAAACCATCTCATCATCATCGCGTATCGAACTCGTGATGGGTTCGCATCGCGCTACTATCAAGAAGAGCTTAATAACAATGAACCAGTTAAGAGTTTTACCGTCTGTTTGTAATTTTAAAATAAACATTTTCAGTAAATGCGTATAAAGGTAAATACGGTACCTACATGAAATATGTTTTAATTAAAAATGTCTGGTCTGTTTACGACGAACGACCGCGGGTAACACCGCGAGGCGCAGCTAGTTAAATATAATTTTGAACTGTATTAATATGTAAAGTAAATTATACAGTATGCAAACTGTAGTAAAATCGGCAATTTATGTAAACCATTCCTTATATTAAGATGACTTTATTTTTTCTTAATAATAAGATTGGCTTTTCATGGCCATAACATAAAATAAATAACACTATTACTTTATTGTCATTGGTAAGTTCTAGGAAATACCTAGCTACATACATAAATATATATGTATACTGGTATCTAAACCTAAAAGTTTCCTCTATCTATATGTCCTATCCTCATAATGCCTCTATATGGGAAGTAATAAAGTGCAGTCCATTTCCTTTAAATATAATAAGTGCTGCTTGACAAATAGTCCCCGTGTGGAAACAAATATGGATATTTGAGATCTTTTCAATGATCGCTTTTGACTGTTCCTATTTATGGATATGTGCTGTATGGTTAGTTTGTTGCACGAACAAGTCGCCATACTTGTATACCTACCTACACCTTATCAACAGTTAATTATTTTTATTTATTTATTTATCTTTATTGTACACACATCATAACATATAAAAAAATAAAAATAAAACCAAAGTGTTGCAATTTAGAAATATGACAATTGGCAGTCTTATCGCTCATGGCGATCTCTTATCTAATTAATCACAATTGAAGTAAACTACTATAGTGTATAGTTTATTCCTTTAAATATACTAGCTGATCCACGCGACCTTGCCTGCGTCTCTTTTCAATCATGCTTGGCAGGGGCCAAGCATGATTATGATTGATATATGATGATATCACGCTTAGATAGGGATCTAAGCGTGATATTAACTTTCCTATTTCAGGCACAACAGTAAAACACACATTTAAAAAAACACAAGGCAATCATGGGGCAGGAGCTGCCGACAGAAGTGAAAACTCAAAACTATATATAACTATAAATATATATATATAACAAATAGTTGTTTAAACTCACTTGGAATGTTGATTTGCTGCAACTAACCGGACATTCTGCGCGTACATACATTATTATACATTTCGGCGATTCATTTTCATATATATAAATATGTAAGAAGTTTTTCTGAGATTAGAAATAAAACGAGCTTATAAAATTTTAAGACACAAATTTCTAATTATTGTATTCCCATATCAAGATTCTTAACACAAACAATCTCTGCAAAGAATCTAATTGGAATCTTCCTATTTTGCCTTCTTTTAACTACCTTTAAAAACCACTTTTTAGTTTTACCGTGCAGGAATAATATAGAGAAATACTCACTGTCTAATCCATCAGTCTATGTGTCACGACACTGAAATATTTTACCCTCCGTTTGTTTATACCCTGAAGGTTGGCGCGCACCTGTACCGTTCTACCTGCAAAAATTAATCATTTGCCAAATGCCTTTGTCCCTTTTAAGATGATTAATTATTTTTGACAAATATCATCAACTATGGTAATAAAGGTGACATTTCTTGTTTATTATACAAAACGCACTAAGGGACTTTTGTTGTATTTTCTGAAGTGAAAATTGAGTAAGGTAGGTAATTAATTACTAGTTTCTTTTACGCCGTTTATCATCTTAAATGTATTTTTGTATCCACAATAATATTCATTTACATTCGAGTCATTACATAAACGTTATTATTGGTATTATAGTTTAGAGGTGATGGTAAGTGCTGTTTATTTTTAAATAAGAAAATGGGAAAATCGACATCTTTGTCTGTTACGCTTTCATGGCTAAACCGCTGCACCGATTTCAATGAAATTTGTAATTAATTAATTGTAATTAATAGACCATTTATCTTACCATCATACTTATCACACTAATATTTAAAGGCGAAAGTTTGTGAGTATGTATGTTTGTTACTTCTTCACGCAAAAACTACTGGACGGATTTGGATGAAACTTTACAGTAATATAGTTTATAGATCAGAATAACACAGAGGCTACTATTTGCAGCGATAACCGACATATACGTAGGCGGAGTCGCGGACAGCAACTAGTCACACTAATATATAAAGGCGAAAGTTTGTGAGTGTGTATGTTTGTTACTTCTTCCTGCAAAAACTACTGAACGGATTTGGATGAAACTTTAGTCGCGGGCAACAACTAGTTATAATATAATTGAATTTATAACATTACCAGCTTTTGCCCGCGGCTGTGCACGCGAGTACGTTGGTTATCGCGGTAAGGGGCACCTTATTTCCTTCTTCAAGAATCAAAAACCGGAATTTGATGGGCCTTTTAGTGAAGTGGTTCGTGATCCTGACTGCTAAGCTAGAGGTCGTGAGTTTGTTTCTCACCTAAAAATATTTTTTAGACGAACACGATCATTTGTTCTTGTTTGGGTGTGACTTTAATGGTTTAGAAATATATAAGTAATTAAGTATTTTTATAAGCAGTGTTTTTTTACGTGTGGAAACCCCCACACCGGGGTTTGCGGTGGGGTAGGGTATCGGAATCGGACCGACTATTTAGGCGATTCTGGCACACGCAAAACATCGCCTCCCTGCGACTTGCCACTAAATCGGATGGAGAGGAAAACCCGGTGTTTATCTTGTCGGCCATGTGTGATTATTAAAAAGTTCCTCCACGCCAAATGTCATTATAATCGGTACAACGGTTTAGCCATAAGATACCAGTATGGATTTTTAGTTATGCCCATGTTTGCCATAGATTTGATTTTTCAGTTGATCTTTTTGTAATAGTTATCTTTCGTGTCACATGATGAACGTTCACGCGACTCGGGAACCTCTTCAGAGTACTATACACTCAGTGCCCCTTTCTGATTCTGAATTTTCTATATAACATTTTCCTTACTTCAATTCACTTAATTAGTCCCATATTAAATCGATTTCATTTCCAGGAAAGGATCGCTCCAGGCAGGAAAATTAAAGAGCCAGCCAAAAGCTTTTACAACATTATTTTACACATTGAAAAGTAGGAAGACGGCAAGAAAATAATTCTAATTCCGGTTTTGTATACCTTTAAGGTTATCCAGGAGTAAGCAGCAAGTCTAATATCCAACGGATACCCCTATCACAGTATACCTATAACTATTTAGAGTTCCCACAAAACTTTCACCTCCTTCTTAGCCAAAAAACTATTTTGCTATAACTATATAAACATAAAGTTTTGACTTTTATTCCAATAACAAAAGCTCTGCGCAGTCATCGTACTATATGGCTTGATTAAGTAGAGACATGACATAAAGCCGGTAATTCCCCGGTTTAACCAGTTTTATTTATTCGTGTGAGCGCACCTTTATAACTGAAATCCCATCGAACTAATATTTCATTGTAAAGGGAAAATTTAATATGTACCGTAAAGTGCCTCTCTATTTTACTCAGAGTGATTTGCTCACAAAGAGGCTTATTAAATTGGCGATGGAAAATAAATATATTATCAGACGCGCTTTACATTATTTATTTCTTTTGAACGATGTGTTCCCCAGTTTTGCGCCAGCGTGAATAACAATGAACTCATATACTTATACGAGTAATGTATGGTAATCGAATTTTTTAAATGTGTTTGTAAACATGTGTTCGAAGTATCGAAGAATAGAGATAAATGGATCACCGCCTTCGCTTATGACGCCTTGAAGTCTGCAGCTAATCCCTTTTGAAAATAAATGTGATACCTCAGCTCACTTAAGGGTAGAAATATTTTGCCATAAAACTAGAAAATTAAACATAATAAAGCACGTCACCCTTCGTTTATCTTGCACTAGCACCACACGTATATACGTCAACCTAGATCGGGGCGACTCCATTAATATAAATTTTACTTAAAAATACTTTGCAAAATCTATTAGACTATGCTCTTTAAGACTAAAACAGATGTTATACTTTAAATTATTGCTGTATTTGTTTAAAGTTTATGCTTTTATTTAAACATCTGTTATTAATTTAACAAGTATATAATTCCATTTATTTTATTAGCATTAGTTAGCTATCGTTTAAAATAAACAATCATAATTTACATATAAAATGTATTTTTATTACAAGCTTTTATTTAGTTTCACCTGTTCCGATGTTTGTCTGTAATCAAATCTTGCAAATTAAATTTGATCCGCTTCCTGGTTTCCGATTGATCTGAAATTTGAAATATACTTTTAGTTCTGATGACAATGCAATTAAGATAATCGGTATTACTATTCTTCTTCTTCTTCGGCCCAGCGTTTTCCCTGCTTAGTGCTGGGGTCCGCTTTCCTACTTAACCTTCTCCACTTTGCCCGATCTTCGGCATCCTTAGGTGTGAGATCGTTCACTTCCATGTCCGCTTTGACGACGTCCAGCCAACGCTTTTTAGGCCTGCCGCGTGATCTAGGGCCTTGGACAGTGAGGTCGAGGCATCTATTTCCTACATAGTCGAACGGCCTGCGTCTTACATGGCCATACCATCGGAGTCGACTTTCCTGCAGCTTGTCCGCTACATCACGGACTCCGAGGCTGCTACGGATATGCTCGTTACGTGTGCGATCTAGTCGCGTAACGCCACACATCCACCGCAGCATCTTCATCTCCGCTACGTGAAGCTGCTGGACATGTCTTCCGAGGACAGGCCAGGTCTCGCTGCCGTATAGTAGGACTGGTCGGATGATGCTCTTGTATACAAGGCCCTTTAGCTTCACCGGTATCCTGCGGTCGCAGAGGACGCCGGTTACTTCTCGCCATTTTGTCCAAGCAGCGCTTATTCGGGCTTGGACGTCGTGATCGAGTTCACCGGACTCGTGCAACACGGACCCAAGGTATTTGATAATCGGTATTACTATTAAACTTTTTAAATTAATAACTCGTCTTTACTATTTATTGTTGAATAGTAAGACGACTTACGAGTACTTTGGTAATCCACGAAAGAATCGTGGATTCCCAAAGTAGTCCAAGTTTCACGGGAGACTTGGCTAGGTCTAAGTTGGTGTGACAAAACATGCGGGTAATGCTTATTATATGAAAGTCGTTATCCTTATCACTAAACAAATGTATAAAATATTAACACTGAAATAATAAAGTAAGTGATTGAGCTAACCATCAACAGGACGTGACCCAACAGACATTCCAAGTTAAACAAAAGCTAGTAAGAAAAGCAACTGTCAGTTGATAGAAAATTCTATCCAAGCTTAGAATATAGATGACTTAAGTTTAAACTACATACTGTCACAAGTTTACAGACTTACGACAGTTTGAAAGGACATACGTTAGATAGATTGAGAGTATATATTTATATTGAACTGCGAAACTTTTTTTTGTTTATCAAATAATTCAGAAGTCAACTTGAATACAAAGTTTAAAACTATGGTAAATTTTCAACTTACTGAATTGCTGTTGAAATTCACCATAGAGGATATTACTATCTTCAGACCGCTTGTAATAAAGGGAAAGTGAAAATAACAAGAACACAATACATCTCATATGGTAATGAAAGCTTTGAAAAACCTCGTCTAAATGCGGCTAAATGTGTCACATCCTTATTTGAACGATTACATTTTTATTGCTCGTTAATAAAAATGATCCTTTCACTGTCAATGGAATATCTTTTATACTACTACCTTTTATACCACGGACCTTACACTGGCAATAGATTGTTAGGTCCATGGTTCAGTTGAACCGACTAATGATACAGAATCTACTAGACTGTACGAGTTACCTTCTATTTATTTAAAAATGATAAGTCAATTTGTGTAAGCTACCTTACTTACGTACTTAAAAACTTCTTTATAAACAATATACTATCCGCTTCGAAGATTCTTTTTATCTATTCTTATCGTCTGTTTTTGTATTCCGTATTGTCAATTCAATAAGGTAAAATAACTTAAAATGTTGTGCCAATTATATAATTGTTTTGAAATACAATTTATATTTTTCCTTAACCGTTCTTCACGATGAAAATATATATTTTCTATCAAAATTAAATTTATAAGACATTATTTGTTCTGTTATTTCTAAATTCCCACGGCCGACTGGGTGAGTATACAAAATCTCTTTCTTTACATTTATTTAACCGCTTTAATCAGAAGGGCGCTACGCTACACTAGCTTGAGCACTCATGGGCGTTGATATGTATCCTCTCTGATTTATTGGAACATTATTCAAAAATCTTTAGAACACATCTTTTCCCTTTTTAGAGTTAGATAATAGAGTATAATTCGATTTAGTTAGAAGTACTTTTTTTAATTTTAGTATATGCAGATCCTAAGAACAAATTTGCATATTCGTATAGAAACTATAATGTTAATATCTTAGATATTCATATTTCTCTAAGATACTTAGATGCTATTTCTCACGGAAGTCGAGCTTTGCCCGGAGTAGAGTTGAGCTTATTTCATTGTTTTGGCAAAGAGACTTAAAAAAACGAAACGAAAACCATAATGAACATGACTACTATTTAGGTGTAGTGTATTCTAATTATGAATGGGATCAATGTGGTTGGCGGTAGTCACTTTCCTTCAGATTACTCTTCGCTTGCTTGTTCCCTTTATCATAATAAAGGAGTTGCGGAGATCTTTACAGGCATACCAGTACCAGACAATGAGTATGGTGACCATTACTCTTTTATTCTGCGCATGATTTTCATCCAAAAAAAAACACACACACATACACAGACACAGATACACACACTCACACACACACACAGAGAGATACACACATCCACACAAACGTGTTTAACCTAATACCTTTAAACGAACAGCGAACGAGAATAGCGGAATAAAAAAAAATACACTGAGCAAAGCTCGGTCATCTAAGTACTATGCTCTAAACTACATATTATTTTAAGAAATCGTTTCACTGTAACGGTGAATTTAATCTACATGTGGTGAATGACGTAGAGAAATAAAGAACAAAAACTAATCTTTCCCTCCTCTGAATCAGACTTGCGGCAATGCCCTCGCATTTCGCAATAGAGTCGCGTATTGTTCAAGAGGCAGCCCTGTCTGTCTGGGTTTGCAGGGATTTCCTTTGTAAACAGCAGACACTAATGCTGTGAATGCATTGTCCTATAAAGGAACTACCTCATACACCAGAACAATTTCCTATAAATTCGTTGTAGCCAAATATTCATCTCGGCAGAATTTGCCAGAATCCGTTTCTGGCAAATTCTCCAGTCGTTGGAACCTAAACGAAACCTCATCTGGCGAACTAAATTTGAACACCCATTCACAATTTATTTTAACAAAAACTCAAATCCCTACCGTAATTCAAATTGGATCATGAGACGAGAAATTACCTTAATTTAAGGAAAATATACAATGTTAAGAGTGCTTACAAAATGGTAACGTCGGGGGGTAGAAAAAAGGAAATATGCGAAATTGGTAAACGAGGGGAATATTATGAGGTTCGCGATTTATGGCAAGGGAACGATTACACCTGCGTAGCAGATTTTGAAGGCGCGCTTTCTTTTACATTTATTTGTACTCTTTCTTATGTAATTGGAAAATTGTTGCCAAGAATAGCAATACATCTGCTGCCATCGTTAATTACGTTTGACATAAGCGACCCATGAGAAGAACTTTTGCGGTACAATATAATTATCATCAAAAGCATTTATTTAAATTATTGTTAAACAACTTGAAAACGAGGTGATTTAATAATATTCCTGCTAATATTACTATTACTACGATATCCATGCTAATATTACTGTCTATCTGTTACGTTTTCAATGAATGACCAATTTCAATGAAATTCCGCATGGAGATAGTTTGATTCTTGAGGAAGAACACCGCTACTCTTTAGTGCGATAACTGACATACACGCGGGCGGTGCCACAGGAGGACGCTAGTAGTGTAATATATTTCAAAACTAATACAAAATAATAGAGGTGGACTACGTCAAATATGGGATGCACGAGTTACAAAATCTTGCTAATTAAATATTGCAAAAAACAATTTTTTGCAACATTTTTTAGCAATATTTATGTTGTTTGTAGTTTTTTAAAATATTTTATTTTCCAAACTACTTTCAGCCCTAGTTTAATACTTTCACGTTCCATGATATATATTGGATATTAATTTACATAAGTGATCCGTATCCCTTATTTCAATGTACCTGTTGGTTATCACAACAATAACCACACTGGCAACAAATATCCTGATTTTTTACTGTTACGCAGAGTATCCCTTCCTCACGTCAGATAATAAGGGATATATAAATAATCTGTTTCTTTCAGTACATATCCGTAACTCAATACAACACTGTATACGCTTTTCAGTAGGTTGAAAGTTCTTCGCCCCAGCCTTTGACGTTTAGGGTGTCTTTAATCCAAAATGAAATCTTTTGTAAAATTGATGACAAAAAGCGATTTGTTGAGAGCAGAATTAAACAGATCCCTCAAAAAAAGTCAAACCTTGTTGATTGGTTGGTTGGTTTGCCCATGCCTTGCAAGGTTTGACAACTATTTGTTATAGATCGCTCGTAAACAGTAATAGTAAAAATCAATTCGTATTGGATTCACTCATTTTTGATGCAAACGGCCAAGATTGAATGTTACCACTATATGCCTAAAAGTTAGTTCTATTAGAATTACGAATACATTATTGTCATTGATATTATAAACTCAGTGCAAGCTTACAGTTTATCGACATTAAAATTAATTCATAAAAACTAAATCAAAACAATAACATTTGGATGTGACAAAACAACTCTCAACTCGTATTAGGTGAATCATATAAATTTACGAGCGATCCGGGATAGACCCCACAATAATGTGTCCGTAAGGGTCATGTTTTAATTAAATAGGACTTTTCAAGAGTTTGTTATGTAATGTCCAGTTTTATTGAGTAAGAAAAGTGCTGAAATGTTCCCCATGTGTATCCCCATGTTCACATGGGGAGTCCATTATAAAAATGACCATCAGTTTATTAATGTGGCTCATGCTGACCTATCACACGGGTGACAATGCAATTACGTGAAAAAGTGTTTTTGCTTTTTGCGGACATATTAAGGTACGTTATATTTGAAAATGTATGTACGAATTAGTGATTAAATTGGTAAATAGATGGTGGTAAATACTTGGTGCATGGATGTTTTAAAGTAAGGTTAAGATATGTTTTTAGCAATATACTCACAACTATTACTAGAACACACTACTAAATTCACATAATAGCAGTTCTTAACTACGTGGTGGTGACATTAAACTTATGAAGGCTAGAATTTTTTTATCAACTTCGATTGCCTGCGATCATTTGCCATTATTCAAACGTTTATGCTCAATTATATTCTTTAAAAAAATGTGTTCAATCCATTTCTTTTCTCTTTTAATTATAAATCCAGTAACTAATATTCAAATCTGAACATGAACTGCTTGAATCAAATGGAACGTCAGATGAGTGCAACCGTGGTGCAAGTCGGAGCATTCACGGAGAGTGCGTTAGTTTATGCCATCGGCTTAACTTTCGGTGCTAATTGAATCTGCACGTACTCTCATCGTACAGAGCATTGTTGATACTGACGGCCCGTAATTGGTTTGGCGGTAAAATAATTTGGATGTTATTCATTTATCAATTGCTTGTTTTTGAAGTTTGTACTTGGATGGGCAGCTCTCGTTCCGTTTATAGCTATTGTTTGCGATTAATCAACTCTATAAATAAAGCTAGTAGCGAAGTCATCACGGAGGTAACATACAAATAAAGGAACGGAAATCCTACACATATATATATCGCTCTCTGTAATAAACATTCAATATACAAACCAGTAACATCATATCGAATATGTCCAAATCTATTTATAAAGACGGTTGATCTATCCAAAAAGGATGTCGTACAATGTGCTGCTCCTTACATAACATATTTCAGTCTCTCTATTTCACATTGGGAAAACACACGAACTTGATATAAACAGTACAATCAAAACAAAACGATTCATTGCGGTGAACATCTGACGGCAACATAAAGGAGACCCGAGATCGGAGATAACTGATGGACAAGGAGTAAATTAACTACGGGTGAATTCGGCATTTCTTCGTCTTTTATCTGACTAACAGTCTTAGAAAATGGCATCTAATTTAATGTCTCTTTTATTAATTTTGCATTTATACTTATAATAATTCATCATCTTCCTAGCTTTTGTTAATCCTAAGATTATTTGAGTCCAGCTACTAGTTCAACCGGTTTTACCTGAATATCAGTTTTTGCACTGAGCGACTGACATCGGACTTTCGCAACCCTGAGGGTTAACTGAATTGGAAGGTTGAAATGTGAATGTCAGTATATTTAAGGTCACTGACTTCTTAATAACGATGCATTGGCAATCGTAGGTTTTTTTTTTTTTTTTTTTATTTATTTATTCAAAATCATATACACATTCTACATGCTCAAGTCTGCCAAACTGTAAGACAGTTTGTCGGCAGAAGTTCTCGCTTAAATCTACATAATATAGTGTATTGAGATACAAAATTGGTTTTAATTTAAAAAACTGTACCAAGAACATTGGTTAACCATGTCTACAAAGCCAGTAACGGGTAAAAAGTAAACAAAGAGAGAATATCACCCATTAGTTAGGGACATAACGAAAGGTAATATTTGTGAAGTTCATTTTTAAAGTAATTTTTTGAATGTACCCTTTTTATTAGATCTGAAGGCAATTCATTTAATAAAAATGGTACTACATATCTCCTTGTTCGTTTACCATAGTAATTCTTAGTTTTCGGAACCACAAGTTTCCTTTTTTTGGCTAAACGGGTTGGGTACACATGTTCTCGTTGAATTTTATGCTCTTGGTTATAAAATTGTGTAACTAAAATATTTAATTTAACTTTAAGACGGACCGGAAGTAACTGACAGATTTTAAATAATTTAACGTGATCCTTATCTAAGCCTTGTTTTGTTTTTTTATCAACTAGTAATTTAAGTAGTCTTATCTGCAAATCGTGAATTCTATTTAGATGTGTTGGAAATGTAAGTCCATATGTCCCCAAACCGTACTCGATATTTGAGTCTGCCAAGGCATAATACAGGGTATACATCAATTTTCTACTAACAACATACTGCAAATTTTTTAATTTCCCTAAGATGGAACGAAGTTTATTACAAACGTTGCTTACATGTAGGTTCCATGTGAATGTATCATCCACCACCAGCCCTAGGTATTTATAAGAAGTGACTCTCTCCAAACCCAAACACTGACAATGTTGCATATAGTTATGCATACATTCGTAAGTATGGCCTTTTACAGTAATCGAAAATTCTTTTTGTTTATGATAAGGGGAGTGTATAGTCATGTACTTAGTTTTATTAACATTTATTATGATACCATTGTCATGAGCCCACTGTACCAACCTATTAAAGTCATTTTGCATGGTTTCTTGTATGACATTGATGTTTTTATGGCTATAGACTAAACATGTGTCATCGGCATACATAAACGCCTTACATTTTTTTAGTACATTAGACATACTATTGACATGTAATATGTATCCCAACGGGCCAAAAACAGATCCAGTAGGAACTCCAAATTTTATAGCACCCTCTATACTCTCAGTGCCACTGACACAAACTTTGAGCGACCTGTTTTCAAGGTATTTACCGAACCATGCGTTCATTGGGCCTCTTATCCCACATTCGTACATGGCTTGCAACAAGCCACCGTGATCCAGGGTATCGAATGCCTTTTTAAAATCAATATAAATAACCATAACTATTTTCCCTTCATCTAAATTCCTATTGACTTCGTCTGTAAATTTTTCCAATGCAGTGCTAGTACTTCTATTAAATCTAAACCCGTGTTGAACATCATTTAATATATTGTTATTCTCTAGAAAGGAAGTAATCTGCTTAACTATAACCTTTTCCACTATTTTGTTTACCGTATTAAGGATTGCAATAGGTCTGTAATTACTATAATCTTGATGAGATCCCGATTTATATATTGGTCGAACTAAAGATTTTTTTAGTTCGTCCGGATATTGAGAATTTTTAACACAACTATTAATAAAAACAGCTAAAACTGGACTAATTTGATCTTTAATTTGTTTTATATCCTGAATTCTGATCCCATCGGATCCCGGTGACTTGTTGCAGTCCAGTTTTTCTATAACAGATTTCACATCTTCTGGTTGTACTTTTTTAAATCGAAAACTAACATCAGAATACTGAACATAGCTTTTTCTATCTAAAAATTTTTTTTGACATTTATGTTTTATCCTATCAATTTCGGATGTAAAAGTTTCACAAAATTTATTACAAACAGTTTGCAAATTTTCATTCTTTAACATATATTTTTCTATAACCCAATCTACCCCTGTCTTAGATCTCCCAAGCCAATTATTTATATTACTCCATATCTTTCTTAGATCTCCTTTACAACTAGTAATTGTTTCACTTCTACTTTTATTTTTAGCCTTATCTACAAGCCTCTGTGTCTTGTTTCTGAATCTAGTATACAGTAATCGCTTATTAGTATTTTTAGGATCGTTTTTCCACTGCTTAAATAGCCTGTCTTTTTCTTCTAAAAGAAGGCGCAGTTTGTTCGTAACCCACGACTGTGTTTCCCGTTTGCAGTAAGTTGTCTTTTTTTTAATAGAATTCTTATAAATATCACTAAAAATTTCGTATATTTTCATATATAGTTGATTAGGATCCTGTATTTGCAATAACAATGACCAATCAGTATTATTAAGTTTCTCCCTAATGGTCTGGTTATCGTATCTTATTTTACCGACACTGTTAACATTTATTTGTTTATCAATTGAAACTGAGATACCTGTTACGTAATGATCGGCTATGCGGCTCGTGAGTGTATACGCGCAGACATCGCGCGCCTCGCCACTTGCATTCCGCATGAAGACGTGGTCGATGCACGACGCCACTCTGCGCTGTCCGACCACCGCCTCGCGAGTAATATCTTGATAGCCACACTGAAGTCCTAAGCTTGCTAAACAATTTAAATACCTGTTTGCTGTTAGGTCCAATCCATTTTCCAATAAATCAATGTTACAGTCGCCTACCAATATAAAGTCAGTGTTTGTTGGTAACGCTCCAATAGTGTCTTTTAGTTCTTTAGTGAAGATACGTTTATTTGTGCTCGGGGGTCTATATAATACTAACAAATAAGTCGAATATGTGTTTTTGATAAGTTGCCCACATATCAGCTCAAATGTCGGGGTAATACGACATTGTTCTGGGGTGTACTGTAGATTATTGTTTACATAAACAAGTATCCCACCACCTCGTTTTTTTTCTCGGGTTAGCGAGTACACATTAAATCCATCTATTGCATACAAGGACACTTCATCTCCCCTAATATTAACTTCTGTGAGACAAAGTACGTCTATCGCATTCATTACGCCTTGTAACATAACTAATAATTGATTAAAATGCTTTCTAATGGAACAGATATTGATACTGATTATTTGTAACTTAGTTTCTGTTGTATTTAAATATTTGCACCATTCCTTGATTTCTGTGAATTTTATGTAATCAATATCAAGCGGTAGAAATTGTTGGATGTGTTGTTCCGCCATTGTGATATACTATTAATTGGTTAGTAACGTAGCACAACATTAACATACCCATTCTCCAAATACGCCTATATTACTCTTTGCCTTTTTGAAGGTAGGTTTCGATATCACTTTCAAAGCGTATGTGATGTATCTTCTTTTCGTGATCATCTTTTTTAATTAAAATTTTTGAATTCTGTATCCATATATATTTATAAGTACCCCTTAGTTTTGTCTTTGTAGCCCAGAATAGTTGTTTAATTTGGTGTGTAATGTGTTCATTTATAAAGATACGTGAAGTGTCATTATTTCCGTAGATCATGTCATTTGTAAGTTGGGATTTTCGGCATTTAAGCCACTCCGCTCTTGCAGTTTTAGTACGCAGCGTCACAATCACAGGCCGGACAGCTTTTTTTTCGGAACCTACCCTCCACGCATTTTCGATCTCCGACTTATTTACCTTCAAAACTTCCGCGCACTTTTTGACTACTTCATTTATCTTTTCACCTTCTTGCGATGTTAAATTTATTAGTTCAATATTTCTATCCAATTCCTTTTGCTCCAAGTACCCTACTCTTTCCTCTAGTGCTTTATTGCACTTGTCTAGATTTATATTTCGCTGAATCAAATCTTTGTATCTATTTTCCATTTTTTTATTAAAATCTATAGTTTCTTTTTTAAATATTTCCATTTCATCATACTGGGACGCAAGGTAAGTTAAAGTGTTCTCAAAATCAATGTGATTTTTTTTCAATTCACCCACTTGTACCTTGATGTCGGATACATCCTTTTGCAGCAATAGAAAGCGTGAGTCTTGTTCTTCTTTCATTGTCTTAAGAAGACTGTTCATTGCTTTGACCTCTTTTTGAACAGATTTCATTGTCTGCAGGGTATATTCAGGGGAGCTACAAGCGGTCTTGTACCGTCTGGGTTCATGCGAAATTGATGAATCACTGTCTGATTCCTCGTTACGTTTCTTCTTACCCTGTCGTGGTTCAACCCATTTCGTTATGGGTGTTTGCTTACTTTTGACATCCGAAGCAGATCTGTCTGTAGATAGAACTTCTGTCTCTGCAGTTTTAGGAGGGGTCCTAGAAATCTTAGGCATTATTATGCTTCTAAACTCTCGTAACACGTAACACACAGAACAGTAATATTTAACACTTTATTAATAATTTCACTATACAACTATACAAGCGGACAACTCAAGCAACACATCCGTACGCTTACACAGTTAAACGAGAACATTCATCGTAGTAGTCAGTGTCATATCAATAGATGTTTATGAAAACCGAGCCCGACGGCTTAACGTGTTCTCCGAGGCAGGGACGTATTTACTATAATTATTTTGTTGTTTTAATAGCTAGCTAGCTTTTATTCAATAAACATATTATATCCACACATGTTTTCTAGACAAATGTTGCGGATCCTATATGGTCCTTTAACAAAGGTTACTACGGTTATGGAAGGTGACTTATACCCTCGTTAAAGATTTTAATTACTTCAGTCTTAATTAAACTTATGATTTAGAAAGTAGTAGCTTTATTGATATTACAAATATTAAATCTGAGTACCTTACAGATGTATTAGACGTGTTAAAATGATTTCACATAAAAATAGTAGTAACTAAAACCCAACTACGATAAAAACCGCTGAAAAAAAAAACGCTGAAAAAGTATGAAACAAGTTGGAAAAGCCGTAGTCGCACGTTATATAGAAACGTTCCATAACACTTAACGCGTGACTACATTGTTTATTACCGTAGTTGGGTTTTAGTTATTACTTTTTTTATTTAAAGTGTTTTGGTGACGTTATAATTTTAATATCACAATTATCGAATAAATACAGACAAAGTCACGAGCAAATGCTAATAATATATATATATATTTGAAATGTAGAAGTAACGCCCTTTCCGATGATACCAAACACGGCATATTTATCTCGAATTTATTTTTTAAAACAGTACTTTATGACCGCTAGAGGGCGCCACATGTGGTTCCGTGACACGTCATATAATAACCTGTAACCAGCGGACGATCAATACGTTTCTAACGATACCTCATTTGCCCAGTTCCAATAAGTAGTTGAGGAGCTATGAGGGAACAAATGAACATACATACATAAATAGCCTGTCAAAATCCCTCCTTTAAATAACCCTCTTTTGGCTTTGCCGTAGTCGGGTAAATGTACGGCTATGTTTCATTACTTCATTACATTCTCACCGCCATTTTCACTTTCTGTAATCTTTTAGTTACTTGTATTGTCTTATTTTGAGATTATAATTAACCATTGCTACATTCAAAAGACTTAAAATATAAATATTTCTAGAAATAAATTAGCAAGATGTATCAAAGAAAATGACTCCCTTTTATTTTTACCTCATTAACGTATCTTGACGACTTATCCTCCGGCTGATCTCCCCGAAGCTATATAAAGGCAATATCGTACATTTATATAATCACTCTTATTTTCATCTCGTGGGATGAGTCTATAATCATTAACGTATTATGAAAATATCAAGATTGAGCATGTGAGGTACAAATACAGGAATATTACATTTACGCTCCTTGTGATCAGACCCTACTTGTAATAGAAATGACTACAGTTACAGAGTACATATACTAAGCTAGCTAAACCCCGCGGTGTTACCCGTGGTAGAACAATAACCCGTTACCAGTTTGTTAAATAACATTTCGCTGTAGATGATTTTCAAGATGACCTACGAGACTTTATTCTTTTATTATATGTTCTAGTCAGGATAGCATTATAAAACCAAAGTTTTAGTATTAGTAAATCCTTACAGATTGACAATATTATCTTCAAGTTGACTTATGTCAAGTTCAAGTTTAGACTCTCGGGACCGGAAACTACTAAACTTATAATAAATTTTTAGTTCTAGGTAGTCCACCTAGAACACCGACCGAATGGTACCTGCGCAAAATCTCCTAGCCTAAGTTCACGAAAAGCAATTTTCAATATTTTCATGGATTTAATTTTATTTTTACATTTGTGTCCACAAAGAGTATCTACGTCTCAGTAGCCTAGTGCTGGAATGCATTAAGTTACTAGTACGCGACATTATTACATATATATATGTCTTGTCAAAAATCTCTTGCACGCAAATTGTTAATATTTAATACCATAATTTATTCCCATGTCCCGAATGAACAGTATTCCTTAACCTTACTTCGTTCATTTCAAGCCTTTGTAAATACGATCCACCATATTTTCTGCGAAATAGCTATAACAAACAGTGGGGCATAATGGCGGACATCACAGTGTTATCTCGGGGTTTCCCATCTCACGCAAACCTTGAGGGGAATATTGGTATAAGTTACAAAAAGTGGCGAGCTTAAATAATGACATTCTTAAGAGGTGAAAAAGAAAGTAAAGTATAACATCTAAATATATGAGTACGTATTTGATGTCTTGGCTTTTTATACATAAATAAATTAATAACTTACTATATCTCATTTTTTTTAACTGCTTTGGCTTTTTGAAGTGGTAGTGTATGCGACTGCTGTGCTTGAGGTCTCGGGTTCGATTCCCGGATCGGACCACATGTTTGTATGATCTGCAAATATTTGTTTCAGAATTTGGCTGTTGTCTATGTATAATATTGGGACTGGGACCGAGACCGGAGGCCCAATAATGCAGAAACATCACTAGGCCGTCATAGTGTGGGTCACCATGCTGCATTGTTGCATTCGCAATGAGTATGGTGACCGCCGCTCTTGGATTCTGCTTATGCTTTCCATCAGACAGAGTAGAGCCATTTTAGGAAGGCCCATACATAAAAAAAGTGTATGTATTTACAAAAAGTATAAATGTATTAATATCAGTTGTTTAGTATCCATAAAACAAACTGCTTGGTTGGGTCTAGATGGCGTTTTGTGTTAGATGTCCGTTTTTTTATTTCTAATGAACCCCGCGGTGTTACCCGCGGTTATTGTTGTACCGCAAGTAACGCCGTGGGACAAAGTTAGTCTAAAAAAAGTAGCCTAAGTTACTCCCTGGATCATCAGCTACCTGCCAGTGAAAGTCCCGTCAAAATCCGTCCAGCCGTTCCAGAGATTACCCGGAACAGACAGACAGACAGACAGATAGACAGACAGACAAAAAAATTTTTAGCTACATTTTTGGTATATGTATCGTGTATACATACATATGCTGTAGCATTTGTTTTTCTTAATTTGATTTAATTGTAGTTGTATCAACAAGAAGGTGAGCACAGCGCCCTCACGGCGTGTTACGCCCTTGCTAGTGGATCGACTGGCCGAACAGTTCATCCAAGAGGCACCAGATGGCGTTATTCTGCACTGCGTCATACAAATCATTGTTGACAGTTCGCATCTTTCAAAATTTAAGAATAACCTTTTTTTAGTATTAAGTGATATGCAATTGTTCACTTCGCGAAATGGTGTCTTTATATTAGAATATATCGGAGTGAGTGGTGCTCATGTTTAGCTGAAAAAGTGGTGGGAGATTCTCGAACATTCGTTTCTAAGCCTATATAAGCGAGGATTTTGTGAATCACGGGTTGACTGTCTTCAGCTCTCTGACCTCTGTGTGATTATCCTGCCAAAAGCCTCGTGATTGTTGTTCGCTGTGAATAGTGAAACGCTGCTGTAATCTTCAATTCCCCGTCTGAGGTAAAAATCAAATATAACCTATAAATTAATCTTAACCATGTCTTTATTTCTTTGAATGTGTGTCTAGGAGATGTATTTTCTGTGTAGGGTTCATGGTTCCGGACAGAACCAGTAGATTAAGGAGCACACATCCTGGGTTGTGTGGATAAATCCCGCCAGGGATATCTTCTGAGGCAGTCCGCAGCTCACCACCTAGCTCGCTTCCGGGTCCAGAGGATTCCTCACTAGGCCACATATAATAGAAAGTATCTATTTTATTTTTTTTCACCCACATAAGGTGTTACAATTTTTAACTGATTTCAAGATCGTCATTAGAAGCCCTAATAGACCCTCGCCTGAGGTCTAAAAGGGGTTGGAAGTTCATCGGGGTGTCTGTCTGCAGTGCAGCGGCACCGAAGAGTGTTTTTTACTGTAGAATATTTTTTTTTTTTAAGCTAGTGACAACCCACTTGTGTAATAATTATAAGTTACTAGTTAATCTTGTTACCTGTACTTTTTAACTTATTTTGTGAATATATGAATGCATCACTGAGGCGTATTCGTTTCTTCTGAAGAGCACCCTGGATATCCCAAACACACATCCACACACACATTACTTTTTTTAACTTTTTATTTTTTTTCTTTGTCTAAATTTATTTTTTATTTACAATCAATTTTCTTTTAACGGCGCCCTGGGATCTCATGGTCTACGGCTGACAAGTCGGTGAGGTGACTGCCTGACAGGTTCAGGGGTTACAATGCATTGATTAAAAAGCTGTTATTTTAATATTACAAACAGACACTCCAATTTTATTTATTTGTATAGATGTCAAATATGTGATGCATTTAGTTCGTAGTAATCATATTTCTAATAATGTCTACTGGTTTATTATTAGTTAGTTTTAAAATCCAAACATATAACTCATATATTTTATAGTTCACATTAGACAGTTTGTCTAAATTTAAATATCAGCATTATTTGTGTCACACCTAGGCAGCGTTTAGTCCAATCGTTAATGCTTTGGTACAGAAACAATAAACGCAATGTCCAATTACGTTCAAACTTAGGTGTCGTATCCCGGAGACCAAGGGTCGGAGACGTCACGCGAACCGTAATGAAACCACCACCTGAAACTTAAGTTACAAAATCAGAGCGGATTTTTGAAAATGTTTATTTAAATACATCCTGTTTAATTGTTCTTGTAACCATACTTTACAAAACAACAAAATCTTCGTTTTTGTTGTTTTGTAAAGTATGGTTTTAAAATAAATTCATATGGAAAAATATTCAAGTAGGAAAAAATTATAGCGCATATAAATTTTATTACTTCTTGTTTTTTTACGGAGAAATGCCTCTTACTGCCCTGATTTACACAAAACTGTATGTATTACATCTTTAGATTTGTCTGGAACCACTTACTTTCCTAACAATTTGTTGGTAGATGTGCCACAGTTTCATACTTTTGCAGCTATCATTGTTGCCGTTTCGATTAAGTTTTTGCATTGTATTAAGTTCCAAATAAACGCTTTATTTATAAAATAAGTAAGCGTAACAAAAGAAGAAAGATAATAAAATCCTCAGGACTGTACGCTTATTTTTAATATAAGGTATGTAAAATAAATAAAATATCTAATAATATTTTATTTTAATTTACTACAAAAAAAAATGTAAAATCAGTAATCCTATAAATTGTACCACACTACAATGAGGCGAGGTGTCCCGCACAGAATCTGACGGACAATAGGGATAGAAATAGGGACGGTGGCGTGGACACCATTGTCGCCATGTAAAACTAAACGAGGAACATACGGAGCAGAAAATTGTGCGGAAACCTCGCATAGTCCTGAAAGAAAAATGTTCTTATTTTGAATTTATTTAAAAGTTCTAACTTCAAAAAGTGGAGTAAAATTGCATTACGGAGGCATTCATCTCAAATACTCTACTCATATAAGTACACCAACAAAAAAAAAGTTAGTGCCTAAGTCGTCTGTATATTAGGAAACGAAAATCCGGCAGCATCATGGATTTCATCTGTAGAAATAGTGCTCTTATAATACCTGTTTGTTTAAGAATTCTTTTTGTATCTCTAATTTGAACTGTAATGGAATAAGTTGTCAATCATTTTAATTCTAAAAGATTTAGCATGTTGAAGAACTTCGGTATGTAAATATTTAATTGCTTATAAGTTTAAGTGTTAAAAAAACAACCAGCCAGTAACGAAAGTATCAACTGCTCATAAAAAAAAAAGTTTCATCTTGACTGATTTTACGATTATGATTTAAAGTGGTAATCGTTGCTCTTTACTTAACTGGACATAATAACCGCCCGTGTGTCATCAAAAGCATTTATATCAGAGAAACATGCTATGAATTTTGATAGTGTGAACGGAGTGTAAAATTGCATTTAGCTGTACACCCTCAAGGGCAACTTTTATATACATCTTATTTAGTACTCTGTGGTACGTTGAATTAGAGTATGGGACGTGTAATGCCTCAGGCTACTCCAGAACTAAATTAATTTTCCCTGTAATTATTTCAAGTGGGTATTCCTTATAACCTTATGAGTTTATGTTATTACATCTATACAAATAAATAAAATTGGAGTGTCTGTTTGTAATATTAAAATAACCGCTTTTTACTAAATGCATATGTATGTATACACGGTACATATACCAAAAATGTAGCTAAAAAAATTTTTGTCTGTCTGTCTGTCTGTCTGTTTGTTCCGGGTAATCTCTGGAACGGCTGGACGGATTTTGACGGGACTTTCACTGGAAGGTAGCTGATGATCCGGGGAGTAACTTAGGCTACTTTTTTTTAGACTAACTTTGTCCCGCGGCGTTGCTCGCGGTACAACAATAACCGCGGGTAACACCGCGGGGTTCAGCTAGTAGGTTATATAAATTGAAGGAACGTGTACAATGAATCTTTGCTCCGATATTAAAACAAAAGAAAACAACTAATGAGTGAATCTTGACAAAGCTAAAATACTTTTTGCTCTGTAGAGCCCTTGGTTAGTAAAGCAACACTCTTAAACACATAAATTCTTCCTATACTTTTTCTTCTCAAACCTACACATTATTAAATCATACAACCATGATACGGTTCTTAGTAGTTACAGTAAAATAAAAGCGTAAAAGTTTTTTAACGCAAATCAGAAGTCTGTTTAAAAGGTTACATCTGTAGTAATTGTATACGAAAATTGTATACTTGTTTCAGAAATTATTTAATTTCACCTCAACAAATACGGACTCACTAACAAAACCATCTTCATATTATGATTCAGCTACTTCCCCCACAGATCGTAAATGCAAACGAAGGGTTGCCATGACAGCGGCAAGGGAATTATGAAACATCTTCAAAGCATTTATACATACTATAATTGTTATCGTTCGTGCATGAACAGCTGTGAAGTTGAAAAGGTCGATGTCCTCATTAGTGATTTAATTATGAGTGTTTTGGCAAATTATTTACCAGAGTTTTGTTTTAAAATATCTGCTGAAAATATTAGCAAATGTCGAAGGTATTTTCTCCCTGATTTCCTGAAAATATTGCATTATTTACCGTAATTAATAATATTTATAAAAGAAAGGGTTTTGGTCACATCTAAAGAAGATTACCAAACAAAAAGACACCGGCCATCAAACGTGGTTTAAGCATTTCTTCTTTAAAAAAATGAGTAACTTCCACGAAAGTTATTATTCCTATTCATATAGTTTTGGTTATACGATCTGAGGTTTTGATCTCTCTATCCCAGTCACAGCACAGCACTAAGCCTAAGTTTATTTTTACATTTATTCCCAATCATCTTCGGCATCGGCATCTAAAATAGCCACACTCATAATTTTTTGGTAAAATCTCAAATTAATATTTATTTATTTATGTGTATTATTTAAATTCCACCACCACTTTCTTCTTACTCTCTAGAAGCACATCCATTATTAGAGATACTTAAAGCTATATGGCTCTACAAATTAAGAAGCTTTCGGTAATGAGACGGCCAATTCTATCAATCGGCAAATTGCTTTGGGCCTCAGAGGCGTCTGATTGGACAGGTAATGAAGCTATCGTCGGCTTGGAATAACTTACGTGATGTTTGCTCGGGATTAAACTAGAGTATTGGTTGTGGAGATGTGGATTAGTTATTTACTTGTGATAAATATATGAAAGTAATTATTTTGAAACAACAGTGCATAATTGCATAGTTAAAAAAATGCTATATACAATTAAATTATTTGACTTTGATGACTATATAAAAGTAAATGTAACAACTTTCTGGCACTTCTTTTATAATACTCATGCTACTTATAAGCTTATAATAATCAATGTCATCACTACACCTCCTATGAATCAAGGCTGCAATATGATAAAATTCAGTGCACGTAGAAGGTCTTGGATGTTTTATTTTTGTTCAAGTTGAACCATGGTAAAATTGACTCTCCCGAGCTGTTAGGAATGGTCAATATTTGCATTCCTCGCGTTGGAAGTCTATTGGTCAACCGGACCATGTTTGCCCTGCCCCACTACCGCACCAACATAGGTCAATCCTAGATATTTTTACTGGTTTTTTGGCTACAGTTATTTCCAAACTTAGAGAGTTGAAAAATATTAATTTTATATAATTTTAGATTTTGAATGCGTCTTTAACTACCAAATACGTTAATTAGCTTTAGTTTTAAATGCATGTGAGATTCACATCCAGTACATGTAAATCGGAACCAAAAATGTGATGTCTATAATCATCTAAGTATGTAAGTGAGATTTTACATCGGTTTTGTGAATTATAATAAAAAAAATACATTTTTAGATTAAATTTGACTCTAGCTCGTAGTTTAAAATATACACTAAATTGGGTCATTTTTAGATTAAATTTGACTCTAGCTCGTAGTTTAAAATATACACTAAGTTGGGTCTTGGCCCGCCAGGCATGGTCACCTCGTCGGGTCGGAAGGTCCTCCCACTGTGTTGGAACACCCGTTCCTCCATTAACACGATAGTTTGTACCGTGTTAAGGTGAACTATATGTATTCATGAATAAATAAGTATGTTTATCAGCAGGCAAGCTACAGTACAGGCTTTGCCGAGTTTGGGGTCAGATTGCCTTTATGCTCCCAAATTGACTCTGCCCCGCCTGATGGAAAGCACAAGCAGAATCAAATTATTATGTGAGATGTGTGTGTAAGGATATTAACATTTTATCATAGTTACTGATTATAGTTGTATAATATAGTTATATAGATAATTTATTTAAGATAGCTACTAAATAAGTTACACATGTATTTACTACGTAATGTCACAGAATAACTAATACTTACGGTAATGTGCACCAACCTGCAGCAGTACAGTACAGATTAAAACAACGTTCATTTTCCCTAAGGTCTATTCAGCGTTTTTAGGGTTCTGTACCTAAAGGGTAAAAACAAAACCCTATTTCCAAGACTCCGCTGTTCGTCTGTCTGTTCTTCCGTCTGTCTGCCACCAGGCTGTATCTAATGAACCGTGATAGCTAGATAGTTGAAATTTTCACAGATGATGTATTTCTGTTGCCGCTATAATAACAAATACTAAAAACAGAGCAAAAAAGGGGTCTCCCCTACAACAAATGTGATTTTTTTGTAATTTTTTGAAATATTGACAATATTTAGTTATATATTACACTTTAAAAATAAATAATTAAGTTCATCATCACTTCAGCCCACTGACGTCCACTGCTGGACATAAGCCTCCTTCATGGCGCGCCATTTCTCTCGGTCCTCTGCCTTGCGCATACAGCTGCTCTGACATGATATGATAAAATAATTAAGTTAAAAGTAAATAAATATTTAGGGGGCTCCCATACAAAAAACTTGATATTTTGTCGCTTTTTTTTTCTAACCCTACAAAACCTATAGTCTAATGATGTATAGACAATGGTATGGAACACTTCGTGTGCGAGCGAGTCCGACTGGCACTCGGTTTTTCCGTAGTCACTTGCTAATAAGAGCCGAAATACAAACTTTTAGTTTGAACTTGCAAAGAATAATACAAAATTTACATCTACGTAAACATCAAAGTTAATAAGTCTTAAAACTTTTAGTATAGTTAAAGTATGATTCATTTTTAATGAAATATGGTTTTATTACTTAGCCAAATCATTTCTTTATCAAACTTCTAAACGCCAAAATTCAGTAGAAACCTTCTAATCATACATTAACTCGATGTCGCATAAACGTTGACATGGGCTTCTAGAATTTTTTTTTTAGAGGGATTAACATAGATTGGACGATTCCGTCCAGCCGTCGTATCCAATCGATTATCACACTAATATTATAAAGTCGAAAGTTTGTGAGTGTGTATGTTTGTTACTTCTTCGCGGGCAAACGGCTGGACCCATTCGGATAAAATTTGGTATACAGGAAGCTGACACCCTGGGTTAACAACTAGGCTACTTTTATAAATATATTATTTCCTACTATGAGAATAACACTTAGACTACTATTTGATGTGAAAACCGACTTATTCGATGTGTAATACACGCGAGTGGAACCGCGGGCATCAGCTAGTTTTTAATAAAAGCTTTGATACCTAAATTTATTAGTATAAAAGTATAAAATTGCCTAATCAGGTTTCTGAAATGACAACTAAACATGATTTCCACCTTCTACATTTTTAGGTGTTAATAGCTTTCTTTCTCAGTTTCATCTGTTTCACCACAAGCCAGATTCTTGTGGCAAATCTTGGTGGAAACCTATGTCCAGCGGTGGACGAATTTTTACTGAGATGGTGATGATGTTTCTCTGTAGGTAGTTGATTGATTTTAAAATCGGAGGCAATTTTTTTTCCAAGTTGTCATGAACATCTATGGCAATTGTTATTGGGAAGTCAGTGCCCTCAAATATACTGATAACTAGTTCAAACTTCAAATTCGGTTCACTCTTAGGGTTTCGGAGTTCCGATGCGAGTCGCTCCGTGAAAAAAGTGACATTCAGGTAAAACTGGTTGAACTAGTAGCCGACCCCAAATAATCTTGGTAATAATAAAGGCTAGGAAGATGATGATTACTAGTATAGTGTTTTACACTGGAATTATAGACCATTACTTCCCTTGAAGATTGTCCCGTGCCCTAAAACTGACTTCTAAGAAACACACCAGTGATAAAAACCATACCGTCTTTATCTCCTACAAATAACATTAACGGTACCTATTTTTCTCATCTACATAACAAATAATATCGCGTAAATAGGGTTCCAAACACGTACACAGATGTCGCTTCCCTCTCTACCGGCATAAACCATATGTCGTTCCTACGACGCCCGTGGGAAATGATCGGCTAGTCTCGTTATAGCCTCGACTGCAACATTGCCTACGAGTTGTATGTTACATACTTATAAATTCCACACCTAAATTTGATCTGCGTGAGGTTATCACCGGCTCCTAAAAAATGACCATGTTGTCTCATTGTTTTCATTCGTTCCTCTCTTAACATGGCCCCCTTAAAGGTGAAATTTTCAAAAATCCCTTCTTATGGTTGCCTACAACATGATATAACGCTTTTTAATATCACGCTAAGGGCAATAGGAGAAGCAAATTACATTACACGGGACAGCTAGTTTTATATATTGACTACAATTTGGATCACAACTGCAATGCTCTATCCCGACACACATGCTATCATGGTTGGGCTATTATAGGGCAGATTAAACGAATGCACCTCAGTAGTGGATCCCATGGCGACGAGGCATGGATGCAAGGCTATAGGCATAAGCTATTGATGGTTCATTTATGATAAAATACATGAATTGAAACCCAACTTTATAAACTACACTGAAAATACTGTTTTTTCTGTGTTTTAGTAGCAAGTTATCGTTAATTAAGATCAGAGAACAATAATAGCTAGTAAACAAAGAAGGCGTTTCAATATTTAAACGTATTTACTTTTAATTTAAGGCACCCAGTCATTAAAGCGAGGGTAGGCTTCATCGAAGATTATTTTATCGTTTAGGCCGTTTAGGGCGTTATTAAGACTATCGATATAGAAAAGACATTTAAATTTGCCTTGTGTAAAACATCTTTGAAAAGACCTTTGTTTCGCTTTACTTCATATTAGGTATTTATTTTAACGCTGTGAGGTAATATAATGTTAATAAAGTCCAATCTTATTCATAAAATATACCCGTCCAAAAAAAAATTTTTTCCATACAATTTTAATGAATGAAAACTTCACTGTATATATGTCTTTTTAGTTATTTTAAAATAGTGTTGATATTTTAGTGTGTGTTAAAAGTAAGACATCTTTGAGAGCCAGAATTGAAGTCAGTAATCAATGCCTTACCTTTTTTAAATCACTATCATATTCATACATAGATGAGCTGGTTATACAAATACACAATGTCCGGACTTTTGTTTAAAACTCAAAACTCAGGCCCGAAACTAACCAGTATATAAAGTTTAATAAATAATGTTACTTATCTATGTTAGTGTTATAGAAATAAAATGTGTATATTTTGTTTTGTTTTGTTATAGAACAAACGAACGAACAAAGTAATATATGGATATTACTTAGTATACCCAGAAGATTTGGAGCAAAACCACTATGACAGATTATAACTAGGGAACTTAAAAAAACACTTTTGGAAGTAGCCGAACAGAGGTTGAAAATATTTTGTCCACTTTGCAAATTAAAGCGGTTTATATCAAAAAAATGAAATATGATCTTAAAAGTAACCTGTATTCAAAATTCACTATTAACTGTGTTACAGATCGGTATGTTATTAAAAGGTGTGTCCAAAACTTTAACTTATTTGTATTTTATATAACTTACTAAATCTTATAGTTTTAAAGTAAAGCGACTGAGAACAGATGGGCGGGTTAAAGACGGTCCTAAAAGAATACTCTCCATGCTCATGCTTTCCATCAGGCAGAGTCACTTTGGCAGCCTCATACATAAAAAAACTTTCCATTTGTACGTACAGGATCTTAAAAACTAAAATAATGCGAGGTTTAGATTACAAACTACTGCCTCGTTAATCTAGCGGCTAGCGTAGCGACTCCGATCAAGAGGTCTCAGCTTCGATTATTGGGTCCTGCTATTGTTGTGTTTTTCTTACGTGCAACTCACACCCGTGTCTCAGAGAGCACGTTAAGCAATCAGTCCCGGTGTCATGAACACCTACGGCAATCGTTATTGGGAAGTCAGTGATCTCCAAATACGGGCAACTAGTTCCCCTTCAGGGTTGCGGAGGTTCGATATGCCAGACGCTCCGTGGAAAAACTGATGTTGAGGTTTTTTTTTTTTTTTTTACGTGGTGGAATGCATTTACGCACTTCGCTCGCCCCCCGCGGGGGCAGGGGGTTCGCTTCGTGTGGGACTCCTGACCACTTAAGCCTGGCCAGACTACCCACTAAACCACCACGGTGTTCCTCCTTCGCCTAATCCGAGCCACGGGATAGATTGCTCACCGCGACTCGGCTAGGGACGCCCTTGTTGTAGTCGGGCTCGCCTCTGTCGAGGCCCCACCCTCCGGGCCACGTGCCCAGATGGTGGGGCCTGTCCTCCTCGTATGAATGCACCCCAGGAACACAGAGGGGCGCATTCCGCCACTTTAGCATGGGGCGGCAGGTCCCCCGACCCACCGCCCGTGGCCACTCTCATTCGGGGACGCGGGCGAATTGTGCTCGCCGGCGCCCCCTCGCCGCAGGTCTGCGGGGCGGGAGAGTGAGACCAGCTCGCTCCCGCTCCCGCAGAGCCTCTCTCTTGGCCGCCATCACCTCGTCAGCAAACGAGGCGACGGCAGCCCAACACTCTTCGCTGCCGGCCATAGCTGGTGCAACGGCCGACAGCGAGAGGTCCGCACCAACGGTGCTCATGAGGGCCGCCCTTTGTCCGTCCCACGCCTCACACACAGCCAGGGTGTGGTAGGCAGTGTCAGGGTCGCCGCTGGTGCAGTTTCGGCACCGGGGCTCCGACTCGATCCCCACCACTTCCCACAGGTACTTGGCGAAACAGCCATGGCCCGTGAGAAGTTGGGTGAGGTGGTATGTCGGGGCCCCATGACCCCGCTCTACCCACTGACGCAAGACGGGCCGAACGGCCCCCACAAGCAGCGAGCCGCTGCGGGTCGCCCGCAGTCGTTCGGCCCATTCCCGGAAGAGATCATCGCGAGCTGACTGTCTCCAGCGATCGATCTCTTCCGGAGGCGGCCGACCTCCAAGAGCACGCCGCATCAGGGCGCCCTCGTCGTACACCCTCTTGAGGACGCAGGCCTCGAGATCCCAGGGGATGCTACCTGCAATCACGCACGCCGCCTCGTAAGAGACGGTGTGGTACGCCCGAGCAGCCCTCTGCGCGATGGCGCGCTGCGGACGACGCAGCAACGCAATATTCGTCGGGCAGAGGGCCTCCGCCCATATGGGCGCTCCGTAGAGCGCCTTGGAGCGCACCACTCCGTCATAGAGGCGGCGGCAAGCTGACCCTGGGCCTCCGCTGTTGGGCAGCAACCGCGAGAGCATTCCGCCAAATGCCATCAGCTTCGGTGCCAGCTGCCGGAAATGCTCCGCGAACCGCCACCGACCGTCGAGAACGAGCCCGAGGTAATTCAGGCTCTTCCCGACAGCGATGGGGATGCCGCCCACCACGATCGACCTGTCTCGAGGCGGCGTCTGCCGAGGCCCGTGGAAGAAGAGGGCCTCGGACTTTTCGAGGGCGACTTTAAGGCCGAGCGCCCCGATGCGACGCACTACGTGCGCGACGCCTGCCGTCGCAAGGACGGCGGCGTCCCGAAATGTGGGGGCCCGCGCGGTGACTAGGGTGTCGTCAGCGTAACAAAGTACGCCGACTCCCCGAAGATTAGCACCGCGCAGGACCCAATCATACCCGACGTTCCACAGGAGCGGCCCGAGGACCGACCCCTGTGGAACGCCACAAGACATGCCCCTGCGGACCACCCCGTCTTGGACCGGGTAAACTATGACCCGGTCCACGAAGTAATCCGCAAGGACGCGCCTGAGGTACCACGGGACATTGTGGTACCTCAACGCCTCCGCAATAGTTTCCCAGGGGAGGGTGTTGAAGGCGTTCGCTATGTCCAACGATACCGCCAACAACACCTCACCCCTGGAGACCGCTTCATCGACGCCGTCCCGCAGTCGGGATATAGCGTCGAGAGTTGACCTCCCGCGACGGAAGCCGAACTGGCCGTCGCTTAAATTGGGCCCCGCCCCCTCCAGGTGGCCGACGAGACGCGCAGCGAGCACCCGCTCAAAAAGCTTGCACATCTCGTCGAGCAACACGATGGGGCGGTAGGCCGACGGCGATTCGGCTGGGCGCCCGTGCTTTTTGATCAGCACGAGCTTGCCGACTTTCCATCGCCGGGGGACCCTCCCCGACGCCAGGCACTCCGACATGAGGGACAGCGTCTCCTCCTCTAGTGCCGGCATGACTGTGGCAATAACCTTCCCAGGGACTCCGTCCGGGCCCGGGGCGCGATTCCTGGACCGAAGTGATAGTATCGCGGCCCCCAACTCGGCCTCGGACACGGGAGGTATTGCCCCTTCGTCTGCCGGCACCTGACTCGGTGCTGCCATCCGCGGCGGGACCCACTCTCCCCTTGCAGGGAAGAGGGAACTGACCACTCGGTCTAGAAGGCTCGGCTCGAGAGTTCTGGTGAGGGGAGGCGCCCAAGGCCGGAGTTTTTGACTCACAGTCTTGTACGGACGCCCCCACGGATCTCGGTCCAGGCTCGCGAGCCACTCCTTCCAGGCCTCGTCCTTGGCGGCTTTGATCGCCGAGCCGAGGGCCCGACGAGCGGCCAAGTACGCGGCATGCAATTCTTCCTCGCGGGCGAGATCTCTAACGGCCCGCCTTCGGCTGCGGGCGTACTGCCTCTGGGCCGCGTAACTCGCAGTACGCAGCCCGGCTAGGTGGGAACGCCACCAGTACACCTGCCTCCTGGGCGGGATTGGTCTCGCCCTCTGCATCGCCGCGTCGCAGACGCGAGTCAGTGCTCCAGCGAGTCGCTCGCATCTCGCGTCCACGTCCTGGTCGCTGTCGACAGCAGCCCAACGCTCGACGATAGCCGCCTCTTGAGCCAGTTCCCGGTTCAAAGAACCGAGGCGCCACCGCGGACCTTCTCCTGCTAGAGGGCGGTTATTTCCACCCACTTCTCGGGCGGCCGCTGAGTGAGAGACTACGTCGAACCGTATGTAACGATGGTCCGACGCGGTCTCCACATCCTCGACGACTCGCCAATTGCGAGTGCGGCTAGCCAGGGCAGGGCTAGCAAACGATAGGTCTACTATCGAGCTGCCCTGGGGCCGCACAAGCGTGGGAACCGCCCCCCTGTTGAGCAGCACCAAGCCGTGGGACACCGCCCATTCCTCCAAAATCTCCCCCCGGCAGTCGGTCCTCGGAGATCCCCACGCCCGTGAGTGGGCGTTGAAATCCCCGGCTACCACGACCGGAGTGGGGTGCGCATCTGCCAACAGAGCCCCGACCTCCGTGAGCCACTGCTCGAACTCGGCGAGGCTTCTGTTGGGCGAGAAGTACACCCCGATCACTGCAGCGTCGCCCAGCGTGGCGAGGACGCACCCTCGGCCTCTCACTACTCTGTCGAGTTGGTGAGGGCCGGTTCGCTGGGCGACGATAGCCACCAAGCCGCCGCGGTCGCTGACCCAGTTGGGGGCGGTGCGAACGCAGTACGGCTCGGCGACTACCGCCACTGTCGTCTGCCACTGCATCACGGTCTGGGCGAGTAAGTCCTGGGCCGTGGCGCAGTGGTTGACGTTGGCCTGCAGAATGGAGATTTCGTGAGCCATTAAGTATGGGCGGTGTCCATCTCCTCCTCGTGTGACGGCGGCGACAGGGTGGTTGAGGTGGTTTTGGGTTCCACCCCCCCTGTCGCTTTGCGTTTCGCCTGGCCCCTTTTGCGGGAGGCTGCCTGGCACTTGGCAGAGCCAAGCCTGTGGCCGGAGTTTGTACCCTCCGCAGCACAGACGGGACACTTGGGCTCCGCCGAGCAGGTGGCCGCCTTATGCCCCTCCTGTCCGCAGCGGAAGCAGAGTGCGCTGCGGTCGACGTTCGCAGCGCACCTGACCCCTACGTGTCCCGGCTCCAGGCAGCGGAAGCACCGCGCCGGCCTTGGCTCCAAGGTGGTCAGCCTGGCCACCGACCACCCAATGACGATGCGGCGGCCGTCCGTCAGCTTCTTGGCTGCCGCAACCGGACAGCGCAGCCAGGCAGTGCCCTGTCGACCGGGAGGGCGATTTATATCGCCCACCTTGATAGAGGCGACAGGGCAACCTCCTTCGGTTGCCAGGCGCTCCGCCACCCCCTCCTTCGTCGCCGCATCGCCCAGGCCAGAGATGCGCAGCTCTACGCACCTCTCCGGCCTGGCGACACGGACTTCTTCTCCCAGCACCGTCTGGAGCTTGGCCGCCAGGTTGTCGGCCTTCACGGCCCTGTCGGTGCCACCCACCTCCAGGATCCGACCTCCGGTCACGGCAGTGCGGAACCGGAGGCCGTCAATGCCGAGAGTCTTGAGATCTATTGACCTCTCGGCACTGGCGATCACCTGGGTGTAGGTGACACCCTTCTCTACCGCGCCCGGCTGCAGTGTAAGGCACACTGCAGCGGTCGTCGGGGCGCGGATTCTGCGCCTCGCCTTCGCCTGCTTCGCAGGCTTGGCGGGCGCCTTGGCGCTCGGCGGTGCTGGGGTAGCTTGCGCCTTCTTTGGCCGCGCCGCCACCACGTTCCACGCCTCCTTCACAGGTGGAGGGGCGGCGGCGGGAGCCTGCTGGCGCGGCTGACGGGCGGCTTCGGCCTCTAGTGATGCGGCGCTCTTCTTCGTGGCCTTCTTCTTTTTGCCCTTATTTTTCTCCCCCAACTCCGCCGCCGGAACCGCCCCAGAGGGGCAGGGACCCGGTTCCTTCTGCCCGTCTGTCACGACGGGCGAGAGGGGCAAAGCCGGAAGAGGGAGGGCAGAAGGCTTGGGCCTCCGGCTGGACTTGGAGGCCCTGGGTTCTGCATCGCGAGCAGCGCCAGCGGCTCTGGCGGCATTCCTCACGTCCGCCTGGAGAGGCGGACGGATACGCTCCTCCGGCAGCAGGCGGTCCTGAATCCCCGCGAATTTCGCCTCCACCATAAAGGCGATTTCTTCGCGGGTCATTGCAGGGGGAGCCGCTTCCGCCTGCCGCTTCAGGGCCTTCATCTCCGCCCGCATGGCGGCGAGCTCTGCCTGAAGATTGGCCACCTCCTCGTTTACTGTGCGGGCCTTGAGTTGGTGGGCGAGCTCCAAAATGGAGCTACAGGCCACCCGCAAGTCCCGCACATACTGGCCCTTCAGGTTTGAGCTCTTGGTGGCGATGGTTTGCACCACCGCCACCGCCGCCTCGATGCTGCCCGTCAGCTGCTCAGCGCTGACGGGCTCGGAGGAAGGTGTTAGGTCCGACCTCGGTTGTTGAGCGGGAGTCTTTCGGAGGAAAGACTCCCTTTGCTGTCGGACCTCCTCCGCCAGCTCCTTCTCGGCACGGAGCTCGAGCTCCCGTTCCTGTGCCTTAATTAGTTCGGCCTTGGCTTTCGCCAGGCCGACGTACTCGCCCGTCGTTGGAGGGCGTCCTCTCTTTTTTGCCTTGACCGGGCCAGAGCTGTCGTCTTCCGACGCAGGGTTCAGGCGTTTCCGCCACAGCCGGCCCGGCGAAGATGGACGCGAGTCTGCATCCAACATTGAGGCGTCACTCGACAGTGACGAGTCCCTACTACCGTAACGCTTCAGGGTCACGCGTGCCTCCTTTGTCACCAACGGGTGTGGTGACCGGGTTCGCAACTCCCCCGTCTCCTCTCTCATCAAGTTCTCCTTCTCTTCTTCTGGTTTTTTGTTTTGTTTTAAATTTAAATCTGCCATAACATTTCCCACGAGTGGGGGAGAAATATAAGTCCACCCGGGCAGAGATCCCCCAGTACCCGGGTAAGCGTAGATTTGTGTCCCAACCGAAGGGTCCGCAGGTGCCCCGGCTGGGGGTGTGCTTGCGACTGAACTACCCATCAGCCATGCATCCCCTGGCCACACACCAGAACACGGGATTCGGGGTAATTTTTTATAGAGGTTTTCTTCCTCGCGGTCCGGGCGGTTAAGCCAAGACCCACGTCCTCCGAGATCACGGCTTCCTGAATGTGGCCAGCACCCAGGTCAAAACGCCGATCACCCGGAGATTACGCGACGCGGGAGGGCAGCCATCTCTCCCATCTCCAACGGTGGCACAAGTGCCTGCCGGCCCCTGCGCGAGCAGTGGGCCGACCCGTCCCTCGTTCCCTGGCACCGTCTCATCCCTAGTCCCCTCTGCAAAACAGAGGGATACTGGGAGCGACGGCGAGCCCTGAAAAGGGCTGGGATCTCCTCGGCAGCCTGATCTTCGGCGCCGTCTTTCCCTTAGTCGCCTTTTACGACACCCACGGGATGAGATGGGGTGGGGCTATTCTATGCCGGCCCCACACGGCGGACTGATGTTGAGGTTGAACTAGTTGCCGACCCCAATTAATCTTGGGAATAATAATGGCTAAGAAGATGATAAGATTTTTTGTAACATAATATTTTTATTAAAAAATTAAACATATGATTTTCACCATTGTAATGTTTTTAATTTGATGCAATTCAGCAACAAAGGAACTGTCCTTTGTTGGTGTCAATCGCATGTCATGCTCGCAATTATCATTAAATAATTGCGAGCATGAAATGCGATTTTTATGCTAATTTTTGTCTTGATTTTTTCCTTAAGCAAAATATTACATTTTATGTAAGTTTTCTTATATCGTTCCCCGAAATAGCTCAGTACTTCATAGTCCCGACTCCCGACATTGACATGCGCTCCCTTTTTTCAACTCCAGTAAGTAATTGTTATTTGTTGGACGACTATCGCTTTCAGATTTCTCTTTACCAAGATAACACACACCTGAAAAATTTCCTTATTTTTCTTCTGTTACGTTCCGTTACTTTTTTATTTCGTTTTCTTGATGTTAGTAATAGGACTTCTTTTGTTAGAAGTTTTGTATTGAATGAGATTTAGAAGTTTGAAGATGTGATTTTTCTGGTGACGATACTTACGGCCACGAATGGAATTACTTTGATTTTACATACGACTATCTCAATAGGGATGTTGCCTCATTTTCGGAACTGTTTTCATTTTATAGATAGGAATATAAGTTTTACGAAAAAAATTATTTAAATTTTAATCATTAATCTATCTTCTATGTAAACAATCGCTCGGCTGCACCAAATTAAATAGTTCTCTTTTTTATGTATTCGTTAGGACTAGGTTTTTTTATAAGAAAAATAAAAGAAAACACGAAAAGTCTATATTTTTTGTCTGCCATTTATACCACATATCTGTCTTAACTTTCCACAGGCAATGTATGCCTGTGGAAAGTTAAGACAGATATGTAAATATGGCGTTACGAAGTTCGCCGGGTCAGCTAAATTTAAATAAAAAACAACTTTAATTAGTTTAGTGTTGCAATTTCGCGCCTAAATACTCCAAGCTGTCATATGGTCTTGATGACGAAACAGTGTATTAAATAAACAACTGCTGTTAAACTGTCTATCAAAGGCGTTAAATCAAAAGCTGTAGCATTTGTTTTCTTAAATATTATCTACATACATTATTTTATATAAGCAGTTAAAATAAATAGCAAGTTTTTAGGTAATGTGTTTATTTTAACAAATATTTTTACGGGAATTAACGCGATCACTTATTAAAAGGTATTAAAAGGTAATAAGTGATCGCGTTAATTCGACGATTTGGTAAAGGACTCATTTCTGTACCTATTTGCAATGATGCACCTGTTGAGATCGACACAATGCTCATTCTGTATTACTATTGTTCGTGTGTTGGTTTGCTCTTTGAAGATCAGTCATGTGCATAGAGAATAGAAAAAACAGGGAAGTAACTTCAATCGAAAATTAATTAAAAACATATATTTCAAGCCTTTTGTGTATAAAAAAGGATCATTTAAACGCTATAATGAAACGTTGTGTACTCTTTGAACAGCATAAACGATATGTTAACATATTGTACATATTTATTACCATGCTGTACCTACTTACTGAGGTTGATAAATGTATGTACAATGTTCGTTAAGTAGGTTTTTACGGCATCTTGCTGATCTTTGAAACTAAAATAATCTTTACTGAATAGGTTTTTTGTTACAGTGAACTAACTGTTAAACATCAATAGGATTTATTTAAATGTAACTTATAATGGTCTTCAATATTATATTGCATATACTATGCATTTCATACTTTAAATATTTGTGTTTCGTAACCGTGAAAAAGATATATTGCGAAATATTAAAAGGTAAAGATTACATGTTTAAAAAAATACAGTATCATACAACAACAAACTGCATAAATATTTATATTATTACTCATATTCTACAAGGAATATCCGAATAGAGCTAACGAAGCGGTGCATCTAAATACGATTAACATAATTCTGGCGTATTGTGTGAGCGACGCCAGAACTCAATCATATGGCGGGTGGAACAAATAGCCTCATTCGGCTCAACATGCTTTGAAGGGTTAGTGTCTAGTATAGAGCGGTTAATACTCTTATAATTGATAAACTTAATTACCTTTTTTTCATTTATTATGTTATTTGTCACCAGCAAGGAAATAAAAAACAAGCTTACAGTTAATAACTTGGTGCAAGTACGGAAAGTATTAATTAAATCAAGCAGGATGCTGTTAATTGAGGAAGCTATCACGTCCGTTTTGCTAACGCTTGCGTGAACTACTCGTGTCAATGGCGTCATGATATTAATGGTAACTTATCAGGAATAGTAGAGGCCGCCCAATTTGTAATAAACAATCTTTCATACACTTGACAAGTAAAAAAACTCAGGGCAGTCTTTTGAGATTGCTGATAGAAATGAAAACTAAGCAACGCATGGAGGTATATCTATGTACATATATTCACTGTATTCATATAGCTCATGGGAAGCGTGCGGTGACGAGAACGCGAGTTTTACGCTTTTTGTTCACCTAAAAAGTACACATATATACACAATATACGAGTACATATGGCCCATGGAAAGCGTTTGGTGCCGATGAAGTTCTATAACTTTGCGCACTCAATAAACGCGCCTTAAGAAGTTTTAACTGGTTTAAAAAACTAAAAAAACATGCTTACGAATGTCGGTTACAAACAAACATACATGTGAAGCTAATAAAATCGTATTTCTTTTTCATATTTTAATTAGTTGTACTCACAGCTATTTTGCTATGACGCCAAACAAAATATGGTATAAAGAGCAGGGAAATAATTGATAAACCTCTATGTACATCCGTACAGTTTGAATCACAAGGGTGTAGAGCGTAAATCCCCTGTCTGGGCCCATAACCAGCCAGCTCACGAGCCACACATCAATCATTCAGTGTGCAATCGCATTTGTTTTTCCTCATAGACCGAATCCCATCAAGGAACCCAATTACAGAATTGAAACTAAATTCAAAAAGTTATTAAATTTGTGAATTTTATTTCAGCTTAATTTTATATTTTTAGTTTTCAAATTTTGTTTAAGTTTCAGTTTCAGTTTTGATAAGTTGATAAGTCATTAAGTAAAAATTGAGTTTATTTACTTTCTTTAGTTTTGGGAACTAAGTTTTTTTTCTCTATTCTCAAACTTGTTGGAAAAGTCTTACACTAAAATATACACAAAAAGGACTTGTTTCTTTCCAATTATTTTCACATATTTCCAAAACATTATTTTGTAATAATGATGCTAAAAGGTCCCTTACATCATTACCTTATCGACATAATACAATAAGCATATCAAGTGCTCAGTTTCTTCGAATAATAAATCAGCAAATAGGAATCACTGAATCTATTCATTATGAAAACGGCCACTTCAATTTCTTCAGCTTATATCGAATAAGGAAAGATCCGATCACCTGATTATTTAAAAAAAAAAGTTTAAAAGGTCAAATTTACACGACAATACTTTTTATATGTTACTTAAAATTTATATTCTAGTCTAAGGAACGAATTACAAAAGTTTTAATATGAACTTTTAAATGTATAAGATAACAACTCGTCTCTAGGAATTTTCGAAAAAACAATATGACTTTTAAAGTTTTACTTAGTAAGTTCTAAATTCATTTATTATTCCAAGTAAATAAGAATTAACGAAGTTGTCCTAGTGACTATGAATAGCAATTTAAATCATTTTCTAAGAACTATTAAAAACCAAGTTTCTCAATTAGTCTAGTATAAATAAATATTAAGGAAACCAGGGTAATATGCAACTGTGAACACCCAGATTAAGATCTATCCATATTCGGTATAATATAACTTTGACTCTGCCACGTGCTTTTACCATTAATAAACATATTTATGTACTCAGAGAAAGACTGATTATCCGATTTTATTTTCCTCCATCTTACCCCGGACTATCCAAACATTTCTTATTATTTACTGTTTTGCCACAGAGACAATAACAACTTAATACATATATATTTCTTACTAGCTTTGCTCGCGGCTCCACCCGCGTGTATGTCGGTAATCGCGAAAAACATAGTAAGTAGCCTATGTCCTTTCTCAGGCTCTAGACTATCTGTGAACGGAACTTTATTTAAATTGATTCAGTGATTTTGGCAGAGACAGACAGATAGAGTAACTTTCGCATTTATAATATTAATAAAGAATTACTTAATCATCATCAGTCACCTTCCTCTTATACATATATATATATATATAGATTACATAGATTTGTGTTATTTGAATTAATTGACTAACTGCCTCGTTGGTCTAGTGGTTAGAATAAGCGACTGCAGATCAAGAGATATCGAGTTCGATTGCCGGGTCAGACTGCTGTTGGGGTTTTCTTATGGCGGTGTTTCCCGCCCGTGCCTCGGAGAGTACGTTAAGCCGTCGGTCCCGGTTATAATGATCATCTATGGCAATTGTTATTGGGTAGTCAGTGCCCTCAAATATATTGACAACTAGTTCATTTTTTTAATTTACTTCACTTCACTTTACTTTACTTCACTTTCAGGGTTCCGGAGGTCAGATGCCAGTCGATCCGTTTAAAAACTGATATTCAGGTAAAACCGGTTGAACCAGTAACCGACCGCAAATAATCTTGGGAATAATAAAGACTAGAAAGATGATGATGATGATGATGTGAATTAATTGACCACCGAAGTCAGAAAACTAGATAAAATTCCATATTGTTATTAATTTCTGACATTCAAAACTATTATTGTTGTAACATTGTATGTATTTGGTTTTTTACCTATAACAATGCCATAGAGTAGTAGTACCGCCTCTATTGTTAAACAACCTTCATGGTACGTTGCATCTGTTTATTGATGATGGTGATCTCGCGAGACCTCGATATCTAGTCGAAAATTAGGCATATAGTGTAACACAGCCGTAATTTGCTGTAGGTTATTCGGAGAAGTAATTCTACTGCTATACCATAGGTAAGTCTATGCCTTAAAAAATACATATTTTTCTAAATTATAAAGATTATACATAATTTATGATCATATTGTTACAGTGACCATGTGTGATACTGCGGAGAACGTGCAAATGTTAAGTACTGAAACCTTAACGGGCTTTTCATAATTTCAGACTGAACCTACATTTTTTTTATGAAACCCGAAATTCCAAATTTTTATTCCTGGTTTGTCACAACGTCTTACTTCATGATGAAATAATTCTTGTATCGAGAGATCTGAGTCCGAGTTATCAAACATGTGCCTCAGTATAACTAAGTTTAAAAATTATGCTAGGGATTTCTTGTTGGGACTACCAGGCTTGATCGTCTCTACAAATATTTTTGGTCTATCAAATAAATGGTTGCGTGTCGCTAATTTTTCCATCTTTTACTATCAATGTTACAAAGGTTACAACAAATAGTTTCAGGGTAAATTACCTACTCAGAATTTTAGTCTAAAGTCGCCTTACGTAAATATAAAGGTTTTCGTGGTTACTCACAATGGCTATATTTCCACGTAATTGTTAAGAACCGTTATCTAAAGAATGAAAGCCAAGGCTGTTTGAGATGCAGTCCTACGTCAATGACAGTTTATGTTTCAGTACGTTTGTCGTTGACATGACCGTAACCTCGGCAGGTTCCCGAGGGCTGTCTCACAAAATTAAGATGTAAAGAAACTTTAACAAATGTGTCGTTTCATTTTATTACTAGTTTATGATCGGGACCTTATTCATGGCATGTAAATGTGCCAAAAGGCTCGTGTATAAATTTGTAAAAGCAGATTAATGATTTAAGACATTACTATATAATAGTATATATACCATACAGACTATACTAATATTATAAACGCGAAAGTTGCTTAGTATGGATGGATGTTTGTTACTTTTTCACGATAAAAGTACTAAACGAATTTGGATGAAACTTTACAGTAATATAGCTTATACGTCAGAATAACACATAGGCCATATTTGCCGCGATAACCGACATACACGCGAGTGGAGCCGCGGGCAACAATTAGTGTACATATAAAAAACTTTTTAAATATAGTATGCTTTTTGGACAAATATTAGGTAGAGCACATTTAAACCTGTCACCGCCAGCATTGGAGTGGTGAAAAGGGTGGGAAGCGGCGGTCTCTTTTTGTTAGGACTTCCCGCTCGAAAGAGGCGGCGAAAGGGACGCGGCAGAAATCACTAGCTTACTAATCGCCGAGTAAAGGTCGCTGCGGTCACATCTTGTGACGATGTGACCGCTACAAAGGTCCCGAGATACCGGGATACTGACCCGGTACGGTCCGAGGGATGTCGTCTAAGGCGGTGCGCTGTGATGCCTCTTACTGCGTAGAATTGTGAGAGGCGCGATAGTGTCCTGCCCCTGGACCGACCGTGCCGAGGTACATGCCGGGATGACCGTGGTCATCCCGGCATGTACCTCAGTTTGTGAACCAAAGTGAAGCAGGAAAGACTTTAGAAGCCGCTGATGCGTTACTGTAACTTCTCGCGACTGTCAAGGTAGGCCGCCGCGGGGTTTAGTGGGGCGGTTTTCAGGGTGTCCCACACACGCCTTCGTCTCCCGTACGGAGAGCATGGTGCAAAAAGCCTTCCCCGCGTACGAAAAATGTAGATCACATTTACGGGACCATATAGATTGTTTAGATAACTCAGGAAAGCACCCAGAAACTGTAAGAGTTTTGAGCATTTGTTTTATCCCTCTCCTATTGCACGCTCCTCTGATCAACTTCTAGCTTCTCGCTTCCATCTCCTGCAAAGGGAGAAGCCTATGTGCGGCAGTGAACTAATATAGGCTGATAATGATGACGTTTTATAGCCTCTTCTTGTACCTTCTATTTTATACTATAAATGTAATAGGTATAATTTTTGAGAACATAGAAACACTAGCCTTCAAATACAAACATTTTCAAAAACACTGAAGAAAATTCAAACAGTTCACACTTTCCCTTCACGCATAGTTAAACCCCTTGCTTAACCTTTAAACAGGCGGGAATGAACATCCCGAGGGAAATACCGGGGTAACGCATTCGTACAATTTGCATGGCACGTTCAAGGCGATATAATTGCCTGCATTTGGTATTGAATGTAGGCGTTCGAGAGTTCATTTGGTACCTTTTATACATTTCTAATGGTGAGGGGATTTCGATTGCTTATTAGAGGGAAGGGGCAATGTTTGATGTGCTATGTAAAATAGAAGGGCTTCATACTATCTACGAGTATATGCTACACTACTCTTGCATTCAACTTATTTTTAAAAAAGCTCTTTATTTGAATTTAGAATTTTAGGTTAAATTAATTTCTAATTAGTAGTGGTATAATATTAACTACTAACTGAGCCGCGGCCACTTCGTTGGACGGTAAAAATTTTTTTCTTCAACTTTGCAAATCCGGCTACCACGAAAAACTCTTTCCACTTTTCAGGTTATTATATAGCCTATGCCACTCATAAATAATATAGCCTTCTATTGATAAAATAATTTTCAAAATCAGTTCAGTAGATCCATGACATTTAGGGCTAGCATCATTACTGTCGCTAGCCGAATCTGAGAATAATCATAACATTCTGCTTATTTTATGTTTTAAAGGCAACAACTAATATTGACTATTGGCACTTTCGAAATTTAAAGAATTTCATATCGTCTGTACTGGTGTGGTATATTACATTTATATATAATAAATATATCTTATATATGTATATGGTAATTTATGTGATTTTAACAAGTAAACACAAGAACTAAAAAAATAAAATTATTTTGTCTAAACAATGACATAAAATGTATATTTTGTATTGTGTAGTATGAACAAAAAACATCCAGTTATCAAAAGCTCATAAGGCCAGCCCGGGGCTCGAACGAAATTGAATAAATTTATCCCTTCTTGATATGAAATCGTAAACCAGGTGCTCCTTTGATCCGCCAAAGATTGAATTGTTATAACTTTTCTATGATATTATTTGTTTTTATACGCTCTTAAGGTGTGCGGGTAAATATTGCTCGCTGATGTTATTGCTGATGCTAAATCATCTAGAAGGATTATTCTTGAATATTTTATTCTTTCAATTGATTATGTTGAACAACAAACAACTTGTGTGTTTCTGCGCTGTGTTTCATCGAGTGATCGAGGATACCGAAGGCCCACATTTTCTCACTCCGCCTCCCATCCCCCCAAAGACCGGCACCGCACTCGTGACGTCTCTGGTGTTGCGGGTGTCCATGGGCGGCGGTAATCGTTTACCATCAGGCGATACGTCTGCTCGTTTGCCCCCTCACAAAAAAAACTTTCATTAGTCTTCCAATGACATCTGGACGTCATTGTATTTTCAAGTAAGATTGTTTTGTCTAACTACTTAATATGTAGTTGAAAAACTTAAAACATGTTTATGAAAGACAATTTTTATTACGGTCATGTCCGAACAAACCCGACAGCCCATCAACCTATTGACTAAGCTCATAAATGTCTCACTTTCTCATTTCTTTCTTTGTTTTTTGTATGTATTATAAACACAAACTAGTAACATTAGTTTTTTGTTATGCTTTCATGTGTTTAAATAACCAATGTCATAAAAATATTCAAACACTTTGTTACCTCTAACAAAGTGATTGTTACAACAAAGTGTCGTTTTGTACAGACTGGGCTCTAGAAGAGTACATCGAATTTCATTCATGTAAAGAAAAATAAGTGTTCTTAAGGAATACTTTAGTCGAGTATTGACTAAGTTTACAATACCTCGAGTGATCTAATTTTCCAGCATATTTTGTACGTTTTTGGTTTGGGATAAGATAATAATATTATAGTTATTACAATTAAAGTCGTAAAGAAACTCGAACTAGCCAATCATAAAATAAAAATATTTATCCTAAAATTTGAAGAGTTGGCATAGACGTTCACAATATTCTTTGCATCATCTCTCGCCATCAGATGAATTCTGAGACCCTAAACCTTTGTATCTTATTTCGAAACTCACATAAATCCATAATACAATACAATATGTATGTATCTTACCTGTTTGCGGCGGTCAGTGCCATGTGCCCCTGATATAATGTATTTTGTATTTAACAAAATTCAGCGTGCGGTTACCCGATATTGGAACATATGAAATTAATATGCAGATTGTACTAACCGCTGCATGGCGAAACAACATTAATTTTAAATTTTATCAATCATCAATATGTATAGGTATGTGTCTTATGGAGTCCTACCTACCTACCTACCTGCATACCTACCTACCTACCTACCTCCTACCTACCAAACTACCTACCTACCCACCTACCTACCTACCTCCATATCTACCTACCTCCATACCTACCTACCTACCTACCTACCTACCTACATACATACATACATCCATTATTTTACTACGCTAGTGCTTTCTCAAACCTATTTTGTTAATGCTTAAATCCCTCCGAGTACTACCCGCTTGTGGTTATATCAGAGTCAAACCGACCAAAAACCTCACGCCGTCTCGGGTACTATTAGCCGGAAACCAGGTGCATCTAGAAAGGAAATATCTGGAACCCCAACTTACCTCAGTATATCTACGGCTTGCAGTTACGTGTACTAATATTTTTCCCACTTGTTACAGGTATTTCAACTGATCAAACTATTGCAAACAAACCAACACTTAGGTAAATATCTCTAAGACTCACGGAACTGCCCCAAAAGTAAGTACATCAGCTCTAATCCGCCCCCACTATCACTAAACAACCAACAGTAACAATTACCATTAGGATGCATATACATAAGCTACCCAATTACAACACGGTCATTGCTGTCCGACAACACAGTGTAATTCCAGCCTACATTAAAAATGTACCCAGCATGTACGGGAGATTACGTTTAACTTATGCATTATTTACTTTTCCGAGTTGCTAGATTGTTTTCTTTAGCTCCCTCCGTAAATCAAACTAATGTGTTGTGAAAATAAGAAATGTAAGAAGCTGCGTATGTACTCCAGATGTTAGGATAAAATTTGATTTGTTCTATCACAAGAGCCTTTTATACTTTTTACCAACATGAGTGGGTCATCCAAGCGAATATATGGTCAATATTGTCAGAACTATCCCTTTCCTATAACGGCTAAAGCTATTTGTCACATAAAGGCTGATGACGTTAATGAATAGCTTAATTCAATGATATACAATTAAAAAATATCAAACAGTTCAGAAGTTTAACAAGAAACTTCTTGAATCATTTTATTTCAATCCGTGGAAACTATTGGTTACACATCTGGATAACACCTGCCGGCTAAACATCTTGCTTTGACCATATTAGTTTCTTTCTAGACTCTTTTACCCCGTATAAAAAGCTATAGAAACTTCGACGTATTCAAAACACAACTTTATACTATACACGCACTACGGTTACATACCGAGAAATCGCTAGTATATGCCAAGCCAAAATTATTATAGCGGCATATATCTAATGGTATTAGTTCCAAGTAAAGAAAACTTTCTTTACTTTGAATAAGACTTCAGTTAAAATTAGTTGGAAAGAATAAGCATTTAATAAATTATTGGAAAAATGGTTCCTAGTTCCTACTTTCTTGATAACTGCCCTACACGGTGACATCTAGCGGCTGGTCTACTCGTAAGCTTTTTCTTCCAAGAATGTAATGTTTACTATGAAACAGGAACACGCGTCATTAGCGTGCGATCTAAACCGCGGCTTATAGCTTGACAGACAACGTTTAATGTGTCTGTATCTCACCTCACGTCCTTTCCAAGAACTTTTAGCGACGACATTAAATGAAATTTAACGCTCCAAGATTATGAGTGGTCCTTTACTGTTGATGAGATTTTTAGACTTTACCATTTTTAGTGTTAATTGTGTTTTATGTGAAGATTTTAATAGTTATTCTCTTTTCAAACAAAATTTACTCTCTACATATAGATCAGACATAAAAGTCTGTGCCCTCGTGTCAGTGAGATTACTTACTTTACATATCAGAAAAATAATTCTAAATTTTAGCTCTACAAAATTATGATTTTCGAAACGAATTTCATGCAACATCAAATCTTTCAAACATAAAAGAGAACCGACTGTTTGCATGCTTAAGGAGTCGAGATTAACTAAAATATTTGAAATGTCTAAAGTTAAGGTATACATATTGTATATAGGTACGTATACTTTATATGGTTATATAAGTTATAATTATTACAGTAGGTACTTTACTACAAAATAACTAAGTTAGTTAGAGCTTAGTGCACGTATTAGACACACGCAGTAAAAGTTTGACTGTCGCAAGCTTTATAGGTACTGACTACTGAGGCCTACAAGCCTACAAGGGCTTTTACAACAAATGAGTAGTGTTGTATATATTAATATAAATTATAAACCTAATTCTACATGAGCAACTTTCATTTTCTTGAACAGTTGCGTTGAGTGAGTAACTTCGTAAACGAGTTAGGGTCGTATGGTGACAACAAACGGACACCATGATACGTGACGTACATTCCTTAATACAATCGTACCTAACGGGGTTCGTTGATTAAAAAATCGCGATATTTCTGGTGAGATACACGTCTAAAAGTAATGAGTGAACACTTGCTGGTCCCCCTCCTAAAATGTTTTTTTACGCAAATTACTAAAATTGATGTGTTTGTTTGTAATTTCAAACTAACAGTTTTTCACTAAATGCATATATCTATATCTATATATATAAAAGAGGAAGGTGACTGACTGACTGACATACCCAGAGATCAACGCACAGCCCAAACCGCTGAACCTAAAATCCTGAAATTTTGCATGTTGGTTCTTTATATATAACTTAAGTGAGCATTAAGAATACTAAGGGGGTAAATCAATGGATGAAAGTCTGCCTGAGCAAAACCGCGTGTAAAAGCTAGTAAGTATATTATATACGCATACAGTACCAACTTAAGTCAAAAAAATTTTTTAAAACTTTTTTGAAATAAAATCTTTTGTTACGTGTCGTCACCGAACGCTTTCCATGAGCTATGCTTTTGTATACTGTGTACAATATGTGTACTTTTTGGGTTAAAAAAGCGTCATCCAAAAAAGAATAAAGACTGCCCCGCATTTTTTTTGTCTGTGCCGGCTGATCTCTGAAACGGCTGGATTGATTTTGATGAGACTTTGGCTGGCGGATGATATAAAGATTAACTTAAGCTTTAAACCATAAACTAATATTTATTCTTTTTTGTTAAATTTCGCGTAGTCGCAGCTAAAAGCTAGTTATAGCATAAATTCACATTTAGAGCTTTAAACCAGAGCTTTTCAGTGCGGCGTGATACACCGTAGCCATCTACTACATAAACTCTTTGACCCCCCAAATAGTTCAAATTTGTGTTGAAAAATAATTATGAATAAAAGTATGTTTAGTGATATTAAAACTTATTAATAAAACTGCAATATGTGTGGAACAGAACTGACTGCAGAACTGACTTTTAATTAAGAAAAAGTACACAGTTAAAATATCATAGGTGGCAGCACTGGTAGAACATTCACACTTACGTTTAGATATTACTTTACAACAAAATTCAAGAGACTATATAAAAAAGGTATGGCTATAAAAAAAAAAATTAAACAAAAAAGGTATGGTTTTCGAGATAATAGTAATTTCTTTAATTGCCAACATTTAAAAAAAATCTTAAAACCTGGCAATGATAAAAATGTGCCTTTGTTTACCAACAGCCATCCTATATTGTTTTATTCATACATAATGTCATTTTTGTACAATTCCTGATGAATGGATATGACTGAAGATGTATGAAAACAGGATGTAAGGTTCCATCCATGCATGCAACCACGGGCTGTATTGTTTCGTAAAGTATTAACTATTAGGTTAACGGTATTCACAATTAGGTACTACCAATGACACAATGTACTACGTTGGACTCCAAATTATTTATATTTTGATTTAAAATTTCGAAATTGATAACAGTGCTTTTGTTAATTTATAGTTATTATACTGGTTTTAAACAGAAGTGTCTTATTTTAACTTTATTCTTAATCGACACAGATCTTCTTTCTTTGCAGACCATTTCATTACATTCAACAATTTGGAAAATATTATTAACCTCGAGCGATAAGTCAGGGGCTTTTTATAATTTGCCAATAAATTAAAAAAAAATATAGACACATTCTATATCTCCGATGCTTTAAAGTTATATAACGCTTTGAAACTTTTGTAACTTATCTGCTACATAACTCGTATACTAAACTTTCATAAGATTTCTTTTAGTGGTGTTTGAAGAACGACTACCGCCATCTTACTTTTATAAACAAAAGTAAAATTATCTACTCTACTCACCGCTAGATGTCACTGCTACAAGCTAGTGACGTTAACAAATTAAATAAAGCGCCCTCTTGTAGCCATTCTTTTCATTTCACAGCGCCATCTATGATCGCCGGTTTAGAAAGAAGAATAGGTAGAAAATGTGCTTCAGTTGCCATTTACATATACTAGAGGGCAGATCGATACAAATATTAATTTAGGGACATAAAAAGTGTATCAATGTGGTAGCATTAAAAACAAAGTAATACTTATAAAATAAAACTGCATTAAAATCAAAACTGGTATAGGGAAATTAAATAATTCGATAAATCGGAAAAAACAATAATAATGAAAACTGTAGGAAGTATACATAGTATATGCGTTTTTTTTCAGTGCTTTTAATTGTTACTAAAAATGTAATGTAGAAACTATCAAAAAGTCGAAAAATCACAAAAAATATGCTCCGCCATGACAGTGTTAGACAGTGACACTGCCGTGACCAGGATTCGAACCTGGGTTACTACGGCCACAACGTAGGGTCCTAACCACTAGACGATCACGGCTATCGGAGCGATGAAGAAATAGTCGAAATTAATAATCTGTTTGATACAGTTCAATGGATACCATAATGTATGAACAGTTTTTTTTACAAACTTTTTAACAACTTGCATTGTATGTATGCTTGTATGTTCGGATGGAATCTTACAACTCAATTTTGAAACAGATATCTTAAACTGATTTGCCTGAAATGTTGCAAGTATATGTAGGTAAACAGCGTGACAATACAATATTATAATGACATGAGCTGATCTGATGCTGGCTTTTAAAAGTTTTTTAAATTAATTTTATTTAAATCAAAGTTTTCTGTTTTGCATGAATTGACATAATACATATAAACATACAGTCGAATGATTACAAAAAAAGTTTATAATTTGATTGACTAACCTAAACCTGTCGCTTTAAACAGGTACCCATTTTGTTCGGTGTTTACTATGTATTATTTAAATCCTAGAAAACATCCAACTCCGAAACAAATACTTGAAACAAAAAACCGCATCCATGGCTTATCGAAGACACTCTGATACCACAGACAGACAAAGCGGTCAAACCTATAACATCCCTTTTCGGGGGCTAAAACATAAATGAATAATTTTTAATACAATTTCACAACATATGCACTGACACAGGTAACTAATGTAACTATGTAGTTATAATTTTACTACCAAAACGAATTTAGTCTCCCATACTTCACAAATATAATACCCCCCATAATAATATTTGAATGACCCCTTCTCGGTAATATAAATCACAGTTCGACAATTCACAAACCAGTGCGCAAGACAAGACATATTTTTTGCACGTTGCCTGTGAAAGCGCGCGCATTGAGCTAACCCTCGTCGCACGCAAATTGTGTGAGCTAACTAGAGGGATTATGAGATACTTGTCTGTTTCATGTCTTGAAGAATCGGGTAACTGATAACAGTGATAACTTACATTATAATTCTTGCATTATTCTGCAATATAGATTTTTGAGTAATTTGGTTTGTGGTTAAAGGGTGACATGAAATGTCGTTACTGGCTTTTTCCTTATTAACTTTATAGAAATATCTCCCTAGGGCAATTGCAGCACTGTAATCAGTAGGAAAACTTAAAACAAACCCTATCTTTCCCACTCCGTCTGTGTACCGTGGTACCGTGGTTTGGTATTGTAGACCAAAACGTCCTTTCTTGGGAGTGATTTATGTCTTACTAACTGTTGCCCGCGACTTTGCCCGCGTGTATGTCGTTTATCGCGGCAAATAGTAGCCTATGTGTTATTCTGATGTATAAGATATATTACTGTAAAGTTTCATTCAAATCCATCCAGTACATTTTGCGTAAAGAAATAACAAACACACACATCACAAACTTTCGCCTTTAAATATTAGTGTAATTTGATGTCCATTCAGCAATGAATCGCTAAAGGCTGGCGATAAAACATCTTCACAAAAAACAGGAATTTACAGTAAAATGTATTTTTTTACTATGACTCATAAATATATTAAAATCAATGGTCTAATAAGAATAACAGTACCTAACAAGACGATGTTGTTTCTTGTAAGAAAGTTAAGCAATATATTATTGTCAGTTACCGTGTTCTGCGTGTAGTGAGATCGTGTTCGGCTCAAGGAGTTATTCATGTACCTTGTTTGTACACAATGCGCTAATAAAATATATCATTCTAAATGCGGGATCATTATCGTTACGCGGGAGATCAGGTTTAGCCTTACATTCATCTTATTATGTTGGTATAACAAAATGTTGTAGTAAAAAGACTGGAAACATGCGTACATGATTTATTTTATTCAGGTTATAGATTAAACGCTTTATGTTTTGCAACTTATTACCTGTTGCACTCATATTAAAATGTTTACGTCTGTAATTTTCCTCAAAACCGCGCTGTCGCACTTATAAAGCAATCGAAATCTATACTAATATATAAAGCTGAAGAGTTTGTTTGTTTGAACGCGCTAATCTCATGAACTACGAGTCCGATTTGAAAAGTTATTTCAGTGTTAGATAACCCATTTATTGAGGAAGGCTATAGGGTATATATCATCACGCTTAGATCAATAGGAGCGGAGCACCAATGAAGAATGTTGCGAAAACGGGGGAAAATTATTACGATACGGGCAATACGAGACGTAAACGACGTTGCGTGGGTCAGCTAGTCGTGAATAAATGTTTAAAAAGTTAAATAAAATTTATAGTAACGTATAGTAAAACGATGAAAAATGCCCCTTTAAACTGACTTCTTTTAGTTGTGGTCAGTATACACACGTTTATCATCATCAACAGTCTTTACTTGTCCACCGCTGGAGATGGACCTCTCCTTAAAAAGGAGGTGTTGGCTTGCCGCACTAAGTTGGCCAGACGGGTTGGTGTTTTAAGTCCCTTCTCTTTGCAGTGCTATTATCATGCGCACTACATGGATAATTCTACAAAGTACATACTGTACAAATGTCTTGTGACCCACTCTTTATTATTTTTCAGTGCATAAGTACTAGCTTTGCCCGCGTTCCGCCCGCATGTTACTCAGTAATCGCGACTAAAAAGCAGCCCAAGTCCTTCCTCAAGCAAAAATCAAAGTATCTCGGTGTAACGGTTTAGTCGTGAAAGCTTGACACACATAGTTACTTTCAAATCTATACTTTATACTTAATATATAAAGCTGAAGAGTTTGTTTGTTTGTTTGAACGCGCTAATCTCAGGAACCGCTGGTCCGAGTTGAAAAATTATATCAGTGTTGGATAGTACATTTATCGGGGAAGGTTATAGGCTATAATATCATCACGCTAAGAGAAATAGGAGCGGAGCACCAATGGAAAATGTTTCAAAAGCGGGGTAAAATTATCACGCTACGGGCAATAGGAGACGCTAATGAGGTTGCGTGGGTCAGCTAGTTTATAATATTAGTAGCTCAAGGACAAACAATAAAATATAAATACAAAATTCACCTTAATCTAACCTACTACTCCAAACGGATAGTTTAATAGGTACTTATTGTACAGAAGTCTTCTATAGATATAATAAATAATAGATAAAATAGCCAAAAGTGTTTATTCATAAACTCTTAAGTACTCGTAAATACAACTAGCCTGTATCTTACACAGAATATCAATACATTTCAAACATTGTTTTTCTTCATTTTAGTAACTTAACAGTGCCAAGGGCCTTGATCATCGCCTTCCACAAGAAGGACTAACTAACCTGGTCTAAGACCGACGTAGACCGCATCGATCCGCTACTAGCTCTTTTCCTCATGTCCTCGTCCGTTCCTCCTGCCAGGGCGCCCTACTCATAAGTTTCCCTAATCACGGCTTCCATTCCAGCAAATGCCAGCTCTAGCGATCATCCGCTTGGATGCATTAGCGGTCGAATTTTCTTGATGTCCCCGTGTTACAGTTAGTTAGTGAAGTAAGTTACAAAACTTGGCCAAATAAAATAGTGTTCTGTACTTACTGTCTATTCGACGACTCAAACTGCCATTTCTATATAATGAAAAACAATGCATATATGAATGTGAAATTTACATTTTAGCAGCATAATTTCTACCCCAAATAACATAAATTCACACAACTCTGTAACAATGTCATTAAAATATTTAGAATCACTTTATTTAATGTCTCGCTTACTAAATCAAACAGAAGTATAGCTTCCAGCTACGAATACAATTTATTTTTTACGAGTACTCCTGAATCCGTTATATTATTTGAAAGGGTTTTACAAGAGAATGAGATAATTCCATTTGTCTAAAACCGCTGCAGGCTCTTTGGATAGTCACTGACGCGTAATACCTTTTCACAGTTTTTTTCTAAACAGTAAGAAAGAAACGGTAGTAAATGTTTTATGTAAGCCAATGGTTAAACATTTATAAATCAAATATCTAAAAACAAGGCCTAATAGGTTGTCATAAATATAAAATGACTATTATAAAAAAAGACTGTAGTTATAAACGTCTTTTACTGTAGTATGTACCTATATCTATTTAAAAAGTAAAGGCACACAAATACCCACTGCCTTATCACCATTTACCCCATCTAGATAACTACTTGATGTATTAAGAAGAAATTTGACGCGGATTTAATAGTACGTCAGCTGAAAACGGACTAATGTGCATTCGTCCATCTGTATCTGGCATTAACATTAGGATAACCAATAAAGAGCTAAATAGAAATAAGTTATATTCTAACATGTCATAGAACTGTCCGATTATTTAGTCTACGCTGCCCAGCTTTTCTTGTTATAAAACACTTTCTGTTGACGCTATTCCTTGCAGAATGATCTCACCATCTAGGAATTGGCAGTGCGTAAGTCAAATGGTTTGATTATAATTGTAAGAAATCTGTGTGGAATAGATTCGATTATTTTTCCTAGAAATATTCGGGAGACGTCATATTATCTTAATCGAACAATCGTTCTGTGTTTGCATTTTTGCAACATATTAGTAATAAGAAACATTTGGTGGAATTAATTTTTATGAAAGTGTTTATTAGCATGCCGTCTGAAACCGACGCGGTAGATGGCTTAACTTCTTGATGGAAACGTGGCTCCGTCGGATCAGAAATTAGTCTGGCACCCGCGAATTATGAACACTGTTAACCCAAGCATAGAGTAGTAAATAAAATACAAAATTATGTTTTAAATTATAGTATTCACAGGGTTGAAAAAACTCGGAAGAGATCTATAAATATCAATAGGTAATCAAAACGGAAAGGTCCCCGAAAGACAAAGTTCCCTAAGTCGCGAAAACATTAAACTATAACGTTACAATATTTGCGATTTAGGTCCATTTTTCTTCACTCAATAGCACCATTGTAATATTGAATACCGCAAGCCCCTACTTTATCTTAGCGATTTTTTAGATTAAATAACACCAAAGTTACGAATTCGGATGCCATCAAAGAAAATTAACTTCTATGTTCAACGTGATAAAGTATTTGATGTAGTTTTTTTAAATGAAAAATGCAATTGTTCGGTTTGACGATGTATGAGTCTTGAATGTCAAGGCGTTTGTTCAAACATTATTTTTTGGAAACAAGGGAAGACGACTCTTTGATGAGATGACAGATTTCTGAATAGAATTTTGATATAATAATGAGATGGGGAGCATAGTATGGGTTTCGGTTTGTTTATTGCAAAATTCCAAAATACTGTGTAACTAATATTTCACAACATAACACAACCAGTAGGTATAATAGAAACGCATTTTTTATAACTTCGTGCTAGTGAAGTGATATGGGAAAGTAAGTTGAATGAAATGTAAATAGAGTGTCTGCATATTATGACCAGTCTTTTTTTATTATTTTTAAAGACGTTTTGTTTTTTTCATAAAATATTAATTAAGCTTGGTTAAGAGTAGTCTAACTTAATTAATAATCTTCAAGTATCAAACACATGAAACGTTGTATAGTTAGTAAAATTTACCTACGCTGGCACTTTAATGTTAAATAAGTTCTCTTCTGTTTTTTCAGCTTCAGTGTTATTAACAAGAATAGTGAAGCCATAAAGATAGTAATCAATGAACTATAGCCGTACTTATAACTGAGCGAAAACTGATATAAAATAAGTATTTACTTATGCGAAGACGTTTACTCTATTTTTCCTTATTTATTCTTATGCTCGTAGATAGAGTTAAATTATTTTTGTAATTTTCGCAAAAGACGACTGCAAAGTCACAGCATCCTCACGTGAAAAAAATTGTAATAAACCCTTTCATACGGATATATAAAACATTTTTCAAACTTATGCCTGGTTTTTATTTTAAGGATTATACTTATAAAAGTAACTAGTTGTTGCCCGAGGCTCCGCGCGTGTTTATGTCGGTTATCGCGGCAAATAGTAGCCTATGTGTTATTCTGATGTATAAGCTATATTACTGTAAAGTTTCATAAAAAATCCGTTCCGTAGTTTTTGCGTGAAAGAGTTAACAAACATCCATTCATCTATCCATCCATCTATCCATACTTACAAACTTTCGCGTTTATAATATTAGTAGGATTGCACTTGTAACTATGTAAACAAATTTTGGATATATACTATTTCAACATACTTTTGGTTTGCATTTCGAATTGAAATTTTGCCTACAAAATCTAGTTCTAGAAAATCTTGTAATTAAGTATTTCAGAACTGATCTCATGTTAGTGTTAGTACGTGAAACGTTTGCGAAAACTGTTTATGCAACATCATATAATGTACATTTAATGTCATCTGCGATATGATTGACGCGTCTGATGCCGTGGGAAAAATAAAAATTTACGAAATGATTTGTAACACAGGTTGTTTGGAAACTGTTATCATTAAAGCTAGTTACATCTATCGTAATACTGTTACCCCTTTGAAATTGTACCTGGCCAGTACGTACCAAGAAGAATGTTTTTTAGATGCACTTTGGTCGTTCAGCGTGCGTGTGAAAACTCCTTCGCTGCATTCATTCGAACCACTCTATATTCGAACCTCATCAAACTGCATTCTGACACGACCTGTCATGTTGCAATTTCTACATTGTCATAATACTCAACTATAACATGAAAGGAATCAACGTTTTCACCCTCGGGTCAACAATACCATTTCATAAGTTAACATTTAGGACTTTTGTTCGCCAATTTTGCCTTTGTTATAATTTTATCTTGCTCAGATCTAACGGGTTGCTTGATAATCTTAATAGTATTATCGATAAGTATATTGTTTAATATTAAGTAACTGTTACAAGCTGTTTAGAGGTAGGTAAGTTGCTTCGAAAGGATTAGTTTCGTAAGGGACATTTGAAAGTGTGTACTTTGTAATATTATCTTTAGGTCTTTGATGTCATGAAAGCAAAAAAAAAACATTTTGTATTCGACTTAAATGTTGTTGTGTTTATTTATTGTATTTTGTTGGTTGATTGAACTATCAGATGTAGGAGAGATGAATTAGACTGTAAGCGTCGAATTGACATGACATGACAAAAATCGAGTAAGATTCAGAAAAGATTCAAATTCAAACAGTTCCTAATAGTTTCGCCATTTGTAAGTATGTTTCTGTTTGCTGTTCTATCCAATCTTATTCTTAAATTTTAAGGTAATATCATCTCAATAAGCGGACAGTATAGATTGTAAATAAAGGTGGTTACTATGTCATCCTATGATTAAGCTAGTGAAGACTTAGTGTTGTTTTTAGCTATTAGTGCCAAAATTCAACGAGAGGGAACAAAGTAGAAACTGGCAAGTGACGCCTTGATTGCTGAAATTATTCATAGATTACGATAGAATAGAATAGAATAGAATAGAATAAACTTTATTGTACACCAAATAAACAGTTTACATTTAGGAGTATATTAATTTTACAACCATGTACAAATGGCGGCCTTATCGCTAAAAAGCAATTTCTTACAGGCAACCTTTGGATGGAAAAATAGAATGTATCAGAACAGATTCATGGGTAGCTTTGTTGTTCGAAGAAATGAGACTTAAATTCACATAAATACAAACAAATAATTAAATAGGAAATAATGCATAACATGAATAATATCATAAAACATTTTTAAGCACTATAAATTAAGATGATAAATAGTGTTCCTTTACCAATTTTCCAAATATAGGCAAGGATTTGGCTCGCTTTATAGCCAATGGCAAAGCATTCCATAGTCGGACAGCTTGTACAGTAAACGACTTATCGAAGAACCTGGTGCAATGAGTCGGTACTGCTAGTTCCAGAGATTCGGATGACCTCAGGGATCTTGAATGTGTGTCACTGAGGAAAACAAAGCGTTCCTTTAAATAAGGTGGAGTGCACGGATGAAATAGAATACCATAAAGTATGGAAAGAATGTGAGCATTCCGTCGAAGGCGAATTGGGAGCCACTTGAGCTGGTTGCGAAACTCAGATACATGATCATATTTGCGTAGTCCAAATATGAATCTAATGCAAAAGTTTTGAAGGCGCTCAAGTTTGTCAAGTTGCTCCTCCGTGATATCGAGATAGCTGACATCAGCATAGTCGAGTATAAGACTACGATTATCAGTTTTTCAACTAAAACTATTTAAATTAAAGTCCTACTTAGACTTTATAAATTTTTATAATTATGTGTGTAAGTATATTTCGTTTACTTTTTGTAAACTATGCTTTAATTACCACATTCCTTCCAAAATAACGCAACGTTATATCCATTCATTCATTGTTAAAACAAATTTTCTCACACTATTAAAGAAACATTATATTTAAACCAAACCGGTCTTGCAACACGGAAGCTTAGTCGCACATTTATTCGTATTCTGAAGTAAATCTTGTACCATCTGTCGTGTCCTGCGACTATTTGTCGGCGGTCTTTTGTTGATTGTTTACAGTCCGTTGCACCGATGCACCGTTTTGTTCAACATGTCAAAACTGACGTGGTATGATTGCGTCCCGGACTGTCGGGTAGAAGAGGTTATTCTTGAACATATCTTCATATTATTATTCCTATTATTGCAAATATGACCTGCGTACCCAAGTTCTCTCCATATCCTTTGGTTTTGATTCTCACAAATAATTTCATGCATTTATTCATGTCAAAATTAATAGCACTTTGAATTTGTACACTATCTATAAAAAACGTACATCTTGTAATTTCAGTTATCGAGCTAATAATCTGATAATATATCATATTTCTACGTATTTTATTTAAATGCCGTGTTAATATCTGATTTGAAGGAAGCAAAGGAAAGTATCTTCAACCCTGCACATTGTTCATAATGCCTTTATTATTTATAAGTTCAATTACTATTTTGTCCTCTATTATTGTGTAATCTTTCCACATACAAATGTTTTACCCATATATCTAAACATCTTATATACTTGACGGTGATACATACTTTGTACTCCTTTTTTTTCATTTAAAAGGAATTTCAAGGAATCCTATCAATGTCTTTATGATTTGTAACTAAAGTAGCTAGAAATTATGCTCCAACCATAGTTCTAATGTGCTGTGAAACGTGTGTTCCTTTAATTTATGTGGTACGAATAATTCTAATGGGTTTTACGGATCATAAATTTGTTCAACGCCTTTGATAGTAACCTCATTGATATTGAGAATATCTATTGTCATAGATCCTTGCGCGCGTATGTCGTTTAAATATTTTGATTTACGGCTTCTTTTGTTTTCTTAGAACAGATCAAGAAGGATTAATATAAATTTAAATCAGTTGACATTTTTTAGTTTTACAATATGATTAATTGTAATTCGAAACTCTTTTTTATGATAATGACGAAATTTTTTTATTGTAAAGAATTGCAATGTAGATTGAACTTAATGCGAGATACCATAAATAAATATATCTTACAGAACGACAATTGAATTCTAACAATTTAATAAATCTTAAGGATAGGTACATTAAAATTATGAGAAATCTATTTATCTAAAATAAATCGTTCTGATAATATACTCGTGAGTATGAATTTGATAAACGTCATGCAGGGAGAGACCGTTTAGAAAATTATAGTTTTTGCAAATTAATAAACTTTAATAAGATTTTAAGGAACAACACACCGTAATAGAAACTGCTGAATTTCATATGAACATGTTTCAACAAAAGTTCACCTATCCTAAGTCTGATTTGTAGAGATTTTATTGCAATGTTCTTGAATATTGCAATAATAATGAACCAATTGTAGCAACACAACCTGTTTCACGAAAACATGGCTTCCGAACATTCAACATCAATATTGATATCTAGATATGAAGGCAAATGTAGTCTTATTCATTCCCCTGGAGTATATCTTCAGAATTTAATAACCTTCTCACAAACTCTCATATGTTCCGCCCTTTTCCCTTGGGTGTCACCCCTGCCAACGTCTGTCCAATGGCGATGTCTTAAAATTGCAACTTTATTTTGCACCCTTCTTGAATTACATAAAAAATACATCTCGGGCTGTCCCTTCTTTTACAGTTATGGGTCGTTCAATTTTTTTTTCTCAAAGCGAATATAATTTTTATTTTTCTATCGTTTCGTGCGATTTTGTGGATTCCTATTTTTGTTACGTGGTCGTGTTTTAGTATAAAGGTATCGATTTTGTGAGAATAAAGCCATCATTTTTTAAACGACAAATCCAATTGTTATGGTTTTGCGATGAATGTGTGATTAAAATGAAGGTTTTGACATTTTTAACTTAATGTCGTCGTTGATCTATGAAGATGTTATCTTATCAAGAATTATCGCTCAACTACCATACGCTGATGGGTTTAAAATTACCGTCGCCTTAACGACACACAGTGGTATTGCTAATCACTTTACAACCGAGAGTTGCGTTTACCCATGTGTCTAAATGTAGAGAGCTACTCCCTTGAGACTTTCTTGTACTGTAACAAAGATTGTAGCAATACCCATATGTGTGTGTGTGTGTATGGTAATGTTAAAAAGTTTTAAAAACAACAATGGAAAAAGAAGTTATAATTTTTTACATACTAGTTATTTTAATACGTTAACTACTTGCTTCTCGACATTCGCAATGATGTAATAAAAATTTAAATGCTTGTTCTGAAAACTAGTTCTAATTTGCATTTATTTTTTCAGTAGAATAAGTATTTACTTTTTTGTAAATTGAGGGTTTACGAAGAATTTAAAGTAAAGCTGGAAGTTTAAAAAAAAACATTGTTTAAATCAATTGCAGCTACATACTCAATACTCTACTACTACTCATACAAAAAGATAAAGTTGCAATTCCACTTAACACTTAATTGGACGTCTATTTTCTGGTTTAGGAGTACAAATTGCATATTTTTCTTGAGTTGAATGAAAGCGATAAGAAATAAGAAAGAAATATATAATATGTTATCACTACATAATATAAAACAAAAACCACCGTTGTGTTTGTCTATAACATATTTTCACCCGAATAATGAGATCTTATAGAAAAAGTATACATTTTACTTTGATTGATACACATGTTATTCATATGACAAGTATAGAATGAAAAGGTGGGTAATCCGTGTAAGTACAGTCGTATTCATCTGTATTTATGTATACGTAGGTTTGTGTCAAACAAAATTATTTTTTCTATCACACACACGACGTAATACAATTGGCTTTGTCTGTTTCAATTAGCTCAAGTTTGTTCCTTGAAGTGTTGCTAATCCCATATCACGGTACTGTTATTTTATCTTTAAGGGCCCAGTTATAAAGTTCAATTTCGATTACAAGTATCGTCTGTTTAGAGGTCGTAGACTGGACTCCCTGTAGTTACAACTGTGCAAATCTTATGCAAATATTGTTTTGCTACGAAGGGTAACTCACATCAAATTTTTTGGCATGTCGATTTCCGACTCTTCGGTGCTAGTTTTTATAAAGATTAGTTTTCTAAATACATTTTAATTGGGGTGCTATTGTTATCTCCCTGTCTGATGTCAAGTTCAAGATTGACGTTTCGTTACGTCAAAATGAGTGATGGGAAATAGTGTCATTTGCGGTTAGTTTCAGAGTTAATCCGTTACGGTAATTGGAAATGGCTTTCAAGGCGGACAAGCTTTATGTTAAATAGTCGCAACATAGTTATAGTTCTTGAGGGTCTATAGATTTTTGTGCTCCTAGTTATTTGTACATATTTATTGTTACAAACAAAAATTTATCCTTTTAAAAATGTATTTGAAATTGTCCTTTTAACAATGTCCTTTTAACATCGATTGATAAATATGAGGTAAAAACAAACACGGTATGTTCATTAAAATTTAACTTCTTTTATTAGGTTTTGTTTAAAGCGAAAATTATCCTGAAGTTTGACCCTCATGATTCTTGCTGAAATAAATTTGAATATTGGCAAATAGAATAGAATAGAATAAACTTTATTGTACAACAGTTAAAACAGTTTACACTCAGAAGCTTATCAATTTAAAAACAATGTACAAATGGCGGCCTTATCGATAAAAAGCTATTCCTACAGGCAGATATTGTACACACTTGTAGGGAATTATGTCTAGAGAGAGTTTATTATAACTTAAAGTTACCACAGTACAATACGATAAAGATACACTTTTACAATACATTTCAAAAGAAATGCGTCCTCTTCTTGAACCAAGGCTGTTCATTTTTAAATACGAAATATTATTTGAAACAGCAATAATGTCAGAAAATGATAAATCACTTCGTCAAATGTTTTTATCTTTTCAATATTTATATGGGTTCATATCATTAATATAAATGCGGACATAACAGCTCGAGCGTTGACACAAATGGAGTAAAATTGTTCATTTTGTTCAACGACTTATGAAGCGTATCATTAATATTGTGAACGTTTTTCAAACATGAAATGCATAATATAGGTCGATTTTATAAATGATTTCTGCTTTTACCATTTTTATATACCTCTATTCGTCGATTAAATAAAAGCCGGCAAGCTAAGTAAACTCTTAAGATATTTAACGGTGAAGTCACATTAATGAGCAAGATAAAATGAATTAAAATGTTATTTTAGTAAATCTGATTTTAAACCAATAAACAAAACTCTTCAGTTTTACGATGTCATAGTGCAAATATCTGTAGAACTGATACTCTTGTGAAATGTATCACAAACAATCGTTCAACATCACATAACAACTGACAATATTGCAGGAACTCAATAAAGGCTCATACAGTTCTCACAGCAGACAATGTCGGTGATCCGTCACATTAAACGCGGTACACACCCCCGCAATATCGTTGAACTGATGACATTGTGTCGTAGACTGACGGTCGTGTACCTCCCCTTAATTACAGCCTGAATGACCCCTGTGTATTAAAAGTTCAGATAGCTGGATTATTATAGGCATTATTTCGGATTAGTGTGATTGATGGCAATATTATTTTTAGAAGCTATTTTTGTAGACCTACGAATAAGTTAGTACCAAAAAGCAAGGCTACGACCCTGGCTGATAAGTGTCACGCAATACAAACGCGGTGTTAATAATAGGTGTACCACACGCAAGCCACGAAAGCTAACAAGATCGAAGCTTATTAGCATGAATTAAAAACACAGCACTTCTATAAGTTCTTCTTGCTTAACCATCTCTCTGTCTCTTATTTCCTGGGGGTAATTCGACTTTCTTTGTCTTCAACAGTAATTAGAGTCCCTTTTCTATACTCAGGAATATTAAGTTAGCTTTGTCCTTATGTGTTATAGTTATATTATCTGTATCATTCATCATTGCTGTCCAACTCAGCTTGTAATGTAACGTGTTTATGCTCCTTGCTATGTTTAAATCAGAAATTCATTCGATCGGTTAAAATTTAGATTTTTTTCTATTTTAGTCATTGTAGGCCTAGATATAGGTATACGTGGGTCATCTTTAACGTTTTAGTATAAATATGTGGGTTTCATTTAAGCAGCTCCTAGGTATATACCCTTTCCAACGACGAAATAAGATAAATATGTGTTAAGCAATTCTTCTGTTGTTTTTCACCGAATAAGTTAAGTTAACAGGAGCCTATATTCCCTCCCTCCTTTTCATTTTTCTTTCTCAGTTCCAGGAAGTTATACTTGTATGATGGCATCAGAACATTTAGAAAACCGATTCATTACCATATTACCATATGCTAGGCAATGGAAGTCAAAGTCAGCAGTATAATAATGTTTGCAATCCATTGTACATTGATTGATTATATAGTCACAACACCTATCTCAATAAGTCACTTCCTCATCCTATCCCTCATCCAGAGGGGTCATACTATTAGCTATGTCAAGGGCAAAGATACTCTCAGACAGTTATAGCTATTTTCAAGTGTGTATTACGTGTTATTAGAAATGGTTAAGTTTTTAGTAGGTTACGGTCAATTTACTCCGCAAGTTAAAAACTCATGCGTTGTTGCAAGAAACGACACTTATTTATTCACACTCTTTAATTGTTTTTTAAAATTTTTCATTTTTGTTTTAACTTTTACGCGATTTCTATAAATACATTTACATATACACAGTAAAAATATATCTTTATTTTTAATAATTAAAATAAATAAGAACTAGTAGACTTATTAGTAGAAAGAAAAGTAGTATCGAGTAGGTTGCCACATTGCAAAGTGAAGCTTTCTTAGCTAGGTCACTCTTTGGATGGGTGACCATTCTTAACGTATTGAACGTGCTTCAGACAGTCCGTTTATTGTTTTTATCACATATTTGATAAAACATTTGCCACTTATTTTGGCGAATCTTCAGGATGAACAGTCAAACTCCAGTCGTTTTTAAACACTGAAATTAAGGAATTTTGTCCTTTGTTCTAAGTTTTAGTATAAATGTATATAAATCATGGTTTATATATGTATTCGTAATAGTTTATTATTCTATATCTCGTATTAATTTAAAACTCGTTTATATGCTGAATGGGAATCCTGACATCATTCACTAATTTATCCTCGGTTGGTAATGATAACATCGCGTTTGCACACATAGATTGTACAATTTGCATAATCATCTGTAAATAAAGATTACATCAGTTGATGTAATTCGTATTAAATTAGACATTAGATTCAACACTCAAGGAACATTTTTCTGTTTAGATAAAAAAAACAGATTATTTGCAAATTGATGCATATTTAAAGCAAATGGACAACTCACGCTAATGCAACAGACAACACAGAAACAATGATATTAGGTATTTGCACCTCATTATCATCATCTCCCTTCCCTTTTCCCAGCTTTATTTGGGGTCGGTGCAATGAGTTTTCCCCCTCCATTCTCCTCTATGACTTGTCAGTTCACTGCTTACACCCTTCCTGGCCATATCCTCTTTTATGCAGTCCATCCGTTTTTTCCTTTGGTCGTCCTCTACTCTTAGATCCGTTGACTTCCATACTTAACACTTTCTTAACTACATGTTTGCTCTTCTCTACGCATCACACACACAAAACCAGGTTAACCTGTTGCTTTCAACTTTTTATTCACTAGTGCAACACAGTTGTGACGCCTCTGGTGTTGCGGGTGTCCATGGGCGGCGGTAATCGCTTACCATCAGGCACTTCGTCTGCTCTTTTGCCCCCTATACCATAAAAAAGGCATTGTATATTTTAGTTTGCCATAAAGGAATATTTGTGTATATATTGTATGAGTAATAGTCCTTTTGATAAAAATCTAAAATGTAGTAAGTATTGCACTCTTGCACACTGTAAATGTACGTCTATATCGGAAGCTTCGTAGGTGTGTAGTTCGAGTTACGCGTAGTTTGGACCGCAAACCGATATTTACATACGTATATTCCACTATTAAGCAAGCTATTATATTATGTTGAAAATACTTTATCAATTGTTTTCTATGTATAATATGTATGTATGTATGTTTTCTCCTCCTAGAAAGTACTTTTTCTTTCTGAAATACTCAAACTTTTGTACTACAATTTTATTCCACTCATTTTAATAGAACCAAATGACTCTAACGATTTTACAGTCTTTATTCCTATATTGAAACAAACATGCAAAAAATAAAATTATATGAGCAGTAGACTCTGATTTAACATTTTGATTATGAAATAGTTAGGGTGAGTCACGTGTATACGAAGTTAGAGGAGTGACGTGACTGATTTTGGGTTTGGGTTCCGTATTATAAATTATTTTTATAGATTAACAATAAAGATTTCGTTCTTTGCATTATCGATTAGTGAAACATTTCACAGCTTCATGTTAAAAATGTAAATTGAATTATATAGAAACGATCCATACGTTTCTAAAAAATATTGATAGGATACAACTGATTACTTTAGAATGCATGGCCAATTACGGCTTTGCCAAGACTGTTTCTTTTAAAAATGATATTAGAATCAAACTATTGGCAAGTAGGTACTTTTTTGTTTGAAAAACTCAAAAACTCATATAATGTCACAAAGCATCCTAAACATCAAAGCTGCCACAAATCAGCAATAAAAAAACGCATAGAAAGTGTAAGACCTATTCCAGCTTTGTCCTTTTGGCTCTTAAAATACTCTAGGCAACTAAACGCAAGGGTATAACAACTTCATGACCCACGGAACCCAATAGAAATGAACATTTATGAGTACCGCAATCTTGTTAGGGACATTTTTATAGCATTAAATGCACTTGCTTTATTGAAGAGGGCCGTCCCCTCTAAGCCTCTGTGTATTAGGGTGAAATGTAATGTCTTCATTGCAGAGCATGATATTTTAACGTATAGTATTGATTTGATGCATTGCTTTTCCATTACTTTCACACCAAGTGTTCTTTCTTTTTTGTAACGTTACGTCACTTTTTATAACTTATATTTTTTTTTTTCAAACTACATTAATAAACAGGTGATTAGTTTAAAAGTTTCTTTTTAAAACAATCTTTTATGGCTTGTTAATAAAAAATAATGTTATTGTAAATATAATAATAATACATTATTTTCAAGAAAACCGTTTCATTAAAAAAATATACACATTTTTATATTACATAGCTGATTTGTATCTATAAGTTAGAAACAAAATCTAACAAGGGTATTTGAAATATTAGGGTACATTATATAAAACCAAATCTGTTTTTTTGCGATGAACCTAGTACTTAGAAAACGGTGACTTATAGTGCAGTTCAAAGCGTATCTTATTGCTCACGACTGTACGTGTTCTAACCTTCAAATATGGGATTACACGTTAGAGGAAGTGCCTATAAATAGTGCGTCACTAATCATTTGTCTGGTTATATTCCAAGTACGTCATACACCACGGGTATAGTATAAATAAAACCTTATTTAATAAGTAAACAGAAAAGAAACGGACGACCATGATAGAAGCGTTTAAGAATAAAACGAACTTGACCAGTGGAGTGAGTTGTTTTCAATTTTTCTTCTCCTAAAATTCTATTGTGCAAAAAATCACGTGTTTGTGGCAATCGCACTAATGAAAATTAAAGTGTTATGTCTAGTGTGTCGTTAACAGTTTAGTAAACACTGTAAGTAATGGTAAAACCACGTTTTAACCAATCTAATATTCGACTAGGCAAAAGAAACTAGTAATTTCTCGCATTATCCGATGTCACTGTACCGACAGTATATAATTGTGACTTTCTTCTGTTTCAACCTAACGATAGGAAGTGAAAATGATACTTTCACTGAACACACATAGGTCTTATGTTTATTGACTCGTTTCAAGTTGATTGAATGTTACTAGTGCTCAAATATAATTACGATGGCTTCATCATATATGTATATATGAAGGAACAAGCAAATTGCCAAAATTCGTCCACAATAGAGACACTTGACTCAAAAAAAATATCTTAATTTTATAGAAAATCACAAGGAAAACCAGATATGGTAACTAGGAAACGTGCAGTTAACAAAGCAAACAGATTTCTACAAGTTTAAAGCCGTCTTACTGAAAAACTTCCAACCTATAAGATACATGTTTTTAGTGTTAAGTCGAATCTAAAGTTGCAAGTGATCACGTCAAGGTATCGTGTCACTAAATAAGTTTTGCAAAACGAAAAAGTCTAAATCAGACAGTGGAATATCATAGATAGTGTACAGAATTAGATGTTAATTACGTAATTAGGTGCAAACTGGATAGATAAAATAATGTTACGATTTGTTGTAGAACTTTTTTCGTAGATCAACCGTATGAGTGATAAAATTACAGTTTATCATTAAAAGCCTTTTTTATCCTATTTCCTGTGTCAGTAATGCCACGGTAGGCAATTTGTACTAACATTAGAATCAATTATGAACGTGGGGTAGAATCGAGGCAGAGTAAGGTATTTGTCATAACTGTTTTGTCACATCTGGCGCTGTTTGACATGTGGTCTAAGTAAAAAACTTATGAAGTTACCAACATTGAAAGTACTCTTCTTTAATAAGAAGTAGCTTGATACGACTACTTTATATTATAATCTATACTAATATATAAAGCTGAAGAGTTTGTTTGTTTGAACGCGCTAATCTCAGTAACTACTGGTCCGATTTGAAAAATTTCAGTGTTAGATAGCCCATTTATCGAGGAAGGATATAGGCTATATATCATCACGCTAAGACCTACAGGAGCGGAGCACCAATGAAGAATGTTACAAAAACGGGGGAAAATTATGTATTACTAACACATGAACATCATGTGTTTGTAATCCGTTTGATACCGACATACCGCTTCGACCAGATCCCCGGTGAAACCCGTTTGGCGTATCTACACAAAAAACCCAGTAGACGTCAAATATCAAGTACTAGTTATAGCCCGTACTAGGCTAAGCTAGCCCTTGGTTATCACATTAAAGAGTTGCGTATGTCGCTCCTCAAGAAAGTACTACAGACTTAGTAGACTTAGAGTTACTTTCAAACTTATAATATTAGTATCGATTTAAAAAAAAGAATAATTTATCGTTTTAGTTACACCAATCTCGAATATTTTTGTTTGCACTTCATAGGATGTGGTGCATCGAAGCGAGAAAACTGTCACGGTTTACTAGTGACGTTTAACCACCTAGTACGAGTGGCTCACAGCGGGTGAAACACATGCCTAATTTATACTGTTTGAGTATTAATATCATTTTTATTGTAAATACGTATAATTATGTTTTGTGATAGTAATACAAGCCATCATTATTTAGGAAACTGCACCTTACTTATAGTAATCTGACTAGGAGATAGTCAGAGATAGACAAAGATAGATAGTAGATATAGAGTATAAGTTGCAAAAAAACTGATAGATTAAGGATCCCTTGTGCTTTATTTACAAGTCATAATGTCTCTTTACTCTTTACTGTACCACTGTTATATCGGCTTCACGTATATTCTTCATCGGCTGAAGTCTCTTTGATACCCAAATTAGTAAACGAAGATCACCTAACTAAAAGCTCTAATTTTAAGTGTCAATTAAGTTGAAAACTTATTAGCCAAAGTGCTCCAACACACGAAGTTTGAGAAGTCGTTATAGTTCGTGAACTAAAGTTAGCCGAGCTACCTAACACTCAAAGTTAAACTTAGCTACTACTCAAATATTTAGCTCGCGAATAAGTTGCTAAATTGGTACTTAAGTTTCATGAGTTTGTCATTATATTATAGCATGTTTAGTAGGTAACCAGTATAAAACCTACTCTAATACTACTTAGGGCTAAGAGTATTTTATGCTAAAACCATATACATGTAGCAAACATTCAAAGAATGACCAGCCGCCCTTAGCCAAGTTGCAAGCGTTCTCGTTTCTGCAATCGTTAACGCCTAAATTTTCGTGTGTCATTGGCTAATACTTTGTCTAAGATAACTTTGTCTTAGATTAGCCACTAACACACGAGAATGTAGGCGTTAACGATTGCAGAAAGACGAATGCTTGCAACTTGGCTAAGGGGCTGGGTAGATCCTTATCTGGTCTGGAACCATCAGGCGGCAATGCTCAAATACCAGACAATTATTAGTTAATGTCTACAAATGTAATTATTGCCAACAATAAAAATTTAACTATTGCTCATTTAAACTTTATCTTGAATTGAAATCGGAGAAGGTAGGATATAAATATGAGATGAATCAAAATATCTAAAACGGTCATGATGTAATCAACAGTAATGGGTTTAAGTGAAATTCAAAAATTATCACATGTGAAGTGATTGTCTTTTGACATACATCACATAATATTTTCAAAAAAAGGACAAACTTGCCGATTTACCTCTAATGAGGGCTGTAGATTTGGTAATCTATATTAGTCAAGACTACATCCGTTAAAACATTGAACATTGTATATTTCATTATATCAAAAATGTTTTCATAGTCTACAGATTATGTGTGTATTTTAGCAATAATGTAATCATCTCCTATTGTTTAAAAATCAACTATTAAAATGTATCGGTTGTATTGTATAATAATCACAGAACACAACACAGATGTTCTTTGTTTTCTTAGTTTGAACAATATGCATTAAAAGTTTGATCTCCACTGTGGAATGTCTCGAGAAAAATATTGACTCGTTAAAAATACCTAAACACATTCACTTTTATTAATGTTGTAATATATATCAAGGAGCTTTCACAACAGTATTCATGAAAGTGATGGAATGATCTAATGTTTACGTTCCAGTTCCCGTACATCACCTTGGAGGTAGTCTGCGACCTGTTTTCTTTTTGCGATTCGAATAAAGTTTATTTTTGGCGTAAGTTGACGTCAGAGCACTTTTAGTGTCATGTTACTTTAAATGCTTGAGGCGTGTTTATTCGAGTAAAGTAAAATCATTTTATATAGCTTAGGAATAATACAACACGAAAATCTGTATTTCACAAGTCACGTGTTATAAGAACGTAAAATAATATTTAAGTTGAAAAACATGAACAGCAAAACTTACCTAATTGCGCTAGTAGTTTTATTAAAGGTCAGACGTCCAGCAAAATGAACAACTAACCGTACTTTGTGCTATCTCGCTCAAAATGGAAAGGTCAAACTGGTCAGGGTGTGTATTATAAAAATCAGCTAAGTGCGAGTCGGACTCGCATATGAGACGTTCCGTAGCAGCAAGTAACATAATATAACAGTTCTTGTAGTTCGTTGTAACTTTGAATACTAAATTGCGGTTTACGATTTATGACGTTTAAAAAAAGCTTACTTAATCTCGTTCAAACCAATTTTCGGTGGAAGTTTGCAATAATATAATAATGCACATCATATATGCGTATTTTTTTAGTTTTTTCATTCTTTTATTTTAGAAGTTACAGGGGACACATTTTACCACTTTGGAAGTGTGTCTCGCGCAAACTATTAAGTTTAGAAAAAAATGAAATTAGAAACCTCAATACCATTTTTGAAGACCTACCAATATACAAGCCCACACATATGGGTCAGATGAAAAAAAAAAAATTGAGATTCAATTCTAAGTATGGGGACTCCCAAAATGTATTGTTTTATTTTATTTTAGTGTGAAAATCTTAATGCGGTTCACAGAATACATGGACCTATCTACCTACCAAGTTTCAACAGTATAGTTCTTATAGTTTCGGAAAAAAGTGCCTGTGACATACGGACGGACAAACGGACAGACAGACAGACATGACGAATCTATAAGGGTTCCGCTTTTTCCTTTGGCACGGAACTCTAAAAATACATACGCAGTTAGGAAATATATTGTCAAAACATTAGTGGCTGGTTCTGTCATGGTTCGGGCTAATAAAATGACGGCACGCGTACGGATAAAAGATTTATAGATGTGCATATTTGTGAATATCTTTTACAAAATAGATTACTAGGCTACTCAATATGCATGGGTGTTGGAACACCTGTGTCACCAGTATTCAGATGAGGATTAACACATACCATGCGTGTTGGCACCGCTTTACGTCTTAGGAAACCTAAATGGACTGACTGGCATTCCTCTGCCGGTGTTTGAAGTTTATATTTTGGAAAAAGTGAGCAAAAGGTCCTTAATTAAGTAAATCTATTATTTATTTAATTAGTTTAAAAATTTTGTGCGTGTCTTGAAAATATGCACTCATACTCACGCTTGAGTTGTTTTTCAATAATAAATATACTTTTAAGTTTACCTTAAAAAATTCTCACAATCAATTGGTGCGGCTTACTTTTAAGAAATCAGACCAATCGACCCGCGAAAGATTGATAATAACTAACCGTATTCATTGAATCTACTTCTACACCCCACTAACCACCAAAATATAAATAGGAACATACAGAAGGCCCGAGTGGTTTACGATCCAAAACTAGATACAATTTACGAGCATATATCCCCCATATTAGTTACAAGTGGATGGATTTCGATCGAATCGAATTGAATCGATTATTCGAATATTTATTATGCGATTATCATTGAAGCGTAATGTGGGATCGATTGTCGGTTCGTAAGTCACCGAGCAATTCGTTTTGGTTTGGGGAAGGAAGTTTGCGTATGTTTTAGAACGGAAGTTTTATTAGTGGGGGCATGTTCTACGTATCGTGGAGGAACAACAGGGCTACATAAAAAATGATGACAAACCAGTTAGAACCAAACTGCCTTACTTAATGTATACGATTTATGTGCAACGTGCAAAAGTCCTAAGGCATATTTTTCGGCTGACGTTTTGACAATCTTTTGCCTTAGACCTTGTGTTTGCTCATAAACAATGCATATTAGAAAAAGAGTTATTGCTTTAAGCATTAAGCAGTCCGTTGCTTATTTAAAAAGTCCATAGCGTGCAACAACAGCGACTTTATACTATGTAAAAATTAGTCATTTGTACTAGTGTACTACTTCATTTCACTACCATTTTTGTTCAGGACCCCAACAGAAAAATATCAGGTTATTTTTCAATGCTTGTTGTAGACAGAAAGTGCAAAAAGTTGTGAATTTTTAAAATGTTCTAATCGTACTAATATCCAATGGCAAAGAGTTTTACTTATTTTCCGGTTCACTGATGAAAGGTATAACTTTTTTAAATGGTTAACCATCTGTGCACACTGCACAGGGTACAGACCCCATAGCTCAGCCACGTAAAAAATATGAAATACGCAAAATATAAAAAATCATTTTCTTTTGTTTAAAACTAATTTCGTAGGGCACAAAATTCATTAGCATTATCATCTGCATGGATCGTTTACTAAGCAGTTTTAACGTTTAGTTCTTTAACCTGAGAGGCCTGGGAGTGATCTCAGAGGAATTAAATTTAGCATTTTCTTGACATTATCTCGTCCTCGACCTTCTCTTTATGATTACTAATATAATTTACTTTTGTTGAAAACACAAAGGTATGTCTGCTTAATTAAATATAGCCTATTGCTATCACATCATCACATTTTAATTTACATTAAAATTTTCAAGATAAAAGTAGAATTTCACTTTACGAGAGTGTTTAATCTATTTAGGGAAGGCAAAGCTATCTAATGTAGAATAATAATTACTCAATATGACTATTGAAACTGCAACATTAATAACATTAAAATTTAAAAAAACCCTACGCAGCATCAGGTTGAAGTTATCAAGTAATTGTCATGATAACGATTATACTGGCGCGTGTGACACTTTGTCGAGTAATCATACGCCAAAAATGCATCAAATCATTTTGGAAAAAAGATGATGCTCTTACACTGCCGGAACGATATCAACCAAACATAGCTAAGAACTACCGCCAGGAAACTGACTTTCAAATGAAAAAACCGCATCCAAATCAATCCACCTATTTTATAGCTACGATGCCACAGATAGACACACACAGAGACAGATAGACTTCGACGTCAAACTTATAACACGCCTCCTTTTGCGTTGGGGGTTAAAAATAAAATGAAATGTCATTGGCAAATTGGCATTGGAGCTGTATATTTATGTACCGTACAAAAAAGTTTTGTTGTAATAACAGTAACATTTTGTAGACTGAAAAACGATTATTTTTTATGTATTTGCTGTCAAAATGACGCTATCGTGCCTGATGAAAAGCATGAGCAGAACCCAAGAGTTGTGGTCACCATCCGCAATGCGAATAAGGACAATGCATCATGGTGTCTCGCACTATTTGAATACAGTTAAAAAAAAACCACCTCCCTCTATAAGAAACCTGTTTGTTTTACTCCAGTTTCATATTGATTAGGGGCAATAGATGAACGCTGATGTATTAATGAGATGTATGTATGTACTACAAATATTTTCATATTCTCATAGCGTATGTGTTAATCCTAATGGGAAATTATTAGCAAAGTAAGTGTTATATTTTAAAACCTTGCCCGACGCTGTTGAACCTTTTTATGCGAATCGGATTAGCACTTGACCTTTGCTTTTGAAATTCAATAATATATTGAATTTCAATAATTTGACTGCACGGTTGGCTTACGCTGATTTTTACGGCGCCAAGTGTTGGGTTCAAATCCCACATGGAACAACACTGTGTGATCCACAAATTGTTGTTTTGAGTCGGAGTGTTCTTTGTGTCCGTTTAATGTATGTTTGCAAAGCCCTCTGCAACACAGGATTTATGCCTAGCGTAGTCTTAAAAAACACAACAACAACAGAATAAAATTTCATACTATGATTACAAATTCGAAAGTAACTGTCTGTCTGTTTGTTACGCTTTGTCGGCTAAACCGTTGCACAGATTTAGATTAAATTGTATGGAGATTGTTTGATTCTTGATAAAGGATATAGGCTACTTTTACCGCGGGACCCGACTTAAATAATTATCTGTAGGTACTGTTGCTCATTTTAACACCATTACTTGACTGGCACCTCACAAAGTGCCTACACTGATATGTATGTATCGATCCTATCAACATTAGCTAAGATAATTAAAAACAAACAAATTTCTTGCCACGCGTTCACAAACGTGACAAGCCAGAGATATAACTACATTTTCTGTTGTTAAAGATAATAAGTGTACTCAGTAAATACAGTAATAATGTTTTCAACAGAACTAGACACTAATAGAAACAATTTAATGTCACCTTTAATGTGTTTACTCAATTGTAACTACATAATATATGTATTCTAATCGCGAATGTGAATGCGAACAAATTGTACTTAAAGAAGTCTATAAAGAATTATAAGGTCTTATATCTCAAAAGGAAAAATAATATATAGCTGTATATATATATATATATTGCTGGGTAATTGCAAAAATATATGAAACAGACACAAAAAACATATACGCTCAACAATTTGCAAATCACACTGTGTTGTAGGTACCATGTGGGATTTGAACTCATAACACTCGGCTCAGTAGGAAACAACGAAGATCCGTGCACTCATATCTTCTGGGGTGACGTACAGGCTCTTCGACGATAGCTATAAATTTTAACAGTTGTTATTTTTGCACTTACTCTATAACCACAAATTTCAACAAAAAGAAAAAACCGACTTCAAGATCTGGACCAATTTGAAACGGAACCACACGGGAAGCACCAGCTTTCTAATTAAAAGAGAATTATCAAAATCGGTTCACCCAGTCGAAAGTTATGAGGTAACAAACATGAAAAAAAAATCAAAAAAATACAGTTGAATTGATAACCTCCTCTTTCAATTTAAAGTCAGTTAAACTCAGGGAACTCTTATTAGGCTGAGTAAAAAGCCGTGTCATGTTGTAGAGCTTTCCAACCCTTTTTTCAGCGAAATGACTAATTTTGTTCGGAGTTTTTACGAAATTTGAATGTAGGTCAGTCGTATTGGATCGATGATGCTAATGTGTTGTGGCCCTCCTTCCATTAAGGTATTTTAAATGATTTAGTTCGTTAATTGCTTAGAAAGTAGAAACTCTGTTTTTTGTTGAAGGTTGTTGAATAATAACATAAAATTAAAAATTCTCCACGCAGCATCAGGTCGAACTTATCAAGTAATTGTCATTTAACGATTATATTGGCACGCTAAAGCACTTAATCGAGTAATCATACACCATAAATGACTCGCATCATTTTGAAAAAGAGCTGATACTCTTACACTGCTCTACTGATATTAACCAAACATAGCCAAGAACTACCGCCAGGAAACTGACTTTCAAATGAAAAAACCGCATCGAAATCGGTCCACCTGTTTGAGAGCTACGATGCCACAGACAGACGCACACACACACATACAGATATCGACTTTAAACTTATAATATATAACGTTAAATGTTAATTTAGTGACAGGCTCCGAACACAATAGTCAGATACTTGAGTAAGAAAAACTCACTTTGCTTTAACCCACTAAAAAGAATACTGCATTTTCAATTTTTTACAAAATTTTACATTGCATGATTTTATGACCTAAGATAATCTTAATTAGCTAGTATATAAAAGAATAAAGCAAAGATCATAATCAGAACTAGCTCTCTATAATTACCAAAAAGACAAAAATACGGTCATTTATCAATAGAGTAAAGAGGCATTCTTTCTTGGGTTAATGTTTGACGAAGTCGTTAAATACGGTATTAAGGCAAAGTTGTCTATATCGCGTTTAATGACCATCATTACGGTCATAATTATCTGACCCTGACGCCCGTGGGAAGTGGGCAAAATAAATAGTGAGCTTAGGGAATAATCTACATTTGCCTGCAAATACCTAATTACTAATTAATTCGTCGGAACACGGGCCGGAAATAGTAGCATTTATTGCGGTAAAACAAAACATAAAGGCGCAATGGGACTCACTAGAATCCATAGTGACACAATGGACATTATTTATAAGAATAGACCCAAGCTATTTTGTAAGCTTTACTAAACACTGTGGCATTGAAACATTAGCATAAATTTTGTCTTTATATAGGTTTTTCTCTGACAAATTTGTACCTATCACCAATACCCAATGCCAAATCCAAAGTCTCTGCTAGAAGCGGTTGTCTCAGAAGTAAGTTGATAAATTTAAAATTAGGATTATTAATGTTTTAAAAAAAATTATTAAAGGTTCGGATAAAGGATGAATTACAGATGTAGATTTGGCAATGCATAGTTGTGACTACACTCAGTCGACCACCATATAAAAATGTTTACCTGGAACGGTGATATTTACTACTGATAAATAATATGTAATGAGCCACTGTCATAAACAGCCGGCAATTATTTACAATACACTCGTTTCATAAAAGTTTATTACGTCTATAAAAAAGATACACCCATTAACTGCCAGCATGTGAGTACACAAAACAGTTACGAGTTAAATAGCGTGCTGAATTTTAAAGTTTTAAGATTATATGTTAAATAAACCTCTACGTGACTTTTTGCCCGTCCTAGTTTATTATTAAAAAATGTCATCATCTTGTCTAGATGTTTAAAGTTTACTAAAAACAAAAGATACTGCAATAGTTCGTGTGGTTATACGAGCTACTGTTTTTATAATAGTGCTATTCTTCTACGAGTACTAATTATTTTAACATCGCAGTATTCTTTTTTGTACCTTTGGATGACTTCTAAACATCTACTGATTTGTTCAGTTTTGAGTTTATGTGTTAAATGAAGAAATATGTGCATACTGCAGTAACCCTATAAGCTTAAGTTATTTTATAAAATAATCATAATAGTATTACACAATAATCCACTTTCAAGACCTTCTCTGGCGTCATCCCATTACAGTTCTAAGAAGCCTTAGTATACAGGGTAATGCATATTAAATAGTCATCGACAATCACACATCGTAGACAGCGACTTTTTTCATATATCATCTTAAGATATTCGTTAAAGTTTTATAATTAATAAATTGCAAGCGGCAAGCTTAAAAATATCCCGATGTCAAATATAAAATCGATAGGTTCGACCTCATAATTCATTCACACTATTGATTCTTCATTATTAGTGATAATTGAAATTAGGTCAGAATGAGCATTGTCGTTTCCCTATATTTGTTGGGACTTTATACGTGCAATATGTGTATGTAGAAACTCATTTTCTATAATGATGGCTTCTTAATCAATTAACTTTACTGTTATAAATTTTATTAAAACTAATAATAGGTAAATATCAGTAGCCTCCGTGATCATTTCTATCCGGCTAAACTATTCATCGCTTTATTTAAAATCAGCTGAAATTCACGTTTTGTATCAACTGTGTATGTATGTGTGTTCAACTGTATCAACTGTATATTCCTTAAAACTTTTCAATGATCACATTTCAACGCAACATAGCTTTAACGTCTATGTAGTGCATGACAGTTGTGAGTTGCGTTCATTTACACGCTCCCTTAGTATTTTTAAGTATCTAATAAAACTATTATTTAATTAAACAAAAATACTTGTATTTTATTTTAATCTTTTTATTTCATACTTTCTTTTCTGTTTTCTTGATTTAACAGTATACATTCTAACTTGTCATTATAAAGTAAATTTTATTTTCTGCAACTCTTAAAATCTCGATCCCTTTCCCTAATTTTTATACGGTAGGGAGTTTTTTCTCTTTAAAATTGTGTATATAGGTCCCTTGGTCATAAAATCTTTCATTGCCTTCTGTGACCGCGATCATAAAATCGTCCTTTGTGAGAAAAACATGACCAGCTTTTAAATTCTTATGTCTGTTTAACATTTTAGATGTTTCTATTATTCATTTTACGATGTCGTTATTCCATCTATGTTGGTTTCATGGTTTTCTAATGGGATTTAAATTGTGCTAACGTGTTCTATTATTGTTTCAGGTAACCATACTTGCTGCGTTTCAAATATTTTGGGATTTGAGTCAGATTTGTAAAAACTCCAAGGTTTGGTTTTCGTATAAAACACATAGATTTCTTTTACAAATTTTTGTAACTATAAAGACTATTGCTGTATTTAAAATGACTAGATTAGGAAAATTCTATGTAATACGTAGGCGTAAACATGGCCGCTTGAGGCATTCAGAAAATAGACCTCTTATATAGATACTTCACCTTCATTATCCATGAAACGTTTACTCCTACACAATTTCCGAACATCTTGGATAAAACAATTTGCAAATAAATTAGCTCAAGGCAAGTCAGTTCTAACAATGTCCCAGGAGAATATTAAATTTACTACAGTTTATATAAGTGCGATGGTATAGTTTTTATCTAAAATGACTTATGGCCAATATTTGTTTATATCTATTGTACTACATACGAATGTGTCCGTGAGATAAAAGTGGGTTAGGCAAACAGAAGAGTTTGTTTGTTTGTGTGAACGCGCTAATCTCAAGAACCGCTGGTCCGATTTGAAAAATTCCTTCAGTGTTGGATAGTACACTTATCGAGGAAGGCTATAAGCTATATATCATCACGCTAAGACCAATAGGAGCGGAGCAACAAGAAAATATATTTCAAAAACGTGGGAAAAGTATCACGCTACGAGCAATAGGAGCCCTTAATGCGTGGGTCGGCTAGCGATTTATATATGTAACTAGCTGAACCCCGCGGTGTTACCCGCGGTTATTGTTGTACCGCGAGTAACGCCGCGGGACAAAGTTAGTCTACAAAAAGTAGCCTAAGTTACTCCCTGGATCATCAGCTACCTGCCAGTGAAAGTCCCGTTAAAATCCGTCCAGCCGTTCCAGATATTACCCGGAACAAACAGACAGACAGACAGACAAAAAAAAATTAACTACATTTTTGGTATATGTATCGTGTTTACATACATATGCATTGATTAAAAGCTGTTATTTTAATATTACAAACAGACACTCCAAGTTTATTTATTTGTATAGATAAGAAATATTGATTTTTTTAATAGATAGTTAGGGTGTGCGCAATGTACATATTTTATTAAACTGTTATTATTATATTCTTTTAAGGTTTAATAAAATGTGTATTTTAAACAATTTAATTAGTTAAATATTCTTTGCTCTAGAACTTAAAATTTGCTTTGAAGCAGAAAGCCTAATAAGCTCACTACCTACACGGAATGCTACAAGGTTCAATTCCAGTTCCTGCAATGTTTAAATAAGACATTAATATAACATCCTACTCAATTTATACCTGAATGTAAAATAATTTGATTTGTTTATGAGTGTGGGAGGATAGATATCTAAAACGGCAAGTGTTAACGTGTATTGTACATGACACAGTCTGGTCTCAAACATAGATCGAATATAATTTATCTGCAGAACTACGTCTTTGGCCTACCAAAGAAGTAACTTGACAGTATATCTACTGTTATAAAATTATGGATTAAAAACAATACAATTAAAATAATAACCTCCTTCTTTTTAGAAGTTGTTTAAAGATCAGAACTGAAAACTGGACTTAAACAAAATGAGCTAAATATTTAATAATAATTGACAAATTTAGAGATTTGTGCAAAAGTACATTATATAACCAAAATAAACAAATGATTATAGTATATAACAGGTACCCAATTTTACATATCGATTTTAAAGATTGCTATTTCAAAGACAAAATTTTGCTGTGTAGCTTATGTAAAACATAAAAGCAGAATATCTCCTATCAAAGAAAAATATAAAACCAAAGGAATATTCAGTACGATTTCTTTGCATCTGCTGTCACTTGTTACAATGTCTTATCATGCAAACAAATTATGTTGGGAAGCACTAAGCGATATCTCGTTGAGGATTCAACCGGTTCTATTCCAGAGCTGCGTTGTCGTGGGCGAAGACTGCATTCCCAAAAGGAACTCCTATAATTGAGCCTACAATTAAACGGACAGGTTTGACATACGGACAGTTTTAAAATAGAATCTCTAGAACTTGATCAGATCAATTAGTCTTACAAAGTTGGAGATCCTTAACATGAACCACAATGTTTGATTTTTATAAATAAAAATCAATTTAAATATATACAACAATTTACTTTTTTATGTATAGGTACAAAAATTTAAAATAATAGTCCCATAGAGTTAAGGGTTAGTTGCTCGCTCATATATTGTTATGAATGCAACTTGAGATAATCACATGAAATAAACATTTCGTTCGTACATTTAAGTATTATGACTACGAAATTGCCTGAAATCTTTAGATTGTATGTCTCATGTTGATTAGCTTTCTTGTTCACTGTGCTCCACCAGCTGCTCTCTAGAGGAGATGAGGAGATCGACATGGTTGTGGCGAAATATTGGACGGACAAAATGTAGAAGTGTTCAGGCGATGACACGAGGAAGAAGACGCTGGTTACTGTGTTCACCTTGTTACTGGTGCAGTAATAATATGAATTGCTTTCTTCTAAACTTCTGCTACGTGTCTGTATTGCCTTGGTAAACTCACAAAAGTGTTAAATCAGAACCGAAATAAATATAAGGTCAGTAGTGTTTTAAAAAGATTTCATAAATAAATTGATCTTATTTATGTGAAATATACAGAAAAACATTAAAACAATTTGGCCTTTAAATGGTTGCTGCGCGTTCGGTTGGAAAACTATTACGAAAAAAAGTAGAACTGATTTGCATTTGGTCTGTTTATTCTAGACTACGCTCAGTATTGAGTATATTGACATTAACATACAATGTGATTTATGAATACGTTTCTCGAAAATATACTTGTAATAAAATACTAGATCTTACATAATCTTTACTATACATTCGCCTCTAAGCATCACAGTAAAAATAAATCATTGTTAGGAATACCGAACTAAGTACAAAGTTACACAACCAACCAGAGTGTCAAGATCTCCCTGATACTCGAGGTTTTCCCCGCACAGTTTTATTTAAGAGTATCAGAGACCAGAGTGGGAGATCTTGTTATTTTGGACAGAGATGCAAAATGTGAACCGCATCGTGCTTCGATGCAACGATAAGAGTTTGCACGATTCTCTTCGGTCTTTTGTAAACAAAGCGATGGAGCGCTTTATTTTGCTTTAAAATTGTATTTTCTGTGAACTCTAATTGCCAGCGAGATCGAAGCGTTTTTTGATACTGTCTGATGTTTTTTTGTAGTCACCAGCGCCTTCTATAGCGTCTTCAAAATGTATGATGTTTTAGAACAACTATGTTGGCATAGAGTTAAACTCACTTGGTGATTATACGTCATGTATATTGTTAGCTGCACACTACTGACGAGTCTAGTTTCATATTTCTTTTTATTTAGGAAAGACGAGCTATCTTGGTTCGCCCTCATCACTTCTCACACTTAAAATTAAATTTGTGTAAAAGTGTAATCCCATCATTCATTACCAAGTGTGAACCCAAAACATTCAGCGCAGTAGAAAGCGACGTATGGCGTTTGCGCCATGTCTGAAGTCTAGTATGTACATCTATACAAATAAATAAAATTGGAGTGTCTGTTTGTAATATTAAAATAACCGTTTTTTAATAAATGCACGGACATATAATATACTAGCTTTTGCCCGCGGCTTCGCACGCGCATAAGTAGATATTGCAATGCATTTCAATAAAGAGTTTAGCTCTGTTTTTAGTCAATAGTATATTTGAAGCAAATCTATTAAAGGTATCACTAATAATTTTGTATTTACCTGCGTGTTGTTTGAATTTTTAAAATTCCTGTTATTTACAATTCGAAAATATTGATAAACCTAAAGTACTTCCTTATAAACTAATTTTTTTACTGATTTCGTTGTCGGCGCCAGTAAAACCAGGCTAGTTGGAGCACTGACACGAGAGCAAGCAAAATAAAATTGGCCGTGGGAAAAACACCCCCCTCAATTATATTCACCCAGTGAATTAAAGAGTCTGGCCCTGTGATTTATTTATTGTCATTGCAAAGCAGATATTCACTGGAAATTAAACTCTTTGTAACTCGAATGGTAAGTTGTGAATTTGATTTGAAGCCTGGTTCCATTACAAAGTTTTGGCGGTTTTAAATTTCTGAACAATATATTTGGTGTGCCTATTTTTAATTTGAGTTTGTGATATGGAAGACCAGATGGTTTTAGAGAAATAAAAAATTCTACTGGGTATTGCAACGCATCATCTGGGTTCATTACAGAGTCTATGGAATCGTAAACCATTCCATTTCCTTGAAAAGAATTGAACAGGAGCTCATTTATTATCGCGGCTTGGTCATTGCTAGGGGTGAGAATGGCGCGCTCACACAACCGTCCCACAGATTTATCCTGAAGGTGGACAACATCTAAAAGTTCTCCTACTGTGTGCACGATTCTACACGATTTCTCTGGGATGGCAAACCATATTTTAAATGCAAATCTCCATTCCCAATTTTTAATAGAAGATTAGCAAATTCACCACCAGATACGTCACCTCTCATACCTATGTACTCTCATATTTTTAGTTAATTTTATTACACTCACTAAGGGTCATAAGTGAGATCTTTTGAGGCACGTTTTGATCTCGTCAGCACGAGTATCGTTAGCAATAATTGGTAATGTTTGGTGAAAATACCACTGCCTGCTAACAACACTGCTACTCCTCCACCCATTATTTTCCTATTGTCCCTTAAGTCTTGTAAAGTCCTATATTTAGATATATTTTCTCATATCGTGGTGGATAAAATTTCCAAAAACTAATAAACGTATTATTTTATTCTTATCAAGCAAGAGCATAAGTCTAAAATTTCATGTATACAACTTCCTAACTAAGTAAACGTCATAGAACTCCCTATTTTAACACTTTAGGGGTTGAAGTTTTAAAACTTCTAAAATACGAAGTTCTTATTACTTGTACCCCACTATATTTTTACAAAATTTTAAGCAAGTTCATCAAAGAAATTAAAAGTTTTATACAAACTTTCATCCCCTAATTTACCCCTTAGGGGCGATATTTTGAGAAATACTAAAATGCACATTTCATTAAATTAACCTCACTATATTTTAGCAAAATTTTAAGCAAATTCATCGAAGGAATAAAAAGTTTCATACAAACTTTCATCACCTAATTTACCCCCTTAGGGGTGATATTTTGAGAAATAATAAAATGCGCATTTCATTACTTTAACCTCGCTATATTTTAGCAAAATTTTAAGCAAATTCATTGAAGGAATAAAATATTTCATACAAACTTTCAACACCTAATTTACCCCCTTAGGGGCGATATTTTGAGAAATATTAAAATGGGCATTTCATTACTTTAACCTCACTATATTTCAGCAAAATTTTAAGCAAATTCATCAAAGGAACAAAAAGTTTCATACAAACTTTCATCACCTAATTTACCCCCCTAAGGGGCGATATTTTGAGAAATACTAAAATGCGCATTTCATTACTTGAATCTCATTATATTTTAGTAAAAATTTTAAGCAAATTCATAGAAGGAACATAAAGTTTCATAGAAACTTTCATCACCTAATTTACCCCCTTAGGGGCAATATTTTGAGAAGTACTTAAATGCGCATTTCATTACTTTAACCTCACTATATTTTAGCAAAATTTTAAGCAAATTCATCGAAGGAATAAAAAGTTTCATACAAACTTTCATCACCTAATTTACCCCCTTAGGGGTGGAATTTCAAAAATTCCTTTCTTAGTGCTCACTTACGTTATATAAAGAACCTACATGCAAAATTTCAGGATTCTAGGTTCAGCGGTTTGGGCTGTGCGTTGATCTCTGGGTATGTCAGTCAGTCACCTTACTCTTTTATATATATAGAATAGATAGATACCAAAAAAACATTTTTTTACAATCTTTGTCTGTCTGCCAATCTGTTTGTTCCGGGTAGTCCCCGGAACGGCTAGATTTTGACGGGACTTTCACTGGCAGATACCTTATGATCTAAGGAGTAACATAGGTTACCCGCGGTAGGACAATAAACACGGGTAACACCGCGGGGTTCAGCTAGTAAGATAATTTTAATACTCATAGCCCTAAATATAATATATATTTTTTTAATTTATTAAAATCGATATTCAGAACTCAAAGCGGTTTTAGTTTATTCATATACACTGATTAGACTTGGTTGAAAAATTAATTTTAATATCTTAACTAAAACAAATTAATTCGTCATAGATACTAAATAAAAAAAAATGAAATTCGTTATGCGTTCGTTTTATTCTTTTGCGTTTAGATTTATGTTCAAAGTTGTATGATTGTTCTTTTGTCATCGTTTAAATCTTGATCTACTTCAAAGTGGTTTTAAAAATTGAGGTTTGTGTTAACGCTCCAGAAGAGCAGGACTAAGTAACTTTGTTTCTAACCGATTTTTCACCGGGTTCCATACCTCTTTGTCACAGTATCTAAAACAATGTTGCAATTTTCCTATGTATAATATGTATGTATTTACAAAAAAAAGTATAGTATGTATTTGTATCAGTTGTCTAATACTCATAACACAAGCTCTGCTTAGCTTAGGACTAGATGGCGTTGTGTGTTAGATGTCAGAAATATTTATTATTATTAATTGTAAACATTATCAGAAGATCTTAATGTAATAAGCAAAGTACCTAAGTGACAAATTTCTCCAAAGATTCTTCAATGTCTATTAATTGCAAAGCTTGACGTTACAATAGTATGTATAAGTATGATGGTACTACCAAAGGTCAATTAGTTAAAACACAATAAGGTCAGACAGTTCTAACCCAAAGTTGTAAGGATACGATGGAAGCAATAGCTTACTTTTGTAGAGTTACAATCAGCCTGTAACCACATGGTATTGAAAGTGGAGCTAAAACATTGGACTTAGAGGACTCTGATCTGTATTCCACTAAAATCACTATTCAAGGATATTATTCTGATAAATACTTCAACTTTCGGATTGAATAAACATTAGCTTGATTAAATTTTGAAAACATCTACAGCATATATAGCATCTTCTGTAAATGATGTACAGAAGAAAGGTGAACTTTAAATGAGCTTTGTTTTCGCCTGAAGCATAAGAATACGCTTTCAAGACGATAAATAAATCTACCTCAATTTAATATTTATTTATGTAAGTAAGATCTAGATCACGTGTGCAGAATATGCTGTGCACTCATTATTATTATTAGCAATAAAACCTGTAAGTAACTACACTATCAAAGGAGCAACGGAGGCTGTATGTTAAGCCTCGGGCAGATCCCCAAGGCTGTCTGCGCTTATTATTGACGCAGATAAGGCTGTGCCAACAATACAATCACCCGACGTTATTAGCAGATAACGGTTGTATTTTAATGTGTGAGTTTCAGTCTTTGTGTATTGTGTTTGAGTTGACTGTGTGATACTCATATCTTTAATATTATTTCTTCATGCAATATGCTTTATGTTTAATGTAATTTCTTGAAGCAAAGGAACTCTACAAAATGAATTATTTGGTGATCTGAATTACAAAAATTGTGTACCATGACTTAAATATCTTTTTACAAGTAATCATTGAACCCCTATAACAGTAGAGTTCAGAACATTTTGAGATGAAATAAAAGCATACCAGATATTGGGGCCGCTAGACTGTATAAAAATTACAGACGAGAGGCTTTAGCAGTCTCTACAGGAACCCAGAATAACTTATTGCAACTTGTTTCTGTAAAGACATCTACGTGATTCCTATTAAAGGAAACGAGTTTTGTTTTAATAGGCCGCCTGAGGAAATATTTGCCTATAATCCTTAAAATTTCTTTTCGCACTCAAATCTTGAAGTTTGATGCTTTCTGGTAAACAGTTAAGAAATGTCCTTGTCTTTGTTAGCCGGAGTAAAATCATTACAACATAATCAACTACACCAAACTGGAGTTCTAAGTTCACTGGACTTGAGATACCTTATTTGCACCACTAAAATAAAATAGGTATTTGTAGTACCATTCTTGCAATTATAGTTTCTTTATTTTATTTCAACCGTTGAAATTTTATGCGTGGACATAAGCAAACTTTTTAAAGATCTTAAACATTACACAAAAATTTCCCAAATAAACAAGGTAAATAATTAATTCTGCTATTCGTGCAACATGATCTTAATATGATCTCAAATTAATTCGATACGTTTATCTCGAGTAAACCTAGAATGTTAATGTTCGCATTAACATTTAAATTATTCAGATTAATCTTAGAAGCTGAAGCTTTAGCGGTTTTGTTTCAGCGTTGTAATTTCTCGAAGAGTTTTAGGACTAGACAAATTGTCTGGCAAGTACCAACTTACTGGGATAAATATTTCTAAATAGTATTTAGAATTTATCTCAGTGTGTAGATTTTAAACGCAGTACTAATCACTAATGTTACTGTTTTATATGTCAATAATAATTAATTCGGAACAGAACTAGGTTTTTAGACAAAGGTTGTTTATGAACCCATCGAGCATATAGTGTCTGTCTACAAGAATAGATGACGATTAACGAAAACGCGAAATAGATAATGATTAAAAAGTAAAGAAACATTGTTACATGAACATTATTTACTTTCTAGCCATAAAGTATTTCACGCCATGTTTTCGATTGACTTATTCTGTACTAGCTGAACCCCGCGGTGTTACCCGGGCTCAAGCCGCGGAGCGAAGCTAGTTTAAAAAAAGTAGCCTAAGTTACTCCCTATATCATCAGCTACCTATCAGTGAAAGTATCGTCGAAATCGGTCCAGCCGTTCCAGAGATTACCCGGAACAAACAGACAGATAGAAAAATATTTTTAACTACATTTTTGGCATATGTACCGTGTATACATACATATGCATTTAGTAAAAAGCGGTTATTTTAATATTACAAACAGACACTCAAATTTTATTTATTTGTATAGATTGTACAAACAGGCATAGAAATAGAAGAATATCTACTTGTGTAATACATTATGACCTAAATAATGAAAGCAAAAAAAGTTACGGTAAAATCATTATTAGGCGAAAAATATAACGGAAACTGGGTAAATGAAATATGCACATAGAACAAGTGGGATAAATTGGCCTATATTCATCATTATTGCGGTAGGCATTCCATCCACTTAACATTTAGAACGCACCTATATCGAACTCTCTCTTCTCTACACCGTACTGTGTTAATTAATTTAATGTCTTTTGCAGATTACTGTTTCGTAGTGATTGTCTTGATTTAGTTTAGAAAATGTCGAAAAAGAAAAAAATAACCTACTCCACTGAGTAAGTCCTAGAATGCATTCAGAAATATATGAAGAGAATTCGTGTAAAATTTAATGCAATGTATTTGGCATAGTTATAAAGTTCAGGTATTACAAATAACTTAGAATAGACTGTTACGTCAATGATCATTATAAAAACAATAGTAATAACTTGAAGCGAAGCTTGGTTTGCCAAGTAGATTGCAAATTTAAAATGTATTTTCAATTTGAACGATAATACAATGATTATTAAAGTATGTATCCTAGAAACAAAAAAAGGCACTAAAATCGGCCAATGATTTAGGTAGAGTTTAGTTTCGGAAAATTCACATTTTTAGAAGTGTAAAATACATAAGTACACACATATGAACTACAATCAATTTCAAGAATTAGATTCTGGATACGTTCAGCACTCATCTTAATGAAGATTTAAACAGTGACACACTATTTTATATGTTCGACAAAATCAAAATATATTTAGCTCTGACTCACGCCTTTTTGTAGCTAAATAAGGCGTTGTACCATTTAGCGTAGGTGTTTTAAAACTACCGAATTGGCGTGAATGAAACGAATTGTTACTGCACATTCCTGGACTAAGAATTATTTGCCGTGTACAATTGTTATTGTTTTTTTTTGAAAAGACTGCAGATTCTTATCTGGTTTTTTTCTTCTTTTTTGATCATCTGTTTTGTTTGACATTTTAATTTGATTCTGGAACTGCTAGTAATACGAAGTTTTTTTTTTCATTCTTGATAAATTAAAAAACCCTGTAGATATTTTCATAGCAAGAGACGGGTTTATCCCGCGTACCTAACAATTGTACGGTACAAACACCTGCAAATGGAGCTTTAGACTTTACAATTTTATTTACGTACCAAGAACAAGTGCAATAAATGTCACTTGCATACTCTCGTTTTGCATGAAAGACATTACAATTAAATACCATGTCCACTACTTGAAGTTTAAGTGGATAATCTTTCGGGTAAAAAACTTACTCGTGTCAAGTTTTGGAACTCTAGTCACAGTAGTTTTTGTGAAGAATTTCGAAATCAGGTAACTGTAATTTCATCTAAAATTTTCCATGTCATCTACTCTACCTCCTTTATTTTGTTCTAGGGTATATAAAAAATAAATCATCGCTTGTGTTATCTCTTTAAACATGATAATGACACATTTTATATCGATTTAATAAGTAAATTTATGTACGTCAGCAAATATTGAAATCCCTGATCACGTTCTGTGCAGTCGTGACCGAGGATCGATGCAACCAGTGCAACAAGCGTGTGTTGCTGCTTATTGAAGTGGAAACTGATGGTACAGATAAATAAAATACTAGCTATGCTTTGCCGCGCTTCGCTGTGTAGAAATGAGAAACAAAATTGACACGAAAAATAGATAAAAACCTTCTTTGACGCTGGTTGTAAATGGTGTCAAAATCTGAGTTTAATGGGTACAGAACTTTTTGAGTTTTTTAAAGCATATACAAATCAATGTAACATTTCATGTAACATGTATGTAGATAGACTGACAGATATATACAGATATACTGGAAGGACACTTAGTAAGAACTATCTTGTCAAAAGAGTGGAGTTACCTACTTGGATACTAGATAATTTAAATTGAATTACCATAATTGTGTGGCTAATACAGAATCAGTTCAATTTCTTATCCATAGAGCTTGAATTAGAATAATTTCCTGCAAATTAAATTTTTCTTAAATGAAAAATTTTAAATATTAAAACGTACTGTCGTGGACTCTCTTAAGTGCAAAGCCTTACATAGTACTTATTTTAATTTTATTAGTGGATAAACATGATGACTTATCTTAGATTCTTGTGTTTCTTTTTTGGTTTGCTAACATTAACTCTTTTCAAACATGGTATCTAGTGTCGATTGTCGATACAAAAGATAACCATGAGTATCATACAACCTGATTTGGACTCGCAAGTGACACAGGAAGTGTGAGTATACATATATGGGAGTAGCTCTATACTTGAAAACTAGAAATAGGATTATCCATATGATTCATACGTGTACGACACAGATGAGATTTATTTTTAATCTTTCATGCGATTTATAAATGTACATAGAATGGTATTATTTTTTTTTTAATCTTAATTTACGGAGCTTAGATACAAATTTGGCTATGTCGCTCAAGGGTATCTTTACTCTATAGACATCTTTCTGGCCTTATTCCAAAAAAATCGGATATTACGTAGAATTAAAATTTTTGCTTTAGTAGTCTAAAGACATATTGAGAATTCCTTTCTTTTAATTTTTTTCATATTTATATGAATTTCATTTTTATTCATTTGTTGTTATTAGATACAACAACAACGAACTGTTTCCCAAGTAAACTTTTTTGGAATTCAATGACCTATTGAAATAAAATAAACTGAAATGAAAATTTATTGTTCGACCTTGGCATTCAAAGTGTATATACCTAATAGATTTTTTTACGGAACGTTTAACACGTTCCGTGAATTAAAATTAGGTCACCATCTTAAGCATTTCTAGTTTTGTGTTACATATAATGAATTTCACAGAGTTAGTTGTTCAGTACTTTTTAAACGGGCGCCTTGGAGATTATTCGTTCAAAAAATCTGATTGTAATCATATAGTTTGAAATCTTTTTCACTTCCTCTATTACTACTTACCATCGTCATATATGCTCTATTCGAAAATATTTTCAAATCACTCAAAAATTTACCAAGTATTCATTCATCATACAAGACCTTATCCATGGTACATTATTGTGCCTTTGTGATAGGCAAATTCTGATAAGATAGATAGCATAGTATTCCAAACTCGTCGGGAGCCTTGCCCCTCCAACTTGACTGATGAAGACAGGCCAGTACGGCGCGAGCTCTGTGTAGGAGCAGACGTATCGCGCGCTCTCAAGATATCCACGACCACTAACTGAACAGGATACATCGCATTCGGAATAGTGATGAGGGTTAATAACATTGACACTATTTCAAAAAAGGAACCCCGAAATAGTTTTGCCTATTAACTTCAAAATATTAGTGACGTTGCAAAAATAATAAAACATCAGTGAGATTTACGTGTTTATAAATCGATTGACTTCGATGGATATTGTTTAATTGTTATAGACATGGGGTTTGTGAAATTAAATCTTTATAGCCATTAATCGTCTCTGTAGTGTGGGAAGTGCAAAATAACAAAAATGACAATGTTGGCGGTAAAAAACTTTTTCATGCCGGAAAAGAGAGTGGATTCCCCAAGGTTCTCGAGGATGCCAGAGGCTTTAATGAGGTCTATAAGGCGACGCTCTTTGAGAGTAAAGAGGACCAAGTCGCTGGTACTTGTGAACGAAAAGAGGAAATCCGGTGAGTGGTAGCGTATGATTCGTTTCTATTATTAGTTTTTAGTTTGAATTAGATATAAAATATTCTTTTAACTAGTTGTTGCCCGCGGCTCCGCCCGCGTATACGTCGGTTATCGCGGCAAATAGTATGCCTATGTGTTATTCTGATGTATGAGCTATATTACTGTAAAGTTTTATCCAAATCCGTTCAATAGTTTTTACGTGAAGAAATAACAAACATACACTCACAAACTTTCACCTTTATAAATTAGTGTGATTAGTAAGATTTTTAATTTGCTGTTCAATTTTATCAATGGGTTTTTAGCAAAAAATACAATTGAATTTAGAAACACTTTCTTCTAGGTAGTCGTTAAGATAAGATCGGAGAAATTTTTACTCAATCGACATTAACTTCTTATATCATTTCCTTGAATAACTATTCATCATCAAGAAATCGTGAAACATTATTAGTTCATCATCTAAATAATCGAATAAATCCGAAAAATCTATACTAATATATAAAGCTGAAGAGTTTGTTTGTTTGTTTGTTTGTTTGAACACGCTAATCTCAGGAACCGCTGGTCCGATTTGAAAAATTCTTTCGGTGTTGGATAGTCCATTTATCGAGGAAGGCTATAGAGTATATATCATCACGCTGCTACTAATAGGAGCGGAGCAACAATGAAGAATGTTTAAAAAACGGGGGAAATTTTCTTGCTACGGGCAATATAAGGCGCAAACGAGGTTGCGTGGGTCAGCTAGTTATTTATATTGCGTTCAAATCGCCTGACATAATCGACTATTTAGTTTGGTGAAAAAATAGTAAGTAAATGCGTTTGAAATATGCAACATGTGTATTTTGCAATACTATAAATAACTTATTGATTGAACTATTGATAATTATTGGCAATTGTAAAATATCATATTAAATAGAATCTGATGTTGGGATTATGATGTGCGTGTTGTGTAGATGTAACTTTGATTCAATTGCCAATAGTTATCAATAGCTCAATTAAGAAGTTACCTACTTTAGTAAGAAAACAAATGGAGTTTTTTGATAAAAATCTCCAATGAACACCGAATAATATTGCTTTATAAAGTTAATAAATCGCGTTGTCTTAATGTGTGTTAAGCGCCTTGTTTGATTTATCGAATCGAAAATAAATATCGCGAGTTTCAAATGAGAACAATTCTTAATATAAATAAGTTAGGTCATCTTGTTAAATTTGTAGTTGTACACGTCAGAAAGCATTTTTTTATATTAAAAAGGAAACAGAATATTTCTTGATAGGTACCTGTGTGGCATTGGCATAGTCTTTTGACGACACTGACATCACAGTTCGTCACTGTACGTGATACTATTAAGCATTGTTTCAAACGTCTCTATGTCATATTTTAAATGGTCAGTGACTATTTAGATTCAGTTAACAATCATATAAGTAGTCCACTTGGATACTAATTCAATAACATTTTGTAGGTCGTACAAGTATTAGTAACTATAAAACAATATTAGGCCGCCGCCGTAGTACTTATTTGGAATACTCGCTCTAGTTCGATATCTTCATCTACACTTACTACCCATATTTCGACATTATTAACGACATTAACAACTTCCGATTGCACTCAATACATTTCAATTCATATTTTGTTGTCGGTGCAGCAATATCAATTATTATGAATACAGTACCGTGCCATAACCAACATGTAAAGGTTTGATATTTCGACCGAATTAATTATCTCTTATCTACTTGCTAGCATACCAAAGTGCCTATTGAAATCGATTTTAATTTCAATTCAATTTCGTCAATTCGCGACACTACTTAACCTTAACGGCCAATCGATCGCAATGCCCAAATTCGATTATTATTGAATAGGTACCTATTTCATTCCACTTACTTTTCTTTCGACATTGTTACTGATATTTTAATCTCTCTCTTAATATTTTAATTGGACTGTTTGATACTGATCTACAGATTTTGCTGAACTCGTTTGTTCACATTAATGCCGTTTGTCTCAAGGATTTTAACAGCTTAGGTGGTATTTATGTATTTTTTTTTACATTTTTACAACACTATGACAATAAACAGCATATGACATGTTGGACATTTATGTAACTTGTAGGTCACATGTGTTTTTTATTTGGTTATTCATGCGAGTCATTTTATAAATATAAATTGATTTAAAACTTCCATAAACATCACTATAATGATGTTATTAATTTTAATTAAAAAAGAATTTAAGAAATTCAAGACCCTTCAACTCGATTTAAAAAGATACCGAAGGTAAAAGTAAAGGTTAAAAAAACTAAAAGGCGCAATTGATTACTTCCGGATACTACAGAAAAAAGGCGCTTAAACGTTTTAATAATCGACTTATATTATTCGTTTACTATAAGCTGAGAACGCAAAGGTGCTTATTTCACCTAATCTGCATGGAATTTATCAGATGGGCTTGAGCTTGATTAGCTTTTAGATCGATGGATGCCGGGCCGCGATAAAATCATTTTGTCCAAGTTAATTGAAGGGCAGACATGCAACGACCGCTCGTCCAATGTCAGTGTGAACAATTGATTTAAATTAATTGCAAAAGTTTTGTACATTATAACTATTTAAGTATTAGTAATTTAGATAATATAAGTTTGTTACTAACTTTCATAGTAACTATTTAGAACCTAATAAGTCAGGACTATACGACTTACGAGTATAAAAATCTAAACTTTACAATCCGGGCTCTGTGGTGTTCCTTGTTATGTCCTATGTCCAGCAGTGTCAGTGGCTGATGACGATGATACGAGTAGTTTACTATGTAAGTTACATTTATAAAAATCCTTTTAAACTTTATTAAACTTTGATGTCAAATTATATATCAGGTGTTTTTTTTTACTTAAGAGTAAAATACTTCATAGGTATTGGCTTGTTACACATGCCAGGGATAACATAAGTTTCGATTCGTCTCTCTACCTGACAGGCTGCTTAGCGATCTTCTTAACGTTCTTTCAATAAAGTGCATCTTACAAAATCCTAACTTAATTAAACTAATCAAAATAAATGTATAAAAGAAACACTTGAGGGAATATGTTCTATACCCTAAAAAGCTTTAACCACCCCCACAAAACTTTATTGATTTTTAGATACTTATCGCGGGTAATAACAGTAAAATCGACTAAAAGTATTGTTTCCGCCACAACGACTCGCCACTAATGACCAAATGCACCTGGCTAGCGCGTGCCGACCTAAAATGTCACACTTTACGTTACATAACCAATTAAACTTGACCCCTTTTTTTTAGCAACGACCAACATTGTAAAGCCATAATATAAATTGTATTAATTACCATTCAAACTCCGTTTTTTTCTATGAAATTAAAATACTTTGAGATTATTACTATTACTAACGGTTCTTGATCATTTTTTTTTGAAGTGAATACTTTTTAGCGGCGTTGTGTACTTTAGCAAAATTTATTTTAGGATGGGTCAAAAATGTTGAACTCGCGACTGGACACGTGACCTGATCGAATATACGTAAGTGGCGCAGGGCGCTTACGCGAGTGTTCATGGCGATAGCTGCTGGCTCGGAACATATGGCGGTTCACTCGCCACAAGCCTGCGCGGTACCTACGTTGGACGTCTTGACAATGAGTCAACAGGGCCATCACTTTTTCATTAACAACATTATTGTTTATTAGCGAAGACGTAAATTAGATGATAATAATTCCATTCTGCATGTTTAATATTTTTGTAAAATAAATAACCAAAATGTATATAGGTACAGTGTTTCTTAAACTACTGAATCCTCTACAATTTTTGTTTATAGATTTGATTTTTCACTTCTGTCGGCAGTCCTCATGACTGCTTTGTGTTTTTTGAATAGCTAAGCATGATTAGTTCGCAGACAGTCTTATGGTTTGTTGATGAAAAGATATGTAAAACGTAGATATGAATACTATATTATATATACCTATAGATATCAAATAACATGAATAAGAGTAAGCAAAATCTATTTAGAAATCACTAGATCGTTGTTTAATCTTTCTGCACTTATATTCAAATAGTTGTTGCGGCGCCAAAAAAATCACATGTTGTGATTTAATACTTGAGATTGGCTAAGCTTAATAAGTATTGGTGTATGTAGTATAATAGAGAAAACATGTTAACATTATTTAATATTTTCTCAACCAACCTCACTCCATGGAACCTTATTCATGAAAAAAAAAATAAAGCTCACGACCTCGTGTGAAACGACCCCGCCAAAATTTTGTATTCTGTTTTTAAATTCAAATAATAATTATTTTCACACTGGCAGGCGTGTGAAAAATTTATTGAAGTCCAAAGAACAACTCTACCTATTCAATTTCATAAGGCTGTGTGTTTTATAAAATGAAATATTTTAATTACACACTAAACAACAATAAGACTATTTATATTCCTAGTAAATTAATATCATCATCATCAACCTATCGCAGTCCACTACTGAAATAATAATAATAAATAAATAAATAATTCGGACATCTAACACACAACGCCATCTAGTCCCAAGCTAAGCGGAGCTTGTGTTATGGGTACTAGACAACTGATACAAATACATATATACTTTTTTTGTAAATACATACATATTATACATAGAAAACACCCAAACTCCGAAACAAATATTTGTAGATCATACAAACATTTGGTCCGACCCGGGAATCGAACCCGAGACCTCATGATCGGCAGTCGCACACGCCAACCGCGAGACCTACGAGGCAGTTTTAAACTGAGACATAGGCATCTCCAATTAAATTCGTATATTACCTACTAGTCTATCTCCTTAATCTGCCTGCCCACATTCGTTTATAATCCATTGTTAGAGCTTAAGCTTATGAACTTGGCAGTAAGCCTTTATTTTCCATTCGTTTTTCAATGACTAAATATATGTATAAGAAGTATCTATGTTAAGCGATGCAAGTGCAGTTACGTCATACATTATGTATGTTCGTACATAGCGCATATTTGCCCAGTACCCGTTGGACTTTATCCAGAACCTATTAGTTGATAATACAAGTATTTGGTAAATGCTATTCACGGTGAACAAATAACTAACTTTCTGAAAGATTTGTTTTTATGTATTTTGTTTTAATATATTCATATACATGTATACAAAGTACAATTTTAAGTAGAACTCTTAAATTTAATCATCAAAACATGTTATTCTTCCCAAGAAAATTTAAGAGTAATAAGCTTGATATAAATTGCCAAGTATCTATTTGTAATAACAAATGGGCTATTACCTGTCTATTCCAGTGACCTAATATAGAAGGAAGTGGAGCAGAATAATATTGGGTGCATTCCAACAGTCGGCTCACACCCCTTTACACTGAACCTTGAATTTAAATAGTCTATATTACTGAAATTGTCTCTAAAATACTCTCTATAAATGAAACTGTTATGGGGTCACTGTAAATCAGGCCGAATGGGAAGGTTGCTTTTGCGTAACGGTGAATTAAAGACCATAAAGAAGATTACAGGACTGAAATATGAATACGACCGAATACATTTTCGTCTTAGATTGGAAAGATGAAAATGGAGCAAGAGTAGGCAACTTAAGGTGACTTTTGTAGGCAAGTTTTTTAAGCTGTATTTATTGACTGGAAGAATTAGATTATTCTTTATAGTAAGAATGTATATGATTTTGCATATATAGGTGTATCTCATTTTACAGATATAAAGAGATAGGATTTTTGCAATTTGCAATTCAGTAAAGCTAAAAACGGTTATAAACTTGACCGATTTCAATACCTGCAAGCTTTTGTTAATCTTATTTACAAATCCATTTGTATACTTCTATCCACTGCCAATCAACCAACTAAGACAAATAGCTACAATAGAAAAACTGACTGTTTGTGTGGGCCAAACTATCGAAATTACAAAAGTTTTGCGCACCCTACTCATAATAAATTCATTTAATGTCGGCTTACACGGCGAACTCGCTTTTAACTGTTCTAAGTTATAGACGGGAGAGTTAACGAAAATAGGCAGCGTTTTAACTTGTACATGATAGTATTCAAGTGTAGGCTTTTTAACTATAAATTGTGAAGTTTTAGCCTCATTCGCAAGACAGTTTTCAATGAACAGCAACAAAGAATGTAATATACGTACGTATGTAATAACGTTGTCTGCTTTCGCAGTGAAGATGGTGGTCGCCACTGCTTGAGCTTTCCATCAGGCTGAGCAGAGTCACTTTAGCAGGCTATCAAATAAAATTAAAAAAAAAAAAAAACAAAAAAAGTTAAATAACATACGTGTACTAAATTTATATCCAGGAATAATAGATAAGTATTTAATCTATTGATTGCTTGGGTCATGAAACCGTGGTTGCATGAACCTTGGATGCTTCATTGGCAGAGTTCGTCAACGCAATACTATAATACATTTATTACTTTGTTAAACATATCATAAACCATCGGAAGAGACCACTAGCGAATCGCTGTCTCTCTCTACGTAAAACACATTCCCCTCCAAAGACGGCTTTAACAATTTATTGGGGTCAGCAGAGGAACTTACGTTATTGAAAAGGTTCTGCAACATATTGCGCCGGTATCCGCTTAGAGACGACACTCCCGGGATCAATATATGGAACAAATATGTATGGATGGATTGATGCGGGAAAAGGCTTACCTGGAGAAATCTATCCAGTTTAAGAAAACATGTTAAATTTCTGAAATTGTTTTAAGCGATAGAGCTTTCAAAATTTATACAGACTTACAAAAAAATTGAAAATGCATATTCTATTTGCCACTTATAAAACTTGTGCAATGAATTTTAAGGCTTGCATCTTTAGAGCAGTCTTAGCAGTTCACTGCTGGACTTAAGCCGCTCCTTAGAATACAGGTTTTGGACTACTACCACACAGACCAGACGGGTTGCTACAGAATTTCTGTCAAGTTTTCTGATAAAATCTTAATAAATTGAATTTATTTTTAAACGACTTAAAAAAAAGGAGGAGGTTACTCTATTCGACCGTAGTATTTTTTTTTATGTGTATTCGCGGATAACTTCGGCGTTTATTAACAGATTTAGATGATTCTTTTTTTAAAGGAAAGGAAATGTCCCAACGGTGGTACCATGATAAGAGAAATCGAGTCGAAACTTGAAGTCGGTTTTATTTTTGTTAAAATTGTACTTGTTTTCGACAACAGAACCATCACATAGTCATTCATCACAAATCTGCACGAAATCCAATGATAAACGTTACCCTTCTGATTAAAAACAGCGTAAAAGAAATAAAAACAACATTAGTACTACAATAAAAACCTACTTACTAATGCACATCACGCCGCTACTTGATCGCACTGATGCAATCGATTAAATCCTCTTGATTCGTCATGTTTCGTCTGCGATTGCGCAGTAGGTAGTAGTGATGTGATTCACTCATACATCTATGTGTGACATTGATTTTGACCTCAGTTGTGCATTGTGAAGTTCATTGCACAAGTGTAGCGCACCTTTTATGTACATGTGTATATATATGTACATAACAAAATGAATATGTTGAAAGAACATCTGCAAAAAAAGGTTGCGCATTTATTAAGTTTCAGTTAAACACAAAATATGTAAGGACTGTCTGACAATTTCAGCAACTACAGGATTTTAATGATCTGTGTTGCTTGTGTGTGACCCGACTATGAAATCTAAGAAAGCCAATTTTATTTTATTTTCTCTTTGCTTACACTTTGTAAAAATATTTTCTAACTAAAACGAAACCTGACTACTTGAAAGTCACGCTCTGGAAAAGAAAAAGACAATAAAATATTGTCTGATATTTTTTGCGTGATTTTAAAGTAGTCGAGTTTAGTTTTGGTTGAGTTTACTTATTTTTACGAACAGACCGAAATCGAAATTGCTTTTCCTCCAGCTTTTTCTTGATACAAGTGACTGAAAATACTTGCAAAAATCAATAATTGCTCTTCTTCTAAAAGCAATTTAGTTCACGTTTATTAAAAAGTTCGTGACACCCATCACGAAATTTTAACAGGTCTGTCAATTTAGTCACTCAAAATTTAGAGAATCGTATAGTAACTGTACACAAATGAAGAACAACAAATAAAATCGTTTAAAAACTATCCGTGCATGAACTTTGAAAAAAGAAGCTGAGAGAGGCGAACGGAAAGTACCGTTCCAATATTGGAAATGATGCAGCGATGTAGATGAACGATTGAAAGCTGAAATTGGTCGCAAATAGTGTTGCAGACAAAATCCTGGTTCCAAACTAGGTAGAACCTGTACTATATTAACCAGCCTGCTGATAAACATTCCTTTATGTTTTCAAAATACATATACATTATAGATAAATTATAACCAAACATTCGTTCTGGATGGGAATCGGACCCACGAACTCTGACTTGCTTACTTGTGATAAAATGTTACGGGACACATATTTTTTCCCTGGTCATTTTGCCCTTTGTACAACAACCGTAACAAATGTAAGTCATGATAGACAGTAACTCTGGCTACCTGCTATATTTTCCTTTACTTATTACGGCTAGATAACTATAAATCTAAATGGGTAGTCCCTTCGACCACCACACCGACGTTTTGCTTGTTGTTTTGATTGCGTTGTTTGCTTCTTTAGTCGTCTCATATATATGCCCATGGGATATTCTATATTCTTAACTCACCACACGGACAAGTCTATAAGTGTGCGTGTGTTTTAACGCCATCAAATGTGGTACAGTTTGTGACTCTGTGCCACATTCACACTTAGTTTCTCCAATGGTAAGTAAATGAATGTATTCATTTTGAAATTATACTTAACCCTAAAGAATAGGTGTGCCATTTCATAACGTAACCCATAAAAAGTTATGTGCGATATAAGTTTTTATGAAACTTGTTCGCGATCCCTCCGGTAATAGTTTAGCTGTCCAATAAAAACAAACAGCGCTAAAAGCTACTAAAAGTAATAGAAATATCCAACTACAGTCGCATTTGCCGTCAACGACAGAGTGCAATCGGAAAAGCCATTTGCAGAGCACGGAGGTCGCCAGTCGCCATGACAGCCGACCTAGTTTTAGCTGTCCCTTTTATAAATTACAATGGGAACTAGTTAAGCTTCTGAAACGAGGCAATATTGTCTTAGGTAGATAGGTCAGATTTCTAGGTCTATATTGTTATTATTAGCATGCAAAACAAAGGTAGCAATTAAATAAAGATTAGCATGAAAATCTAAATATATCATATGCATAGTTAACGAATAAATTTCATTGTTTTAGATCAGTAAGTAATCACCTCTTTTAATTTTTGTTTCATTATGGATATCTACGAAGATGTCAGTAGAAGGACATCCAGCCCGTAGTTACGTGTTTGCTCGTAAAGCCTTTGTATAGCCTGTTCATTTTCATAGTGTCATTTTGATCGTATAAAATCAAGCCGCTTGCGCCGTCCGCCCGCTAATAAGTTATTTTTATACTTGTCGTCGTTCTTTTGAGAATGAACCGCACGGGCCGAGGCGCCACGATCAAAATGACACTATGAAAATGTAAAGGCCATGTTTTTGAATTGTCTGGTTTTAAAATATTCGCTTCAGATAAGTTGCGTACTAAATAAGCGAAAATCTAGTGGATCCATTACGAATAAAACTGAGAATTGTGCAAGCGGTTATCAACATTCTGTTGACAAAGAAGTGATGAAAAATCTTTTATATTGTAGTTAGCACGTGTCGTGTAGCATGTGACCTTGTAGCACGGCCAAGTTTTGCACAAAACAATAATTTAGAGTGACGCCGAGTATGTTACGCTAGGAGATTTTTCGGCCATTTTTCTCAAGGCCTTACAAAGCGTAGAATATATTGTTTTAAATTAATACAAAGCAAACTTCGTCCAATTTACATACTTAATGTACCTTTTATAATACCATGGTTCGTAAGTCCATGTTATAACACTTCAAGTAATGCTAACCAATAAAATTTACAAAAAAGCTTTAATTTTTTGGTGGAACTTGTTAATAATTTGTAGTCGCAATTCTATCTTCAGGCAAACCTGTTACTTATGAATATATTCATACTGGTCATATTAACTACTAGACTCTTCGATCATAAATAGTACTAGATTCCCGATAAGCGCTTCAAAAACGGCCCGAAAAATAAGACCACAAATAATTTTGTGGTCTTATTTCAAATTAGTATGGTCCAATTACAGCCAACGTTAAGACGTCTAAATGCCGCAGTGCGCGTTCAAAAACTGTGTAAATAACCACCGTAACACCAAGGTTTTGGAAGGAATATCTTTTTTCGGTAAGTTTATATTATTATTAAGTGTTTTTCATAAAATAATAAACATAATTATATATTATAGTAAATATAATTCAATAAACTAATATTGAAATTATTTGGCCAATGTTTACTACAACGCACCAACTATTGTATCAAACATCACCTATTCTTGAACAGGGAATGCATGGAGTAGTTTTATTATTTTATAATGTTATTTTTGTTTGTAGATTTCCTAGTGACCCATTGCGCTTGCAGAATGCGTATCTATTGAAAGAAAGAGGAGAAGAAATATACAACCCTTACAAATATTCTAGAATATCTTCGATTCATTTTGACAGATTCGACGTAACTGGAGATACGCAAAGGCGTAATAATATATTAAATAAATTAATAGATGGCGAAATTAATAGATGTAAGAGACATGGGTGGTTTATGTTATGCTTCAAACGATGTGTGTGACATATGCATGAAAACCGAAAGTGTTATACGCAACTGTCTTCGCATGAGTGGCAAATCAATGCAAAAAGTATGATAAAACTTTATATGTGTAAATGTTTTAAGCGCATATATTGAAAAGGATTTGTTTTCTAAGGAAAACGAATACAACCATAAAATAAACCTAATTAAACTAATTATAGAAAAAATCATTAATGTAAGATTACATTATATTTGTATCTAGCTGAACCCAGCGGTGTTACCTGCGGTTATTGTTGTACCGCGGGGCAAAGTTAGTCTAAAAAAAGTAGCCTAAGTTACTCCCTGGATCATCAGCTACCTGCCAGTGAAAGTCTCGTCAAAATCCGTCCGGCCGTTCCAGAGATTACCCGGAACAAACAGACAGACAGACACAAATTTTTTTTTAACTACATTTTTGGTATATGTACCGTGTATACATACATATGCATTTAGTAAAAAGTGGTTATTTTGATATTACAAACAGACACTCCAATTTTATTTATTTGTATAGAAAAAGAAACCGCTCATATCAAAACTACTTCTAAAAGACAGCCTTATAACCAGCTGAATCTGTTTAAAGGTAATTAAACCTATATTACTATTTTAATTACTTCTGTATAAAGAATACGTCGAAAACATGTTTCTTGATTCCTTTCATATTTTTTACTTTATAATTTTTTTTATTACCTATTTGTTGTAATAGCGGCAATGTAAAATAGTATCTATTACATTTTTGAATCGATCAAAAATATTTACCACCATTCAAAACAAACCTAAAACAAATATATTCTGCAACTCTACGTCATTCAATACTTACTGTGTTCTGAGCATTGAAATGTAATACCAAGAACTACATCTACTTAGTTCCACAATGCAATAAGCACGAAATTAGGAACAAAATGTTTTTAATCTTAGACTTAAACTTTAAGTATCATTTTAGAATAAATATTTTTGTACTAATAACTTTTTACTTTTAAGCGACATTTTAAATTTAATCCATAGTATAGCTTCTCTGACGAAAGGACCTAAATATATATATTTTGTAATGGTAATTAAACTTTATGTTTAAGCGTTAAGGTTTATAATAAACTAAAGTCATTAACATTATTAAACTTTTTTCTAAGAATGAAGATGTTTTCGTGTCTGTAAACATGGCCACTTGAGAGTCTTATTTTTGTTCCTGATCCTTAATCTAGTACTATTATTGATCGAAGACTAGACTAGATATAATTATCCATTTGAGCTTTGCAAAGAAGAAATTTAACGTGTATAACTACCTATAAGTAAAATTATAATAGGTTTAATAATATCTGGGTCTCATAGACTCTTTCTTTTTTTCTTTTATAAAGACAACTGCCGCATTAGGAATTTACATCCTGTGTCGGGGGGGGGGGGGGGTGGGGGGGGGGGCTGTACAAACATTCATGAAACGGTCACAAAGAGTACCCAGACTCAAAACAATTTGTGGATCTTATGTGGGATTTAAACCCACAGGCGCAGTAGATAATGAAACTGAAAAGTGAGTTGCAAGTTTATAGAAGTGGTACGTAGAGACAAAGTAATCGTAGTATCTCAGTAACAAATGGGTCCAAGACGTGGCTTATCACTATTGCGGACAACTTATACAACATGTTGCAAAGCACACATTTTAATGCGTGGACATTGCGCGAATGGTCCCGTCGATATGAAAGCAAATGAACAGCGGATACAGAAAGAGCAGGAAGCCAGGGCTTTGAAACTTAAGATTAAGATGTATTAACTTTAATAATTTTGATAACTACATTTTATTTTAGATTCGGAATAGATTTTTTATCTTCGTTTAGGAATTATGTTCTTAATTTAAAAGAAAAAGGTTTAAATTCATTTTTTCTTTTTTAAGTTAAAAATCAATCCATTTAAGTTTAATTTTTATTCATTAATATATATATAAATTTAGTGTTTGTATTTCATGGAAAAAAAGAATAAGCTTTAGCCACTGTAGGAATTACTGATGAAAACATTATGGTATATCACTTAAGTTATTATAAGTATTTTAATCATTGTAAGAAACGATCACAGTTATCGACACCGCTTAAAATAGTCAAATTTTTTTGGTATTGATATAAAAATATAAATAAATAAGGCAAATTTTAAATTTAATATTATCTTCTTATTCTGGCATTAAATTAACACTAATAACGGAAGGAGGATCTTGGAAATATTATGACAATTTGGAAATTGAGAATATAATAAAGAAAAAGAACTTATTCCTCTTCGAAATTCTCTCAGAAGCTTATTTATGGATCTGGCACTGAACAGATGGAAATATTTCATCACACTAACTTGGTTAACTGTTCTCATATTCCGTACGCCTTTCGCTATTGACAGACAATCAGATTCTCAAAGTGTCGCAATATATGAGGCAACCCTAATTGGCTTTTACAGCAACAAGTGAAGCGAAATATTAAGCGGATACATGTGTTATATAATATTATAAATTTAACTGAATAGAATGTCGTTCTATATTATATATAAGGATATATATATTATAAGGATGGTAAAGTATCGATACTTGTCAAATGATAAAAAGAAAAAAGGTGAATAAAATTCTACATATTTTTCTATGGTACAATTAAGGATTTTTGTGAAGGAAAAAAATAATAATATTAAATAGAGCTTTTAAAAAATTACCTGATGAGCTTTGACAACCTAGATTGTATTTCTGCAGCTATTTAATTCTCAGAGATCAATTATTAATATTCTTCATCAATGATAAGCGTTAACTCTCATTGCTTTCATTTGTTAAAAATGTAATATATCATGAATGAAATGTAATGTAATCTATACAAATAAATAAAATTGGAGTGTCTGTTTGTAATATTAAAATAACAGCTTTTTAATCAATGCATATGTATGTATACACGATACACATACCAAAAATGTAGTTAAAAAATTTTTTGTCTGTCTGTCTGTCCGTCTGTCTGTCTCTGTCTGTCTGTCTGTCTGTTTGTTCCGGGTAATCTCTGGAACGGCTGGACGGATTTTGACGGGACTTTCACTGGCAGGTAGCTGATGATACAGGGAGTAACTTAGGCTACTTTTTTTAAACTAACTTTGTCCCGCGGCGTTACTCACGGTACAATAATGACCGCGGGTAACACCGCGGGGTTCAGCTAGTGAATAATATCATCAGTTCCCATTGCACAGTTGATATAAGACTTGAAATGAAAGCACCATGACTGATTTTCAGGGAGTCCATTGAATTATAGTTTCATATACGTACATACTTATATAGCCACAGTTTCTTGACGAATGAATTAATCAATAACGACATAAACTAGAGCTTACATTGAAAATTTCTTCTTATTGTGACAAATTTGTTAAAAACTTTTTAAATATAGGCACTGTAACCGACCAATCGTAACAAAAAAGCTGTTGCTGTTATCTAACATATTAAGAGACATTAATTTATGAATTTATGTATGACTAGCTGAACCCCGCGGTGTTACCCGCGGTTATTGTTGTACCGCGAGTAACGCCGCGGTACAAAGTTAGTCTAAAAAAGTAGCCTAAGTTACTCCCTGGATCATCAGCTACCTGCCAGTGAAAGTCCCGTCCAAATCCGTCCAGCCGTTCCAGAGATTACCCGGAACAAACAGACAGACAGACAGACAGACAGACAGACAGACAGACAAAAAATTTTTTAATCACATTTTTGGTATATGTATCGTGTATACATACATATGCATTGATTAAAAAGCTGTTATTTTAATATTACAAACAGACACTCCAATTTTATTTATTTGTATAGATAATTTATATTTGTAAAATATTATAAAGTGGACAAATTAACTGACTATTAGAACCTTGCCTATGTCCAAACCTTTTTAGGTTTTGTAGATACTTCAAGTATGACGCTGACGGTACGAACCTCCGGTGTTGAATATAAACGGCAAGGCGAGTTGAATGCATATTTGTCTTATTAATACTATAACCCACGCAACCTCATTTGCGTCTCCTTTTGCCCGTAGCGTGATAATTTTCACCCCTTTTTGAAACATTCTTCATTGGTGCTCCGCTCGTATTGCTCTTAGCGTGATGATATATAGCCTTTCTCGATAAATGTACTATCCAAAACTGAAAGATTTTTTAAATCGGACCAGCGGTTCCTGAGATTAGCGCGTCCAAACAAACAAACAAACAAACTCTTCAGCTGTATGTTTTTATCTATACTAATAGTATAGATAAAAAAACATACCTATGTCTAGTTCTGATCGTAAAATATTTAAAAAAATGCAACGATAATGTCTTAATATTCTTAATTGCCAAAATAAAATTATAAAATAGATTTCATTAAAAAAAAAACACCATAAAGAGTATATGAACACTGAAATTAATATCATAATCAGAAATGTACTATTTACTTAAGTTGCGCTACCCGATTTTTATCATGTTTTCTGATTGTGTCAATTCTGATTTAGATCGTTTCACTGCGTACGCGCACGTGGCTTTCAAGGGTAACGGAAACCATTGTTTAGCAGCGCGGCACGAGTTGAATCGTAGATCGCGATTTAGTTATCGATATCGATATGGAGCTTCTTAGTTTAAGCGGGCTGCCCTATTCCAATTAAGTTGAAAAAAAAAGAGATTAAATATTTTATTATCATTTAATAGTATACTTTATAGTAGTTAAATATCGAAATGCATGAAAGTAATAAAATATTTTGAAATACTCTCCGGAACTGTAAAAGTATAAATACTATGTATAAATATTGTTATAACTATAACAAGATCAAGTGCTCTATCCGCTATGCGGCCTAACATGAAAAAAATATTTAAGTCACACTCATCTGTCTCCAATTCCATCACAGAGAAAAACTGTTTTACGTTTTACTGTTTAACTCACGTAGGTATGTATTTCTTTTTTTTATGTTTGGTTCTCCCAAAATTACTCTACTCTACATGGCGGGCTAGAGATGCTTCTGCATCATTGTTTCTTGGATTCCCGACTGGTTTCGAAACCTAAGGGATTGCCTTTTTAGGGGAAAGACAAAGTTATGTCAGACACCGTCGCGACTGGATTTAGAAACTAATCTTCAAGAAAATAAATAATTTATGTTCATACTAAAAAATAATGTTAAAGCGAGCACCTATATAAATAAATTAAGAGTCACTGACATATATACAATCATTCATACAGTGGGTGTATGAGGTGATCTGGCATACTATGACGTCAATGAGAATATTGACAATATCTTTGACGCAAATATCTACTACTATTTTAATTTAAATGTAATAAATTATAAAACACCTAATTCTTTTGGTTTTTAAACGAAAATATCGTGTGGGATAAATGATTCCATACCGTTGTGTAAGCTAAAGAAATAAAAATATAAATTTTTAGCTACAGATTTAAAAAGTTAAATTTTATTTTCTAATTTCTTTGTATGTAATATTGATAAGGAAAGAAGAAAAGTAAACTTTAAAAGTAAAAACTAAAACCACGCATATGGTTAAGAAATATACATTAATTCTTAACTAGGTACCAGAGCAGTCAATTATTAGTTCCAGAAATAAAGAAAATTCAAATAAATAGTTCACAACGGAACCTTACCATTTCCTTCCCATGCTCAAAACGTCATTTGCCATAATTCAAAATCAATTAACGCTACAAAAGGTTTATTTGCATCACAACACAAACAGATCTTTCACTTGTATACACGACAAGGTTTGAAAGAACCCCGACTGTTAATGTGGGCGTTACCATAGCAACCGCTGCAATATCACTTAATAATGATCGCGAAATTCACGTATCAGAAAACATGTAATTATAATTTAGAATTTTTAGGAGTAGTTCTTGTGAGGTAAAGTTGATTTAGGGTTGTGAAAAATTTACGAATTATAAATTTATATCGATGAAATTGCAGAAATCATAAAGAAGAATTATGTTTTAAAAGTCGGGTTAAGTGACATAATAATATATATTTAATAAAAATGGATCCATAGAAATAGGACTATCTCAGTGGGTAAGTACAAAGAAGTATACCTAAATATTTACATGCTACTCTTATCTTGTAACCCGGTAATGTCACAAGATAAAAATATAAGATAAAATTGAAATAAATAGAGCACACTCAAAACCATATCTTTTATCGATAAATTGTATTTGAGCACTTCTAGGTCAATAACCCTTAGCATGAAATCGGTCTTTAGAATTTCTTAGATGTGAATAGCAATATCTTGAGACAAATTCCAAATTACAGGCTAGACCCAAATTAAAGAGAGGTTGTACTCGTAATGTACCTAAATATATGGACTGTATAAGAAGGACATACTTTAATTAGTAAGCATGTATAAATTATATGCAAAGCAGCCAAACGAAAACAAACGCAAATAGCATGAAAATATTTGCACACACATTAATTTTCACAACGGGAATAAAATACCACTACACTCTTCGGACCGCCGCCGCCCACATCACAGCGGGTGACGTAGTAATTTAATCTAATCAAAAGTAGTATTTCATTATCAAAACGACACCATTCAATGATCATTGTATTCCAAGAGCTTTTATATAATACTATCGTTCTTTATTTGTAAATTATTCTTATTATACTGATACAATTATATGAAAATGAATTATAATTTACAAGGTAACTTTACAATCGTAATTATATTTTCTCAACCATTATGTGCCTAGCAGAGCTTGTAATCTATTATAATTGTGATAAATAAAAATGTTCCTAGTCAAAAGAGTATAATAATGTCCAAAGAAAAATTTAAAATCGAAAAACTAAATTAGAGTGAACAGAGATGTCGATACTTCAATCGATATTGTAACTTCGATATGAACTTACTGTAAGATGTTACCTCCCTAGTTAAGATAAGGGTTCACACAAAGCTTCCTTAATCTATTCGCGAAGGGCTCAATGGTACATTATTTAGAGGGCAGATGTTCTCAGGTAACTGGAGCAGATGCTTCAAGAACAATGTAGGAAGAACTGTACTTTATTGTATATTTATAATTAAATTATTTGAAGGCCACTTGTGTACATATAATGTTGCGAATTTAGAGCAGTTTTTACGGGTCACATGACTTCTGCGGTTGTAAGCTCTAAATTTATATATTAAAATGCTTATGACTATAGGTAATAGCTATAGTAGTATCTTAGTATTTGACTTTCGAAAAAGTCAAGCCACCGGGGGCGGATATATAAAAAGATCTTACACCAATAACGCTGATCCTCATGTCGTAGGGTCAAGCTGATGCAACCTTAGGACAGAAACAGCAAGAAGGCATAGAATGCAGCATTCTAAACGCTATACAACTCGTGCGATGCCGGGATGCATCGTTAGTATATAAATAAGTACACTTAAGAAACAACGTAATCAGAAAGACATAGTATATTAAAGACAAGCACAGTTTATAAAAATATACAACAGTGTTTGAGACTTGTACTATTGCTAAAGGTGTCATTTTTTTGAATTGTCACGAGCGAGTTGTTTAACCACCTTCTTTATCTATTAAATTTGTCTATGTTGCCCAAAAGTAACAAGTGCACTACTACACAAGATGAGTTCAGTAACATTGTGGTTTAACAACAAAAAATCGTTTACGCTTTAACGCACTTTTTAGATATTAAGAAACATTTAGCGTAGTAGAACTGGTAGTTTTGTGTAACAATCATCGAACCGTGAAATGAGACTGCCACGAAAATATCTTTCTTTTGTAAAAAAAAAATTGTAAATATCAATCATCGTTAGCAACATTGTTAAGGAAACTATCTTAACATATATCAAACAAGACCTGGATGGAAGAACCATAGGATTGAACTAAATGCAATTGAAGAGGCTTGTGTTCAGCGTGGACTGCGATAGGTTGATGATGAATAATGATGATGAAAAAAATTGTGGCCAGAATTAGCGACCTGTTAGTTTGTGCGTGCAAAAAGACCGTTTTTATAACACAGGCCGTGAGGCGCTGCGCAAACGTGTCGCCTGTTGCCACTACTAGTCACTGTTAACCGTAGTTGCTGTGTCCGATGATAATAATCGGACACAGTCACCGGTCGCTACTTCTGGCCACTTTTTTTTTCCGTCAGTCTCACGATAGACGTCGTGGATGGCTTGTGTCGCAGACAGGAGACGGACACCGAATGCAACTCTCCATTTGCGCAGCTCAGTACAATTGTAAAGAAATATGTTAATGTTGCTTGTGTCTTCAACTGACGACTTTTAGTTTCCAGTTAACGACACCGAACACTTATTGATCGTCTTGAGTATGTGTTAATTAAGATGAAGCACTAAAAAAAAATTGCGCCGGGAGTGGATGATTTCATTCTGGTTCTATGAGGAATTAATTATTCATCGGTAGCTACAAGCTACCGATGAATAATTGAATCTGACACAAGACATAAAAGTTTCCACGTTTGTGATTTTTTTTATTGTTACCTATCATTGTAGTTGCTTATTCCTTTTTTCCGCAAACCTCTTACCACTACGAGAGAAATTGTATATATTTACTACTATGTAATATGAGAACCCACTCGTCCAAGGTTCATAAACTCTAATGAATTGAAGGTAACAGGCGTATCACAAGGTAGGTTTGACGGGTAAATCCTCAAACTGGTAGGGAAGAAAGTAAAAATAAACGCCCACATTTCACCCACTATAATTTGGTTCCACTATCGTAATAACCAACTGGTCAATACCAGCAATCGTTGCCTATGGAATTCATAAGAGTGAAATTAATAAAATGAAAAGTTTATCAATCTGGGAAGTCTTTGAAAGAAAAGAATTTCGGAGGTCTAAACAGTTTGAGAAAGTCAAGGTCGCATATGTGTAACTCGAAATTAATGACGGGAAGTATGAACTCTCAATCTATAACCACAATTTCTAATTGGCTACCATATTAAATTAGCTAGTCACGTGACACGCGCACAACCGGAAATCTTGAGCAGATCTGGAATATGATTTTAGGTTGAACGTTGCTAGCTGTAAAGCTCTTATGAACTAACATAAGTAGGCGAAAAACCTCATTGAACTACAAATAATATTAAAATAGACTGCCGACATCACGCACATAAATTATATGATAATGTTATAAATGGCATGAATGAATTTGCCGCATCGCCTGACGCCAAGCAATATCGTAACACTAACTAATAAATCTTACACTAATAGCTCTAAATAAACATTGTTAGTGATTTTATAACTGCGGTCATTCCCTCACTGTTATGGTAACTTGACATTTGATATAATTTTGACGGGAAAGCCGAAAACCAACACGTCAAGTAGATATCGTGACGGATGATACATATCTACACAACATTATTATTGTTTATTATACATGAACTGCTATAAACATAGATAAACTTTTTGAGAAATTCCTTTATCTAAGGAATAAAAGTCAAATAAAAATGCTCATAACTTCGCCGGAGCAGCGGCAGCCCGCCCACTACTGCTTCGGCGTTTCCCGCACCTAAACTTTAAAATATTATGTTATTTAGAATAATATAGTGCTACTAAATTTAGTTTTTACATATTATTTTAAAAGGAACAAGTTTTGAGGATAGCTTTATTTAGATTTTTCGTTTTTGTTTGTTATTTATGAGTAGTGTGCAAGAAATTTATTAAAATTAAATTGACTTGACATACAATACAGTTGTATTAAAAACCGTAACCTTTCTTTCAAGTGGGGTGGCTAATTAACCCTTAAGAAGTCTTTGAGTTTGCAACATATCTATTTATATAAAAGAGGAAGGTGAATGACATACCCACAGATCAACGCACAGCCCAAACCGCTGAACCTATGTGCTTTATATAACAGTGAGCACTAAGAAAGGAATTTTTGAAATTCCACTCCTAACGGGGTAAATCAGGGCATGAAAGTTTGCGTGAGCGAAACCGCGTGTAAAAGCTAGTACAATATATTCGTACACCAAGGGCTCCAGAGTATCACGTGTATACGTCAATTAGTTATATTAATTATGCGTTGTTTATATGGCGCCGAGACTGTCGCGTCACCGCGTGATTCAAAAAAGGCGGTGCTAATCTAAAAATTATACATGTAGCAATAAATCTGCACACTGACTTTGATTAATATGGATACTAATAATTTAATTTATTGAAGCATTACTTTCAGAAATCGATAAAGCTTTTCGCATTGTAATTGTCGGAGTTTGTGAGCTGAACTCCCTAAACAGAAATCTGTGTGCTTTGCTCTATATTTATTGGTAATTTTTCTAAAAATGAATCGTATCTAGATCAATTTGTCGCCCCCGAAACCCACTGCATACTAAATTTTATGAAAATTGTGGGAGCCGTTGCCTAGATTCAGATTTTATATATATATATATATTGTGTCATTGTTTATATATACAAGAATTTTTCGTTTTAAGGTTTTAGAAAATGATAACAAAACAATTTCAGTTTAGAACTTCCCAAAATCCCAACATCATTCCTCATGTGTATATTGGTGAATTAGATTTTAGGTCTGGTGGTAAATTGTATTTTGTGTCTAATGGTGAATTAGACGAGCAGGGCTCAATATAGACAAGTGACCATGTAAACAGCATAACTTCGACTTTGTGTTTGTTTAGTGCTATACTGGAATAATACAAAAGATACCATTAATTTATTTCTTCCAGACCGCGTAAGTTTCAGTTTTGCAAATAAAACAAGTATCTCACTTACACAGTCTTGATACCGCCATAAAATTATGATGAACAGTGTTTCACAATGTGCACACCATATTGCGGTTGGTCTGATCTGTAAAAACCTTTTATAGCATAGAATCTGAGAGCAATTTAGCACATAATTGTGTTCATTAGCCCATTCGCCGACTATTTTTAGATGTTGCAACACATAATCCGGTGACAAAACCTTACAGTCTCGGGTATAAGGTTTGTTTTTAACGGTTTTGAGTGTATCGCTAAGTTGTAGTATATGCTCCTGCATGATTTAGGGTTGTCAGTTAAATATTATTATTTGCTCTCTTTAATGGGAACTTAATTATTAGGAAAGTAATCCGATGATAAATAGACACGAAAATGACTAAGTAATTTTTCAATAAATAGTAATAACTTTATAATTTAACTTTAATAAATTTTCTTTAATATAACACTCGCCGAACTAAGCTAAATACGATTGAATAAAAAAAACCAGTGGTGATGAGAATTTTTAGGACAAAACTTCGACGAGTTTCTTGCATTTATGTTTAAATATTTCAAATTTAAACTGACTTTGTTTATCCCAAACTGAGAGAATTAACCTAAGCAATTTTCTTTGATTTAAACCAGAAAAGACTCCGTAATAAACGGTACTATAAACTACAATAAAACAGTGTTCCACTGATTAGCGAGAAATGTGTAAAAACGATTAGAACATGTCAAGGATGACAAGTAACCTCGAATATCTAGACAAGGTCTTTTTACGTGTGGCATAATATATATTGAAATCGTACTTTAGAGACAATATTTTCTTTTGACATGCAATAAAATCTGAAACTTCTAAAATTCTTGTACAACGTCTCAAGAATTCAGCTTTAGAAATTATAGCATAGTAAATTTTCTAATCTGATTTTATGACAGTTTCACAATATTACATATATATATTTAAATAAATAAAATAAATAAATAATTAAATATAAATAATTTGGACATCTAACACACAACGCCATCTAGTCCCAAACTAAGCAGAGCTTGTATTATGGGTACCAGACAACTGATATGAATACTTATACACTCTTTTTTTGTAAATACATACATATTATACATAGAAAACACCCAAACTCCGAAACAAATATTTGCAGATCATACAAACATTTGTTCCGACCCGGGAATCGAACCCGAGACCTCGAGAACAGCAGTCGCGTACGCTACCACTGCGGCAACGAGGCAGTCAAAATGTCTACAATACGAGTATAATCTAGCAACGAGCGCCATATTTTTGCAGTTTATAAAAAATATTTAGCCAGAAATAGAGAAACACAACAAATAGCATATTGTTTGTACACCAATACATCGTTCGGCGAGATCAGCAAACACGATGATGAGCTCAAATTTGAAAGAACATAATTTCTCTCCGCTAATGTGCCTACCAGTAGTGCATCGATTAAGAGACTGGCGACCGAGCTCCTTCGGATACCGAAGAACCCGATGTCGAGCAGGGTCTCTGCTGCATGTGGTGATGTACTGAAATTGTAATGAACTTCATTGTTTGAAATAGTCATGCGTGCATTTTAGGGTACAGAGTTGGAGAGTTCTCCCTCACGCATTCATGAATTTACATTAAAAACAAATTAATTAATACTAGATGTAAATAAGTATTTAAATGGTAATTTAATGGTCGAGTTAAGTATGTAATTAATACATTTATGACAGCCCTGACTACTTGTGTTGGTCAACAGTAATGTCGTTAAGCAACTTAATTTAAGATGCATCCGTGCGGGGCGCCGGCGCAAATTCATGACTCTGGTGACATCATACCCAGCGTGAGATGAGCTTAAGGATCATTTATTTTTAAAGTTCAGACATACTGTGCGATCATCTCATTGTTATATGAATATCTTTGTAGCTTCTTTAGTGGTACATTCGGATATAAATACTTTTTCTCGGTATCCAAACATCAGCAAGCTTAGTAATCGGAAACATAAACAATACAATGTAATAATATAATGCAATAAGACGATTGATTACGATTGAAATAGACGTTTCAACTATAAGTGTCGATATACAATTTTACTTGACGGAAAAATGTAAGCTAACAGTTAAAATATGACGCTGAACTAACATCCGACAATGATGTAGTGCAGAATACTAATGGTTTTGTGCAAATCGATCGTATTGTGTTGAAATTAAATGTTGACTCTGAGGTGATTAAAGTATACTCATCATCAGCTTATTGCACTCCATTTCTGGACACACACCTCTCCAAATGCATGGCACTTGGTCCGATCCTCTGCTTTATTTGCTAGTAAATTTTGTGCCAAGTTCGTGTTATAAGTATTATACACGTGTGTTATCGTTTGCAAAAATATAGGTGTTAATTGTTTGTATACTTTTGCGACTGCTATGCGTATTTAAGTGCGGTATTAGAAATATTGTGGGCAAGAGAGATTACAATCGGTAATTTTTTTAAACCAATCTTTGTAAATATACGGATATTAATGCCCGATGTTTCGCATTTAGTTGCGTACGTCTGGTCGTATCTCAGAGTCTGACAAGTTTCTCTTTTGATTGCATTCTGATATTGAATGCCAATGAATACACTTTAAACTTGTAAGAGGCAGTCATTACACAATAATTTTACTCCAATTCCTGCGCTGATAAATAAAATCAGTTTAATCATAAATAGCATGATATAATGACATTTAACTATGTCATTGAATCAATGTACTGTTAGCAAGGCCTTTACAGTCACGCACCATTGTGTTCTAAAGGTTAGAAAACAATTGTTTTTACATTCTTTGGTCCGTTGCTTAAATGTTATTCGAAGGTTAAGTACATTTAGGATAAACAAAAGTCAGTAGTCGGTTATATACTACGAGTACAAATGGCTTTGAAACTGTTATGTACGATAAAAAATAAGTGTTTTTGATCATATTGTGTAAAGGTTACATATTATTTTTATTTTAAAGATAATTCTAAATAGACTTTTGCTGAATTGAAATTTGCGTACTTGCCTCATTTACTGATGTCAATTCCTGCGAAACAGATCCAAACAGATATATTAATGTACAACACTGTTTGCACTATCGCTGCGTTGTAATGAAATTCGATCAAATGTCTGTCATGACTTCTACGGAACATGTGTATACATAACTAGCCGACCCACGCAACCTCGTTTGCGTCTCCTATTGCCCGTAGCGTGATAATTTGAAACGTTTTTCATTACTGCTCCGCTCCTATTGGTCCGAGCGTGATGATATATAGCCTATAGCCTTCCTCGATAAATGTACTATCCAGCACTGAAAGAATTTTTCAAATCGGACCAGCAGTTCCTGAGATTAGCGTGTTCAAACAAACAAACAAACTCTTCAGCTTTATATATTATATATTAATATATATATAATTCTTCTGTGAGTGTGTATGTCACTGAACTACTCTCAAACGTCTGGACCGATTTTCATGAATTTTTTTGTGTGTGTTCAAGGGGATCTGGGAATGGTTTAGATTCACAATTTTGTCCGCTGGACAATGTTTTTTTAATTATTTTTTAATTTATTAGTAGTTATGGCAAAACGACGTTTGCCGGGACAGCTAGTATTAATATAGATTAGTAACGATAGATATATGAACAGACAAGTTAAAGTACAGATAGAAACTTGCAATATCTAAAATCCAACATTACTCTCAAGAGAACTCAACAACGCGAGTTACGATCTTCAATTTTCGAAGCGGCCCTGCCACGGTACTCCTTTGATCTTTGTTCCCTCCCATTTCCCTTTGACGGCACATTTTGCAACTTTATTGTTTTGTCTTCTGTTCTTGAGTCACCTTTGACTTTCTCCCTGTCAAGTTGATTATTCATTCGAAAAAAATCATTTGTAACCACAGTAGAGTATTTATTTTTGTAGACAGATGTAAACCTCTCTTCTGTTCTTAATTTCAAGGGCGCTCAATAATGAAAACAATAAAGTTCGTGAAATCGGACTCGAGGCTTTGTCTCTGATTGTAAACCAGAAGTCCAAATACACCTCATCCTTATGGAGACTTATCAGAGAGCGAAGGGACGTTTCAAATTGCTTTGAAATTACCTTAGTGCATCCAAAGATTCCAAAAGGATAAACGAAACTATAGAAAAAAAAAAAAATTGTCACAGCCGAAAAAGTAGCAGTCAGAAGAACTGTTTGCTTCTGGAATGTGATCACAAGTTTAAGTAAATCTGGAATGTGCTTTGTGGCACTGGGAGGCAATCGAGTCGATGGGTTTCCTGACGGTAGTTGCCTTCCGTCGTCTATAAACAGCTATAACTGAAGACTCACAAGCCCTTCATGGGTGCCCTTTTTCTCCAAGGGGATTTGAACTTCGGTAACTTCATTTATTTGCTGAGTAAGAATACATAAGAAACGCTTAATACTGGTTTTCCCTGAACTTGTTTTATCACTTCGCTTGAGCTGAACCATTTGTGCTCATGTGCTAAATTTTACAATAATACATTTTACATTTCACAATAATTTCCTCTAAATTTTGATTCGTATTTTAGACGAAAAGAGATGTTCCGACTTGTCAAATATATCAGAGCCGCTTCCGATGGATTAACAAAAAAAAAACAATGAAATGTCGCACGAATAACCTTTAGACTTGTATTACAATGGACTTCATTGTGATAAGTATAAAGCTCAAAATTGATTTGCCGAAGTGTGGTCAAATGTGGAGCACGTATAGAAATAATATTATTTATAGTATTCATGTATATAAATTGTGTCTTGCCTTATATTTGTTAAGGAATATTGACATGAAAGGTTCAAAGGAAGCATCTGTCGTATTCTTAGACAGTTTACTACAAATTTATTGAAATGCTGCACTTTTTTTAAAGTGGACACACGCTGTGTTACTTATTGACCATTGAACAGTCCGCCTACGCTTTTCAAATAAAGAATAGATAATACAAGATATTGGCTTTTTATTAGACCTGCCGATTTTCATTCTAAAATTATTTTAGTCGTGGTTCCGTCACGTATAATCCCTGGGTATGATGAACAGTGTGGCCATCTAACTGTTCATCTGATCATCACGAACAACACAAAACGAAATAATTTAGATTTAAGTGTTATTTAATATTGCTGAATTATATAATACTAGTTGTTGCCCGCGGCTCCGCCCGCGTATATGTAGGTTATCGCGGCAAATAGTAGCCTATGTGTTATTCTGATGTATAAGCTATATTACTGTAAAGTTTCATCCAAATCCGTTCAGTAGTTTTTGCGTGAAAGAGTAACAAACATCCATCCAAACATCCATCCATCCTTACAAACTTTCGCATTTATAATATTAGTAGAATGATTCTTGTCGAAACTATCTAACGAGACGCGGACAAAATGGCTTTGGTCAGCTAGTATATTTATATACCAAACCGCCCGGCTAGTCTTATATCGTAGGCGAAATCCTTCTTTCTAAGAAGTGGCCTATGTCCAGCAGTAGACTGTTAGGCTATTAATGTTGATTTGAATATTTTCTAAAAGTCCCTGACGAAAGTATTAACTTACCTTACTTAACTACTTAACTTACTCTATGACGCAATTCTAGGCAAGTTTCCTGTAGAGATTTAAACCACGGCGTCAACCGATGTCGGTTTAATTGTCAAAACACTTTAATGTTTTTAAGAGAAAATAACAATTACAATAAAAAACACTATTATCAACTAGGTATTTTAATGATGTAGCTCCATTTCCCATGGTGTTCAGTAATCTCACAAGTAATGCAATCAATTGTGAGAAACAGAGCGTTTGCTTTTCTAGGCTACTGCGTACAACCCAGAAACATCTTACAAATACTATGACAACATTATGAAGGTTTCTTTACACAGCGACTAGTAACCCATCCCGAGCTCGCTTAGTCAGACAATTAACTATTAAATATAGTTAATCAAACTGCAATAACGAAGCTAACAAAGTATTAAATGAATCTCAGTCACACTTAAAAATTCGCACAAATATTAGTATTGACTCCTTACACTTTAACTGTTGAAGTATGTTATCTAATCCACGATATATAAAATGACCTATTAATGAGGAGAAAATAATTTTTAAGCATATACACAGTCGCACACACGTACATAGTGTATATGATCTACATTTACTGTCACAAGTACTCTGTGTGGTCACACGCGTGATCTAATAGATGATTAACGAAACGAAAAAAAAAGCAGACATGATCATGGGGACTGCCAACAGAAGTGAAAATTCAAAAATATAAATAAACAGTTATTTAAGCTCACCTAAAATGAACCTATTTGTTCTTTAAAGAAAATGCGCGATAAAAAAAAAGTAAAAAAATATAGCTCACGGCGGCGACACAGAAAATCTTTGGTGACGATTATGCAAGTTCCATGATTTTTGTTCACCCCAAAAGTACTGAACATGCCTAAAGAAGTTTTCACTTCGAAAATATCACGTAATCATTGATCTGTTATGTCTAAAACGCAAATTGTATAATATACCTACCTTCTAAAATGATAAAATAATCTGCCTTTTCTCTAAGGGTAACTCAAAATATAAATGAATTCTCCAGTATCACTGTAGTATCTTAATATTGTAGAGTAAACTTTATTCTGCTCGTCTTACTAAAAGCTTTGCTATAGAATGTCAATAGAAACTGTATACTGCAAATGTTCGTGCTATAGGGTTACAAACTGATGAGATTTGGGGCTGCTATTTATCTAATGTTTGCTAAGCTTTTATTCTCGAACTATATATAAATCGGATTAGGATTCTATTGGTGTACTTTTATAATATCTTCAAAGCTGTTTAAAGAATGACCTACCGTAAATAGTTTTGTATTGTTTTAGTTAATTTTCTTGCCTTATTAAGAACGGCAAATCAAAAATAAATACAATAATGTTAATTACAATCGAATATGTTTTTAGATATTTTGATACAGGTTCAAGATTACAAATTGTGATGTGATTCGGAATATTGTAAATTTATGATTTTCATTGAAGTTACATAAAATGTCACCATTTAGTACAATAATATTTAAATATAAAATATTATTTCACTCTGTAGATCAATTCTTCTGTACGTGTGTTTGTCACCTAACGCCTCCTAAATAACTGGACCAATTTGGATTAAACTTTGTGTGTATTTTTCAATGGGTTACAACGCTGATATTGTCACCAAATTTGATTTGATGTAGTTACTAGAGAAAACTTACCGTGGGAGAGCCACATTTCGGCATGAATGGGTCGGCTCGACCGGAGTGATACCACGGCCTCACAGAAAACCGGTGTGAAATAGTGCTTGCGCTGTGAGGTGAGGATATCGGAGGCCCATACTCCAACCACCCTCCCCCTGTCTCCCCCCATCTCCCCAAAGGTCGGCAACGCACTTGTGACGCCTTTGTTATTGCAAGTGTCCATGGGCGGCGGTAATTGCTTACCATCAGGCGATACGTCTGCTCGTTTGCCCGCCTATTACATAAAAAAATGTTTTTTAGTTTTTTGTTTATTAGTTTTTGTTTTCTTTTTTGTTGCTAATTTAGAAAGATTCACATTCAGAAGTAATATACGAAGCTGCTGTACCTCGCATTTGTCTCTTATTGTTGTTGTTTTTTTTACTTTAATGTAACAAATAGTTTTTTATAAATAAGCTAATACGCAACGCATACGCAACATTTATTAATTCCAAAGCCATACAAATTTCGCTAAGTCAGTTAGTACTTACAATTATAAATTAGATGTAATAATTTCCAATGCATGACCATGCCTCTTATATGTTACAAGTTATCACAATAACGAACAAAATACATCATTGCTAAATGACCTCCTTTATCGATAAAGGAGATTCAAACACTCGTTGAGGGACGGAAGGAAGCCATATGGACGGGCTACGCTTCCCGCCGCATTGAACGCGACACGACGTACCTTGCTTGAATTGTGCCAATATACAGAAATTGGCAGAATTTACATATGTAGTTAGTACATTTTAAAGTACCTAAAGGTAATAATTTTTGTACCCGTGAAATAGTAAATAGTGCTAATGCGGTCAATTCGGCGTTGCGATCATGTGCAAATGTTTTGATCCCTTTTTTTAAGAATCCTTTGAAATAGCACTTGGGGATATTGTGAGATCCTGATGTTTCGTTACCAATTTCAAAAAATTGTGTATTTGTAAAAGAAAACTGTAATGGATGTAATCTATACCTTTTCTCTGCCTGTTAAATGTACTTAGCTGATTTTGAACTATGTTCTATTATAGATAATATGTACATATGTATATAATATATTATCTTGAAGTGGTGAGGCATACTCATATTTATATTACATATACATGTAAAACACTTATTTCTTATAAAATTTTACGTATTGATTGATTTGTGTACGTGTACACATTTATAGAAAATTACCTATTTACGCCACGTGATTTCGAAAATATAATTATATTTTTCACAATTTTTCGTTTAGTAAAACAAATATCACATAACACAGATCGACTAGTTTAAATTAAGATTTAAGGAGGGATAAGATTTAAGATCAAAAAATTATTTTTGATTATTCAAAAATAACAACTGTCCCTTTATAGTTTTCACTTTCGTTGGCAGTCCTCATGACTACTTTGTGTTTATTTTAAACAAGAATTTTGAATCTCAGTAATTGATGGCGCATCATCATCACATCACCTGTACCTAAAACTCAACTTCATTACTAAAATACAAGTTCTATATTTATAATTTGTGTAATAAAGCATTCACTATAATAGTCACACATCAAAAAACTTTTACCATAATGACATAATATAATATTCTGCTATAATAGTTGACCTTCTGTTAAATGTCTGTGTTACGGCGTCTGTGGGCGTGTAACGCGTCACTTCACGACGCGAGGGTCAAGGCTGACTCAAATCATAACGTGTTCATGCTGTGCTCTAATTAACCATAGACTTGGATGAGGTTAACTAATTTGGAATTGGCTGGTTTGAAAAGTAATAATAAATGTATGTATATACTTTTAACTATTTTTTTCTGACGATATGGATCGCCTATTATTAGTATTTAATATTAATTCACAAAATATGTAAACTTAGTTACTTTATAGTAATTTATAAACAGTGATGAGTTGATTTGATGTTCAATGTGTGTAAAAAACTGAAAAGAGGTAGAATTGAAGAAATGACATATATATAAGTGCCACAATTATTTATATGTATAATGCCTGTAGTATCTATTAAACCGAGACTATTAAACCGCTATCGTGGTGCTTAAAAAAGCAATATTAACTAAATAATAAAAATAAAAAGCAGTTTAAAGTGTTGAAATTGCTTTTAAGTCCTTGCTTCTGTCGTCGTACTGCTACACTCCACTGCTAATCCAAGTTTATGAACGTGAGCCTGGATTTAAATGAAATGAACCTTTGCATGCAAAGAGTGCAGGTATTAACATTTAAAATACAGCGCTTCGCTAATGTTGTAACCGCTAGCTTTTCCCATCTCAGAATTTATTAAATTTTTAATGTTAATAAATTTGGATAATAAGATAGTTTATAGATTTTCTAGGAACACATAAACATTTGATAACGAAATCTCTTGCTGCTTGCATATTGGTTGATACTATTGGCTCTTTATAATCTATACTTTTAATATATAAAGCTGAAGAGTTTGTTTGTTTGTTTGAACACGCTAATCTCAGGAACCACTGGTCCGATTTGAAAAATTCTTTCAGTGTTAGATAGCCCATTTATCGAGGAAGGCTATAGGCTATATATCATCACGCTAAGACCAATAGGAGTGGAGCACCAATGAAAAATGTTTCAAAGACGGGGGAAAATTATCACGCGACGGGCAATAGGAGACGCAAACGAGGTCGCGTGGGTCGGCTAGTATAGGATATAGTTGGGTTCTTTAGGAAATGGTATTGATGTAAATGAATGTTGCGAGCTTAATCTATGTTGTGTTTGGTTGCTTGACTAAACAAAATAATCAGGATGGATTAAATTTATTATGCGTACGAAAATTACGGACAATACATTTCACAGACGAACCAGTCTCAACACCGACGTAAAAGGAAGTGTGAAGTCGTCTTAAATGAGAATTCTAGTGTCGTTCTAGAACATACTAATCACAGTTAGTAATATGATGTGACATCCCAACAATCTTTACCTATATGATAAAGGGGAAAAGTTTGGTTTAAAGCGCTAATCTTAGGAAAAAATATTTTAGTAATGGATAGTCAAATTATCAAGAAAAGCTATAAGGCCACATAGCAAAACTCTACGTAGCTACGACCGACAGTAGCAAAAATATTACAACAACGGGGCAAATTTTACCAATCTGAGAGATGTAAACTAACATAATGTTTTAATAAATTCAGTTGTCGTGCAGATCTGTACTAACGCTACAATTTCATGCTAAATATTACACGACACTCAGTTTCTCTAAAACTGATTTAAGAAGATAAATATTGTTCTATTTAACACCACACAATACCCTTAATACAGAGTTTTCAATCCAGTTTCTTACAAGTAACAAACAGTAACAAGCCCTTTAATTTCGAGTTTCAAGTGTCAAAAAAACACGATTAAAGCCTCGTTTCACACCTTGACGAACCTATAAAAGCAACCCATGAATGTTAATTTAACCCTCTACTGCAAGCGTACGGTCAAAAGGACCCCATAAACGCTAAAAGTTATTTATGACTATCTGGTTAGCAATAAAAGTTATTTATATTTATTACGGGAACGTTGTTAATGATGACGATGGTTGTACACATGTTGTAAAACTTCTTTTGTATGTGATTTTATACTTACATGGGATTCATCAGGAATGAGAATCGAGTGGGCTACGGTGTGTTTGGTTTCTACACACCTCTGATAGTCGTGATTTAATTGCTTACGTGACTATATTGTTATTTATTCACGTATGTAATTAAATCACGTATGCTGATTCTAACCCACACATGTTCTAGTATTTACGGTTGTAAATACTAGAACATGTGTGTGGGTTCGAATCGGCTGCAGCATTGTCAAAGTTTCTAGAGTATCTCGTGTCGTATCGTGTGTCAATTTTTTTATGTATAGCGTTTTTAGCACACAAGTTTTTAGCTATTTAATAATATTAGATGTTTCTCATATACACCAGTCTTTTGTTACTAAGTTCAATACTCTAGATTTATTTCATTAATATAGATTTTTAAATGAAACCATAATCTTCGTATCGGTTATATACAGGCTTAATTGTGAAATCATCAAAAACTTACAATAAACTCATCAACTTTCTGATTGCAAGTTAGAAGTAGGTATGGCTTCATGCTATTATAGAAGAATGCTGCAATATTGTGGCATTTACCTGTCAAGACGTATCGCCATTAAGTTGCATTGTGTGCCTTGATTCGATAAGGAAGATGACGCAATTAGGTTTAGCCGCCTTGACTGCAATGATTTGAGGCTACAAAAGCTACAACTGTTCTAATTTCCATTTAACGTTAATGTAACCAGTAGAACAAATTTTCTCCTGGGTTAATAAGTACGCTATAATAAATTCGATTCTCAAAAATAGAAGAAAATTCAGATTTTATATCTATGTCTGACGAACATCAGAATAGATGCATCTACCGCTGTATTTAAGTCTTACATATAAGCTGCGTCGAACTATTCAATATTAATAATAATTTATGATAAGATTGATAAGAATAAAAATACTAATCGAAATATTAAAAGTTACCACTCGCTTTTCACTTAAAGGTTTTTTATACATAATTAAGTATCAAGACGTTCTTACACGTACACTTTATTAAATTGTTATCATTAAGTTGAAATAAGTTCTCATCTAAGTGGTTTTAAGTCTGGAAAAAATCCAAAAAAGTATATAAAAAGAAATAAACTAATATGAATAATTCTAGGTTCTTAAGATTGCGATTGGAGATCTCAAATAATTTAGCAACAATAACTCAATTTTGTAATACTAAACCACTAATAAATTCGCTTACTTTATGGCCTTACCAAGTGTGACAAATACTACTGGACGTCTGTTTAGTTGATGTATTAATATTTACGTGCCTTGAAAATCTTATTCTGAAGCTTCAAGGCGCATGTCCAAATCAGAGCAAGAAAATTAATATTTCTGAAGCGAAATTCTAATTGTCTTCTGACTTAGCTTATTGGTCGCTGATATTTACATAAGATTACGTTTACGTGAGTTACTTACCACTCGGTAACCAGTTGTGCTTGCGAGTATAACCTGATCTTTGGTCGACGATCAAGGCATTATACAATGCTATGTTAATTACATGCGTAATTGTATGCATATTATCTAATTATAAACTTATCTTATTTAATACAATTCAATACTTTAATTTATACATTATATTAATATTATAAAGGGTTAAATTTAAAAAAAATCTGAGGTTGTATCCGATAATCTCTGGATGCACTGCACAGACTCGAAAAATTATTACCGCGATATCTAACATACGTGCAAACGGAGCCTAAGTCGGGGCATATGCTAGCCATAGGTACATAACACAAGTCAGTCTTATTAATACTTATAAATGCAGTATGTGTAATTAGTTATAATTCTGGTGTAGACCATCATTTACCGCCTTCCTCAAAAAGTCTCAGTTAGATCCACATGCTGAAATCAATATCTAATGAGAAAAGAAATTCTCACTAGATCCATCATGAATCTGGCCACTGAGAATAAACCGGTTTCAGCGTTGGAGACTTTTACTCTTTCATTTTATCTTTAAATAAATCAATAGGTCATAAGTGTAAGCAATCTTTTTGTTCTTTAGCCATAAAAATTAAATGTTTACGACTTTAAGCTATAATTTGTTGCAACTGTAACACGACTGCAACATAATTGTTGCTTACTCACTGTTAGCAATAACAATTTTGTTTTCAGTTATCGCACTAGTTTAACGGTAGCGCTGTTTAAACTTCCGTCTTCTGAAATGCTCTGACTGTAGGTGACTAATATCAAACTAATATAAAAATACTAATATCAAAAGCGGAATTACAATGTTTCTTATGTGTACGGAAACCCGCACATATAAACCAACCTGCACAATGATAGCAGAAAGCAATGGAACCATCGCGGCATCGTTCGATCCAGGTGCCACTCAACCACTTAACCTCCCATGTAGTTGTGATCCTCTTCCAGAGGCGTCTCTAGCCCGGGAAGCGCCCGTGTGCAATCATTCCTCTAGCGCCCTTTAGTAAGCATAGCGCCCTTCAGTAAGTGCGCAGATTCATTAATAATGCTGCGGCCAGCGCCCCCTAACACTGCTGCACCCGTGTGCATCGCACACCCAGCATTATAGGTAAAGACGTCCCTGATTCTTTCTCTATGGTGAAAATATTTTTCCAACAAGCCTTTGTGTCTTTGTGTCTCATTTTGTTAGAAATATGTATATTACTAAACTTGCCCTGATTTCATTTGTTTCGTTCCTTTATAATTTTATATGAACGATAAAAGTTTCAAGACAGTATTGTACTTTGAATATAAACAACAATTGTATGAAATTTTATTAGCATGGTTCGATGGAGCGAGAATTAATGTGTAATATGTAGAAGTTTTATTCTTACAAGCAACATACACAACCAAGTTACCCATAAATATGTCACTTATTATCCTTATGCTAATGTAATACTTGAACAGAAATGGCCGTAACAAATTACGTAAGTTAGCACTTTCTGAAATCTGGTTGTCATAACAATATTATCGGCGTTTTCACAGCATTGTTACACAACGGTCAAGTATACCGGAACGATGTCTGATTTCTATAGTTGCCTTCATAGTCGTGGTGAGCCTTAATGTCCCTTTTTAACTAACTAAAAAAAACGTGAACGTCTATTGTATTACATTTTCGTCACGTTGTTTTACTAAATATTAAAACCGTGAACATAATATGTGCTAAAAAAATCTGACTCTGTTTATTTTATTTATTTACCAACCTTTGGCCTTCGTAAAGACTAGCCTATGTCTTTCCTCAACAATCAAAGTATCTTTATGCCAAATATCATTAAATCGGTGCAGAAGTTTAGCCGTAAAAGCGTAACAATAAGTAAGTAAGTGGATATGGATTTTTGAAAGGTACGCTTACACATTACTGCCACGGCTTTGGAAAACCGGCAAACGAACATTGTAAGTGACATGGCTTTGAAGATGTGGATGTGATAACCGACCTTACGTTGGAATATACTAACTAGGTATACCGTAAGTTAATTATAGGTCACTAATCCCCCATTATCATCATCAGCTTGTTGCAGTCCGCTGCGAGACATATGCCTCTTCCATTGCACGCCACTCTGGTCTATGACCCTCCCTATGGACCCTAAGAATTTAAGAAAATTTTAAAGTAATATAATTGTCAAAAATTTCACGGCATTTTTGGCACGAGAGGTTTTGTAAGAAAAACCAAAATTATTACCTTTAATTTGGGAATGATTTATTACAGAAACTCTTGGAGTTGAGAAATGAATGCGCGAATGCAATAAATACATTCATTGCAAGGTGAATTTATATTCTAGCTATTTCTAGTTTTCCTTAACAATTATTGGTTACTTGCTCACTGGTAATTGCCCATGTAAAGTTGTTAGTGTGTTTATTTAATGTATATGATAGTCACGCCACAACACTTAGTGCTATACCTATATTTATTTTAAAAGACAAACGTAAAATGTGTAGGTTTATACAGTGTGTATATTTTACATCCTATGTCTTTACTAGGAAATCGTCTTGTACTTGACAGCTTAGCTTAGGCATCTTGATAATGACATAATCTAAAAATATTGAACTCTAAATGTTCAACAAATTTTAGTTTTTGAAGTGAAAACAGTTGAGTACTTTTTGGATGAACAAAAATCATGGAACTCGCGTCATCGTCACCGAACGCGTTCCATTAGTTATATTTTTTTTGCTTCTTGTTTTTTAGAGAGCAAATGAAGTTCATTTCAGGCTCCAGGTAAGATTAAACAACCGTTTGTTTATAGTTTCGAGTTTTCACTTCTGTTGGCAGTCCACTCAGCGTCTTTGTGGTTTTTTTTCTATTCATTATGATGCTTGCGAGAAATTTTACTTAAAAGAGACTTTACTTACAGTCATAATGCTTATAATAAACATGTTTTTTAATTACAAAAATAGTTTATCGTGTGATCTATTTTAAGCGATATAGAACAGAACCTGAAAACGATTCCGAAATAAGGTTTTGGAACGAAAGTACCTTATGCGGCGTTATGGAGAGGTAACCTAGCTGCAAAAACCGTCGTAATGTTAAATAAAAAAAAGCGTAAGATTTGTAAAAATAGTACAGCTCCATCTGTATACCCTAACCGGCAAAAACGTCAGTAACAATAAATAAAAAAGCCTAAGATTTAAAAAAAAAATAGCACCATCTGTAAGTTACATATATATATAAACTAGCTATCCCGGCAAACATCGTTTTGCCATAACTACTAATAAATTAAAAATTAATTAAAAAACATTGTCCAGCGGACAAAATTGTGAATCTAAACCATTCCCAGATCCCCTTGAACACACACAAAAAATTTCATCAAAATCGGTCCAGTCGTTTGAGAGCAGTTCAGTGACATACACACTCACAGAAGAATTATATATACATACTAGCTGTCCCGGCAAACGTCGTTTTGCCATAACTGCTAATAAATTAAAAATTAATTAAAAAAACATTGTCCAGCGGACAAAATTGTGAATCTAAACCATTCCCAGATCCCCTCGAACACACACAAAAAATTTCATCAAAATCGGTCCAGTCGTTTGAGAGTAGTTCAGTGACATACACACTCACAGAAGAATTACATATACATATAAAGATATGGTGTCCCACGACACCACACGAACTTTTTATTTAAATATTCATTTATAATGATAATGACTTGAATTAAAATTTATTATGTAAATAAGCAATACCAATTAAATGTAAGAAAAAAAATACGATATTGTTTTGTCACCAAGTAGGTAGGTAATAGGTACGTGGAATTATGTAACCTATTGAAATTTTTGCATTAAAGTTATCATATCTATTAACAGAAGTAAATCGACTTGCACGAATATGAGATAACGTGCATAATTACTCAGGTACAATGAGTTTATCAGTTCGTTTCAATAATTAAAAACCAGTTAAGAATTACGTCGTCATTCACGCTCCACCGAAACAATATGGAAAAACTGGTTTGTAACTTTATCTCGAACTGGAATTAACTAGATATAAGGAAGTATCGGGATATCAGGTGAAAGTCGTTCTCGCAATACCTTTTATGAATAATAAATAACTTCGCTCTATTCGAAATTAATGTTATTTAACTTGTTGCAATACTTCCTACATTTTTCTTGCTATGACTTATTTCGTAATTGATATCTTTGACTATGTAAATACTAAAAGATAACATGATATTTTTTTTTAATTGTTATGTGATTGCCGTGACATTTTCAAGTAACAAAGTGATTAATTGCACTCATATTTATTGTGTACGGAAATTTATGTGTGCGCCATCTACACTTATCAGCTGTAAACTAGTCGTGGTAATTTTGGACGCAAAATATTTAAAAAAAAACAGTAGTTACTTTGAATGTGCTTTTTAACCGACTTCAAAAAAAGGAGGAGGTTTCTCAATTCGACCGTATATATTTTTTTTAAGATAATTTTTCTTCTTTTACAGATTCATTCGTGAATAGTCAAGAATGGACTGCGTCACGAGGTGTAACAGAACTTCGGGTTGGAGTTTTGGGGTCACCGGATAGTGGAAAATCAGCTTTGGTTCATCGATATTTGACGGGGGCATATATGCAAGAAGAAAGTCCGGAAGGTAATGTACACCAAATTCATTCGGCAATATTTTTTCAATAAACAGTTTCGTTGAGTAACTGCCACCTAGCGTTAAATAGCGGAACTTGTAACTCGAAGTTGTGCACGTAGTCCGCATAAACAAACTAGATGGCAGCATTAAACAATTCCTGTCTCGTAAAGTGACCATCGTCCTTCACTAGATAGAGCTGGTGTATAGTATTCTCGAAAAGTTCAATGTAATATTGAGGGTTTTATTGTGTTGATTACACTGTTTGAGGGTTTGATTAGAGTGCTCAGTTTGATGAGGACTTCACTGCACTTTGTATATTGTCAATATAATAATATACCTAAACTGAAAATAAATGTTTTGCAATTATTGTGATTAACATTTGAAATTGAATTTTTTTTTAAGTCGAGAACTGGCCACCATTTTCCTTTATGGTTGGGAAACGTTTTTGTGTGCCAACACTATGATTTTGATATTAGCCAAAAATAAAATAAAGGTCTCACAAAAATCACGTTTGTTGTATGGGAGATTCCTTTAAATATATTTTATTCTATTTTGAGTATTTGTTGTTGATGTTCAACTGTTAAGCTATTACGATTCATGAGGCACTGCCTAGTGACAGACAGACGGACGGACAGTGCAGTCTTAGTAATAGGGTCCTGCTTATACACTTTTGTACGGAAACCTAAAAAAAGTAAACTTGGTTTCCCTGTCTCCACAGTATGTAAGTACCTATACGTTGCAATAGTATTTATTCTATGTTACCTACAAATTGTATAGATTTTCCAACACCTAGCTTAGAATTTTGTTATATGACAAGCAGCAACTTTAGTCTTTTTTGGAAACAACCATGCGGTACTCATCTTCATACATATTTTTGTTGAAAGTGGTTTACTATCGAATAAATAAATTGAACAAAGAATCTTACAATGCAACTATATATACCAACAAAAGGAGACTCGTTTAAAACAGTCGCATAGACAATGATAAAAGTTTTATAATTACGTTCGGCACTTGGCAGTTTGAACGTTTCGACTTTTTGTCTGTCTGCGATAAATATAACTTCAGGCATTAATATTTTCTTTACTACTATTATTATCTATACTTAATATTATAAAGCTGAAGAGCTTGTTTGTTTGAACGCGCTAATCTCAGGAACTATTAGTCCGACTTTAAAAAATCTTTCAGTGTTAGACAGCCCATTTATCGAGGAAGGCTATAGGCTATATATCATCACGCTAAGACCTACAGGAGTAGAGCACTGGAGAAGAATCTTACAAAAACTTATTACGCTACGAGCAATAGGAGACGCAAACGAGGTTGTGTGGGTCAGCTAGTAGTATAATAAATCCTAAATGATGGAATAGTAATTAACTAAATGTTTTATCCAATATCTATTCCTACTTCTTTATCTCCTTTCCAGTTTAGAAGTACATAATCACATGTAAAATAAATGTTGTTTTACAGGCGGTCGCTTCAAAAAGGAAGTGATCATCGACGGCCACAGTTATCTTCTACTCATAAGAGATGAAGGGGGCTCTCCAGAAATGCAGGTTGGTACACGTAAAACATTTCACTATGCATCGAGTATGAATCACTTACTACAGTTTTCAATAACCTAACTGCAGTGTAAACTAGAGATAGACTCTATCGATAGAATAACCTATCTCCAGTAAAACTAAAAAAGGTTATTGATAAGTAAAATTTTAACAAAATAAAAAAACCGACTTCAAGAACGACCAAATCGATCGATTTCTCTTGGATGCCATCATCAGATCTTATTGTCCTTATCATGGCACCACCATTGGTATATCTCCATAAAAAATGGGTTCATAAACGACGAAGTTATCCGCGAACACACATAAAAAATATATGGTCGAATTGACACATGCCTACTTTTTGAAGTCGGTTCAAAACGGTCTGAATTTACCTTAAAAAGAATATTGTTCTTTTTTCGACAATTTAAACTTGTCAAATAAAGAAAAAAAATTGATCCTGCATATCAATGAAAGTGTTGAATCAATCATTCAATTAAATATTTCCAGTCTTATTAATAGACAGGTCATTGAAAACGGCCTTTAAATTTCAAGAGGAGTAGGAAGGTAGAGCCACGCTGATTTCAGCACGAACGGGTCGGCTCGACCGGGGCGGTACTACCCTCGCACTGAAGACCAACATAAAATGACAGCGATCATGCTGTCGTGTTTCGTTGGTGAGTGCGAGACCGTAGGCCCAATGATGCAGAAGCATTACTAGCCCGCAATGGTGTAAGTCACCATGCTTTCCATCAGGTAGAGCAGAGTCATTTTGGCAGGGCCAAATATAAAAAAAGAAATCGCTGTCTTCAGGCACTATCCATTTTTCTAAGACAACTCCCACATTAGGAATATACATCCTGTGTCGCGGGGACTTTACAAACATACATCAAACGGACACAAGACTCAGAACAACAATTTGTGGATCATACAAAGTGTTGCCCCATGTACGATTTGAACTCACAATACTCGGCGCATTGGCAAGCGTCTTGGCGATCGCCTAAACTACTAAGCCAATTGACTCCCTACTATTAAAGTGTCTGATGACGGTGATTTACGTTTTTATTTACTTCAATATTGTGTCCGATTATACATTTATATATAAATATGTTACATGCTGATAAAGCTTCTCTAACCCTCCAGACTGCTTTTTGATATGGGTATATAAAAAAAAACTAAAGTTACTAATCATACTAAAACTACTTGAAGTGACTTTATAGCTAAAAACCCGCGAACAAACCATGAAACCAAGAAAGCCATTTACACATTTCTTTTTATTCTGTAATTTGACTGTTTACATTTACCCATAATACATAAGATCTCTTTCATTAGAGTTATTTTTCAATTACAATTCTTACTTCAAAATTATGAACTTCTACAGAACTCAACAAACTATGTTGTTTGTACCGTGAAAAATCAATAAAACCTAAATAAATGATTCGGGGCGTAAGTAGCGTGTGGTTCTATGGTATAGCGTTCAATGGTGTACTGATACCATGTCTCTTGTAACCGGTGATAGAAGGCAAGCTTCACGTATTACGAAATAGTGGCCTACTTCAGCTACTAGTAAGTATCCATTTTTGAGCACGACACGATAAATCCAACTCAGTAATGTATATTTTTATTATTAAGGTAGTAATCAATTAAGGAGAATGATGCTATTCCAATATAAGCCTTAAATATAGATGAATATTTATGAAGCAGCTTGTGCTGCTTTTAGTTTTTATACCACAAAAAATAGAATAGATATAATATAGAATAGCATAAAAGTTTTGAACTGAGTTAAAGAATTAATATCTATTTCATTGTTATTATCTTATTAATGTTTATTTAATTCATTCTACGTTAATTCTTGCCGGATAATAATTTTACAACAAGCCGAACATTCAAGTTTTGTTTGTAAAATAAAATTATTTTGTCTAGGATGCAATGAAAAAAGCCGTATCGTTTTTAACAGTGGATCTGGGCGCTTACCAGGATGCGCCTATCGATTTGTGCCATAAAACTGTGCACGACGGGACTCCGTACATTTAAATAGACGTTATTTTGTTTACGCTACAACAAAAGCCGTTTTACTGCCTGTCGTAGCAAATTTACAAGCCGCTTAGCGGTTTTACGATATTTACCAAAACATTGACATTTCTTGTTTCAATACGATGTTTCCTTATACCGTGTTTATTTTTTAAATGACTTCAAAAGATAATTGTATGTCGATCTGTACATATACAGTGTTGTGTGCTGCTTACACATACGTAGTGAACAAGAGTTATAGTCCTCACCAATACAGCTTCTACCTTCTGTGGTTACTGAACCTTTTTAGTTTATTGTTTGGTGACAATACAGATTAGCAGATGTATTACATCTGCTAATCTGTATGGTCACCAAAAACCTGTACAGATAGGAGGAGACCAAATAACATAGTTTCTATAGGTAGATAAATAACATTTACCTACCTACAAACGTACTACCTACTTAAAATGGATGTTTAACATTTGATAGAAGTTATCTGTCCAAAAATGTGTTTTTCGTATAAGTCTCCAACAAGGATTGGAAGTGCTGAAATACATTTTCGGAATCAAACACAATTACAAAAGCAATCAAGGCGTAGGTACACAAGCGTTTGCAGCAAACCCGCGACTTTGTCACACACACAATTAAAATCTCTATTAAGCTCAACAATTTTATTCAACAGTGGAAATACCACAGAAAAAGAGAAGTATATATTCCTTTGTTCTGAAGTATATAAACCTTATAGAAACTATTCAAGTGTATCGGAGACCGGTAAACCAAAAACGGATTCATAAGGGGAAACCTACATCTAACACAACTTAAAGTACAAATTAAGGAACCCTCAAATAACCAGATATTTCATGAAAGTAATTTTCCTTTACGGTTGAAATAAGTAATTTGTAGAACAATAGAAAATAATATTGATTGTAGCTGCACAACCATTCGCTTACTAATTAATACAGGTGCAGAAGAATACTTATAACCTGCTGTCACTGGCTGTTCTAAACTAAAATATTAAGGAATTTTCCAACTTCAATTCAAGACACAGAAAGTATTTAAATAGAATGAAACACAAAAGAAAAAAGAAGAAATAACTACAAAAGATCCTAAACACGACTGGAAAATTAATTTTGAATTTTTTCCATTGGTACTTTTAGAAAAATACTTTTAGATAGGTACATAATGATGCACATGTATGTATGTATAAACTCTATAGTTTGCCTCCAGAATTAGTCAAAATATGCATTGTTTTCGGTTTCGAAGAAAACAACGTAGCACTAAGTAATTTTATTAATGTGAGCACTATAAAACATTATCGGCAAAAAAACTAGAAAGTTAAACCGTTACTTACGTATATATGGAGGTTATATTACAATTGTCTGGAGAACATATGTTATCTATACTAATCTATAAAGCTGAAGAGTTTGTTTGTTTGAACACGCTTATCTCAAGAACCTCTGGTCCGATTTGAAAACTTCTTTAGGTGTTAGATAGACCATTTATCGAGGAAGGCTATATATCATCACGCTAAAATCTACAGGAGCGGAGCAACAATGAAGAATGTTACAAAAACGGGGGAAATTTATCACGCTACAGGCAATAGGAGACTCAAACGAGGTTGCGTGGGTCGGCTAGTTAAGATATAAAGGAAGATCAAGAGCCCGAAAAGCTAAAAGCTCATAATTAAACTTAGTACACGGAGCAAAATACAGCATGTTTTAGTTTTCGTCACCAAATGCACCTAACCCCTCTAGAGTAAAGAACCCATAATCATATTATTTTACAACCCAAACATGTATCTTCCATATAAGACATCCTCTGACTCATCTTACGAAAATCGTAAAATTTGACTGAGTAAGTTGTATTTTATATTTATATGTACGTATTTAGACTTGAGGTAAATTTGGAAAATCGCACTAATATATAAAGGTAAAAGTTTGTGAGTGTGTTTTTTTTTATGGATTAGGCGGGCAAACGAGCAGACGTATCGCATGAATGGGCCGGCTCGACCGGAGTGATACCATGGCCTCACAGAAAACCGCTGTGAAATAGCGCTTCTGCTGTGTTGCTCCGAGTGAGTGAGGATACTGGAGGCCCATAACCCAACCCCGCCCCCACATCCCTTTCCCCATCCACCAAAGGTCGGAAACGCACGTGTGACGCCTCTGGTGTTGCGGGTGTCCATGGTCGGCGGTAATCGCTTACTATCAGGAGATACGACTGCTCGATTGCCCACTATACCATAAAAAAAGTCGATCTGTTCTTTAATATAAACAGACATCAAAATCATAGCATTTTTCAGTATGTGCATGTACATTGTACGTTTGAAATACATCTGTGTCGGCTCTAAATCGTGTCGGTGTAGTAACCTGTAAAAGTTCATTAGTTACATATTTATATATATATGCATGTAGATATGTATCGACACTTGTCTTGAAATCTGCACAAAGCAATCCCAACGGGAGCTAGTTCTATTATCGTTTTAATTGACGCTAGTGCTTTCGACACTCAATCGATAGATTCGATTTGTGATTTGTTTGTGCAATTGTTCGATTGTATTCCATTGCGAATAAATAACGGTGTTCGTGTTGTAACTTATATTAACTGCACTCTTATTTATATCTATACAAATAAATAAAATTGGTGTGTCTGTTTATAATATTAAAATAACCGCTTTTTACTAAATGCATATGTATGTATACACGATACATATACCAAGAATGTAGTTATAAAAATTTTCGTCAGTCTGTATGTCTGTTTGTTCCGGGTAATCTCTGGAACGGCTGGACGGACTTTGACGGGACTTTCACTGGCAGGTAGCTGATGATCCAGGGAGTAACTTAGGCTACTTTTTTTAGATTAAATTTGCCCCGTGTCGTTACTCTCGGTACAACAATAACCGCGGGTAAAACCGCGGGGTTCAGTTAGTTAAAAAGAAAACAAATTAATAACGTAATAATGCGTTACCTATTGACTTCAAATAATAATTTCATAACTGCACTGTCTATATTAGACCATAATTGAAAACTGTGAAAATGTGAAGAAAATATTATTTAATAGTATTGCTTGAATATCTACGAGCGGGTACGATCTCACCAACTCGTGACGTAAAAGAATATTTTGTATGTGAACTATAAAGGTGTTGCTCGTACATGCATGGTCTCAAGTAACTTGCATATTGCATTAATCATGCATATTGTTAAATAAATAGACTGCTGGTAATAATAAATTAATTCAGAATCTTCATTCTTCAATTTATCCTTCTTCATTCTATTGATACTGCTATCGACCCGCAAAAAGTTATAAACACGCCCAAATCTCAAAATATCAGCCACTTAGATTCGCACGCGAACTGACGTGTTATCTCACCCCTTCCTGCCGATCCCAGTAACGGGTGACGTCATCGCATTAGGACAGATTGACCCACGACCCATCGAGCGATTTATGTATATCGGTCAATCGTCTAAATATAGTTTACGCATCCCCTGTTTATGGTCGCACGTTCATGCATGTTATGTAACTGAAGACAATAAAAATGCATACGATAATTTTCCTTCCTCAGGCCAAATTCTAGAAATTCACGCCAGACGACAGTAGAGCAAGTCCGTGCACTTCAATATCGTTTCACTCGTTTACCTCTGCTCAGGTCCTCAAATATGTAACCGTTAACGTAATATTGAATAGCCCTGACATTCAAGAACTGGATTATCTCACCAATATTATATTTGCGTATGATACAGCGGTTGCTTTGTTCACCTGATGCCTCTGTACACGTCTAATTACGAACTACAAGGTACAAAAAGACCGTTAAAGTAATCCATTCCGGTACTTATTGACTTTATTCTGTGTGACTTCTTAAACAAAAATTCATTAGTAATTCTTAATGAAGTCTATCAAGAATTAGGTTACCTTTCTCAACCCTGCCTAATCCATCTTTGGCAAAAGGCGACACTCTGGAGTAAAAGACTTGACTCTTACTACGTCTATCAATAAATATTTAAACTTTGATGATGGGTTTAGCTGTCGTAATTAAATGAAAAAACTATGATTTTTTTACAAATTTAGATAGTACTTGGCAGCAATTTTCTGATATGCTAATTTACTGACGAACTTTTCATGGCTTTTCACGCACTAAAAGTATATTAATTTTCAATTTTATTCATCTTCACTTTATATTGGATATGTCATTATCATCATTATTATCAACAGTCCAATTTTGAGAACCGACCAATTTCATGCAAATTGATGTTGTGTACCATATCAAAGAACAGACAAAGAAAATATGAAAATATTCAACCAACGTACGACTGATGTCCCTGGAAAACAATGTTAATCACTGGTTCACTAAATAACGGTTTATAGCCACAACTGACAATATCGTATAAATATACTCAAGTATGAATTTAGAACCCAAAACAAGGTAATTAATTTCTAAATAGTACCATAAAATTCTACCTCGAAGGTTCAAAAGGGGGAACACTCCATAAGAAACTTCGTTCCGAAAAAATATGGTTTCTATACATATCTTCAGAAATTATGGTAATAAAATACCTATTATGGCCAAGTATATATATAATAATATATATACACGATGAAGCCTTATTTTTAACTTCAACGAAAAGAAACACGTCATATTAAATTCTTTTAAACAGGAATTTAAAACTCAATCTAACATTTAATAGTTTTAAATTGAAAGCGTGCATTGTTGAGTCTCACGGAATGTCGGCCTATTTTTCGCTGCAAGTTGGTAATGCGAGGAAGCTTCTCTAATTGCTCTACTTGCTCAGTTAATCTTTCAGTTTATAAGTTAGTAGGGCTGGTCTAACCCATTGCAGAGATTTGTACTTTGTATTTTTTAACTTATCTTTTAGGCAGTAGAATATTGTTAAATATTAATTTGAAATACTCCTTTAATTCAAATTCATAATTTTCTGATTTAAATTAATATTGAAAGAGTGTGTTTAGAAACATCACTTGGTATACACCGCATGACCACTGCTACCTGGTTCATTATGTAGCAACAAAAAGATTAAAATGCAGTCTGAAAAATCCTTTTTAATAGAACTTCCATAACCTGTAAACATAAAAAATATTACATTTACAAATTATCCGTACCTTTTGAGGTAAATAGGGGCGTTAATAAATCACCCCTATAGATATTGAAACTCCCGTTAAATTAAATAATTTAATAAACCAATTCAAATATTTGCACTCTGTGCAAATATTTACTCCGGAGGTTTTCTCTCTTGTACCACAAAGCTTTAATCTCATAATTACATATTGCTCGCGGCATTTTGAACTTTCCTTTGTTTCACTCGCTTTGGAAAGGAAGGATTGTTTTTTTTTTCTTAAGTTAACCAGGGTCTGAATTGTGAAGACCTGTTATTGGCTAGACAAAGTGAACCAATTCATTCACTCAAGTTTATGGTCCCACGTTTGATGCCACGGCAAGCTCATGTGATCGGACCTGTATCTAAAGCGATTTCACTACACTACACCATCAGGATTGACATTATAACGAAGAGAGTGACAAGCAGGATTATAATAATGATATAAACTTGCCCTAGTGGATAAAACAAATCGTGTCGGCTGCCATTATGTAGGTAATCTCTTCTGATTGAATCAGTCGCTACATCCCTTTTGTTCCAGCTGCATTCCTTTCTATTTTACATTATTTTGATGTACTTGAAACAAAGAAATTTAACTTAATTCACACACACAAATTGCCCGCTTAATGTTATAAATGATGTTATGCTTAAAAGATATTTCCGTTAGACCTGTCATGCGGTTAGCTCCAAGCTCCTTTGTCCTGGGATACGAACTACTTGCATTCAGCCTCGGTTCTGTTTTGTCCTTCGTAAGTAATAATGCGCTGTACATGCAAATTGCGTCTTTTGAGTGAAATTATTCTCTGTTGGCTTTGGTAATGATCAAAGAGTTTAAAACATTTATTTATATAAATTGTCAAAAAAGTAATGGTTATTTTTTTGGTTAACAATTTAACAATTTCTGTGCGTCACATACTCCGTATTTTATAAAATAACATTATAATAATCCCAACCAATTTTACATTGTGTTTGTATATGAAATATAGATAACAGTCGCCCTTAATATTCATGAAGGTTTCTAACAGAATTGAAATTATAAAACGTGGGTGTGGTTTTGCAAAACTAAGTCGGGGTGGAATATTTTGAAGGACGAAGAATATTCTATCAGCCGAGAGTTTAATATTGTTTTTTATAAGAATTTCAAGGATTAATTGTGTACGAAACGGAGAACTACTATAAATAATTTATGAAACTGTATAATGTAGCCAATCTATATATTATAAAAATGAATCCCTATTTTGGTCACGACATCACGCGTGAACGGCTAAACCGATTTTGCTAATTCTTTTTTTGTTGGATAGCCCATTTAGCAAGGAATGATTTAGGCTGTATTATGTAATATCACTCTCCAACCAATAAGAGCCGGGTATCGACCGAAAATGTTGGGCAAATGAGAAAAAAATATTTCTTATGGAGAGACGCAATCGAAGTTGAGCGGGTCAGCTAGTAGGTTATAATTTTTTCTCCGTTGCTTTTCATAGAATGAGCTAGGTGACCAAAACTCGAACCTCCACATCATAAATAACATCCTCTCCATCCAGCCTCTTATTAGAAAGGAAGCTTTGGCCTTTTATACCACACTGCCCAGTCGTGTCAGTTCAGGGTTTGTTTCAAGTGTTCCTCCTAAAGAGGCAACTGCAAAGGCAGTGTAGTTATATTATACTGCGTAGTTTACTCCCTTAATACGACACCCATTAGATGAATAGAGTAGATGACAATCTGAATTCTTATTCCGATACCACAAGGGATCTAATCCATGATCTCCCCTTAATTTTTAAGAGGAAAGGATTTAGGAAAGGTCAGGACACGTATGAATCACAAATTGTGACTCTGAGTTACAGCTAGACCATGGACGACATCACGTATTGTCAGGTGACTTACATTCTTGTTTAGAAAAATAATAATTGAAACTGTAAATACAAGAATGTATGATTATACTCATACTAAACTATTAAGTCGCTGTGACGTAAAACTCACGGTAATATGTAACCTGTGTTAGTTGCATTGTCAAAATGGAGTAAAGATTTTCTTCTTGGCTAATTTAATCAGACAAAAAAATGGCATTTTTGAATACCATTAGTGCAACTCAATAGGTTTACTTATTTAATAGAGCTTTTACCCATGGTTCCGTCCACGTATGTGTTGGATAACACAGTAATTCGAGTTAATATATAGCCCATGACATGACACAAATAATGTGGCTATCTATTGGTAAAAGAATGCTCAAAATCGGTTAGTAGATTCAAAGATTATGCCCCCTACAATCTCAGACATTTTACCTCTTTACAATATTAGTATAGATATACTTTGACCTTTCTACGGAACTCGGATGATGCTAACCCTCCACGCTTGCCGATAATATAATCATTACACAGATACTGCATTTTAGCGACGGTTGCTTGAATGGCACTTATTAGTACGCACTTATTAGTTAGCACGCATTTATTAGTAGGCCAAGCATTAGATTCCAACTCTAGCGTATAGAGTATGTCTGTAGCGTAAAATAAAAATGCCATATTCGGCCTATATAATGTTCTAAGGTTTCGTTCTCATCAAAGACTCCTGTCAAGAACATGTGATTTTGTTTGATGTTATTTTGTTTTATTATTTTCGTGGAACCTTTTTATCTTACCTTATTTTCTTTGAATTAGAGATTCTTTGAACAAATTTTATTCTACAACAAGATAAAAAAATCATCTTTCATGGTTATATTCTTTAACATCAACCTCGCTACTAATTAAAGGAGCTGAATCATGTTTAGACTTATAATATTTGCTTATTTTAAATGTATATTTTTTTCTTTATTACGGCTATGATTATATATTCTTCTTCTTCTTTGATGAAATGGCAACCAGCCGGATCTCTAGGATCAGCTATTTCTGCCAATGTCAAGTGTTTATAGTCTTCAAATCATAAGTCTTCAAGTCAATAAGTCTTCGTCGTAATGAAATTAATGATATATAATATATAAAATGTGGATGAGATGAAATGGGGACCGTCTTCCGAAAAAACAAAAAACGATCTCCTATATATTCTTTCTGTCTTTCATTTGCAATAGACAAATATAAACTTTTTAAAAATAATTTTTGATGACACATATCAAAAATATTATTTCTTTCGCGAATTTTACAAAGTTAACGGTTTTTGTAAGGGCTGTATGCATATACAAATTTTGAAAATAAGAAATCCCTTGAAAACATTTTTTGTCGATTTCCTTGATTTTAGTTATAGCAAATTAGGTTATGTTTAAACATCTATGGAGGCTGTATTGGCTAAGGGTTTCTTGGTGTAATACTTTTGAAATCGTCCACATATACATATCTATATATTTATTTATTGACCTTCCTGACAACCTGACATTGCATCACTACTACATAGTATAAAACAAAGTCGCTTCCGCTGTCTGTCTGTCCCTATAAATGCTTAGATCTTTAAAACTACGTAACGGATTTTGATGCTGTTTTCTTTCATAGATAGAGTGATTCAAGAGGACGGTTTATATGTATAATACATGTATAATATAGTAGAGAAACACGAATAATTTGAGAGGCTTCTAATGTGATGTCGTGAATAAACACATTTTTTGCGATTACATTGCAAACGCTGGCTGAAATCTACGAGATAAATGAAAAAAATGCACTACAATATTGTTTATTTTAAAAAGGTATTAGGGATAACCCACACGATTCTATTTTCGAGAAATAGCGATTTGGAGGAATACAGCATTAATCCCTATTCAATTAAGTACCTTAAATACATTGTGCATTTAACATAGATCAATATGGCTCTTTACAGTATGTAATTTAAATGAATATATTCGAAGATATTAGAGATTCAAAATGCACGAATTATGTCGTTGGTGGGTGCATCTGAAATAAATCCGTGCAAATCCGGGGCGGGTCGCTAGTTAAAAATAAAACCTTTATAGGAAATGACGTCACTTAGCACGCAGCTATTAAATAATAATATAATTGAAAATAATGATTCGTTTAAACATTGCTACCACGTCCTATAATAATATTGATCATTAAGCCTATTTACAAAAATAATTATTGCTATGGAGAAACCATAAAGCAGACATAACGAAGGTTCTAAAAAGTAAGAAAGAAAAAGGAAATATCAAGGCTGTGGCAGAAAAAAACTAAAAAAAAACAATTTACTTGTCCAGACTACAATAAAAATAGCATGGTCCGCATTTTTCAATCAGATTACGCCCTTCACTAATTGACGGAAAACGGCGGAAAGAATCAGCCACCCGGATTTGAACGTTGAGTCCCTGAAGGTTTGGTAGAGGTGGCATTGTGTATTAAAAAATGCGAAAAAGTCAATCCAACGATTGACAAAATTACCAGTCAGCGATGTGCCATTTTGACAAAGTTTTTATTAGATCCCAACACCGACTAGACTCTCATTACCAACTGGTCCGTGTAAATTCGGATTGTAAGATCACCAAAACACTTCAGAACCGACATGACCTTCAGCAATGAAGCATACGACTGAAAAGAAGAAGTAGTTAAAATTTTGCAAGCAAACTGGCAAAGCTGATCTCGCGTGCTTAGTTTTATCCTTTCTCTTAATACTGGCACCATATCCATTTTTATTATATGCATGGACCTTCACCATTTTTACTATATCCACGTACCTTCACCAATAAACGGTTTACAATTATAGACCCTAACGGCTTGCTTTTAAGGGTTGTCGTACCTAATGGTTTTACAAGTTTATTAAATCAAGATGGCCGTGCACGACAGTTTGGCGCCTTGCTGATAAATTGTTGTCGTGTTATGTTTATTTCGTTGGATTAAAAGTTAGCCGAGTGTCTAATACTATTAACGCTTGATATTTTATGATAAATAATTAATAAGTAATAAATAATTATGATTATATATAATTTTTGGATTAGGATAATAGATAATTCCAGTATCCTAAAGAGACTTTCTGACATACTTGACTTTTATTTGTGGACAATAATATAGAGAAGTTAATGAAACCAAAACTCTTAGAAAGTTTTATAAGTTTTTAAAAATATTATACATTTCGTACGTTTCGAAAATATTATTTTCGGCTAGGTATCGTTTTTTCTATTTAAGTAGGTACTAATATCGAATTATAGTCAGTTAATGAGTATATTAAAATAATATAATGATACATGTAGTGCCAATTTCTAATACAACTTAGTGCAGTGTGACAATAAAACATGCAGATAATGAAACAATAAAGGCGGTCGTTGCATATACGATGTGAAAGGCTCGGAGGGGATATAAAACAAAGAAAAGAGGCTATTGTGTTTCGTTTTAGACAGGACTACAGGACGCGGTAGGCTGTGGCGGAAACCGAATACTTACATCCTACTGTAAGGATGTATAGAATTTCACGTGTGATACTTTGAATTTTGATTATTAGTCTATTTTATAGCTATACATGTTGTGCTTGTACCTGTTTTAGGTGTTATTAGGTACGGATTAAGTATTCACTTACTCACAAGTTATGTCGACAGTATTAATCTAACATCTTTAAACGAGTAGTTAATTCTTGTATATATGAATCTCGGAAGCGGCTCCCAACAATTTTCATGAAATTTGTTGTGCAGGAGGTTTCGAGTGCGATAAATCGATCTATCTATTCATTTTAGAAATTTTACCAAAACAGAAATACCGAACGAACCTCGATCATACAGGTACTTACTTTTTAATGTGGAGAAGTTAACCATGTGTGACGTAGGTTTATTTATATATAGGAACGTTTTAGAGATTATTGCAACCTTAAAGGCTTTGAAGCACAATTTTTGACATCTGAGGCTTTCGCCTGAAAACAAGCTTTAAAAGATCTAAATTTGACTTTATTTATATATAATGTGTTTACAAAAAAAGGAGATGTGTATTACCATATCAGTTTTCTAGTACTCATAGTACAAGCTTTGATTAGTTTGGGCCTAGATGGCGGCATAAGTATAATAAACAAAATATATTTTATCGGTGGCCTATTTTTATGCATGCAATGAAAAATGAAATATGCAAAGTAGGACCTAATTTTCTAAATAACTACCTACAATAACAAACGAACGAATGAGTGAATGAAAGGGAAATACGTACATATTATCTGTCATCAAGTGACATTTGTTCATAGGGTTAGATTACGTAGGGCGAAAGCACTTGTAGTAGGGTGGGATCGCGTGAGGCGCCACTGAGTCGCCACTTTTGTATACAAAGCGGTACCGGGGCTTGGTAGGCAGTAAGTACGTCTAATTATAAACTGTCAATCGACAAGGCAACAATGCTTTTGATAGGCTGTTAGAAATATCGTACAGGTGTTCTGTTGAGGTAAATTCACATGAAACAACGATACGGTATTAAATTACTATATGCATATATTATGTATACTATCTTAATACGTGACTATATGCTTATTTATAAGGAAAAATAAATTCGTATGAAATCCTTATCACAGTGGTACTCGTTTCTTTATCACTCTTAATCTTGTTCATTCATGCATCAAATGATACAATGTTAACTTGTATAAATACATTTTGAGTGCATGTTTACTTATTCCTTTTAAACTTAATGCACAATGTTTACGAAATTGGACCAAAAACTCTTCTTTACTGTTCTATTCTTTACTGTTCAGATCGAGGGTGTCGAAAACATAGTATGCGGTAGGTGCACAGATAACTTTACTCTGTACATAAAGTTTACTACATACAAGTATACTGCCAGTTATAATTAAACGCACGTACATATCACCATCAAAAGATGATGATGCTCTCAGTAGAGTATACTTCCTACAATATATTTATTGTATTTCTTAAACATTCGATATTATCAATGTTTCAGTTTTTTTATGGTAAGGAGGGCAAACGAGCAGTCGTATCGCCTGATAGTAAGCAATTACCGCCGCCTATGAACACCCGAAACACCAGAGGAGTCACAAGTGCGTTGCTGGCTTTTTAAGAAGGATTACGCTATTTTCTTGAAGATTTCAAAGACGTATTGGTCCGGAAATACCGCAGGAGACAGTTCATTCCACAGTTTAGTTGTGCGAGGCAGAAAGTTCTTAGAAAGCCTCACAGTTGTGGACTACCAACCTTCTAAATGATGAGGATGAAACTGCTGTCGCGTAGGACGATGGCGGAAAGAGGCTTCAGAGATCAGTTTGAATGATTCCTCGGAGCACATAGTAAATGCGGTAGAAGATGCACAGCAAGCCACATCTCTACGCAGCGCCAGAGAGTCTAGCGGAATTGAAAGTTCTTGGCAATTGACAATTGGAGTCTCTCTCTGTTGAATGCGGTCCAGAGGGAGGAGCTGGTATTGGAGTGCGGTACAAAGATGAGGACAGTATTCCATGTGAAGCCGAATCTGCGCCTTATAAAGCAAATGCGGTCGGAGTGAAATACTATCACGATCTGTTGAGCACGCGAAGCTTCTTCGAGGCCAATTTGGCCTTACCCACCAAATGGCCACGAAACTGGACTTCGCTCTATATGTCGACACTAAGTATTCCAGTATTGGCTGAGGCAGATAGGAGAGTGTCTTCAAAACGAGGGCATACGACCCACAGCAGTTTTTTAGCGGTGAACGAGCAAATTTGTGTCTTTGTGGAGTTAAATTGAACTAAATTAAGTCTACCCCAAACTAAGACCTTTAACAAAGCAAGTTATCATGGCAAAGCGGGATCTTTAGCTGTTAGCAGTTTATTTCTAAAATATTAGATGTTTTGGATTTACAGCTCTGCTTATATTTAAACCTTAATTTTAATAACCGACTTCAAAAAAAGGAGAAGGTTTCTCAATTCGACCGTATATATTTTTTTTAGATGTGTGCTCCCGGATAACTTCGTCGTTTATGAACCGGTTTTGATGATTCTTTATTTAATGGAAAGGAGATGTCCCGACGGTGGTACCATGATAAGGACATTAACATCTGATCATGGCATCCAAGAGAAATCGAGTCGAACCTTGAAGTCGTTTTTATTTTTGTTAAAATTGTACTTGTTTCTTTTTCAATATCTTGTCAGTTTCTTTTTTATGTTTTAAAAATTCTTTCCTTTAAGATCTATATCAATGTAGAAAAATTTATGTAACAGAAATGTTTTTTTGAATAAGAGATGTATACTCTTTATTACTGGTACACCTTTCTTACTTGTATAAGAAGTATATATCGTGGTGCACACATACGTGGCATCGTATGTGTGCAAAGAAAGTATTAGCCACTTCAGTAAAACGTATTCATAATTTTGGACCCGGCAAGCATGTTACCACCACCTGTGCGAATCGTAAATAAGTTTTATGTATTTATTATTCACCAACAAATACACTCCACGGGGACTCTTTTGATGCAAAAACAGAATTTCTTTACAGGAGACGCCTTGGGTACAAATTAGGTAATGTGGACGAGTAGCTTTAAGGTATTATTTCACCGTATCATTGTGTACCTATACCGATGAAATAAGGTAAACCATTTTAGGATTTTTATTTAAATGACTTATGTAAATACAATTCAATGTGCTCAGATGTAGATTCAAGCCTTACTTGCTCGTACTCGGTAACTTGGAAGTTTTAACTATGTGCTTCTAAAAGTCTAAATATACAAAAAAGTAGGTACTCAATTCGTTCATTCAAACACGTTTAATAATAATAATAATAACAAGTATTACAATTGAAAAAGAGTATGGTATGTCTGGACAAAGTTAAAAAAAACTTTGTTTATAAAAACCCAGTTCAAAAACTAAAAAGTATTAAACAAGTTAATAAAGATTTAATTTAATTTTAGCTTGGCACCGACTTCAAACCTATAAATAGGTAGCACATACAAATAATAGTGTTTCATCAATGTTAAGGGTCTGCGTATAAGGTGTATTTAATTAAATCTTTATTAAGTTATTTTATACTTTTTAGTTTTTGAAGTCAGTTTTTTTTAAACGAAGTTTTTTTTTTTATTTTTTACTTTTTAGTCTTTTCTAGACAGGGACTTTTCTTTTGATGATTATTTTAGTCTGTTTAATAGCTTTGCATAACTTCTAGTTATTAGATCGGTATATTCAAGTTTCATCTATCTTCTACCTACCTTACCTGTCAGATCACCTAAACAACTGGAAAGAATACAACTAAGGCTCTATTCGTGTATTTGGTACAACTGTAACATCTATAGATACGTATGAAATTGAAAGAATTATCCTCCAACTTCTAACTGTTAAGGAGTCATAGCTTCTATCAACAGTTCACCTAAATAACTTGAAATAATACGAGTAACGGTCACATACATACGTTTTGTCTTCCAACTCCTAACCGTTAAGGAGTTGCAATTTCCATCATCAGCTCATCATCATGAAATGATGACCACCAGGTGTACATACTGCAATAGCTTTAGAAAATATATGAAAAAACAATACGTGCCTAAGAATTTTGAGGGTTTCCTTCGATTTCCTTGGGATCCTATTACCAGATCCTGATATTGTTAATATTTGACCACATGGGGAGCACACCCGTTCGAATACAATTTTTTTTTGAAATCGGTCCACAAGTGACGAAGTAATACATACATACATAGTGGTAGTAAATAAGTTAAAAAAAATACCCATCAAATGAGAACCTCCTCCTTTTGGATGTCGATTAAAAAGTAAAATTCGTTTCGACTTCATCAACTTTTGGTGTACACTGTGTACGTACAAGATCGTGAAATAAAATTTTCTAGAAAAGCACGAGGCTATCCGTAAACTTTAAAAAATTGATAGGACTGGAAAAAAATTATAAATTGAAACTGAAACATATCTAACAAAACCGGCAAACAATTGCTTAAACATTTTTTGTTCTTTTTGAAATAGGTTCTGAGGCCATGATTATTTAATCTGTAGGCACCGTGAGTTCACGTTCAAAGTGCGTTGATCTCATAGGTCACGCCACGAATAACATTTGACTTGACAATGACAACTTGTGTTGAAAAAGATCAATTTTTAAAGATGAGTTACACCAGATCTCGACATTCGATATCCCGTTCTGAATCTAAATTTTTAAGAATAAAGTTCAAAAAACTGTACGGCGGGAGTTAAATCGATGTTTGCCCAATGGTATTTTAATTTATTCAAAGAACGTCTGGTAGAATGTTATTTACATTACGCGGGTAGGTAACAGTATTTTTTTTTCTAAAATAGGTAAAATTTATTTATTACATTTTAGCATTTACTTTTCAAAGTGGTGTTGTTTTTCACTTTTTTTTTATTTCAACGCGTTTTTAGTTAATCCTTTTAGCAATAGCAAATAAGATGATCATAAAACTGATTGACTTGACAGCTAACACTCATTCTGGGATACCTATATATAAATAAATACGGATAAATATAAAAAAATAGAAAAAAAGTACCGTGGGAGGGCCACGCTTCGGCATGAATGGGCCGGCTCGACCGGAGTGTTACCACGGCCTGACAAAACCGGTGTGAAATAGCGCTTGCGCTGTGTTTCACCGAGTGAGTGAGGATACCGGAGGCCCATCCCCTAACCCCTCCTCGCGTCCCTTTCCCCATCCCCCAAAGGTAATACAGGTGTCTATGGACGGCGGTAATCGCTTAACATCAGGTGATACGTTTGCTCGTTTGCCCCTATACCACATATGAAAAAAGGAAATTAAAAAAACTTTTTAAAAGCAAACTTTTACTGGAATGCCTCGAGACAAATTAAATGAGTCCAAACTCGATCATGTTGCGACGTTTCTTTACAGATTTCCTATGGCCACCTTCCAGCTGCAGCACCAGATCAGCTCCATGCTATTATAATATTGTATTGTCACGCTGTATACATATGCTTGCAAAATTTCAAAATTGGTTGAAGATATCTGCTTCAAACTTAAGTTGCAAGTTTCCACCCAAACATACAAGCATACAAACATTGCAAATTAATAAAAAGCTTGTAAAAAAATTGACCCGGCGAACTTCGTATCGCCATATTTACATATCCGTCTCAGCTTCCCGTTGACTTTTAAATTGACTATTTAGTTTTTGACTATAGTTTATGCGCGTACATACATTTTGGCGACTCATTTTAGATTAAAATAAATTTTGTTAGCTCTAACTTTTGGGCTATTGTGCGGGATATCCGAACAGAGTTAATTTTTACATACACATTACGTGTACATAGAAGAACGTTAAAGAGAATAAACAGGTCTTTATTTAAGCAGACAATACAATTTCCGAGGAAAGAAAAAATACTTTGAGTAAGAAAAGCAGGATAAATATCGGCAAACCTGTTCTATATTTGCTCAATTCTCACGAATCATTTACTGTAGTTCCCCAAAGGTCTATTGCTAAGAACTTCTCCCCACTACAATTTCTAATAGCCGAACTTCCCATAATTGATCAGCACCATTGTTCGCCAAGAAATTTGGAGAAAAGCAATATATTTTATGTTATCTAATATATTCACCTCTCCCTATTTGGTATAGACACATTTATTTTCTTACAACGTTCAGCGTAGGTAGCTTGATGCTACTCGCTGACGTTGAAACTTTGATGCAGAGTAACGATATTATGCATCAAGTTGTGGAATTGAAATGTTGTTTTTACTTAGGAGTCGATTGTATTACCGAATATTATTGTTCAGTTTCATTGTCAACGTTTACCGTTTACCCTTAGCTTTGCTTATAAATGTAGACTAGAGGTCATCTGGTGGTCGACTTTCGACAATAAATTTGGAAGTTTTATTGTTTTCCATTTTTTTATTATTTTGTACTATATTTGAACAGTTATTGTATATATTTTCCTGACTATGGTAAGTCAAAGCATACATATATCCTGGATAAATGTGGACAACTTTTATATTACCTTTTTTCGGTATTTTAACAATGTTTGTAACAAAAATATTATAATTTTTGCTTTCTAAAGTTTATGTTCCTTCACTCTAAATTTCCCTTTAAAGATGTAAGTAAAGTTTTATGTCTCAATTCAAGTATCTTCTCGTAATATCTTTATTTTTACCATTTGAGATAAAAGGTTCTTAAAAAACTCTTCTTTAGCACTGTACTTAGTATGCATTATTTTGTGATATTAATTAAGCATGTGACACATGAAAGTGTAATAAATTAAGAATTTCATTCTGATGTAGCAGATGTAGTTGCTTTTTATACTAAAAATGCCTTCTTTTTTTTTCTTTTTTTTCCCGTGCGGAAATCCCCTCAGATACCACCTCCTGGTGGCATGCCCTTTAATTATCTAAACTAAAACTAACTGAAATTATAGACAAGCACTTACCCTATAATTTTTCCTCATCAGGTAAGACAACAAATTATATTATTGTCAAAAGAAGTAGTGTTGCACAGACAAAAGTGGATATCAGTAATTATGTTTAATCTTGATCCATATTATATCTGGGTAATGTGTGATAAGTTCATTTTTCCTTATTTGTTCTTCTTTGTCATTTGTGAAATTGTGTTTTCCGAAAACTCATTTCTTATTTATTTTTCTTTATATACTACTAGATAAGATCGTAATAGTTTCGTATTCAGATCCTGTTAATTGCGATCAGGATCAGCTCCTTTAGTTCGCTTTGGTTCTGCCGGATGAACCTGACTGATTTTGTAAGTAAAATATTAATTCATAAATAATAAGCATATTTATCTTGACAAAACATTGTTATAGAAATTATAATCTTTGTATAATATATATATTTAATATGTTTATTAAAATATAAATGTATTAAAAAAATAAATAAAATATATTCCATCATTGACAACAACGTCTCTTAGTCCCAAACCTGTTTTAAAGTTAACAGTCAAGGAACGTCGTAATAGTGTTCTCTGTATCTATACTAATATATAAAGCTGAAGAGTTTGTTTGTTTGTTTGTTTGTTCGTTTGTTCGTTTGTTTGTTTGTTTGTTTGTTTGTTTGAACACGCTAATCTCAGGAACCGCTGGTCCGATTTGAAAAAATCTTTTTGTGTTGGATAGTCCATTTATCGAGGAAGGCCATAGGGTATATATCATCACGCTACTACTAATAGGAGCGGAGCAACAATGAAGAATGTTTCAAAAACGGGGGAAATTTTCACGCTACGGGCAATATAAGGCGCAAACGAGGTTGCGTGGGTCGGCTAGTGTAAGTATACAACGTCGATAAAGTTAATGTTTTATGAATGAGATGTTCTCAGAACTCTTCTCCTTTCATAGCAACTTATAAGGAATTTGGTCCTTTTCACATTATTATATGGTACACGTCCCTGTGGTTTAAAAAAAAATGTACAGATTTGTAACAAGTTAATATTGATTATTAGAAAATGTATTACATAATAACTTTATTTTGTCTACATCTTCTATAGATTTACTGCATAAAGTGGGCTTAATGTCGTAGGCCTTTTCTGCTTATTAACTTGAGAGTAATAAAGAGATAGGGATTAAAAAAAGCAATATAAAAGTTATATATATACCGACATCGATACTAACGTTCTAAATTTAAATGTACTGGCATTATCATTTTTTTTGTCAAACCAGTGAAGCGTGTACACTATCAAGGCCGAATAGACTGTGATCTTTGTAGTTTTATGTTATTAGATAATCTGTGGTTGTAGCCTAAAAAAGGAACGAATTGTTTTTACAAGTTTTTAATGGACCATCTATTGCTGTAATACTGCTTTTATTTCACTGAATTATTTCTATGTTATAGTAGTTGTTTTCTATTCAAAATAATGTTCCCAATCCTTCTGATCTCCAAACATGTATTTATATTACTGATTTGCTTCAAAAAGTAAATTTCTAAGATATTTTGAATTTCCGAGAAATTTTAAACACGAAACGTTTATACTATTTCAAGAGTTTCTTTACCGCAAAAGCTTTATCTCCAGCATGCAGTAAGTAATAGACAATTTAATTAGTATGGGGTTCCTTAATTCGGTCGTAATTTTGTGTTAGGTTATCTACCGTCCCAATTGCGTTTGTCAGCCTTTTCCAGAATATAAACTTTGTTAGCATTAATTATCGTAACATTATACATAACATGAATAAATTTCTACGTGTATTTTAGTACTCATATTAGGCTTTTAACATTCAAAGTAAGTCAAGTCATAAAGTCAAGGTATTCAATAGGTACTATTGTCAGTCACGGTCATTAACATACGTGTCTCATAGGCTTCCTTAGTATAAATATACTACTTAAGTAACGTTTTAAAGATTTTTATTTGCGTTGTAAAACCGAAAATTACATCTTTAAATAATCCTTTTTAATGACTATTTTTGCCGTGCCTTACTTTAGATTATTTCCATACCACACGTGGAGATGAACACTTAATCTTACAGTCACGGTTCCTTTTCTCTTTCATTAACTAAAAGTATTATTAGTTCATTTGGCGCAATGTTTGCCTAGTGGTTTAAGTGGTCGCAACGCCGATTCCTACTGCGCCAAGTGCTGTGGGTTCAAATCCTACATAGGACAATACTTTGTGTGATCCACAAATTGTTGTTCTAAGTCTGGGTGTACTTTGTGTCCGTTTCATGTATGTTTGTAAAGCCCCCCGCGACACAGGATGTATATTCCCGAAGCGTGAGTTGTCTTAAAAAATGTTTCTAAACAAATCTATTACGTTTGACTAATAAATAAATGGTCTGAATGAGAGGAGAGAATGGTGAATGTATTCAAAAACAGAAACGTGGCTACCAACGTTCATTATCTCTGTATTATTGAAGGAAGGGAAGGTGCTCCTAGGAAATCGTATTAATTTATGTACTTTTATTTTAATAAAGAAAAAACAGTAATAGTAGTAATAATCGTCTCTGGGTTTAAAAGAGATTGGGGAATGAAAAAAATTAACCTACATTCATTCATTGAATGTAATCAGTTTCACAATATGTATTCCATTAAAGGTAACTCCAGTTGAATTGTATTTAACCTCTTTAAATAACGTCCATCTAACTTTGTACTTGGGATGTATGTGTTACCCTTTTGAATCCAGGGCTCATCCCAAACTTGAATTGTTAACAAATTACTGTAATTTGTCTAGATAAGTCACGGGTGTCAAAACCTTATTCTAGTTAATTGAAAAGATACATGACGCGATCGTTCATTTTTAGATTTAGATCTTTTATGTCTTGTCTAAAGCTTTAAACATAATAGACTGGTTTCACTTTATATTTCTTAACTTTTCGACGGTACATTTCACCAAGTGATTTATGCGCGGTCCAGCCAAAGTATCGCATAGCACGAACAATGTAGGCGAGAGCGGGTCACGTCCGAAGATCGGGTTACCTGGCTAGCGCTATTCACTTTCCTATTCATACTTTAAAAAAAACTGGTGTAACTAATACAATGTAGGTACCTAGGGTTGAAATCCATGACAATAAGGCAGGTAGATTGCAAGCTTAAATTTTAAAATGTAAATGTACATTAACCAAGTTGTTTCCATTTTATTTTTGGATTTATAAACTAGTAACTAGTTATGTAATAAAATGTATAATAAAATAACAATATTCCTATTTGATCATCATATATCATATCAAATAGTTACATATTTATGAAAGTAATTTTCTAAGAAACAAAGCCAACAGCCCTATATTAATAGACCCTATTGTTCGTATTTATTTTGGGGAGGTCGGGCGCCGTTTCGTCGCTATGTAAGTAGAGGTTTGTAAACCTGTTTCGTAAGAGCCTTGATGTATCTTTCATTGTACGTACGCTAAGTTATGTTGCTTGTTTTATACAAAGCACTCCAAAGAAAAACCTACAGAACAACAAATTAACGGAGACCAATCAAGCATTCAAATCTGAAAAAGTTTCTGAATTTTCATTTTATTTGACTACAGGTTTACGCAATATCTCGATTTCAAATATAACTTGTATGCATCGTTTCTGTAGGTTCATTACAACCGGATATGTTATCATGATGATTTGCGGACGTACGAACCTCTTTTTATGGTACATTGACCTCAAAAGATAAAGAGAGATATGGACTGAATAATAGCAAAGATTTTCTAACAGCAATACTCTTATTGTTACATAGTGCAAATACTGCTAATAGCCTTTTTTACTAGATAGTGAGATTCATTAATATTAGCATAATATTCAAAAACTTAATTTTACATTTAAAATTGTGCGCATCCAATATATATTTTTTTACAATTAACCAAACAACTTTTGGCAACATTGTGGGTAATTTTACATTGTTTTTCACTGGCAACATTCACTACATGCACAGCACAAGCACAAGGTGGTTGTGCATCTTTACGTTCGATTATTTTACTCATAAACTAGTGTCTACGTGTCTATAGATAAAGAAAGTGCCTTATACTGGCACCCTGTTTTTACACACGATTCGCATGTAAAACCTATGTGATAGTTTACCATGGGGGTATTATTAATTTCCATTCCATCCAGTCATTTAACCATTATCTGTTATATAGTCACGTGCTTCTTCGTATGCCATTAAAATTAATTTTTATCACCTAAATGTCCTTGGAAAGAGGGCATTCAACAGATTCCAATGAACTGTCTGAGGCCCAAAGTCTAGAAACTTCGGCTTACAGTCCATTCACCCACAACCCTGGAGTCCTTTGTACATGTTTGTTACATTTGAAAAATAATACATGCAGATGTATTATAATTGTTTTTATTTTGCTTAAATTTTTTATTTTATACTGTTTGCCTAGTACCTATATAAAGAAATGGCTTTAGAGCTTAATTTTGGCTGATTTTTTTCCATAATTGTCAAGTAAATCTTTGCAAGGTTTTTTTTCCTCAATTTTAACTCTTGTGTCTGCCATTTTAAACGAAGAGAATAGTTTTAGTAGAAAACGTAACCCTCATCTGACTAATCTGTTATGAGTAATGGTGTAATAATTTAAACTAAACACCATTATGCCATGGCAATATTTATGTGAAATAAATATAATATTTAAACGATCAATAGAAATAACTCAATAAGAGACGATTATGTAAACTATGCATTATTTTTAATCGCTATTGTTTAATAATCTGTTGTGCTAATCCTAACATCCAACAAAAGGTTGCAGGCGATTGCATTGAATTGCACTAAGTGATCTTGTCTCTTTCTACAAAAGGGGTACAGTGTGTGGGAGGGAAATAGAAATAAACGAAGGCTTCGCCGCCCAAGCAAGGAGACGCCCGCCCGCCCAGTTACCCTCAGTGCGCCGCCCTGAATACACGGCGGTCTCAAATCTGATCAACTTTTTAATGTCATTGCACTGTAATGCTAAATTAGAAACTTGATTACAATTAAAATCAATAAAGTAATTAGTGTAATATTGCCGAATTAACAAGTGCTTTAATCAATGGGTAAGATTCCTGTTATCAATATTTCATATTAAGGAAATAACTTGTTTTAAAATTAAATATTGTAGTATGTAACCCGTGACATATATCTATAATTTAATCTAAAACTTATGTAGGTATGCGATAGGATAGGAATCGTGTATACGATAACGCTAATAATTATTATTTTAAGTGCAAGTCCTCATCATCTAATTGCACTTTGTGTGAGTCATATATCTACAAATATCTTCGTGTTCTAAAATGTTATGATATTTAAGGTATTATTATTCTTTTTATAAATGACGTTAAATCCTGTTTTAAATTTAGCAATATTCTTCTGTACGCGGATGACTTAAAGATTTATCACAGGATTGAGCGGACGGCTGATCATAACAGGATTCAGCAAGATCTAGACCGTTTTTCTGCATACTGCACTAAAAATAAACTTGCACTAAGTGTCCATAAATGCAAATCTATCACCTTTACCAAAAAGAAAAATGTCAGTAAATTTAATTATGTTTTAAACGGTACACAACTTGAAAAGGTGGAGGTAATACGAGATCTGGGAGTCTTATTAGATAGTAAACTTCATCTTGATGACCACGTTAATGCTATTGTTGGTAATGCTTTTAAGATGTATGGTTTCGTTATGCGTTCCAGTACGTGTTTTACTCAGCCCTCTACTTATCTGTATCTGTATAATACTTTGGTTCGCTCACAACTTGAATATGCTGTGTCAGTCTGGAATCCGTTGTATGATAAATATATAACTGCTGTAGAATTAGTCCAAAGAAAATTTTTGCGCTGCATGCATTATAAGTGTTATCATAAATCATCCTCATACAAAGATCTACTAATAACTTATAACTGTATTACGCTAGAACACAGACGCTTGTACTTGGAAGCAATGCTACTGTACGACCTGTGCCACAGTAGCTATGATTGTACTGCACTCACCAATAGACTTTGTTATGTTGTACCCACTAGAACTCATTGCCGTAATATTTGTAGCATCTTTGCAACTACCCGATGCCGCACTAATGCTGGTAAAAGGTCACCAATGCACAGAATGATTGATAGTTTTAACAAATATTTCTGTACTATTGATCTAATGGCAGTGCGTCCTAGCTCTTTTAAAAAGTTACTACTTGAATATCTTAAGGTTTATTCAAATTAAGTCAAATGTTAGCCAACAATGTTATATATGTACATATACATATATCTCTCTAATTTTATATCACTGTCAAACACATAATATCACTAATGTATGTTGTATAGTTGTATCTAATGTTCTCAAAGGAATGAAACCCTGTTAATGTTACATTACTACTATGTGGTAAATGTCGCTGATAGCACAATTATCCATACCTTTATGTAATTGTATTTATAACCTTGTATTGTGTTGTTGTTTATTTACCTAAATAATAATAAAAAAAAAAAAAAAAAAAAAAAAAAAGGTTGACAGATAATATATAATGTCATCAGCAATACAATTTCACGCGTCGTTTAAAGTATTTCATATATTTTGCGGGTTGGTCGCAACAACATTAGCTTCCACATTTCACGGATTACGATTTCATTACGACATGCGATCCACTCATAAGCCTTTATTCAGTTGACATTTATAGTAATTGATATCTTATCGAATTGAGCCTCGATTAGTCGGTTTATTATTCTAAATCAGCTTTCTATGATATTTCGATTAGATGTAGACACAGATAACGTTTTCTTAAATGTAATAAATTTGCGGTCATTTGCACTGAATTATTGTTTTATCATCGTATTCTTCGAATTATTGGGCTTTGACTTATTACAATATTTTTCCTTATATAAAATACTTATAATAAATATTTTAGAGATATTACCATAATCAAATAAGAACTGCGGATTTTCAGTAAATGGCATATCATTTTATGATGATGTTTTTATATTTACATCGTATTATGTATTAGCTTTTACCCTTGGCGCCACTTTTGTAAATATAAATCTCGTCAATCAGTTGAAACCAAAAACCTTCGCTAAATATCCATATCCCCTTCAGTATATACGTAAAACTAATATTACATGGTGATTGGCCAAGTAGTTAAGTCATGAAACGTTTGTTACGTTTCATGACTAATAAGTAAGGAATATGACATTTTCATTTATAAACGGCCGGCGGAGGCATTAGGCCGAGACTGTGGTGATGGTAATGTGATGGCTATGTCAGATTTACAATTAACATTTGTATTGAATGCATAATACCTACATAGAGTTAATTAAGCATAATGCTTAGCTCTATATTTATAAGAACACATAATTATTTACTGTGAGACAAAAGAACGTGGTTCTTTGAAGGGCGCAGTGGGTTTTACCAAGTTTTTTCTCTCGTGTCAGTCACGCACTCTGTCCTCGGATGACACTTTTTGAATCGTCGATTGTTGTTCAGAGGAAAGGGATGACACCCTTCCACTCACGCATCTTCATTCAAGTGGAAGATGGGTTATTCGCATATTTTGCATATGTATAAAATATAGAGTAGCTTCTAGGAAGTCCTTGTTGTTACGTCGGCATAGAATTAATATTATTCGGAATGTATTTGCTTATTTTTTTTCATCGCAAATTTTAACAACTGGTTTGTTGTCTAACATAGTTTTATTTCAACACTTTATATGATTGACATTGCTAAAAAATTGCTTATGTCCTTTTCCTTCTCTTGTTTGTTTATACTTGTATAAATTACATATATTGTGAGTAAAAGAGTAGTAAGTTTGAAGTGTTTTTCCTAGAAATCATTTTATTAATTAGACAAATAATATAGCTAGTACAAGAAGCTTAATATTTTTATATTTATCAGAAGTGTCTAAGTCCAAAATAAATAAAAATAATTATATGTTCGTAGGTGTAAACCTAATTATACGATTTAAGTTGCTTTCGTCGTCAAGATTAAATCAATTACTTACCTAGTTTACCTTGTATGTTACGTTTGCAGAAGCAAGTATCACATAACCCTTCCATTTGTAACCCTTTTGCGACAGCGTAATATTTACCCCCTGTAATTATTATGAGTACTCACATAGGGTGTTTTTTCGTTATGCGATATTTTGCAATGGCTTACTCGTCCACCGATGTAGTATCATGTTAAAATATTGGATTATCATAGCTTAGGTTGTTTACTTCTTAGCCACTAATGTAGTATTCTGCAATTTACTTTGCAATATTACTTAGCCATTAAAGTGCATAACATTTTGTAATATTCATTAATCATAATTTATTTTATTCTAAATGAAAATCTAAAACTCTCGTAATAAATTAAGCTCAAAAATTTATACTTTAATACCTTTTGTACAATATTCGTACCTAAACAAAATCACAAAAATGTGACCACTCGTTCGAGTCTTATAATTATTATTGATTTTATGAACATGTCAAGGTCTTGGGTAGGACTCGACGAGAGAATATTTTTATAGATACACATAATATGAACACATCGTCATATAAGTAATTTACATAGATATACCTTTTTCATAAACTTGTTATATTTTATACCAATCTCTTGTAATTTTCTTGTATATAAATTTGTAGTACCTTGTAGGTACTTATACGTCGTACCTATAATAAGTCTAAATGCTATTCGTGAATATGATTAATAGAATAATTTTCTTTTGTTACAGTTTACGGCTTGGGTGGACGCCGTAATCTTCGTGTTCAGCTTGGAAAACGAGATCAGCTATAATACGGTTTCGAACTACTTCAATAAAATGTCCCATTATAGGAATTCCGCGGAGATTCCAATCATATTGGTCGGCACCCAAGGTAGGTTTATTGTGGTTTCCGCCTTTTTAATATTCGTCTCTTCCATATTATGATAATTGATATTCTTTGTCTGGTAAAATTAAAATAGTGTCATAATTAACACTTTTAATTCGCTGTGTTATTATACAACCTGATACAGCTATTTTGTAACATACTAGTAGTAGCATGGTCTCTCATACATAAGATAGAAACAATAATTGGCAAATTCCTTTAAATAAATTTGCCAAAAGTTGGCAGGCAGGCAAAAAAAGAACAATAATACATAGCAACATTAAAATTTTCATTGATCATCATTGAAAAAAACTATTTGTATGAATGTATTATTAAGTTCTAGGATTCTTTAATAATAAATAGGAATAAATAATGTACATAGATTCAATATCTATTGTTTTTTATACTTATAGGTAGATTTAAATTATATTGGACCCTTTGTACCCTGCAACATGATTAATGGTAAAATCATTAAAGGCTAAGAAGAATGCCTCAAAAAATACTAACACGCGTCCAACACATCGATTATTTCCTACTAAATGATTGGTTATTCTTCCAGATGCCATAAGTGAAAGTAGTCCACGCGTGGTAGACGATAACCGCGCTCGTAAGTTGTCGAATGAGTTGCGAAGATGTTCTTACTATGAGACTTGTGCTACGTACGGCCTAAACGTGGAGCGAGTCTTCCAAGACGGTAAGTGTAACGATTCATTTATACGAACATTGAATATTTATGGAAGATGATGTCAGCTAACTTTGTATTTTTTTCTACGACAACGTTTTTGGAATGTTACTACCGTTTTTAATTTACATAAAGTGGTGTTGCCGATTATATTACTTTATTTGAGTAAGTAACGTATAAATGTTTACTTTTTAATTTTAATATTTAAAAAAGTCGTTAAAAGCGGTTGATTTAAAAAACTGAGAAGATTATTCCATAAAATAATTCAGGGGTCCAAGACATAGGTACCTACTACTATTAAAAATTTTGACAAAAACTGAGGCCGTAGTTTACACGTGATTCAAGTTGTTCTAATACAGCGTTATCTTCCATAAATGTAATAAATGCCTTTCCACGTGAGCATTTATCAATTCTGATAAAAAATGTTGATATCAAAGAAATATATACCTAAGTATTATTTGTATCCCTCGCAAAAGGTTTGCATAACTATTATAAATCTATTGTGTAGCTGTCGATTGGTTTGCGGGGTGATCTGTAGCACGCAGTGGCAACACTGGCCCCCAGTCGTGCGGTCGGCTCATTCGGTCTTCTTCGTTCTGACGCGACGTTGCGTTGTTTACATTTTTTGACGTTTTATTAGCGTCGTTTGTGTTGTATATCGTTTATTTTCGATCGTATTCTGAATGGAAACATGGAAAAAACACTTATTTTTAAGTCTAATATGTCACCTATGTCAAGTTTAAGACGTCGGAGTTCATGCTACAACATACAAAGAGCAGAAGAACGTGATCGTAGGAAATCGTCAAAATTTGAATGTGCGTGGAAATTTCGTTGTAAACAAAATTTACTACTCTAAAATAGTTATAGTGCTTTGTGAATATCAAATTGTGAAAGTTTTTGTGTCGTGCGGTGATTATTTAGTAGTCATAATTTCTGTTGTTTTACAGCGTGTCAGAAGATTGTTGGGACAAGGCTCTCGGCATCATCACAGTGCTTGTCTGGGAGCTCGAGGCCAGTAACTCCACAGCCGTTGGTGAATTCACCAAGTCACAATCATTCCACATTTCTGTACAAGGTAATTTAGTTGTTAAGTATTATTTACTACTATGCCACACCAAACGGTTTTGCATTCTATAACAGTTAGAAAGTTTAGTTAAGTAAATAATTGTGTTAGTTTGTACTTAATGCAAAACTGATCATTACAAAAATGTACAAACACTTCATTGAAACCTTTACACATGTTCATTGTTAACAAAAATAGATCACTCTATTACTTGCAGGGCACCAATTGTGATATCATTACTACTAATGGAACAGTACTTAATAAATTATATTACTTTAGTAACACAGTTGAAGATATGTATTAAAGTTTTATGATGTCAAAAGAAAACAAAAAATACTCGAATGAAATAGTACTGAGAAGCCATGATTAAAAGTCTGTATCTTTTAAAAATAAATAAATGTTTATTTGACACTAGAAAGAATGACAAAAGTATATACATAAATATACATATATGTATTTATGTAATAAAATTAATAGGCCAACCTCAAATAAAATTGGGCAGTACCAAATATGGGTAGGCCGATAATACAATTATAAATAACAGTGTCTACACTATCACCCAAAACTTTGATATTTGCTTTTTCTGGTCCATGCTTTTCTTTCAGACCTCATGTGTTATCTTATGTCTTTCCTGATAAGTGATTATTATAGCATCACAAAGTCTTCCTTGCAAAACCATCTCATAATAAAAAAAGATCATAATAATTAGAACAAAATGTAAATATTGCATCTACAGATTGGTTTAATATACAAAAGAGATTAACTTATTGAAAAGCTTCAATCATAATGAATGAAGTGTTATGTCGTGAAACAGTAATAGACAGACAGACAAAGTCAATTTTGAATTTATAATATTGGGATGGATGCAGTAAGTAGAAGAAACTAATAAATAGTTTAATCGTAAGTAGAATTGATGCACTGATATTGAGTCCTCTAATTTTAAACTTGGCAGGTTGTGCACTATGATAACCAGCCTGTTTACTTATTATTCATAAATTTGACCAATAAACACAACAAATTATCTTACATATCATACAGTTATATGATATTGGTGCAAATAAAATCCACATCTACTTACTCAGTAGAAATAATGCCGCCTCATTGGCTACTAAATCGAATTGAAATGAAATTGAAAATGCATTTTCTTGTGTAGACAATTTCTATAATATTGTAGTACATGCTAAATAGTACTATATAGGTATAAATATATCTACTTTTAAAAACATAACAAAATATCATTATAAATAAGATAATTATACATTCAAAATATTAGACAGTAAAATCTATACATCTATACTCTATAGTTCTACACAAATAAATAAAATTGGAGTGTCTATTTGTTATATTAAAATAACCGCTTTTTAATAAATGCATATACGAATGTACGTATATGCATTTATTAAAAATTTGAGTAACACGATAAATGTATCCAAATATAATTTTTAAAATTTTTGTCTGTCTGTCTGTTTGTTCTGACTACTGTCAGAAAAGGCTGGATGATCTAAGGAGTAACTTAAGGTACTTTTTTAGACTAGCTTTGTCCCTCGGCGTTACATAAAATAAATTATATGAAGGTTACAATTTATGCGTTCTGTAAATAATAGTATCATAAGTAGCGAGTTTGTCCAAAATTTTTATGCAAATCATACTGTTTTTACGGCTGCATTGGTACTTCTATGAACTCACGATGCATTAAAATTTATTGCTTACTGAATATAGGTGTGAAATGAGCATGCCGTTAACAACATTTTCCTCACAAGTTCAATAAATGTTTCCTTTTCAAGATTTTCTTTTAATTTTGACGGTGTAGTAACACCTATGCTTTCGCTTGCTAATTGGTAAACACATGGGTACCTTGTGCGTGTATAAACTGTACTACATCGCGGGACAGACTTTGATGAACTTAAGGCTCCTCTTTTGACGGGGTGCAAAATTCCTTCGTAACTCCTGCTCGTTAGGGATACAAAAGCCGAGAGAGAGCATGTAGTGATTCAACTAAAAACCATCCCGACGACCGGCCTTAAGCCTTACTCTGGAAGGACTCAGACAATGTTATTTCAGGTCCTCAGGATCGACGCCACGCCTTGTAGCTTAATAGTTAAGGATCATCATGAACCGGGAATCCAAAGCAACAGGATTGTAGAAATTATAGTAATTGTTTTTAGTTAGTTTTGCTGTTGGTTTTTTTAGATTTTAGTTTAGTTTTATGACACGTGGTAATCCTGCGATCAGGCAAGACAAAAAGTCTTTAGTCCGCTATCGATGTATTTTCTCTTCATCTATCTACTAAATAAGATTATCAGTAATCCCTTATTATCGATTCACCGATAACTCCCTTGGGAAATTTAACAAAATCAGTTTATCGATTATGTTACAGTCACTCAATATTTTTAAAAACACTATTATATCTAATCTTGTTATGATACCGCTTATCTTATGACGTAATGTGTTGGTGCTTGAACTACTCCACATAACCGGAGAAAGTTTAGGTCACACGTAACTCTATTCGACTGTGTTATTTTGATTGTAAATATTATTATGCTCTAACATTTCCTCACACCATATGCACGCGAGTCATTTTAGTAGTCGGTCATTAGAGTTTATCTGTACAAAGATCGAGTACAAGCTTCGTAAAAATGAATTTTAAAGTGAAATAAATGCTTTTAGGTACTTGCCAGATGATGTTTTCAGAAACATTAGGATTCAATTATTACTACTCTATGATGTAGGGGTAAAAAGAATATAATTGCGTTAAAAAAATGTCTTAAGGTGTAAATAGTCATGACGTATCTAGTTTTTACCCGACTACGGCAAAGCCAAAGGAGGGTTATGATTTTTACAGACTATATATGTATGTATGTTCATTTGTTTCCTCATAGCTCCTTAACTACTCATTAGAACTGGAGAAATGAGGTGTCGTTGGAAGCGTCATGATCGTCTGCTGGTTATAGGCTATATGACGTCACTGAATCTAATGTAGCGCCCTCTAGCCAACGTAAAGTACTGTATTAAAAAATGAATTTGAGAGTACGAGATGACTACGGCTTTTGAAACTTATTTCATGCTTTTTCAGAGTCGTTTTTTGTCGTAGTTGGGTTTTAGTTTATACTTTTATTTTATAATTATATGTGCTTAATTGAATGTTGGTAGTTTCTGTCTATTCCTTTGTCGTTTAGCTTCTTTTGCTAGGTAAACTATAGTATAAAATCAAGCATTAAATGGTATACAATAGAAATATTATCTATAAATTTTGTGTAACAATAATACAAAATAACTAGATTTCGTCGGGACTAGTTCTTTGGCATTTCAAGGTTACCGTTCATTTAGATTCTTGTATAATCTCTGGTGTATTTAAAACTATTTGAACAAAGACATCAGTCTACTACCCTCGTTATGAAATTTGAGGAAATATTGTGTGGATGACTGCATTTATTTGTAGGAGAAATAAATTAAATAAAAAAAACTCTAAAAACAAGCTTTTATTGGAGTGCATTAAAATAATAAAACGAGTCCAAACTCGATGTTGTGCGACTTTTCTGTATAGAGTTCCTATGGCCTCCTTCCTGCTCCAGCATGAAATCAGCTCCATGTCATTATAATAATTTATTGCCACGCTGTACCTACACGTATGCTTGCAAAATTTCAGCAAAATCCGTTTAAGATATCTGTTTTAAAACTGAGTTGCAAGATTCCACCCGAACATACAATGTTACAAACATTGCAAGTAAATAACAAGCTTGTAAAATAGACATAATAGACATCTTGCCACAGTTCGGTCTACTTTTGACTCCCTTTCTATCTTATATTCCTCCCTTTTTCTCGCCTTCCATCCCTCTGTCTTCATCAATATCTCCGTGTGTGGCACAACAGTTGAGAAAACAAAGTAAACACCGAAAAGATAAAAAAAAATTAGAATAGAACCCCTAGGACGGGCCTGTTGTTGTTGCTTTACCACCTTTCACTTTTAATCATTTTTCTTAACAATGATTTCTTACCTCGTTGCTTACTCTTTATCTTCGAGATAAACCTGTTGCCAGTTTAACAGTGTATGTCCTCGACAGCCTTTAATAACTTCCTCAGTTTTTGTTGCCCTTCACGAATCTGTAGGTGTAGGTATTACCTACTGTTTTGTGATACTATTGGATGTAGTGTCAGAGTTATCTATGTAGATTAAGAAATGTATTTTTATCTTGTTTTACTGTAATTTATCGTATGGATAAATGAAGAGTTTAAAAGCTGCATAGGTCCTGTATAAGTAAATGTTGACCTGTCATGCTGCGGAAGTAGAAAGTATCATGATTTGTGTTGTTCTGTTTAATTTACATTTCCTTGCTAGATTTTAGAGTAGGTAAACAACCAGCTCTAGCCAAAGCCTTGTATTTCCAATTTTCTGCCATACAAACTGACAATAACAAACACATAGAAAAATAATCATCCAATTTAGTGCAGTCCATCTAAAGCTATGCGTGCATACATTTTTGTGATTCATTTTTAATTATAAAATTTAACAAAATGATGCAAGAAGGAAATACATATATCTAGGAAGAACATAGCGTAAATGTTATCTAAATACATAATAAAGTTTATACTTAATTGATTATCATGCCAATTTGTTCCATCTACATACAAAATAACAAACGAATTTAGTTCTTATTAACTCTAATCATTCGCGACAAGATATATAATTGTCTTCAATAGGTCGATGGACATCTTTTGTCCTAAAATAGGACAACAATGTTCATTGTTCCGTTTTTATATACTGACGTCAAAGTTCTTATGACGTCGAGAAGTGTGTAAATCGCAGATGACTATTACGGACCATACATATTTAGTTGTGGCATAAAGACAAACGAGCTGTATGCCACCATTGCCACCTGATGTAAAGTGACTTGCGCCGCCCGCAGACACATACAACCCTAAGGACACACGCACATTAACATGCTTTGAGTGCCATCTCCACACAGATGGGGGAGGAGAGGTGGGGAGAGGGGGATGTTTCTTCACGGTCACCTTACTCGCTCGGGAAAACAGCAATGAAATAATTGCCTAATGCTCATTTTAGGTGCAATAAGGCAATATATTCGGTTTAACTCAAAAATGAATGAATGAATGCACCAATAGCTCTTTCAATAAATCTTCTAACAGTATTTTTACGAATGGAAAAAAATACCATCCTTATTCTCAAGAGACCGACACAGAAAAGGAAACGAAGTTAACACGTTATTGTTAAAGAGGAACAATAACGTGTTAACAATAAAACTTAAGGTAAAAATCGTGTCGTAGCCGCGTCGGGCAGTTTCATCCTCGTTTATGGTCACTGCTTTGCGGCTAGGATTTCATCGTTTGATATTTTCTAGCAACCTTATAACTTTCATCACGAATTGAGCTGTAAAAACAAAAAGTTTTAACAGGCAAATCGTATTGGTAGTTCCAGAGATACATCTGTTGACATATAAAACAACTTTTAAGCTGTTTTTTTAGCTGAGATGTGTTTACTTTATTCAATTTTATTTTACTTATACTATTTACAATAAAACGGATGCCTCAAGTACTGAAAATAAGTCATTAATATAATGACTGGATTCTACATAAAAAAAAATACACTACAATAATGGTTTTATTTAAACACGGGACGAGGATGACAGAATCATGCCACCTGCTACCAAAACAAGCAAAAAACGACTCTATACGCAAAGTTCTGTCTGAAAAGATAAGAAGTAGCTACAATAAAAAAAAGTAAAAACTAAAACCCAACTACGACAAAAAACGACGCTGAAAAAGTATGAAACAAGTTTCAAAAGCCGTAGTCACGCGCTGTTAAAGTGTTATATACTATGGTACATTACACTACATGGACTACTTTGGCTTTTGAAACTTAGGAATGTTCCATAGTTCATAACACTTTAACAACGCGTGACTACGGCTTTTGAAACTTGTTTCATACTTTTTCAGCGTCGTTTTTTGTCGTAGTTGGGTTTTAGTTTTTACTTTTTTTTATTTAAAATGTTTTGGTGTCTCTATAATACTAATTTCTTTGCAAAGTATATTTTAAATAGATACTACAGAAATATCACAATTATCGAATAAATACGGACAAAGTCACGAGAAAATGCTAATAATATATATATTTTTGAAATCTACAAGTAACGCCCTTTCCAATGATATCAAACACGGCATATTTATTTAAAATTTAGTTTTTAATACAGTACTTTATGTCGGCTAGAGGGCGCCACATTCAATTCAGTGACACGTCATATAACCTCTAGTCAGCGGACAATCAAGACACTTCTAACGGTACCTCATTTGTCTTATTCTGACAAGTTTAGAAAGAATGAGGGAACAAAAAAGCATACCATTGAAATATCACACTTATCGAATAAATACGGACAAAGTCACGAACAAATGCTAATAATATATGTATTTTTGAAATGTACAAGTAACGCCCTTTCCAATGATACCAAACACGGCATGTTTATCTCAAATTTATTTTTTTATACGGTACTTTATGTCGGCTAGAGGGCGCCACATTAGATTTAGTGACACGTCATATAGCCTATAACCAGAAGACGATCACGACGCTTCTAGAGACACCTCATTCGTTCAAATCTAATGAGTAGTTAAGGAGCTAGGAGGGAACAAATGAACATACATACATACATACATACATACATACATACATACATAGCCTGTCAAAATCATAACCCTCCTTTGGCTTTGCCGTAGTCGGGTAAAAAATACCAATACATGGTATTGATGAACGACAGATGACAGCGCTTTCGATTTGCGCGATATTTTAATACTTCGCCGTTTTTGAACACCACGCAGAGATAACTTTTTAAACAATATGAATAGGTCAAGGTCATTCAAATCCTTAATTGGCAACAATAAAATTTACATAGCAACTTGAGTGGGATCGTGTCTCAAGTTTGTTTATGGTCATCGGTTTAACTTGCCAAACTTTATGACCTTTATAAAATTCAAATATAAGCGTAAGCGTCCTTTGTTTTAAAGTTTTTAAAATCAATTCCATTCAGAATTGATTCATGAAATTTGGTGGTTTAATGTAAAAGACTTTATTTCTGATGCTAAATAGGAAATTCAATGTGCATAGAAGGTTGTTAATAACTGATTTTCGTTGTTACATTCGACGTGCCTGTTTACCATGTGTCAGTGTTACATAGTGATTCAAGTTGGAAAATATTTTGTAGTTCTATTTTTTTTAAATACTCTTAAGTTTTAATTGTTCCAAATTTTACTCAACATAAAATTATTACTTAGTTACCTAATTAGTACTAAGATTTTTTTTGCGTATTATTATACTTAATATACTTATATACCTAAATAAAGTGAATTTAACAATAATTCCAGTTTAGTTTACAACATATTTTGTATCATTTTATGTTCTTCAAAAGATGCAATTTGCACCCTGGCGTAGAAGTATTTTTTGCTAAATTAATGTTGTTTTGGTGATCGCTTACCTTGGGCCGTCAATTTGCTTGTCTTTGACCGTATCTAACGATGTTTGATAAGGGTTTTGCTTAGAGTAAACGGTAGTAACTTTGTACGTGGTGAAAGTGGGTTCGGCGCTACAAACATAAGCACGTCATCTTGTCATCTACATAGTGGCATAATGGTCATCAATAAAGATGGTGTAGGACGTGCACTGCAGAACAAAGTGTAATAACTCCAAATTGCTTCCTTGTTTTGTTAAACATTACACGTAATTTTGTGATTTATGGAAAATTTCTAAAAAAATACTTAAAATAATAATAATAATAAATAATAATAAATATTTCGATATTAACACACTAAAATAAAATCTCAAATGATTAAAATTCTAGAAATTTGCCAGCGCACAGAACTGTTTTAAAGAAAACTGGCTATTATGGGAACTAAGAATCCACTACATATATATTTTCTTGGCATACTTTTTTAAAAGGTGGTTTGGACCGCTTCGGTTATTTTTAATTAACTCCATAGAATTCCTAACATCGTCAATTTGTAACTAACAACAATTTTTTATTTTGTAACTTACTATAAAACACACCATAACAGTACAGTTAGCTTCATGCATATTTAACCAATTTTCCGCAATAAGAAATGCCAAGACGTTGTACGTTAGTGACTCCGTTGCGTGTCAATAACGTATTAAACACGTCGATTGACCTTCGAGAACCATTGTTACGGTTTTCCTGATTCGAGTTTTACGGATTTCTATTCATGTCCCGTTTAACGTAAAATAATCCACTGGATTATTATAGTCTTTATTTTCTTCATTTTTGTTTGGAACTCATCGTCCACTTTTGTCTTTGTGATCACTTGTGGAAAGCTTTTGTAACCTTAAGCAGTCGTCCATTTTGCCAACAAAGAAAGTGCGACTTTAATGACTATGTGACTTAGTTGACATTAGTTTCGAAGGGCGCACTAACACACGATTAACCGACAATTTCATGTTAATGGAAGGGGCAACAGTAACACTGTTGATTAAGCATCAGTAGTAATATAAATAGAATTTAATAATGCTGCAAAGTCTTATTCCTTATGTTAATTCTTACAGGATTCTCTGCCACGAGGCCATCACACGTTGTCAACCTCTTCCCACCACTTGCACAGAGGCGCTCAATCTTTCGATGCTTCGTCGAACAGCAGCGGAATCTCTTCCACACACGTCGTAGAAATCCACAGCACTAACGGATCTGATACGTCATCACGATGGGGCAACTCCCTCGGAAGCCATGGATCTTCATCAGGTCTCGTCTCCATAGCGACAGAAAACAACAACGTCAAATTCACAGCTCCACATTGCTTAGACAATCTTCAAGTCAAAGATTCAAAGGATTTACCTACTCCGTCTTCTACTCCTACGACATCGAGAAAGTCGAGAAGGAGATCAAATCTTTTCACTCCTTCCAAAAAGGGAGATGACAGGCTTAAAAATGGAGAGCTCGGTTCTGGAAGGGCGATTCCTTTAAAGCAGGGATATTTGTACAAAAAGAGCAGTAAAGCTCTGAATAAAGAGTGGAAGAAGAAATACGTGACTCTATGCGATGATGGCAGGTTGACTTATCATCCGAGTTTACATGTAAGTGTTTCTTATTTAGTTTACTTTTCTAATCATAGCTTTTCAATAGATTGCGCCTAGATGCGCACAAAAATAATGTAAATACATATACAAATCAATCAAATACCTTAACTACTAAGTTGGTCTAGGAGTACCACACGTAGTTTTTTCTTATGTAGTAGAATACTATATTTTTAATATTTCAATTTTTAGGACTATATGGAAGATGTTAACGGCAAGGAAATTTCACTTCAGTATGTAACAGTGAAAGTACCTGGCCAGAAACCACGTGGCTCTAAATCTATAATTACGACGGTACCAGGGTACAATGGGTACAGCAGCTTGGACATACACGATAGTATTGGTGGATTAACAATTGGTAAGATACTTAACAAATTTCATTACATTATAAATGGTATAAGTATATATATATAAATACTCTGTCCATTCTTTTTTATTTCTTTATTTTTGACATTTATTTATTATTTCTTTAAATTTGGCAGTTCGATTAGTACTACACTAGCTGATTTTGTAATGAAAAGATACTAAAAGTAATATCGATTTATTTAAAAGATATTAAATCGTTTTTTTTTGTTTTTTTTACTGCCTCGTTGGTCTAGTGGTTAGCGTAAGCGACTGCAGATCAAGAGGTCTTGTGTTCGATTCCCGGGTCGGACTGCTTTTTGGTTTTTCTTATAAGAAATTCTTGATAGCAGCCCGGAGTATGAAAGATGGCGGTGTTTCCCGCCCATGCCTCGGAGAGCACTTTAAGCCGTCGGTCCCGTTTCTCATGAACATCTACGAAAATCGTTAGTGGGAATTCAGTGCCCTCAAATATACTGACAACTAGTTCAACCTTCGAATTCAGTTCACCTTCAGCTTTAATTACTATTTTATTCTTTTAGAAATAAAATATTGTATTAACATAAGAAGTGAACATGTAGGTATACCTAATTCAAATTTACTACCGTCAAATAATTGTTCAACACCTTTATTAGGCTAATGTAGTTACATTTTTATTATTACCAATTTAGTTCTTTACATGCAGGTAAATGTAAAGAACTAAATTGAGTTTATGGCCAGCGTGAGGTGGGACAGTGGGACATTATGGGTTGTTGATGATGCATGATATTTTACATTCATGAACAAAATTTTTCAACAGAGTACTGAAACTAAAGTTATTTGAGTCAATTTCCTATGACGTGTATTTAAATACCTATTAGTTTAGATAAAAATTTATTTACTTCAAACACTTCTTAGCTGCTTCGCCGCTACCGCGCTTGCGCATCAGTCGGCTCTACAGCAGATCCACAACTATAGATGCTTATGGTATGCTCATACCCAGATACAAGAGGACCTATATGTGAAATTCCTAAAACATACATGTTGTGATTTTGTGTTACCTACCATAACTTTATAACAAGCATTTTCCACCTTTCATAGATTAATCTAACTTAAATTCACAGTAAATGTTACTAAATTGTTCTACTGACAATTTATAGATTCCACATAACCTTGCTATAACTCATTAGTCAATTCAAGGTACTGAAAATTACTTTATTCCATGTTTTACCGGATATTTCAGATACCTGTAGTACTGACCTTCGGAAAATGCGCTTCAAAATATATTGTCAGTTGAACCGGTTTTTAAATTATTCTGCGTTTGTAATTATCTATTATAAGTTACCGATATCAACCACAGTATGTGTGGTGAGCTTTTGTTCCAATAAACAGAAAAGTATTTCTATTGACTGCCTACACCGGTTATACTGCTTTTTATTACAGTAATATGTAAATATATATTATACCAATAATGACTTATATAGACTTTAGAAGGACATTACTAAACCCGACTTCTTTGAGAAAGGTATCCTAGCTCATGACTAATCGTCCTTTGTTACCTTACAATTCTATCCTTTTACCTGTCAGTGGATGCCCAGTCCTGGTGTCTCCACATCTTCCTTTGATTCAATACTTATTGAAGCTTTTGGTCCAGGGTACAAGGAGAAACCGCGCAGTGCTACAGACAAGGCACTGATGTCAGCGTTTGAGACAATGAAGGAGCCGGCTTCGAGTCGACAGTCTCTGGGATCGGAGGTAGAAGTCGGTTCTACTAATGGACAAGATAAGGACACGCCACACGTTAAGAAACGACATCGACGGATGAAGAGTAGCGGTGTGAAGAAAGATGGCGATGAAGGTATGTGGCCACAGCTGTTACAATTTTTGTAATCAACGACAGCTTCAACTGTCCACTGCAGGGCATAGGTAGGCCTCTCATTAGAAGAGAGCTTATGGTTTACTACTATACCAGGTTGGCTATAGTCCTGCTAGTTTCTCCCTTAGTCGCAACGCCACTCACGAGATGAATGGTGAAATTTCGTATTGTTAATCCGTGACTATATGGTCAATATTTGTATCATTAACTATAATTTTTAAACTTAATTTAGCTAATTAGGTACTTTTCTTTCTTTTTCGTGACTATTGAAATAAAGTTTTCATGAAAATTAAATAGTGGCAATTCTGAAAATTTTAGACAGATTTAGTTTTAATTTGTGTATTCTGGATCGCCAGGGAAACCGACATTCATCAGGGAAAGCCGGAGAATACAGGTTTCAAGACAAAAGAAAATTAAAGAAATGTTGTTTTTAAAGTGCGGGTCGACTCAATATGCAAATAATGATGGTATGTCTTACAGACGGCGAATACGCGACGTCGTGTGAGTTCACGATAGTGAGCCTGGACGGCAAGCGTTGGCGCTGGGAGGTGTGCGGGGCGGGGGGCGGTGCGGCGGGGGGTGCGGGGGGCGCGGGGGCGGCCGCCGCCGAGCGCGACGCCTGGGTCGCCGCCGTCGAGGCGCAGATACTCGCCTCGCTGCAGGGACGGGTACGTACCCTAACACGTTACATCTAATGAACTCTCATAGGTATGCAACACCGACCGCATTACTCACTGAATATTGTAAATTCATTTACATTTACTCCTCCTTGTGTTACTTTCTTTGAGTCAAACAGACTCACTATACTGTGTTTAATACTGGCCGTGACTTACTTAACTAAATTTCCTGTCTTCAAGATGGCGCATATCTCTATCACGTTCGGTCTTGAACTTTTCACTAAATTTGACTCCCTCCTAGTCCCTCTACTACAGACCCTAGACCGCTAAAGTAAAGTATATAAAAAACTATTTCAATTCTAACACAACAGCTTTTGTGGAATGTATAATGTATTAAGTCCGCCTATGTACAAAAGTGCATGAAGTTATAAATAAAAAAATAAAAAATAAATAATGCATTCCACAAACGGATAAATATCTTTATGTCAACTCTCATTGGTATCATCTGATATCTGATAAACGATTGCTTTTATTACGAATATGTTTAAGTTTTTCGACTAGTATGGCATTTTAGGGTTTGGTTACCTATGCAGCTAACAATGTATTGTTGTTTTAGACGTCCCGCCTGCCGCTCCCGACAGGTGCTAATTCAACGGGCGATGTCCGCGCTACATACTACATTCGCAGGGTCAACGGAAACGACAAGTGTTGCGATTGTGGCGCTGCAGGTAATTCAACCATTTCTTCCTTCATTCATTCCTTGAATAAAAAAGCATTTAAATATATATTTTTAACCGACTTCAAAAATGAGGAGGTTCTTAATTCGACTGTATTTTTTATGTTGGTTACACCAGAACCGAGTTCAAGTGGGTGAACCGATTTTGAAAAATATTTTTTTTTTGAAAGCGGATGCTTCCCATGTTGTCTTCTTGAAGTAGTTGTTTTTTTATTAAAACTTTGTAAAATTGAAATCGTGCGTTTTCTTTCTATAAAGTGAAAAAGCATTTTTATCTATATTTTTACGAAATTGGAATTCTTTGTTTTAGATCCCGACTGGGCGAGTTTAAATCTCGGCGTCTTAATATGCATCGAATGTTCGGGCATCCATAGGAATCTCGGATCTCACATATCGCGAGTACGCTCGCTCGATCTTGACGAGTGGCCGTAAGTATAATATTTATCCTTTTAATGAACTATATTGGGCTGTCTACTAAATGCATATGAAAGTATATATATACATACGTACTTATATCAAAACATCAATTTTATTTTGTTTGTCTGTCTGTCTGTTTGTTCTGGCTAATCTTTGAAACAGCTAGACGGATTTTCACGGGTTTTTTCTCTGGTCGATAACTGATGTTATGAGCAGTATCTTAGGCTGCTTTCATTTTAGAAAAAAGAGGATAACGCGATAAAAAATGAAAACCATAGAAATAGTGAACAATAAACGAAAAACCGATGGTGATATCGCGGGGCGCAACTAGTGCATAATGTAAATCGTTACAACATGTTTGTCTTACATTTTGTTTGAGTTATTTTATTTTAAATTGTAAATTAAAGAGTATCAATACTTTCCACAAGGTTAAGTTACAATTGTTTCAATTGATTGAGTTATTCTTTTCAATTTCAGGTTAAGCCATGTGAGCGTAATGGTTTCGCTTGGAAACGACCTCGCGAATTCGATATGGGAGGCAGACATCAGAGGACATGTAAAACCAATTGCTACCAACACTCGGGAGGAGAAAGAAAGGTGAGAATCCTTATTTTTATAAAATTCACCAAATAAAAAATATCGCGCAAAGCTCGGTCATCTAGGTACTATATAAAGTATAGAATAACAAAACATTCAAGAAAAACAAAAAACCTATTCACAACATTCGACTTTTTAAGGTAAATCCTCTGTAGGTATTTTCGACTGTATTTAGACCGTCTGAAATCCTCTGTATTTAGTATCCGGATGACTGAGTTGAATATTCGCAGACATTTCCTTTTATCTATACCAATATTATAAAACTGAAGAGTTTATTTATTTGTTTGTTTGGTTGAACGCGCAAATCTTCGGAAGTACTAGTTCGATTTGAAAAGTCTTTCAGTGTTAGATAGCCTACTTTATTGAGGAAGGCTTATAGGCTATTTAACATCATGCTACGCTTAAAAAAGGTATAGGAGTATCAAAAAAATTATAACAACAAAATTATTCCTTTTGAGAACAACTCTCATTGCGTGTGCTGCTTGAACCGAAAATGTTCTAAAAAAGCATGTTTATAATTGAAGGTTGCCTCCCTATAAACCATAGATGTAGAATACCATAGATTGGTTGTGCATTTCAATAAGCGAGACCAAAACAGAAATGCAATGTTGTGCGTCAAATTTGCATGTGCGTGTAAGGTGCTAGTGATGTGCCATATAAATTTTTTTTTCGATAACCTGTACCAACTGGTACAAATAAATCCACAGGCATTCAGAGTTACGTATTCAGTGTGAATAAGTACAAGAAAACTACAAAATTAAAAAGACAAATCTTTATTGATAGAGTTTTTAATTGATATACCTGACAAGGGATAGCTTTTTAAATGTTTAATGTGTTAATTAAGTGATAATAATATTACTCAACATTGCTCGTTGTTTTAGAAACATAAATATTTAACCACAAACAATATTTAGTCAAAAACAGCACTGTAAGCATGCATAGGAATTCATTTTCCTTCGAACAATATTAATTTATTATAGAAATGTCTCAAATTTTCCTTTATTGCATTACACAGCTTTGCCTCACATTTAATTCTAATAGACGCATATATTTCTATAATCTGTTTAAGTAATATATTTTAAGATTAAGGAGGTTTGGCGAATCATCCTAAATCCTATCCTAAAATTTCTGAAATATTTCTGAAATACTTTCGACATAGAATAAGGCATTTAGCAATATTTTTTTGGAAAATTACTTTGTTTATCGAATGTTGCAGATGTTCGGAAAACTCTTCACATTTTAAGCCTATTTCTATTATATCTTGATATGGATAATAGTGTGGGTACTGATGCAGAACGGAGCTTCATTCTTTGTGCACTTCTGTTTACAAAACAGTTTTCTTTGAAATGACTGCTGCAAATGGTTGAATGTTTTTTTGGGACCCAATCCGGTCTGTTCACCATTTTTAATAATTTTCCTCGCATGTCTGCATTTTGAGTAAATCTGTAACCATATTAATTAAAATGCCAAATAGTCAGTATAAAAAAACTAATTGATGATATTATTTGATGTGACTATTATCGATATTTTTATCGACACTGTCACTTCAAAACTTATAGGTATGTGAGGTTTGAAACAACATAAATTCACGTTCGTTTTATACGATGTCAAAGCATCTTAATGTATAATGAAACTAAACAAAATAATATTCTCTACCGCTTGTTATATAAAATATACGATATCGCATTGAAACAAAGCTTATTTAGAGGCAAATATGGCATTGTTTACTTACATGTAACATTGAAGATTTTGTGGATTTTCATTCTAGGAAGCGTTACATCCAGGTACTGCACAAGTCACCATGATAAAACGCGATTAATAAATAATAAATCACAATAAAATACTCAAGATTCTGAAAAAAATAACAACAAAAATGTTTCGACCTCAACGGGCGCCAGGCCGATACAGGCTCTTAGCGTATCGGTGTTTGGTCTCGTTTATCTGTCGCGCTCTAACACACGTAAACTCGTATTGTCTCTTTTCCGCATAGCCAATCTATGGTATTCTATATCTATGCTATAAACGGACCGACGAATATCACAAAATTAAGGGTACCGTTTTTGCCATCTTGGCTACTGAGTCAGCCTTAACTTTAAATGATTTGTCACTTCGATTAGTAATATTATCAAAGCTCAATATTTATAATTGTGACACAAAGCTGAATCATATTTGATGTGACATGTTGGCTTCACGCATCAGGTGGATTCGATTGAAGTACGAGCGGAGAGCGTTCGTGTGCGGTGCAGCCGTGCCTACGGGGCTGGAGGCGCTCCGCACGGCCGCGTCCCGAGGCGCCATCACCGCGCTCGCTCGAGCTCTCGCCGCGCCCGCGCTGCCCGCCGCGCTGCCCGCCGCGCTGCCCGCCGCGCACGACCGCGCGCTGGCCCTGCGCGCCGCGGCCGCCGCCGGACAACTCGCCGCCGCACAACTACTCATTTGGGTGAGTAAACCCGCACCTACGCTTCACCTGTCCCGATGTTACCTACAAGATGGTCTGACGACCTTGTGAGGGTCGTAGGAAATCGCAGGATGCAAGCAGCACAGGACTAACTTTATGAGGAGCCTTGGGGGAGGCCTATGTCCAGCAGTGGACGTCTTTCGGCTGAAATGATAATGATGATGTCCCGATGTTTGTCTATAATTAAATCTTGCAAGTCTCCACCTCGTTTTAAAACCTTACATCGACTGTTTGTATGATCTGAAAATATTTATTTCGGAGTATTTACAAAAATAGTGTGTGTATTTATATCAGTTGTCTCATTGTCAGTCTTGTTTGGGATTTGATGGCGTTGTGTAAATGTGATAAGAAATACAGCATGTACTCCTCAATAGTCTCTAACACTCTACTGCTGAATACAAGTCTCTCCTTAGCAAGGTTTTGGCCTACTAAAACACGCGACTCAGACGAGTTAGTATAGGGTTTGTTTCAAGATTTTCTTCCTTTTGGAAGTAATCCCGCATAATTTAATTCCTTAATAGCTTTTAACGAAACACATAGAATCAATAGATCGAGTACGAGTGAAATAAACTCGCATTTTGGTATCCTAACATTTACGGTCCGACGGTTTTTCGAGTTGTGTCTTAAAATGTGAATCTTAGTTTTGCCAGTAGGTACTCAAAATTTACTTTTATATTATTTATTTGCAGCACAACGGCAATCCCAACTACCCCGATGCGGACGGTCATACCTGCGTGTTCTACGCGCGAGCCGCAGCGAACCACCTCTCCGGGATCCCCACGCAGTATCCTAAGAACCTTCAGATCTCGTGCCCACTGCACCCTAATCCCCCAGTGAGTTCCACCAACAGCTCCGGAACTAACTCCACGAGTTCCAATTCGAGCACTAAAAGCTCGTTAAAAAATCCGGAGCCCGAGTGCAACTGCATTATTTTTGAGCTGTTGAACGCTCAGAGTGCGAGCAAGGCGTTAGTGGAGCTACTCATCGGCCTGCAGAACAACCAATATATGAACGGGTTCGATTCTCACAACATGAGCGTGGCGAATTTTCCCCACAGCACTCTCGGCAGACCGTCTCTAGGTCCTAATCTCTCGTTAACGAATGGGAAATGCGGTAGTGTTGTGTAATTTTTTTCTATATTTCTAAATGTCGGTTTTGAAGTTAAACGTTGATACTGTGACTGAAAGTTTGTTACCATGCAGGTATAAATTATACTTAATATTTATGTGTAGCAAAGTTTTGTAGGGTTAAATTTAATTTTAAACAGAAAAATATGGCAGCTGTACTTTATTTTGTTTTACTGGTGATGACAGCTAACATCTTGGATAAAGAATTTAACGATTCTTTTATAATTATTTCTACTAAAGTTGATTAATTTATTAAAAGTTTTAAAGCATATCCAAATAAAAAAATTTAGAATGGACTGTTTATGTGATTTTTACGCAATTACGCTCTACAAAACAATGCTTCATAATTTTTGTATAATCATAAGTATATTACTTAGTACTAATAAGTGAGTTGTAAACGTATTTTCATTCGACTGAAGGTGCGGTTGACGTAACGGTATCGTCATACTTAAAACATGTCATAAATAAATTGAATTTATGTGTTTTTGTCAATTTAAAGGTTAATTAAATTAGGCAATTTTAGCGTATTACAAATACGTCACTTTATTTTAAAAAATCACAAATTGTAGTTAAAATTCAAGATACGTTCTTAAAATAATTGTTTTTAAGTATTACATATCCGATGTTAAAACAGTTCAAATATTTTCGCCTAGTGGTATAGAATAGGTACCAATTGCATTTTAGAACCTATGTATATTAGAAGAAATGTCCCGATGTCCTACAATATATAAAATTATCCACCTCATAAATAAAATATTTAAAAAAAATATCTCTATCGATATAATGTCGTAATAAAATGAAGTTTAGATTCCAATCGCAGCATTAAACCCTTTCGTGTGTTTCGTAAGTAATACTAAATAGTAGGTATATTGTTACTCAAACAATAGTTTAGCAAAACTAGTCTACGTAACACGAAGTTAAGTACTATTTTAGAAAAGAAAGTACCGGGAAAACACAAGTAATTATTCAAACATCTGTACTTACTGAATTGACTGTGGAACAGCGTGAATCGTTATTAATATTTTTTCAAACACGTTCAGTAAAATCTTGATATTGTGACACGTTTGTCTGTACGTATACGCACTTAGATTTCACGGTTCTGCAGTCAATTTTAATGGTTTATTAGGTACGTTTGCCGAGGGTCTGTTATATTGGTAATTAATGTAAAAATACTTCTCTTTTAATGGAAAATATTTAGTTCTATGTTTAAATGTCAATGCTACAACTTAGGAACTGAAACTGTACATTAGTAAATATGACTAATTACAAGAAATTTTAGAAATCAGGTAACTATCATAGTTTTATAGTGAGGATATAAAAACAGCTCACGATACATGATCGGTGTAATTCGATCAAAACATCGAGTAAACAAAAAGTACATGGCAAGGGCGCTCTTTTAAAATTGGTTTTTATGTTCACTATGTATCAGAATTGTGACGTGCCTAAGGTCATCGTAGTCACGAAAAGATATTCTAGTTACTTTCAATATGTTCGGAAAGTTAGACAATACATAAAAAACAACCTCCCATGTTAAAATTTCAACCGGTACTTTTCACAATAACAGTTCCCATTAAAAGTCACACTTTAGAATAGGTGTTATTAATTAATCGTTTAGAAGCGAGATCTCAGCTCAATGCTATTGTAGGGTATAGGATAATTTAGTGGTAATTTCTCATGCTTTACCCTAAAGCCCTTGGTTGTGACATCCGTGATTTTTTAACTAACTTTTCATTTACGAACGTTGAGTTGTTAATATTTCTTTAGATGTGTATATTTGAGAGACATAAAAAAGAGGTCTAGCGTATCACGAAATCCGCCTTTTCATAACATTTAAGTTAAATATTTTAATGTTTTGGTGTATATATTAGTTTTATATTTCCGTAATTGAAAACGTGTTGTATACAATTTCATTAATTGGGATTTAGTCGATACTAAATATATAGGCTATCTGCGTTCACCTGCTATGCATACTCTGTATAATAGATTAGCTCTCTGTTTGATTGGCATATGTGTATATTTAGATAATGTTGAAAAATGTGCATTCAAGAGTTTACAAAAAGGGAAATTTTCAATTGAACATTGTTTCTATGATTTCTGACACCTTTTTGCAATTTTTACTACACAATACGTAACTTTTAGGTCTGTCTCAGATTAAATGTGTGATATTAAGCCAAATTTTTATTAAATTTCTTGACTTTATTTCACATGAGTAGATAGACAGAATAAAATTAAAAAATCACGGAGATTAACATTCCAATTGTAATATATTACCACACCAAGGGGTTAAATAGTTGATGTGATATACTTAAGGTCTCCCTTTAAACCAAATGTACTGATCCTTCTGTGCCTACCTAGGTAGTACGCTTTGTGATTATAGGCCGGGAGCTAGCGCAAACAAAAAATATTTTACAATCCGCAAAAAGCTCCTGGACTATATTCTTGTTTCCAATTTGTAAAATACTTCATTTTAATATCGCGTTTTAGAATTAATCCTGTAGATGTTTGTGCTTTCAGTTCTTTAATTACCGTTGTAAGTAGTGGAGTGACGATTTCGTTTTGGGATTTGAATTGGACTTACATTGTATCTAAACTCCTTCTTAAAGATATATTTAATAATCATGTTTTTTTTATTATTTACTTATCTTTATTCAATTTGATTATAATAACAAACTTTATATTAATTTTTAACCTAAAAGTATCAAGGTTGTATGGAGAATAAAATACTGATATAAGGCAGATGTTAATTTAGACAAAAATCGTTAATCTAAACAGGGATACAATGTGAGTTCGTGAATGTTTTTCAACAGTTTGATTAGCCTTTGTACAGTTATGTTATATCCTGTTCAAGATTTGAGATCTATCGATGGAAAGCTTTACTACATCCATGAGCAATGTTGTGTACAATAGTTTGAAAAATGTATGTATATGTTGGATCTCAAGCCATAGAATCTTAAAAATGTAATCTACTTTGAGACAACATTATTTTTCAAAACAATGTATCACATGTGAGTTTCAACAACTTACGCATTGGATTCATAGAGTAACACAGGTCGGTGAGGACCAGAGTCATCAGGAGTAGCCATAGCGTCTTTTTCCGATACAAAACTGTATCATTTTTTGAGGGTTGAATCTCTCTCTCTCTCTCTCTCATCATCTCTACGAACTTACACATAACAATTGAAACAAAACATTCACAATTTCACACACACATAGACTCATAGTGTACCATAACAGAGTTATGTGTCTAGTACCCATTTGGGCTTACAGTTTGACAGAGGGAAACGCTTACGTATGTCTACTCCCTACCGTGTTGCTCTATGCTTGAACTAGTTACAAGTTCAGATTAATCGTGGAGTATATGTCTGAACCATACTCCGTGGATTGGATATACCTTTGAAGCATTATAAAAAGATAGTTTGCTAAGTTGTCTCTAAGAGGGCTTGTATTATTATGTATCTATTTTACTTAACTTTGCATTTCTTGTAATTGTCTTGTAAATGTTACTTAAAAAAATTAAAGATTTCTTTTATTATTGAAAAATTAAGTTTTGTTTGTAAATTTAGCAATTATAACTCGTTTACCGACTCAGTATTCGACACGATTGTAAAAAAAATCTGGGCACTGTGAATAGTGTGTAATAATAATTATTTAATTTAAGTCCTCTGTTGAAATTTTATTAATAATTTTAAATTATGTTATGTTGCGTTATTTGCATTCGCAATTTTATTAAGATTTTAATTTCTTTTTTGTAAATTCTTATTAGAAGCCAAAGAGCTTATATGTAAATATGTCGTATTATGCAGCTATGTGTTTATTAGCTGTGAATAATTCTTTCGTTATTGTAATTTTTAAGAAATCCGTTAACGTTTTTTCTTGTGAGAATAAAATGATAAGGACGTATTTAATTGTTTTATTGTAATTAGTATATACCTAAACTAATATTATAATATATACCAGCTACAAACAGTGAAGATCTACAATTGAAAAACACCATACAGGAAATAATAAGGCAAGGCACGTGTGACGCCTCTGTTGTTGCAGGTGTCCACGGGCGGTGCTAATCGCTTACCATCAGGATATGTCTGCTCATTTGCCTCATATTTCGGTAGCGTGTCAAGTCAAGTTCAAGCTAACAGAACAGGCGAGCTGCACCGCGTGTATTATTACACGAACCATTTGGAGCTACATACTATTTAGCCCCTCATCATAACTCAAAAACTATTACACATAGACATGTCGGATTTGGCTCATATATTTATACTTGCGAGATTCACATATGTCTTCTAAATTTCATAAACACTTCAAACAGCTATTTAGATATTAACTGCATTTGAAATCAGTTTTTTGAGCTTGCATTTACTGCACAAACCCACTTATCCTACAATTAACATTATTGCTCAAAGCAAATAATCACTCACTTTCAATAGATTTTTGGCTTTGTTTATATTTTTTACCAATAAAGAAGAAAATTCTTGTTCGTATAAATATGTTCTTGAGATTCAAATGCATCCCTACGTTATTTTAAATTGTTCGCGGTCCAATTTCAGACTACTGCGGATCACCATTGGTCTAGAATAATATCTAATCACCCTTCACATCACACTAATGTATAAAGGCGAAAGTTTGTGAGTGTGTATGTTTGTTACTTCTTCACGCGCAAACGGCTGGACCAATTTGGATAAAATTTGGTATCCAGGAAGCTGACACTCTGGATTAACGCATAGGCTACTTGTTATATATATTAACTTTTTTTTTTTTTATTTTTTTTTTTATGTTTGACCCTGCCATAATGACTCTACTCTGCCTGATGGAAAGCATGAGTAGAATCCAAAAGTGGTGGTCACCATACTGCGAATGCAGACAATGCAACAATGCAGCATGGTGACCCACACCATGGCGGACTAGTGATGCTGCTGCATCATTGGGCCTCCGGTCTCGCACTCACCAACGAAACACGACAGCATGATCGCTGTCATTTTACGTTGATTTTCTGTGCGAGGGTAGTACCGCCCCGGTCGAGCCGGCCCGTTCGTGCTGAAATCAGCGTGGCTCTACTACCTTGACTAACTACTATGAGAATAACACATAGGCTACTATTCACGTAAACCGATATACACATGGCAGGGGCATCAGCTAGTCTTAAATAAGGCTATAAAGGTGTAGGCTTATTTCAATGGCATACGTAGGTATAATGTCTTATCACGTAATAAAAAAGTACGTAACGTTGATAATCGCCAACTAAAAACTTATCATTAACTAAATACCTACTACTTAATTAAATTGTAAAAAGAAAATCTGCCTAAATCTTGCATGAATTTTATAACTAGTAAACGATGTTGTTACGTAAATATGATGCTACGTGTAGTTAGAGAAGGATAGGCAGAGGTGTTTTATGCTAACTATACCTAAGTTGATCTGTAATTCTCCCTTCCAGCAGTTCCAACACGTACAGGTGGTTATGCCGGCGCTACTGCTGCATCTTCTGTGGAAACCCTCAACCGGCGTAAATACCAAAATTAGTAGGTAATTAGATTTTTGAATCATTTGGGGTTGAGGTTGAGACGCTAGGTTCATGGAGTCGGAGTGCCCGAGCTATGTTTAAACAACTAGCTAAGCAACTGACCTACGCCTTTCGTGACCAGAGGGCCGGCCTTTTTTATTAAACGGTTCAATTTAGCTTGTCCTGGTTGTTTATTTGTTTGTTTGGGTCAAATGTAATAATTGAAATTTGACCCCCTTCATGTTGACAGATTTATATGAAATTTAGTACACGCCTTTGGTTCTGGCGACAATACAGTTATATAAATACTGTTTCATTGTAAATCCAAGATGAGGCGGTTTACAAATTTTGTCAAGAATACCTCAATATTAGGAGTTTTAGGTAATGGGCGTACATACGCTTTCCGCCAAAGAGAAGGAAATGTGCCAGGAGGTAGACTAGCAATATGGTGATCATTTTTCTACTAATGCCATCACTACCAGTCGCTTGAGATTTGATGGACAGAAGAAATCTGAAGAAGAAGAGGAAATATTATATAGCATATGGCGGCGTTTAGCGTTCCTTATCAACTGGTTAAACCAGTTTCTTGCAATCTTATACCGTTGCCAATTGACTTCGACGCGGTCCCTCTTAAGTCTTAAAGGCACGATTTTGACATTTCATGGCCGACTGCTTCCCCATCCGATCATTCCGGATAAGAACGAAGCTAGGCAGCGGATAAGAGCAATGTTATAAAGTGTTGAAATTTGCAGAAGGCGGTAGCTGGTTATTACGCCAAAATATTTGAACGGTGTGAAAAGTGACCAAATGAACGTCTGAACACTTTGAATATAATATGTGCCTTATGGAGTTTGCGATGTTGTTTGAGCCTCACTACACGACACCAACAATTAACGAAGAAAACATCGATACTGATGAGTATGAACCTAGTGGGCAAACAGTAAGAAGGCGTTTAATTACACTTATAGACAACACAAAAATGACTATTAGGAACACGCAAGCAGTAATATGAGTTCCCAACTTTGTAGTAGCTTCTGATCCCGAGTCTTATTATTACAGTTTACTATTGCGTAATTACAGAAATGCGTTTCTCGCCAATGAAGAAAGGTTGTAAGAAACAAATGCCTATTTGGGTATTTATCGCGAGCGTGACAGGCAACTTGAAAACGCGTTTAACCAATTATGTACACGCATTCCTGATATTGGAACATAGAGAACCAATGGAAATAGACTGTGAAGTAGAAGTTTCATATCTGCCAATGAACAGCGGTGGATTTACAATAGGGGCAGTCGGGGCACGTGCCCAGGGCGGCAAATTTTTTAGGGCGGCAAACTTTGGTAAGTGAAAAACATTGTTTAGCTAACCAAGATTGCTCAATATATTATAATTAATTAATTCCGTTAATTAATAATTTTATGTTAAATTGATAATTCAAGAAATTCAATTCATCGATTATATGTGGGGGTTTTGTGGTTTTTTGGAATGGTCTACTCCAGATGGCGGCACTTTGGCGTCAGGTCCAATGAACTGTCAAGTACGATATTTGCTTTTTTTTCTAAATTATTTTGGTTTATTTATTTTTATAAACATTCTTGTACAAATATTGTTTTCTAAAATGCCGCAGTGTTGTGCAGTACTTATGTGGGCAAATAAAACGGGCAGGCATAAGTTCCTTACTGTAGATAAAAACCTAAAAAAAATGGATAGACCTTTTAACTGTGAAGATCAAAAAAAATATCTTTGGATACACGAAAGGGTCATTGGTTTGGCTAAAACTTTGAACATCTTAAGCGGCAAGTTATTTTCAAAATTGGTGCCAAAACATTTTCAAAAATAATATTAAGAAGTAATACAACTCTTTCTTTAATTTAATTTATTTATGACAATGACGCTTATAGCAGTATTGTTCATTCATGATCATCATCATCTTCAGCCTATCGCAGTCCACAGCTGGACATAGGGCTCTCCAATTGCCCGCCACTTGGTTCGATCCTCGGCGTCTCGCATTCAGCTCCTGCCAGCTGTCTTGCGCAGATATCACTCCACCTTTCTTGTGGACGTCCTGCACTATGTTTGCCGAGACGCGGTCTCTACTCAAGAACCCGTTTACCCCAACGGTAATCACTTCTGCGGCTAATATGGCCATTGTCATTCATGATCATAAAAAAATATTTTACCTTATTGATTTATGATTTACTAGCAGACCCACGTAACACCGTTTGCATCTCCTATTGCCCGTAGCGTGATAATTATCCCCTGTTTTTAACACATTCTTTATTGGTGCTCCGCTCCTATTGGTCTTAGCGTGATGATATATAGCCTATAGTCTTCCTCGATAAATGCACTATCCACCTGTAAGATTTTTTTAAATCGGATCAGCGGTTCCTGAGATTAGCGCGTTCAAACAAACAAACAAACTCTTCTATGTTTCATCTACACTATAATATGATAAAGTATTATAATATTATAAAGTGGATGAAATATACTTCATTGTTAAATTATAAACAATTGATCAAAATTGTTGCTAATACGCAAAAGGAAATTATTGCATTGAAAAAATTATGGAACAGAATTCGCTTTCCGATCTTTTGAAATTGTTGCATGCAAGTGACCTGTACTCATTTTCCAAACGTGGAAATCGCCTATCGAATATTTATGACATTAGCTGTTGTAACAAACTGTACAGAACGCTCGTTTTCATGTTTGAAGAGAGTTGAAAACTACTTACGTTCTAAAATGACTGCTAATAGGCTCAATAGCTTAGCTATTCTATGCATCGAATCCGACGTACTTCAACGTTTAGATTGCGAAGATTTAATCAAACAATTCTCAATTCAAAATGTCAGACGAATTTGCCTGCTATAAAATTGATATAATATAATTAAGACTCACCTTTAGTGCTAAATTTATAACTGTTAGAAAAGAAACAAATATTTGTTTATGTTTTTGGAATATGTAACATGTAATAAATATAGTTTCTTCAACAAATTAGTTATTTAATTTTGACAAATAAAATATGTGAACTATAAGTTTAAGTAAAATGCCGGTGCCCAGGGGCGGCATTAAGTTTAAATCCGGCCCTGCCAATGAATAATAACTTATTATATTGGCTAAACAGTCTGCTGCACTCATGCTGGACAAAAAGACATTTTCGCAATGGTAACTCAGTCCATACAAAATCAGTCCATAAAAAATCAAATGTCGGGTGCCGAAGCACGCTTAAAATATTCTTTACAGGAAGAGTCTTTACTGACAGGAAAAAAACCCTGTAATAATGAGGCACTAAATGAACTTGACAGACTAAGAAGTACTATGTAAAATAGGTACTATCAAAACTAAAAACTTAAAAAAAAAAGAGTAAAAAAAAATATTTTTTGACTGATCAATGCCTTAGATCGATGAGGGAGAGGGGTGATGACTGGAACCTGGGACCTAATGAATTATTTTTTATCTTTTAGTACATTATTTTCAATAAAATCGTTTAAATTAAAAACTTATTTACAATTTTTTTTTATTCTAACACAGAGAATTAGTATTGTCGGGCAACGTGGGAATGCCGCCAGTCTTAGGAAGGAACACTACTGTAAGCGATGATGTCTGGTAATTTTTTGACGCTTACGTTACGATACACCTAAATATATTAATTTTACCTTTAATATAAAAATAATAAAGAATGTGAAAATTGTACTTTTGTATGCAACAAAAGCAGATATTTCGATTTAGATATATTCCTTGTAGGTATACGTACTTCTACGTGAATTGTGGTTATATACAAATAAATAAAATTGAAGTCATTTTGTAATTTCAAATTAACAGCTTTTTACTAAATGCAAATGAATGTGTATGAGCTTATATCAAAAAAACTATTTTGAATTTTATGTCTATCTGTCTGTTTTTTTCCGGCTAATCACTGGAACGACTGGACCGATTTGAACGGGACTTCTGATAGGTAGCTAATGATGTAAGGAGTAACTTAGGCTTCTTTTTAAAACTAGCTTCGCCCCGAGGCGTTGACCGCGGTTGATGTCGTACCGCGGTTTACACCGTGGGACTTAGCTAGTCTAAGATAAATATACTGTGGTATATACACATAACACATACATGCATAATATATTACGGTTTGTTGTGTTAGTCTATCCGCTATCCTTACATATTTTAAAATGTACATTAATGTATGTTAAAAATTGACTTAACTATAAAGTTACGTCAATCAACTGAAAGAGTGTTGTTGACTTTAGACTTACGTTTATAATAATGAGGAAAAACATGATATAAAAACTTTACAAATTTCTCTCGCATGCAATTAAATACGTCATGCTGATATCTATGTCGTACCTAAATCTATACAAATAAATAAAATTGGAGTGTCTGTTTGTAATATTAAAATAACCGCTTTTTACTTAATGCATTTGTATGTATACACGGTACATATATCAAAAATGTAGTTAAAAATTTTTTTGTCTGTCTTCTTAAAAAATTTGTTTGTTCCGGGTAATCTCTGGAACGGCTGAACGGATTTTGACGGGACTTGCACTGGCAGGTAGCTGATGATCCAGGAAATAACTTACTTCATTTAGACTAACTTTGTCCCGCGGCGTTACTCGCGGTACAACAATAACCTCGGGTAACACCGCGGGGTTCAGCTAGTTGTATATAAGACTATAAGAACTACCACACGCTATCTTTCTAATTTTATAAGGAAGTGCTCAAAACGTATTATGTAATTTGTTAACTCAGTACGGTCCGTTATATTAACAAAGTCAGACCTTTTAAAATACACGTGTTTATAATGGTTGCTACAGCGAGTAACCGATCGAATAAATCAAAAGATGAGATTGACTATGACGATCTACTGACTGCAGCCGGCGAGTTAGGATGGTATCAATGGAGATTATTCTTCGCCGTATGTCCTTTCTTCGCTTTCGGAGCGTTTTCATACTTTTCACAAATATTCATAACAGAAACATCGGCAAACCACTGGTGCAGAATACCAGAGTTAGCAAACATGACCGATATTGCGCGTCGAGATCTCGGTATTCCTAAAGATGTGAATTCAAGATTTGGATATTCACAATGTGAGATGTATGCAGTTAATTGGACTGAGGTGCTGGCAGCTGGACAGAAGCCTAATTCGAATTGGACTAAAGTACCGTGTCAATATGGATGGGAATTCAATAAAACCGAAATACCATATCCTACCATAGGAAGTGATATGGAATGGGTTTGCGATAAGAGCAGTTACCAGGCGACCGCTCAGTCCATGTTTTTCGTCGGCAGTATACTTGGGGGGATTATTATAGGTTGGGTTGCTGACCGTTTTGGAAGATTACCAGCAATTATAAGCAGTTGCCTGATTGGCTGTATAGGTGGCTTTGCTAGCACGTTTGCACGAAATTTCATAGAATTCACCGCTGCAAGATTTGTGATGGGTATATCATATGATACTTGCTTGACTATGCCGTATCTCGTCATTTTAGAATACATAGCGCCAAAATATAGAACCTTTGTAGCAAATTTTTCGTTTGCAGTATTTTTTTCTCTATTTGTCACTGTTCTTCCTTGGATAGCTTTGGCTTGCGGTCACTGGAAAACCATTGCATTAGTAACTAGTTTGCCCTTAGGTGTGGCACTGTTCACAAAATTCGTTCTACCAGAAAGTCCGAGGTGGTTGTTGTCTAAAGGATACGTGGATCAAGCCACTGAGAAAATACTTGTCATAAGCAAAACAAATAAGAAGAAATTACCACCAGGCATAATAGAGAAATTTAAATTATCAATGTCTAAGACTACAAACGAGCAGAATCACAGTTGGTTAGAATGTTTGAAAAGACCAGGAACAAGAAAAATGTTTATCTTAATGTGTTTGGAATATACCTGTTGTGTCATAGTATTTGATGGGATAGTGCGATGTATTGGGCAGTTGGATTATGACTTCTTTATAACTTTTTCGGCAATGTCTTTTACAGAATTGCCGTCAGTCCTCATCGTAGCATTTGTGATGGATTATACAGGAAGAAGATGGTTATGTATAGTGTCTATGGGTATAGGCACTATATTTTGTATTTTGATAATATTTAGCTCCACTGGGATGCAGAGTATGATATATGCTGTTGTGGCAAGATTTGGAATAAACATAGGCTTCGGTATAGCACTGCAATGGTGCGCGGAGATTCTCCCAACTTCAGTCAGAGGGTCTGGAATAGCTATGGTACATATTTGTGGATATATTGCAACACTTTTGTCTCCATACATAGCGTACTTGCAGGTATTTTACTACTGGCTACCGTTGACGATTTTTAGTGTTATATGTGCTTTGGGAATGGTAATAGCTTTCGCCCTGCCGGAAACTGCTGTAAAAGGAATGCCAAATACATTTGAAGAAGCAGAGGAGTTGTCCAGAAATCAAAGTTTCTGGTCTATACCATTCTTAGAAGCCAGAAAGGAGAAGCTTAAAGTAATGGGACATAATAATGAAAGTTTTGAACGTGAATCATAAAAAGACTAACTGTAAGTGCTACAAGTTTTTGTGAAGTCATGCATTACCTGCTTTTCTCAATTTATTATTTAGGTAATTGAGTTAATTTAAACATGCACGCAAATACAATATTGTTTTCTCTTTCTTTGCATACCGTATTTGTAAGTTGAATCACTGATATAATTCATCATCATAATCATCATCAGCCCATTGCAGTCCACTGCTGGACATAGGCCTCTCCTGTTTCTAATTAATCTATTAGAAAATTACATAAAGATAATTTTTGTACCTGTTTATATTATGATGTATTATTGTATGTATTATTAAGATTATAGCCGAATTGAACCTAGCCCTAGTAAAGTTTCTGTATTTATTAGAGGCGCATGGTATTTGAATCTATTAGTAACATCTGGCAATTTAACCCTGTTGGTTTGTGCTTTTAAGTTGCTTTTTAAAATCTAATGTCAATATAAATAATGCTAAGGAAATACGATTTGTTATAATTATTTTAGCGTTTATTAGTTATATCAGTCTACTTTGTGTTATCAGTATTATGTGTACATACCTTTTAAATACGAATTTGTATTTACCTAATGTTGATTATGATATTTTTTGTTATTGTAAGTAATAAATAACCCTTTAAATTATTATTTTCATTACTTTTCATTTTCTTATCCAGTAAACAGCAGTATTCAGTAATAACCACATTACATAAATAAGTAAATACGTAAAGTTCACAATGGTTCAGGAATACCCCAGAGACCAGAGGTTAGTGTCTGTTCTGTGGGTAATACAGTCTCAAAGTTCACTTCAAGACTATATCAATGACTTAACACAGCGTAGATATAATAAACGTCTGTTGCACCTACTTTGTTTGCTGTAGGTATTAATTTACTGATCCACGTAGTATGAAGTTTTGAGCAGTTGGTAATTTAATAAAACAAAAGTATACACAGAACATCTTAGTTGGAGATTTTTTAAGCTTTATGAGCACGAGATAAAGGCGATGAAACCTAAAAATAGAATAATCTAGAACTGTTGAATGTTTTACAGATATTGCTGTCCTATGTGACGTCGAATAAATGGAACAATTTAAAGATCTTTCTAAATATATAATAATATATAATATAGAAAATTTAGACAGAGAATAAATTGTCGTGCTCATCGCTTATTTACTTGTCCCAGACGAGAATCTAACCCACAATATATGGCTTTGCAGTCAAGAATACTAATCATTAGACCGATAGGACTGTTTACATGAAGTTTAAGTGACACAAGTGTGACATTACCTACAAGTTTTAGGTTTTGTATACATTGCCCAGGTATTGTATAGAATACCGAATTATACAGGTAGCCGGCAACATAAACATTTTTTTATGTATTCTACACAATGCAAGGCGATCAATTGCCCTTTATTAATTCTAAAGGCGTTTATATACTAATATTCTAAACGCTAATGTTTGTAAGTATGGATAGATGGATGGTTGTTTGTTACTCTTTCTCGCAAAAACTACTGAACGGATTTGGATGAAACTTTACAGTAATTTGCCGTGATAACCGACATATATGCGGGTGGAACCGCAGGCAACAACTAGTACTAAATTAGTATCGTAACAACTTGTACCCGCAAAACTGAAACTGGCACCAGAAGTTGTAGTTGTTACGTTTTTATGTTTATCGTACAGGTATGGAGTATCTGAGATTAAATTTACCAAAACTATGTCATCATCGTTAGAGTAGAGGTTTTCACTGGCTAACAAACTTATTGTTAAAGGCAATTGCAACAAACGTAATATTTACGATTCCCATTTATATTGACGCATATTCAACGAAAGACGGGTTGAAAATCCCGTTTAACTAAATAAATGTTTAAAAATAAATTATAATTGCTTCAGTCTACAAGATATTAATAAGTTACAACTCTAAAAAGGATTGCTATAACGTAATTATAAGGCACTTTTCTGTTTGGGATTGTTAATGATTTTGTGGTTAATCAAACTGAATAACTTCTATTATCGATCTTTTGTATATTTCATAGATATTTTATTATATATTTTTTATTTGGACAACTCATGCACTAGGAATAAATCCTGTGTTCCGTGGGATTTCACAAACATACGAGAAACGGACACAAAAAAATATTAGATTCAGGACAACAGTTTTGTTGATCACACGAAGCGTTGTCCCATGTGAGCTTGTCTAAATGACTCTTATCTGCCTGATGGAAAACATAATCAGATTCGAGGAGTAGTGATCTCAATACTCATTGTGCGAATAAATAAATAAATAAATATTTCGGACATCTATCACACAACGCCATCTAGTCCCAAGCTAAGCAGAGCTTGTGTTATGGGTACTAGACAACTGATACAAATACATATATACTTTTTTTTTTGTAAATACATACATATTATACATAGAAAACACCCAAACTCCGAAACAAATATTTGTAGATCATACAAACATTTGGTCCGATCCGGGAATCGAACCCGAGACCTCATGATCAGCAGTCGCACACGCCAACCGCGAGACCAACGAGGCAGTCAATGAAGACAATGCAATGACAATGGGTTTGAACTTAAACCATTACGCTCCCCGTGCAGTCAGAGTCAACATAAATATGCTCACAAAACCTTTGTTTAATTTTTACAACTAAAAACTCTTGAATCGTTACCTAACATGAATAGTTTTGTCCGTAAATAAATGAAAACCGTTTGCGCCGATTGAGATAAAAAATTAACATAGTGTACAATTCAAAAATACTGTTTATCTGTTTTTAACCCCCGACGCAAAAAGATGGGTGTTATAAGTTTGACGTCGATGTCTGTCTACGTGTGTGTCTGTCTGTCTGTGGCATCGTAGCCAGTTTCCTTGCTGTGGTTCATAGCTGTATTTGGTTAATTTCGGTCCAGCAGTGTAAGAATTTCAGTTCAGTTCCAAATTGATGTAAGGTACTTTTAATGGATTGTAAGGATTACTCGATTTAATGCTCGCGTGGGGGGTTTTTTATTTTTTTTATTTTAGTTTGTTCACTTTTGTTTCTCAGTTCGTATAAATACAACCATAATTGTGTCCAATTGGTCGACTATTACTTGTACAGTAATAAGGTCTACTTGGCTATGTCTTTCTTCTTTTCACTGTGATTTTTTTTCAGATCTCCAATAGTACTTGCCATTTAGCTAGGGGCGAACGCTTTAAACGTATTAAATTTTAATATTACAAATATTGACCGTAATCAAAAATTTCAAGACCTATCCAATCTATACAAATAAATAAAATTGAAGTGTCTGTTTGTAATACTAAAATAACCGCTTTTTACTCAAGGCACCTGTAGTATACACGATACATGTACTAAAAATGTTTTAATTTTTTTTGTCGGTCTGTCTGTCAGTTTGTTCCGGGTAATCTCTGGAACGGCTGGACCGATTTTGACGGGACTTTCACTGGCAGGTAGCTGATGATCCAGGGAGTAACTTAGGCTACTATTTCAGACTAACTTTGTCCCGCGGCGTTACTCGCAGTACGACGATAATGCGGGTAACACCGCGGGGTTCAGCTAGTAATATAATATAATCAAGAATAAACAAAACGTTTCGACAGAAAAGGTACGATTTTATCAGGACACCTAGCCCAAAAAAGGTATTTTTCAAGATTTTATTTTACTGTCATTGTGATTAGTATGTATTTTCATTTGATATTACATGCTTATAGTTTATAGCACTAATACTTATATAGTCTGTGAAATATATTGAAGATGGTACGTTTGGATTTTGTATCATGAATTACATAAAAGCTTGCTTTCTATTTGGCTTACTTAATTTGAGAACATACTTACTTCATGACTATTTGTTTATGGTGATATATTTGATCGTTACCGTTTATTATGCAGTATTTTTGGACTAGATCGACAAGAAGTATCTCATTTAATTGAGAAGCACCATATCGCAAGTATTAAAAGCCAGGTGAGGCCAAGGGTACGTTAGTACTATTAGTTATTCCGTGCCAAGGGTGTGCCAATGGGAATTATTATGTAGATTGGAACTGTCTGAAATTTCTACTGAGCATGATATGAATTTAATAAATACACTAGAATAACACCTAAACGGAACCAAAATTATCAAGTTGTAGGTTTAATTTAATATAAAAAAATAATTAATATAAATAAAAATATTATTTAATTTAAATAGGTCTACTGTATTATTGCATAATAAAAATACATAACGTTAATTAGTCGTCAACTAACAAAACCTTATCGTTATGTAATTCCTCTTTAATTAAACTGTAAAAAGAAAATCTTTAACAAACAATATTATCACTGTGTTTCTTGTAAACAAAAAAAAGGATGACAGAAGCGTGTTAAAAGTCCATATTGAATTAAATAATTTTCTTTCTTAATTTCCACTTCACTTGAAAATTAGGTAATAAACAGGTCATAACAATCCTTGATCATATTTTGCACGTAATCACCCACATTATAAATTACTACTTATATATATTCCGAAACTTTCCCAACACAGTGGCATTAAGATTGTGTCATTCCCTTGCCGAAAATTTCTAATACCATACTCCCCAACCATTTCAGACCGATATCCATTCTCGCTTTTCTCTCCAACGTCCTAGAATCCTGTGTGCAGTTTTCTAAATTGGCTTACAAAAACAGTCTATTGAGCCCTTTGCAATCCCGTGGGTTTCAGGCCTGGCCATAGTACTACTTCCGATCTTTTTAAAGTGACTGGTGATATCAGGGCATGCATGAAAGACTCAGAGGTTACTGTTTTGGTACTGATCGACTTCTCCAATGCCTTCAACACCGTCAGTCATGATTTTTTTTTTTTATGTTTTGCCCTGCCAAAAAGACTCTACTCTGCCTGATGGAAAGCATAAGCAGAATCCAAGAGTGGTGGTCACCATACTGCGAATGCAGACAATGCTACAGTGCAGCATGGTGACCATCACCATGGCGGGTTAGTGATGCTTCTGCATCGTAGGGCCTCCGGTCTCGCACTCAGCAACGAAACACGACAGACGACAGCATGATCGCTGTCATTTTACGTTGATTTTCCGTGCGAGGGTAGTACCGCCCCGGTCGAGCCGGCCCATTCGCACTGAAATCAGCGTGGCTCTACTACCTTGTTAATATCGTCGATATCCTCCTCTATCCTCTCGTATCTTGCGGTCTCACCTAAAGCACTGGAATTAAATGAAATGAAATGAAATGAAATCATTTTTTTTGCAATTAGGTTGTATAAACACTTTTGCAAGTTAAACTTTTTTTGAGCAGATGAGTTCGGCGTTTCCTAACTGGACTAGTCCTGAGAAGAAAGGACGAAACAAACTCAGGGATCAACGTCTCTTTTAAAATCCAGACAATTTTCATAAACCCAAAAGAAATTATTTCAATAAAAAAGCGATAATTGCAATTTGAGTTACAATTATAATAATCAGAAAAGATTATAAATTTAAAAAAATAGAAGCTATAACAGTAGTTTAAGATGAATTTATTTCAAAGTATAAATTATAGTCACATTAAAATAAATTTAAACATTCAAAATAAACTGCATGTGCAGAATGGGCAGCTCAATCCCAGGCAGTTTTATCATCACATATTCTGCTATAGTATAATACCCCTTTGCGGATAATTTCGATTTAATAGTATTCTTAAATTTCCTTAATGGCAAATTCCTAATAGTAATAGGGAGCTTATTGTAAAAGCGTATACATTGTCCCATGAACGAGTTGCCTACTCTGTGGAGACGAATGACGTGAACACTAATATTATGTTTGTTTCTAGTATTTACTGAATGAACATCACTGATTTTAAGAAACTTTGATATATTTTTTTGAACATAAATAAAATTTTCATATATGTATATTGTGAAGATACAGTCAGAATATTTATCTCTTTAAATTTGGAACGGAGAGAAACTCGAGGGCCTAATTTATAAATGGCTCGTACAGCGCGTTTTTGTAGAACAAATATGGCATTAATATCTGCGTAAATAGTAATACCTAAAAATACAGTAGATTCCACAGGATCCAACTCTAGTCCATTCAATTGAGCATTGGTTTTAACATGCCTAACCTTTGGTGTAGAGAATTTAATGAATTTAGTTTTCTTGTCATTAAGGAGAAGGTTATTAGTATTAAACCAATGTACCACTTTCGAGAGTGCACTGTTGACTTCATTCAAACTGTCAAGTTGGCGCCTAACTTTAAAAATTAAAGATGTGTCATCCGCAAATAGTATAATCTCATGATTGTCACTTACATAATAAGCTAGATCATTTATATATATGAGAAACAGAAATGGTCCTAGAGTAGAACCCTGCGGGACGCCCATTGTTACCGGTGATCCCAAAGATGTTTTGCCATTAATATCAACCTTTTGAACTCTTTGATTCAAATACCACCATATATGTATTTAAGCAATTCCACGCCCGCGTCCGTAGTTGAACGACCTTTTGTTAAACCAAATTGCTTTTGATGAAGCAAGTTGTACCTAATAAAATGTTGTAACATTTGGTTTAAAAGCAATTTTTCAACAATTTTACTCAATGTTGAAAGTATTGAGATAGGTTGGAAATTAGATGGATCTGAACTGCTACCAGATTTGAACAATAGAATCACTTTACTTTGTTTCATCAGATCAGGAAACACACCACATGCAACAAAAGAATTGAAAACAGTTGCTAAATATAGGGATATCATATCAATTATTGCAGATATAGTATGTTCTGAATGGTTCTCTTCTTATCTTCGAAAACGTCAGCAGTCTATTCATGTCGATGGATCAACAACGAGTTGGAAACAATTATTGCATGGACTCAAATTTTTGGTTTATCAGTTAACCCCACAAAATGTCAAGCCATTGTGGTGGGAAGTCGCTGATCGATGAGCAGAGTGGACGCTGAGACTCTTCCGGCTATTACTTTTAAAGGGACTATTATTTATACATGTTTGTAGTTCGGTGAAAGATCTAGGTTTATACCTTGATTGCACACTAAACTGGCGTTAACAAGTAACAAAACAATGCCAGAGGGTTACTGGAACGCTTCGGACTCTGAACCGCCTACAAAATTTCCTACTCTTAAAAACCAAAACCATGCTTGTGCAAACTCTTATTTTCCCCTTAATCGACTATTATGATGTGTGCTGCTACCTGCTACCTGAATGCAGATCTTCCAGATAAATTACACCGTCTTCTTAATAACTACATTTGATTTCTTTGTAATATCCGTAAATACGATCATCTATCCTCTTTCCGTTCGCGTAAACTACGCGCGCACACTGTCCTGTACTCTATCCTGAATAAGCCATCGCCAGCTTATTTAAAATCCTATTTTTACTCTTATCTAGCAATCATGACAGAAACCTTCGATCCTCTAATAACCTTCTTCTTCGTTGTCCCTCTCATACGTCTGAGTTCTTCGGCTCATCCTTTTCAAACCGTTCTTGTTTGGAATGAGTTTCTGCTTGAAATTAGGATGGCCACCAACGTTTTTATATTTAAAAAACAAAAGTAAAGCAGTATTTATGGAAGTAGCTAGCAGAATCAACCAATACATAAATGACATCTCATTCTAGTTATGGTATTTATTTGTGTATGTATGTATTTATATCTGACATATTATCGGATGGTCGCCATGCTGCATACCACTCTTGGATTTTGCTTATGCTTTCCATCAGGCAGAGTAGAGTCATTGCGGCAGGCCATACATAAAATATATATATATATATATATATATAGGTAACCTAAATGCACGTACTTCCTATTTGCTCTGCATCACCTAAAGGTTGACTGGTAGAGAATACCTTAGGCATTAAGTCCGTCAACGCACCTAAATGCATGATGTTGTAATAAATAAATAAAAATCTATACTAATATTATAAATACGAAAGTTTGTAAGTAAGGATGGATGGATGGATAGATGTTTGTTACTCTTCCACGCAAAAAGTACTGTACGGATTTGGATTAAACTTTACAGTAATACAGCTTATACATCAGAATAACACATAGGCTACTATTTGCCGCAATAACCGACATATACGCGGGCGGAGCCGCGGGCAACAACTAGTTTTTAAATAAAATATAATGGTAACATTAAATTTAGTTTTCTTGTACGGTGTTTAGTTTTTCTTAAGACTGAATAGGTAAAACCTTGGCCTACGTTAAATAAGGACATCCAACTTATTTAACGAACTGGTTTTTAAGTATCTGCCTATAGTTGTAATTGAAAGTTGAAGTGAAAAGTATTGAATAAAGGAAAAAAATGCTTCCTCTACGAGTAAATCAAGATTTCTTTTCATGAAATTTAAATAATTTAGACTTTACTTAATTTACAACTTACATTATAACAATGCATGCATTTAAAAAAATACGAACTTCTCTTACAGCCCTCTGTAAATAAATACATCTTTACTGATATCTATATTATACCTCAATAGTATGTAACACTAAGCCTATAAGAACTACACACAAAACTCAATCTTTTTATTTTTATAAGTGTTCAAAAAGTGTTATACGATTTATTAACTCAGTACGATCCGATATCTTAACAAAGTCAGACCTTTTAAAGTATCCGTGTTTAAAATGGTTGCTACAGGGAGTAATCGATCGAATAACTCAAAAGACAAAATTGACTATGACGATCTCCTGACAGCAGCCGGTGAGTTAGGATGGTATCAGTGGAGATTATTTTTAGCCACATGTCCTTTCTTCGCTTTCGGAGCGTTTACGTACTTTTCTCAAATATTCATGACAGAAACGTCACCAAACCATTGGTGCATAATACCAGAGTTGGCAAACATGACTGACATTTCACGTAGAGAACTCGGTATTCCTAAAGATGTGAATTCAAGATTTGGATATTCACAATGTGAGATGTATGCAGTTAATTGGACTGAGGTGCTAGCAGCTGGACAGAAGCCTAATTCGAATTGGACTAAAATGCCGTGTCAATATGGATGGGAATTCAATAAAACCGAAATACCATATCCCACCATTGGAAGTGATATGGAATGGGTTTGCGATAAGAACAGTTATCAAGCGACCGCTCAGTCCATGTTTTTTGTCGGCAGTATTCTTGGAGGGATTATTTTAGGCTGGGTTGCTGATCGCTTTGGTAGATTACCAGCAATTATAAGCAGCTGTCTAATTGGCTGTGTAGGTGGCTTTGCAAGCACGTTTGCACAAAATTTTATAGAATTCACCGCTGCCAGATTTGTATTGGGTATATCATATGATTCTTGCATGACCATGGCTTACCTCGTTATCTTAGAATATATAGCGCCAAAGTACAGAACGTTTGTAGCAAATTTTTCGTTTGCGGTATTTTATTCTCTATTTGTCACTGTTCTCCCTTGGATAGCTTTAGCTTGTGGTCACTGGAAAACAATTTCATTAGTAACTAGTTTGCCCTTAGGTTTAGCAGTGTTCTCAAAATTCATTTTACCAGAAAGTCCGAGGTGGTTGCTATCTAAAGGATACGTGGATGAAGCTACCGAAAAAATTATTGTCATAAGCCGGACAAATAAAAAGAAAGTACCAGCAGGCCTGATAGAGAAATTTAAGATAACGACGTCCAAAACCACAAAGGAACAGAATGACGATTGGTTGGAATGTTTCAGAAGACCAGTAACAAGAAAAATGATCGTCCTAATGTGTTTGGAATTCACATGTTGTGGCATAGTTTTTGACGGGATAGTGCGGTGTATTGGACAGTTGGATTATGACTTCTTTATAACTTTTTCGGCCATTTCTTTTACAGAATTACCGTCAGTCCTCATCGTAGCTTTTGCGATGGACTATACAGGAAGAAGGTGGTTATGTGTAACGTCTATGGGCATAAGCACTATTTTTTGTATTTTGATAATATTTAGCTCCACTGGGATGCAGAGTATGATATATGCTGTTGTGGCAAGATTTGGAATTAACATAGGATTTAGTGTATCACTCCAATGGTGTGCGGAGATTCTTCCAACTTCAGTAAGAGGGTCTGGATTGGCTATGGTACATATTTGTGGATATACTGCAACGCTTTTGTCACCATACATAGCGTACTTGCAGGTATTTTACTACTGGCTACCATTGTCAATTTTTAGCATAGTATGTGCTTTGGGAATGTTGATCGCTTCTGCCTTGCCGGAAACTGCACTAAAGCCGTTGCCAAACACATTCGAAGAAGCAGAGGAGTTGTCCAGAAACCAGTGTTTATGGTCTATTCCATTTTTAGAAGCCCGAAAAGTGAAAAGCAAAGGAGTGGGACGAAATAATCCAAGTTATGAAAGTGAATCATAATGGCAATGCGGAAGAGATTAGTAAATAAGCCGTTACAGTTTTTTGTAAAAACATACAGTATCACTGCTCTGCTTTAAAGTAAAAAAATTAAGGACCAGTTTCACCAGTTCCTGAGAACGTTAAAAATAGTTATTTGCCATATAAATGTATATCTGACACATATGTCTTTATCGAAAAATACTTCTGAGAACGAAATCTGTAGTCATTAGACCAATAGGTTGACACTAGAGTATCAAGTGCTTTATCAGCAAGTGGTGAACTTGGCCCTTAATCTCTTCTATTTAAGTAATTCAAATTATTGTAGAACACTCTATTTACTATGTCTTGTTTGTTTCGTTTAAAATGTAAATTAGTTTTCTATATAACCAAGAGCCTTGATTAATCCATTCCTAGACATATACATTTTTTGTAAGGTTTTGGCTTGCTATACCACGCAAGCCCAAACTGTTGATGTACGCTCTAAATCGAGATTGTTATATTTCTTGCATAGTTTGCTTCTTTAGTCAGTACGATACTTACGGGATGAGACGAGGCGGTCCAATTTCTTAATCTGTCACTACACGGACAATTTTAGTACAAATTAGTTCTTAACCATTTTTTCCTAGATTTCAAATTTTTTTCTTAATGTGCTCTCACACTGCTATTATATAACGTTATAAAACATTGTGTAACACGATAACATTTTATAACATTTGCGACAACATGTTGTATGTTATTACATGATGTTGTATAACATCAGTAACAATTTATAACGCTTGTTACAATTTGTTAATAAATGTTATTTAACATAGTTATCCAACATTCTCTAACATTATGTAACTGATGTGTGGGAGCACCTTTATATTACCTACTAGCTGAGCCCCGCGGTGTTTCCCGCGGATTTTGTTGTACCGCGGGTAACGCCGCGGGGCGAAGCTGTTCTACAAAAAGTAGCTTAAGTTACTCCCTGTATCATCAGCTACCTATCAGTGAAAAGTCCCGTCAAAATCAGTCTTCGAGAGATTAGTCGGAAAAACAGACAGACATATAGATAAAAAATTTAAAAATTGATATTTTGGTATTGTACCGTGTATACATACATATGCATTTAGTATACACTCCGATTTTATTTATTTGTATAGATATAGATTACAAAACATTTGTAAAATGAAAATCGTAATCTGTGTTAATAGGGTTCCGTAGGCCACGTATCCAAACCCTTATAGTTTCGTCATGTCCGTCCGTCCTCGGCATATGTTCCAAGCGGTTAGTGCTAGAAAGGTGAAACTTTGCGTTTTCTTTTATCTCTACTAAGACGAGATATTTAACAAAAGAATTAGAATGTTTGATAATATCATATGGCAATTTAATCACTTAGCGATGATAGTTTTTTTTAAGTTTTCTCAGTAACTACTTGTTAAATAAATTCAATTATTTGAAAGCTAGTTCAATTTGTGAATCGTTCTCTTTCACAAACTTACAATGTTTGTAATCCTAAAGCTTAAATAATTAAATTTATGATTTTACACATTTTGTACATTGTGTATTTTTCCATTTTTTATAAAATTTTGTACGAAATAAAGAAAACTTTAGATCACTTTTTATCATCTCTAATCTCCTTATATGACTGATATGTAAAAAACAAAAAAAATTGACAGTCAAAAAGTCGGCCGATAGAAGTAAAAACTTATAACTTACAATGTTATTTTTTTAAATCTCGGTGATGCGATGACGCGAGCTCAACGCAGTCTAAAAGGTTTTATGACGTCAGCACGTCGATGACGCGAACTCATAAGATTTTCCCCTACTAAAAAGTGCTCAACGCAGCTAAAGAAGTTTTCACTTCAAAAATAATTTAGTGCAGGCATTCGCGACACGCCCATTGACATAATACACTTGCAGGTACCATGTTAGGCTTATCAATTGTTTGTTTTAGGTTATTCGTTTAATACCTTGGCAGTGTAAAAATAATACATCAGGTGTATGTTTTATGATGTTATGATGTTGATGTTGTTAACACACAGTGGATGATATTGTGAAACACTAGAATAAACAGAATCAGAATACAGAGACAGTTGTTGTACTTGTTATGCTGTAGGTAAATAGAGTGGAACTCACCATCCTTATTTATTTAGAACTAGCCGACCCACGCAACCTCGTTTGCGTCTCCTATTGCCCGTAGCGTGACAATTTTCCCCCGTTTTCGAAACGTTTTTCATTGCTGCTCCGCTCCTATTGGTCTGAGCGTGATGATATAGACTATATTTTTCAAATCGGACCAGCGGTTCCTGAGATTAGCGTGTTCAAACAAACAAACTCTTCAGCTTTATATGTTAGTAAAGATTTAGGTGTAATGAATATAAAAAAGATAAGCTGATAGAAATTTACTTATATCATTCATCACGTTTCTGTATTTGTGCACACAGACATAAATAGACTAAAAAAATATTCCGTTACGTTTCTTTAATCTTTAGGAATTCCGAAAGATGGGACATAAGTACATAACAAATAATGGAGATATGTTTACGCTTATGTATTTACATGAGATAGATGAATGAGTTTAAAAATAACAATCTTAATTTACTGGACGAGATACGAGAATCTAAGATAATAATTATTAGTTCTATGAGACTATAGTATTATCCATACCATCTGAGAATTTCATGAAAAAGAACTAAATATTAAGAAAAAGGTAACTTAACAGCCCCGTGGAATTCATCATTACTATCACAGTTAAAAGTAATAAATGATGACACTGATGGACATAGGCCTAATCTATTGTTCGCCACAACTATCAGCATTGGTTCAACTATTTGAAATATTATGTAGAACCGGTACTTTTCACAAGCCATAAGTACACGTTCTTCGACGGGCGACGAGCATATCTCGGTTCATTCGCTTGAGGGCCCATCGTCGCGGAGGGCAGCCACTACGACGGTCCGAACCTGCTTCTGGGCGGCGGATAGTCACATGCCATCATGTCACTGACGATAGTTCGATAGAGTGACCATCTCCTCCGCCATCCTACATCCTGACACTTGGTGAATAGCAGAGGCTGTCGCCCACGTCAGGTCGACGATCGACTCCCCCTGCCATCGCACGCAGGTACTCATCGCACCACGGTTCGCAATGTTGAGGTTCAGTCCCGCCGCCCAATCAATGAGTGTATCTCCCCTTGCATTGTCCAGGCGATCTCCCCACTGTGTGGAGCGGGTGTTGAAATCGCCCAAAACAAGTACCGGACAGGTTAGGAAGGTGCAAATGCAACTTCTCAGTCCACCCAGGTACGCATCGAATGTTGGGCGGCAGTAGTTTGGAGATATGTAGCAGCCCACAATGGTCATGGGGCTCCACTCTACTGCCACAAACCCCAGCTCTCTCTGGTGGAGAAGGGTGCAGTGGAGACCATTCTCTACCCCTGCCCAGTATATGGCGGCAGTACTGTCATCCGATCCAAACCACCGGGGGTGATCGAGGATGCAGTACGGCTCCGCCACAACCATTAGAGTGCGCGCCACGTGACCTATGCCACCGCACGCGCAGCACTGCGCTAGAGTCTCATTAGGGCACTTCGCCTTCCCGTGTCCCAATTCCATTCACCGATAGCACTGCAACGGACGTGCTACAAATGCCTCCACCCAGGCCGAAATCCAGCCCATTTGCATTCGTTTGGCAGCCGCATTTTTGCGGACTGCCGTAAGCGGACAACGGATCCAGGCCGTGCCAAGCCGTGACGGCGAAGTACGGATGTGCCCGACTTTTACGTCGGTAATGGACATCCCCCTAATGTGGCGCCTTGGCGACCTCGGCCGGAGTGATGGACTTATCTAAGTCCCATGTCCTATAGGGACGCGCAATAATGGCATTCGTGCCGGACAGTACCTCTCGCAAGTGCACAACAAGCTTGTCCGCTAAAGCTGTGCTACTTTCACCGAGGACCTGTAGGATTAGGACCCCGATCATGGCTGGGCTGGTGCGTAGCTCGCCTGTGAAAGCATCATGGGCCCTACGAACAGAGTTATTCACATTATTTAGTAGAACTGTTTGTTCTTAAAGGTCACCTAATCTTATTAGATTATTGTACTGCTATGTGCAACTAACTGTTTCACAATTTATGACTGTTATAGTAGTATAATAAGAAGAGTAATAAAAGGCATATCAACAATTCTTTTACACAGTTCATTACAGTTTTTTGGAAAACACAGATACATCTATATTTTAAACAATTTATAACACCTATAAAATGGTTGTTGCGGGTACTGAGAAAAGGGAAATTGACTACGATGATCTACTATCAGCTGCCGGGGAACTAGGAAGTTATCAATGGAGATTATTTTTTTTTACATTTCCTTTCTTCGCTTTTGGTGCGTTTACAATGACGTCGCAAATATTCGTCACAGAAGTATCAGCAAACCATTGGTGTTTGCAACCTGAGATAGCAAACTTAACTATTATGGAACGGAGAGAATTTGCTATACCTAAAGACGACAATTCGAGGTTTGGATACTCACAATGTAAGATGTATGCAGTTAACTGGAGTAAGGTGCTAGAAACGGGACAGACTCCCAATGCAAGTTGGAATACAGTACCGTGCCAATATGGATGGGAATTCAATAAGTCTGAAATACCCTACCCTACGATAGGGAGTGAAATGGAATAGGTTTGTGAAAAAAGTAGTTACCAAGCTTATGCTCAAGGTATGTTCTTTGTTGGTGGTATTTTTGGAGGTTTAATCTTTGGTTGGGTTGCCGACCGATTTGGTAGAATACCAGCTATCATTAGCAGTTGTATTACTGGCTGTGTCGGTGGTTGTGCTAGTACGTTTGCCAGAAATTTAATCGAATTTGCAACTACAAGATTTGTTCTCGGTATGTCGTTTGATTCATGTATGATTATGGCCTACGTACTCATTTTAGAATATACTGCTCCTAAATATAGAACCCTATTGGCGAATTTGGCGTTCGCTTTGTTTTTTTCTTTATTTATTACTCTAATTCCATGGATTGCTCTTGTTTGCGGTCATTGGAAAATTATTTGTGTGGTCACTAGTCTACCCATGGCTCTGGCAGTATTTACTAAATGGTTTTTACCAGAGAGTCCCAGATGGTTACTGTCTAACGGACACATAGATGAAGCCATAGACCAAGTACTACTTATAAGTCAAGTAAATAAAAAAGTAATATCAAGCCATGCCATAAAACAATTTAAATCATCGATTGCAAACAAGGAGAAAATTAAAAAAGAAAAAGTAAGTTGGACACTAATTTTTAAAAGAACACTCATAAGGAAAATGTTTGTTCTAGTATGTTTGGAGTATATGTGTTGCTCTCTACTGTTTGATGCACTGATGAGAAGTATTGGACAGCTAGATTTTGATTTCTTTGTATCCTTCTCAGTTATATCATTTACAGAATTGCCTTCTTTGCTTCTAGTAGCATTCTTAATGGATTTCTTTGGAAGACGATGGTTATGCATAGCGTCCACGGCAATAACTTGCATATTATGTTTCCTTCTATTATTTACACGTGGAGTAGTGAGTCTAATATTTGCTGTTATGGCAAGGTTTGCGATAAATGTTGGCATTGGTGCTGCAATGCAGTGGGTGTCTGAGATACTTCCAACATCAGTTAGAGGCACCGGAACGGCTATAGCACATATTTGTTCATTTATTTCAATGATTTTGTCACCGTTCATAGTTCACTTAAAGGTGCGTCATCACTGGCTTCCGTTAGTTATAATGTCTGTTATTGCGGGACTTGCTACGTTGATCCCCTTTGCACTACCAGAAACTACAATGAGGGAAATGCCAAATACATTCGAAGATGCGGAGGAACTCACCAAAAATCAACGGTTATGGACCTTGCCATATTTAGAAAACAGGAAAAATTAATTTAGAAGAGATGGGCACTATAATCAATGTTTTGAAACTGAAAAACGAAGTGTTTGTTAAAATTTATGAGTTATATATATTTTCTTTGTGTTGCTGTAACAGTTAAAACTGAAAATAAGTATTTTTTTTAATTTTAACGGGTTATTGAAAATAATGTACTAAAAGCTAAAAAATCAATTCGGTAAGTCCCAGGTTCCAGTCATTACACAAATCTCTCTCATCAATCTAAGGCATTAGTCAAAAAAAATAAATCGTTATGTGTAGCGTAAACTGAGTCGATTGGATGGAAACACGGGCCCAACGATAATTTTTTTTACGAATCTATTGATATTTACTAAAATCGGTTTAGTATAGTGGACCATACAAACCTGTATAAAAGTAAGCCCTCAAGGTCCAATTTATCTCTATACCGAAATTTATCCAAATCGGTTAACCGGTTTAGCCATGACAACTTTATGGACAGACAGACTCAGAGAATATAGAATTTATAATGTTACTTACGAATGAGAGATTTAATACAATTCAATGATAATTTAATTTATAAACATTAAAATTAATTAGAAATTCTGGTAGTAGCTTTCGTAACGTTACTATTATAAGAAAAAAATATTCCAAGGTGAGAAAACATCAACTTACAATATTTGGCGTTTATCTATACAAATAAATAAAATTGGAGTGTCTGTTTGTAATATTAAAATAACCGCTTTTTACTTAATGCATATGTATGTATACACGATACATATACCAAAAATGTAGTTAAAAAAATTTTTGTCTGTCTGTCTGTCTGTCTGTCTGTCTGTCTGTCTGTTTGTTCCGGGTAATCTCTGGAACGGCTGGACGGATTTTGACGGGACTTTCACTGGAAGGTAGCTGATGATCCGGGGAGTAACTTAGGCTACTTTTTTTAGACTAACTTTGTCCCGCGGCGTTACTCGCGGTACAACATTAACCGCGGGTAACACCGCGGGGTTCAGCTAGTAAATAAATATTAATTGTGACTACTAATCTACTAGTAGTCAACATTGTTGTTTTCATCCGACTGCGAAAGAAGGAGGATTATGTTTTTCGAGGGCATGTATCTGTGTATGAATCTATATTTCATTGGCACGCGCTGCGTAGAGCCTAAACGGCTTGTCGTATTTTTTTTGTGAGTGGTGTCAATAGATTCGTCTTAGTCATGAGAGTGTCACTGAGTACATGAAAATAAAAAAATATATATATATACGCAGTCGGTTTTTTTTTTCAAATATTTCATTACTTGTTCATCCTTCCTATTAGACAAGATTGCAAAATACTTGTGGTAATCAGATGTAATTAATTAGTCATATCGTTAAGTGCATGTTAAATACATATATATAAACCTTGCGAAGTATAATCAGAGCGCATTGCTCCACTTATAACCTTAATCAATCTGTCAAAAAGAGTATTGGGTTAATACTGTGTATACATGTTCCGTTCCGTGTATGTAAAATTAAAATTACATATAACCATAGTATTCCATGTTTAGTGTTGCAAATTCTGTAAAGAAAACTAGCTGCCCCGGCAAACGTCGTTTTGCCATTTTTTTTTTTTAAGGATGGGTGACCCTTACCATTTTGGGGGATGTAAAATAGATGTTGTTCGATTCTCAGACCTACTCAATATGCTCACAAAATTTCATGAGAATCGGTCAAGCCGTTTCGGAGGAGTTTGGCAACTAAAACTGTGACACGAGAATTTTATATATTAGATGTACTATTTGGTGAAAGGAGATGTGTAAGTCCAATGTTGCCAATTTTCTAGAACTTATTAATTTATTTTGGTATATGTTTGTTTCATAATATCCGTCGTTCTTGTTATTTATAGCCCTAGTTATAATTAAGAGAACCTATTTCTATTATACCTTTCATTGCATACCAATAAATTTTAGGTAAATTTGTTCAAAACCGGCCAAATGCGAGTCGGACTCGCGCAGGAAGGGTTCCGTAATATCGAGCAAAAGACGGTAAAAAAAATTACGCATGGGAGCCTCCTCAAATATTTATTTTATCCTATTTTTAGTATTTGGTGTTATAGTGGCAACAGAAATACATCACCTATTTAAAATTTCAAATGTCCAGCTATCACGGTTCACGTGATACTGCCTGGTGGCAGACAGACGGACGTACAGAAAGACGAACAATAAAGTATTATTAATAGGGTCCCGTCTTTACCCTTCAGGTACGGAACCTTAAAAATCTAGTTTCACAATTCTTATAGTATGTTTGAGATGCCAGTCATAATGATAATGGCATATTTAGGTGACACTTGTTTATTTCATTTATGTATTGTGTACGCAATGTATGTAAAAAAGTAAATAAATAAAGATGTAATAAAATATTGATAAGCGTTTCATTGTCAGACTATTTATATCATATTATTGCAGCATTTCATCAACGTGAGGCTGAAATATTCACATTTCTTTTCTAGGTTAACTGTACAACATATCTATCTACCTGTAAACAATCTACCGAATATTTAAGACTAGCATTCACCCGCTAATTCGCTCGCATTTAAAAAAAGTATCCTATGTTACTTCTAATACCTCCAAAAATATGTGTACAAAATTTTAATAACGATTGGTTAAGTAGTCTTTGTGTAAAAGCGTAACAAACAAACTTACATTCACATTTACAATAGTAAGGATTACTGAACTACCTCGTTGGTCTAGCGGTTAGCGTAAGCAACTGCCAATCAAACGGTCTCGGGTTCGATTCTAAGGTCGGACTGTTGTGCACGAAATCTGAATAGCAACCCGAAGTGTAGAAGATCACGGTGTTTGCCGCCCGTGCCTCTGAGAGCACGTTAAGCATTCAGTCTTGATTGTCATGAACACCTATAACAATCGTTATTCAGAAGTCAGTACCCTCAAATATACTGACAACTAGTTCAACCTTAGAATTCGGTTCTCCTCAGGGTTGCAGAGTCCAATGCCAGTCACTCCATGAAAAAACTAAACATGGTTATTCTGTACTCTTTAGGGTCTTCGTCCACGACGACTTTTTGCAGCGATGCAGTAGCATTGCTGTCGCGAGCAATCGCCCCAAGGGCTGATTAGCCCCAAAGGCTGGGTTCGCCTCTCATACCATGGAAAAACAATAATTTGTAAATCAGACGCTCCTTGCTTACTACTACCTATTTAAAGTAAACAAAATTTAAGCAAAGTTTTCTATATTCAGATTCTAAGCAAAATTAAAACAAAGGTACTTTTAATTCTTACCAGCTCAGAGTTAATATTATAATTTTAGCTTTACCACAATAATTATGATAAAATTAAGAAAGAAGAAAACGTTTTAAGAACCCGTCTACGTAAATTTTTTTATATTAATTCAAATAGCCTATATCACCCTGGTTATAATTATATTAATCTACTAGCTTTTACCCACGATTCCGTCCGCATGCTTTTCGTGTTTCGTGGTAAAGAGTCTAAGTTCTTCCTGAAGAATCAAAGAAGTATCTCCATGTCAAACATTGATATCGGTACAGCGGTTTAGTCGAGAAAGTGTAACAGATTTAAGGACAGATATAGGCAATATTGCTATTCGTTGTTATTCAAATTTATAATAAACTAGCTGTTGCCCGCGGCTCCGGCCGCGTGTATATCGGTTATCGCGGCAAATGGTAGCCTATGTGTTATTCTGATATATGAGCTATATTGCTGTAAAGTTTCATCTAAATCCGTTCAGTAGTTTTTGCGTGAAGAAGTAACATACGTATACACTCACAAACTTTCGCCTTTATATATTAGTGTGAAGTGTGATAAGTTTGGCTTGATACCTCATTCACTAAAAATGGTTCAATAGACTAGGCGCTACGATGGTACGTATAAACCTACATAGACTGGCAAAAATATAACCCTAAATTTTGTTTTCGACGTAGTCGAGTAAAAATAGTGTCTTCGTGTACTTATATTACAGCACTAGTTGAAAATTAAATAATTGTTGGTAAATAAATAACGTGATCTCATTATCTTTGTCTCGTATGACGGAGCTTGTTAAATTATGTCGTAAAATATTGTGCCCAGGGAGGTGCTACCTTTCATGGTTAAGGCGTAATTTGAGACTCAAGTTAAATTAATAAAATTTGAATACAGAGAGAGGCAGATATACTCTTGGGTGTGACGGTAATGCGCGTTCTACTTTGAATAAGGAATTATAATCGAAGTTTATAACGTTATATTAAATTTCTAGATGCTTTTGCACTTTTCAATGTTGGTTAATTTTACGAAAAACAATGAAATGAATCGTTGGTTGTCAAAAATCATTGGTTTGGCTCGCACCTGGTTCTAGTCTTTTATAGTATATATCTTAATACATTTAATAAAAGGTACATTTCCGAAGTTGGGAAGTGAACTAAAAGGAAAACTAAGAATGAAAGGAACAAGGTAAAAACAAAACAAACAGAGAATAAACCACATTCCGGGCTAACACGTGTTTGCCCTAAATAAAGTTACTTATTGGTGTGTAAAAAGTTATTGTATTCTGCACCTTTTGCTTATAGAATATCTTCTTAAGGATAAGAGGTAATATGATACCAAAAGAAATTGAAAGTCAGAATAAAATTCCGAAAAGACAAAGATGAGTGAACTAAAATTTTCAGGCGATCGTTCATTATAAATAAATTATTATTATATAGTTAAACTAACCATGCACTGCAAAATTTACTTATACAGAATGTCTTATAATTTAAGCCTTACTATTGATAAGTTTCAGTTAAATATGCCAATTATTCTATTTTTTACCTTTCAACCAGCAATTCTTCTATATATATATACGTTTGGTGCGCTCGCTACTTCGTACATGTGACATTTAGATTTTCAAGTTATTTAAAAAAAAAAATGTGTTACCGTTTAAACCTACTATTACGACAAATATTTTAAAACCAAAACCTGCTAAATTGGCCCAGCCATATTTTAGAAAATGTCATTTTATTAGTGTTTATAAAATTCGACTTCAATGATAATCAATGTTCATCTAGCACCATCTATTGCAACTCGAGTGAACTACACTAAACTATACTGGAATTGCGCGTCATTGGTGCAGAATAAACAGTAACGAAACGTGTTTGACTTCACAGAACAAAGGAATATCTCCTTTTCTGTGTTTGAACAGTTGTTTTTTTGATTTGTAGGATCATTTTCGAATTCTAATGAGTTCTAGTTATCCAAATAAACGAGTGGTTTGAGTGTAATTTAAACTTGATGTTCTTTAACTTAACACTAATGGTCTTCTTAACTACTTTAATTAAGTCAAAGACTCCATTAGTCGTCGTTTGCTACTAGCAAATTGCTAGTTCGCTGGATGGGCTTCAAACTCGTAATAAGAAATTGTATCGTAAACTCAAGGTAGCGGTGCTACTACTGATTATCTATCTATACTAATATATAAAGCTGAAGAGTTTGTTTGTTTGTTTGTTTGAACACGCTAATCTCAGGAACCGCTGGTCCGATTTGATAAATTCTTTCAATATTAGATAGCCCATTTATCGAGGAAGGCTATAGGCTACAATGAAGAATGTTACAAAAACGGGGGAAAGTTACCACTCTATGGGCAATAGGAGACGCAAACGAGGTTGCGTGGGTCGGCTAGTAAATAATACAGAAGTTGTTTCAATAAAAGTAATATTAAAACTTCAAAAATGGGTTCTTCGTTTGTGTGTTATACTTTCAGTGGTGAACCACTCAATCAATCATGGGGACATTTTGTCCGTATGTTTATTGAAGAAAAGATCCTTTCCTTTTATTCGAAAAAAGATACTCATCCCATGGTAAAAATAGGTAATTTCATTTACCTAAAAGGCAACTTCCATAATATTTAAATTGAACTTTTGAAATCTGACGAACAGTTTACTCTAAGTTTTTCTTAAATTACAGACATAAGAAATTTCTTCAAACACCAGGTATTATAGTATAATAACTAATGCTTATATAATATTCTAATACCGAACATAAAGTTTCGGTAACATCTCGTGAATTATTTATAAGACGCTAAACTTCGTATACACTTTGATCTTTTCACGGATTGTTGTCCATGAGATAAATCATTTATTATTTCAATAATGAATGTTATTTACGGATATCGAAGAGTGTTTATCTTAAGAATAATTCATGTGTGGTTTACAATAAGATAAAGCTTTAATAAAAGAGCTTTGAAAGCAAATTATTCCACCATTTTGCATATATTGTCAACTTATGCTTTCCAACAATCAACATTACATTATTTGTATTTGTTCATATATTGAAGAGATTCTGTTACACGTTGTCGGTGTATCTATTGTGTCTTTAAATTCTACCCGCTATTCCTCTCCTAATTTCCGGTGTACCTTTTAATTTCTACTCACTCAAGCTAAATTAGTACCTAGTACTCTGATATTAGTCAATAATATAATTTATCACAATAACTGTATGAACATTTGATTGTCGGTAAAAGATTGCCTTCAAGCGATAAAGCCGCCTCTTGTACCTCCTAACTCCAAGTTCCCTTTGTAATTAATCTGGTGTACAATACAGCGATATTGTTGTTATTACATCTGGCAAGACTTTGCAGCGCTTTTGAGTGGGCTTCATATTAAATTCGTGTATTTGATAACCATTTTGTTAAATTCTTATTTAAAAGTACTACTCAATCGTAAGTCACCATTACGTAATTACCGATTTCTGTTGATGTCAGATAGTAAACTTTTGTTTTTTCGGAGATTATTCACTGATTGGATTATGAACGAATATATTATCCGTATACCAACAACCTCTACCGTAGACACAGTACACACGGTGCACGTATAGAAATCATACATGAGATCGTCAGCAACCTGAGTTATAGGCAATTTCAATTTTCCGCAAATTTGCGTCCTGGCAATCTTGACTGCGTTCGTCAGAGCACAGAGCTTAAAGAAAAATAATGTAAAGAGTTTTTGGAGGCTCATGCGGTTGAACCTATTGTAATAGTTTGTTTATTTGTGAAAAAAAAAGTTATTTGTAATAATTAATTTTTACTTTTAAAATGCTTTACACGTATCACTAATCGTAGTTTTTCACTTTGTAATGAAATGTTAGTTTTTTATAATCATTTTTTCTCTTTTCATAGAGTCAATTGTACTACTATTAATTGCGGAGAATAATTTAGTTGAATTTTATTTATTTACAATCCTATTACTTATTCCATTTCCAGTATCACAACAAGAACCTTTAATCAAGTGTAAGCCGACCAGCAAAAATGTAAACTGTTAAAACCCTTGTAATTTTGTATAACGAGGTGACATAGGCCCGTAGCGTGACGTGTTACGTCACTGTTCACTCGTGAAGGATTTAAGGGTGACAAAGCGACGTACAATAATGAGTTTGTACAGATAGCAACAAAATTGCATTTAATTTATAATACTTTACTTATTTATAATACTTTATAATACTATAGGAGAATGTAGAGTTTAAGAAACCTCTTTATTTAGCTTTTATTGATTATGCCAAAGCTTTTGACTCTATTTCCCACAACAGCATGTGGACAGCTCTACAAGAGTGTGATGTTCCAACAGAGACCATTTGTCTTATAAAAAATATATATGAGCAAAGTATAAGTCGTGTAAAAATGGAGAAATTTGGAACGAATATAAGTATACAGAGGGGCGTTAGACAAGGGGACCCCCTCTCACCAAGAATATTTATAACCGTACTTCAGAATATCATGAAGAACCTGAATTGGGACACGAAAGGTATTAATATAAAGGGCGAATACCTGAGTAACCTGCGATTTGCTGATGATATTGTATTATTTTCAGAAACAGCAACCCAGCTTGAGTGCATGGTAAATGAACTCAATACTGTTAGCAAAGGAATCAGCCTGGAATTAAATGCAATAAAAACAAAAGTTATGACTAACTTTCAACCGAGGCCTATTAAAGTCAATAATGTGGTATTAGAATATGTACAAGAATACATATATTTGGGTAGATTAATTTCATTAAAAAACAGTAGACTTCAGGATGAACTAAACAGGCGAATTAGTAATTCATGGAGTAAGTTCTGGAGCCACAAAGAAATATTAAAATCAAATCTCCCCATAAAACTAAAGAAGTTGGTTCTGGATACCTGTATCTTACCATGTCTCACATATGGCTGCCAAACCTGGATATATAACACACAAATGCAAAATAAACTACAAGTATGTCAAAGGTCAATGGAACGTAGCATTTTAAATATAAAACGAAAAGACAAGATCAGTTGTATAGATATAAGAAAATCAACAAATGTTATAGACGCCTTAAAACATTGTAAAAAACAAAAGTGGAAGTGGGCTGGCCACATAACTCGGATGAACAAACAAAAATGGACAAAAAAAGTTACGGTTTGGGCTGGACCCGTTGGTAAGAGAAGTAGAGGAAGACCACAAGAAAGATGGATAGATGAAATAAACAAGGTGGCAGGCATGGACTGGTTTACTAAAGCAAAAGATAGAGAATATTGGAAAGAACTGGAGGAGGCCTTTACTCGTTGAGAGGTCCTTAATTTAAATAAAAATACAATTAATGAAATCAATGTCATATATTTAATAGTTAAGCAATTTTAAATAATTATCTAACGTAAAAATTATATAATATTGTGCAGTTTTAATTTTAAATAATTTCACTTTTTTCAATGTATAATTTTATTTTTGTATTGTATATTTTTTTTTTTTGTAATTAAAGAAACTAAATTTTTGCTGTATTAACCTAATATTAAGGAAATAAAAAGGCTATAATAATTTAATAATAAAAAATTATAGGAGAATAATCATAATATAAATTATCTTCAAATTAAAAAACAGTCTCATGTTAGTGTAAATATTCATAGGTATATATAATGATACATTTAAGTATTTTTTCTAACATCTGGCATTCCATTTTCTAAGTGAAAACTCAAATGGAGCTCACTTGATGAGATCCCCTTTTACAATAATCATGTTAATAATATAAATATAATAATTATCTGGTGATCCTCTACCACTACGTATAAGATCCAACATTTGGTCCCTTTGATCTTGTAGTTAAGATTAAAGCGTAAGAAACTATTTTCTAATAGGTAATATAATCAAGTTGTACAAACACGTCCCTACACAGAGAACAATGCTCACGTCAAAACATTAAACAATATTTTCAAAGGTGATTTAATTTTATTGTAAAGTTTGCGAACCAGAACATTAGTGATTCGGTAAATGGACTACCCTCGCACAGAAAATCAACGTTAAAGGACAGCGTTCTTACTGTCGTGTTATGTGCGAGACCGGAGGTTAAATGATGCAGTAGCATCACTAGGCCGCTCTGGTGTGTGTCACCTTACTGCATTGTCTGCATTCGCAATGAGGATGGTGACCACCTCTCTTGGATTCCGTTTGTGCTTTCCATCAGGCTGTGTAGAGTCATTTCGGCAGTAAAAAAAATATATAAATACCTTAAACGTAGATAACAGGACAAATCAGTCAGGATTTTAATGAAGGTGTAAGTATTACAAGGAATTGAAGACTGAAGGTTGACTGTAACGTGATTTTATTTCTCTTACAGTGTTAAACGTTAAGTTGTAGTTAAGTTGTTTTAGAATTTAAAATTGGGATAACAGCTTTGTAACGTACTTTAGTTAACTTCGTAAACACCCATTTAATTTGTAATATCCTTACTTGCTTGCTATTAAGCAAGCAAATACTTATATTTCATTATTTTTGTACGAAGCTTTCCATTTCAGCGTATTTTACAAGTTAGGCCTCTAATGAGCCGAACTAACAAATTTATCTAAGTGTTATAGTTTTCCTTCAAAGTTCATTACATGCACCATCAATCGAATGAGGATATTTCAGATTATTTGAGACAGCCGGTTAGCTTTTAGAGGGGAAAGACGCCCTGTTTTAATAAAAAAATCTCTTTAAAGTTGAATATCGCACGAACATATACCTAAAATAATAAATGTCTTACCATCTTCTCAATCTCATTAAGTAATTTTATTAATTATGATTCCCGACACCGGGGTAGACGCGAAGAAAAAACCCCACTTTACTTGTAGAAAAGGAACCAAAAAAAAAATTTTTATTAGATTTTAGCAATTGTTCGACATGCAAAGATTCATCTTTTTAGCGTAAACCGTTTTGAAGGTAAGCCGTGTACGGATGGACGGACTCACGGACGAACGGACAGACATAACGAAACTATAAGGGTTCTGAGACGTGAACTACTGAACTCTAAAAAGGGCATACAATTAAAAACTTTTTATATTTTTATTTGTACTTTGAAACTCTTTTTGTGAGTCAAGAATAGGGTTCAAGATTAAATCAATTTCAGAGTTTGAAATGACGAAAACCTTTTGTAAGAAAACTTTTCATTGTTGTTAACAACATCACACTTGGGAAGTTATCCGATGTACAGAATTGTGTAGTAAAACTTATAATTAAGGCGGTAAGAAGTTATAAACTTTTAGCGTCTACCGCTGTTTGGCGGGCTCTGGTGCTGTTCAGTGCACCAACTAGATAATTATATTTGACAGAAACTGTAGATGGAAAATCGTCATTTTTATGTTACTAAATACTATAGGATTAAAAATTAACTGACGTTTAATCCATTGCCTGCTTAGCAAGAATCAGCAATATAAACTACTATTAATACCTAAATTGTATAAGACTGTAGTATAACAAAATCCTTAAATTTACTTAGCTGATTGAGGTATAAGATGTGCCACAAACATTGTTTTCAAACTTCAAGGTACGATTATGCTAAGTTCTGGTAAACCAAAATTCTAGAGTGTTGCGGTAGACCGATGAATACATCTCACCTCAAACTGTATACACTAAGTATTAGTAACTTTAAGTAAGTTAAGAGTTTAGTAACTACATTTGTAGTTATGGTATTGTATCGTATAAACTCAATTGTAATGGTTAAGACAATGATAGAATAAAGAATAATCTGCAGACCGTACCTGGCACGAGTTTTATTCAGCAGACAACAGTGTAGTAGGACTCATTAGTGCGTCAATTGGCACGTTTTCTATGGTATTGTGCAGGTTTTAAGTTCTTAGGGTTCTGATTTTATAGAGAAAAAAAGTAAGAAAACAGTAACTTTCTAATTCAACAGAGTATTGTTATGCTCCCAATTTTCTTGTAATTAAGTTTTGTAGTTGTTCTAAATTTATAAAGATCTAGCTGACCCACGCTACCTCGTTTGCCTCTGTGAATGTTTTCCCCCGTTTTTAAAACAGTCCGGTGGTGCTCCGCTCCTATTGGTTTTCGTGTGATGATATATAGCCTATAGCCTTCTTTGATAAATGTACTATCCACAGCGGTTCCTTAAAATTAGCGCGTTTAAAGAAAAACACAAATAAACTCTTCAGCTTTATAATATTATATATTATGAAATAGTGTAGATATGTGTGTATAACATCGTATATATTAGAAACACATACATACGAATTCATTAGCTCGTGTAGACGAATAGCAACATAGAAGCCTGTCTACATTAAAATCGGTAGTTAACATTTTCTAAACGAGTGGTATTAAATACTGTAAAACTGGCTGTAATACAACGTTGCCTTAGCCTAGATACAAATTATATATCTTTCGCGTCTATTGTCTTTCTTCAATCACCAACGTCTCTATTATCTTCTATTATAGGCTAATATTTTATTTTAATCACGTGACTTAGCGTTGAAAGACGTTATTCCTAAATATTTGTTAGTTTACTAATAACATTTACGTGTGTAGACTGTCAAACATGGCTAGGGTGGCAGGAGATGCAAGTTCGTTGCCGGCGACCTCTGAAGTAGGACTACGCGTTTCTCTTGAAGGTTGTATTACAAAATTACTCCAGGTAGCAGTAATTACTTCCACATAAAAGTTGTGCCAGGCAAAAAGTTTCTCAAGGACCATTTTACCATTTTACCGCGAAGAACTATTATGTTTTGTATCTCACACAATATGTGTACATACAAATAAGAATTCTCAAGATGATTTTAATTGAAAACATTTAGTGCGATAAAAATTTACATCTACAATGTATCTAGTATGGTATAAAACTGGTAATTTCAAGTAAATCTAATTAATATAATTCTTATGTCACGTTGTTGCTCACGATGAACTCCTGAAACTGTCTAACCGATTTTCACATTTTTTATAAAATACGTGTTTTGCCGCCGAGTCGAGCATGATTGGAAAGAGACTTAGACGAAATTGCGTGGATCAGTTGGTATTGTTATTATTTTTTACAGTTTTATCAAACATAACTACGCAATTTTTTTTGTTAAGGTTAGCTGTTATGTAGTGTGAGGCCAGGCTTAGGAAAGACAGGAGAACTGCGTTAGGCAAGTCTTATAATGACGGATTTTATTATTACGATCTATGGTTTTTAAAGAGTATATTATAGGTCTAAACTAAAAATTGTTATTAAATGTTACAAACATTCTTAGATATTTGCACGAGGTTTTGAGACATTTGAATATTGGTGTGAAAAGGATTTTATTCAACTTCTGTTTATTTTTGGGGTTTTAACTATTGGGGTTGGAATTTAATTATTTCGCTATTGGTTAGGAGTACTTGTGTTGGAAAAAAATACTATAGAAATCCTTGTATTAACCGAAAGTGTATTTATTAATTATATTATATTATTTTATTCGAAATATAATTCAACACACTTGGTAAGATGTCCCCAATACTTTTGGAACAAAGGCTATATAATAGAAAACGACCGTGAATAACCGAAATTTAAATTTTACCCACTTAATAGCCCATATTTCAGTCACGCTGCCAGCTGAATGGGGTTAAAAGACACTTATAAAGATTATTCACGCCGTGATAAGCGAATGATAATAATGGGATTAATCACTTAAATTAAGTTGTCTAATCGTGAGTTTAAACAAAATTAAAAGAATGATTTGGATTATATTCTGTAGCTATTATTATACGTTGGATAGATAACTGCATGTTCCGTAGGTTAATATTTTGTCTACTGTTTTGCTAAGGGAGGAAGTGCACTTATGAGTTTGTGGATAACTCCTCCAGTTTTCTTCTGATTAATTTCGTTGTTGGTTCCATGACATCTAAATTTTGCCTGGGACTTCCCTAGTGTCATAATTCGGTGTGTTTGTGGGACACTGTGGTTGGTTCTAGTATACAGGAGTTACATTGGTGGACGTGTGGGTGATATTAAACCCCAAAAGGTAAAAATTTCGAGAGACGAATATTAATTCAAGAAATATCAATCTAACAGTTTAGAAAACGTGATACTTGCTCGTAAGATGTCACATATTTCACTCAGCAGTATATGGGGAAGAAAAACAACGTAAGGAAGTCCGCATATTTGTAACAATAAATTGTACGTGTGTAACGACCTGTGAATAGAGATAGGTAGCATCATCTATCATAGGGAATGAAGACTGACGACATGGTGATGGTATCTCCATTACGAATTATTTACCCAAGAATTTATGACGTTTTTGTTAAAGAAGTTAACAGCCTGAATAAGGCAGGAAATGGTGTATACTCAAGTAATGATTTAAAAAAAATGTGTATATTTAATCGCTTCTCTCATCTTCTTAGCCTTTATAATTCTCAAGATTTGGGGTCGGCTACTAACAAGTACTAGTAGTAAGTACTAGCTTCTCCAAATTGGTGATATCGGTTTAGAAATCGCTTTTCAGTAATGTAGTTTTTGCTAAGACAACAGAGTGTATCTATTGTTATTGTGCAATACTCTTATTTATATATAAAGAAAAAGTAGGTTAACTAAATGAATATTAAGTGGTGTTTATAATATAACTTATTATAATGATAATATGTTAATAAAATTAACATTGCAAATGAATTTACCATTAGCACAAAAGGAATTAGGTAGAATACATAAGTTGCTGTGTCAATAAAATAAAATAAATATTATATTATCTACATATTTAGAAACAAATTGTTGGTTAATTCCTATTTTCAGCTTGGTTTGAGGTTTACATACTTTACTTTACTTATAAGTTAGATAAGCTAGTACTGTATTAATGATTCATCAGAATAATTCTCAGAAAGTGTTAAATTCTTTAACTGAGAGTTATATAAATAGTTCATTGGAATAATTCTCATAAAATGTCAAGTAGCCAGACGACTCCAAGGACGGAGCGGACGTGCATTGGTTTTTTATACTTTTCAGCATAGTAACTATTGTAGTAATTTAGTAAAACTTTTGAATAAGGATTGTAACGAAAATGTGTGCTAAAGCATATAATACAAGGCTGTATATTGACGTTTTTCATTAAAACTTTAATTTTCAATATTGTAAAAGGATTAAAAATTATAAAAGGAAGAAAAATACATTTTTCAAAACAACCACTTATTTCTTATCCTATTTAGAAAAATAAATAATTACATGATGCCCTTTATGGCCATCGTAAATGTATTTCTATTATATGTTACAAATTATGTACAATGGACGTCGTATGAAGCGAGAGAGCGCTGTCAAGAAACGTTGTCAGTAGTAAATCATGTTTATTTCATTCTCTATACACGAACTGTTTGTGACTGGCTGACAACATACATACATTTCATACTTAGATTTGTGCCACATTGCTATTTATTTACTCGAGAGATTATATTCTGGTTGAGTAATTTTTATTTAAGACGCAGGCGTGAAATAGCAGCATGTGTTCCACGTATTGGCCGGAAGGGAACAAGGTTCTGTTTCAAGGCCGACTAAGATTTCCACATTATTTATTTCATATTAAATATTATTGTTCAAAAAATATCAGGTTTTAATTCAAGTTTTAACTACATTCTATACCTCTGATGAAGTATACTAGTATATATTACCACAAGTTCAAAAGTTTATATTGGCCAACGATCCTAATAAATAACATATACGTGTTGTTCCAAAAATAGTTACAGAAATGAAAAATAGAATGTAAAAAAGATTATTTAAAGCTTTTCAAAATAACTCCCTCCAATCCTAATGCATTCGGGTGAACCACCTTTCAAAACATTTAAAAACCTGTCTTTGGGGAGCTCGAAAAATAGCCGCCGTAATTCTTTGAGGGCCTAAATTTTCGCCTATGTAGCATTTTTTTACCGTGGTAAATAAAAAATAACATGGACCTAAATCTGGACTATACGGAGGATGGAGTAACATTTATACCCCCGAAGTTGTCAAATAGTTCTAGCAGCTGTGTGAGCCGGCGCGTTTTCTTAATGAAAAAGGATGCCACGGACGCCGCTCCTTAGGCAACGTCCCGAAAGCTTGAGGCAGACAAATCTTTCTATACGCTGGCGATTTGCCCCGCTTGGGCGTCGCAGCGCCGGGCCCTCACTGCAGTCATCGGAGGAGATCTGTCGCTACCGGCCGTCATTCGCGCCATGGCCGGTAGCGACAGCAGTTTTACCGCGGTCGCAGCCTTCTGCGAAGACGTAATTTCGCAGAAGGAGGCGGCGTAGAAGGCCCGGGAGGACGACCTCCACTCGGACCCGATCCGCCGGCGAACCGGGCGGCGGAGGCGCGCCTATCAGCGCCCCATGCCGCCCTGAGTGTGACCGCGGATGGTCGGGATGGGTTTTCCCCACCATCCGCTTTAATGGCCACCCGCGAGGGGACGACGTTACGCGTGTGCCGTACGTCGCCTAATTAGAGAGTTACTAGGAGACGGTGCCCGCTGCAGTGCGGGCAGGCGCTGGGAGGGGTCCGGATGAGTTAATAACAGCAGTTCCCGGATCCCTCCCGTCTCAGGCGCAGAGTGGCACACCGTGTGGTTTTAGTCGGTTCGATTCCGACACACCACCCCACCCCGCCGTAAACCGAGGGGGTTTCCACACGTTAAAAAAAAAAAAGAAAAAAATGACAAATCTTTCTATACCATTAACTATCAACTGTCCTACGGTCTTCTAGCGGAATAATTTCTACTGGCAGACCATTATCAATAATTCCGCTAGAATATTAGTCCATAAACCAGTAGCTTTTTTCGACCCTGTCGACTGTGTCAAAAAAAAAAACGCTATTTTTTTTATTAACGCTCCGTCCGCTAACAATTTTTGTGGTCAAATCGTGCTCTTCAAACAACCATTGCGTGGATTGCTTCTTTGTGAGAGGACCGTACCTATGTATCCATGATTCGTCAGTGTAAGAATGCTTCGAACTTTTCTAACATAAATTGGCACCAATCAATACGATGGCATTTTTGCTCATCAATGAGAGAATGAGGTATTCATCGTGAAGCAAGTATCTTAACTTTAAGGTGTTCATGTAGGATGGTGGAAACTACCTGTGATCCAATGTTTAGTTCAGTCTGTATCTCTCGATGTGTAATATGTCTATTCTCTCACAATAGCCACCCTATCCGGATGAGGTTTTCATGAGTTACTGCAGTTTGTGGTCGGCCGGGTCTGAGGTCATCGTTTTAGTTCTCTCGACGTTCAAATTCACGAAACCAATAAGTAATTGTTGCCAACTCTCTTCTCTCTTCAAAAGCAGCTTGTAATTTTTCTTGAGATTTCTTGCGTTTATAATCATAGAAAATCATAGCACAAAAAGCTTCCCGCGAGACGTCAATTGTTGTAAACAAAAGAAGAGTGACAGAAAATCTTTTAACATATTAAAAAAAGCTAAACATAGATGGCCAGTGATTTTCCCCTTCATAACTTTGGATTCCGATATACCAGATCGTTTAAATTCTTAGAATATGCTGTCAATAATAGACTAATTAAACATACAAAGTTTCAGTTGCATAGCTCTGATATCCTTTTCACAAGATAAGCCATATGCAGTCGGCAACATTTTAAATGAAAATGTTTTTGGTGAGATTGTTATCAATTTTCGAAACAACCTAGGTACATATTATTATATACATACACAGTAAACACAAACATCTTTCCTACTTTATACAAAACAATAATGAGTAGATATAAATAGAAAACTTATTTCCATTTTCACTTCGGAACCACTTACACTTTATGAAAATTTTCTCATCAAGCGATAAGGACTTCGACAGATGTTTCAGTATTTACTCAATCAATCATGAACGGCGTTTGTAAGACATATATTTATAACATAGAAATTATTTAGAGTATATATTTATTTTTCATTTTTCTCTTTATATCTATTTTCATATTTTTACAGTTAGGGTTTTTGTTTAGAATCAAATTTCTATAGATAGTTTTATTTGAACTCTACCAACCGCTATTCCCAAAGTATACTCCAAACCCCAGAAGATATAAAGAATTATTAATAAAATGGACTGTATTATATAAATAAATAAATAAATATTTCGGACATCTAACACACAACGCCATCTAGTCCCAAGCTAAGCAGAGCTTGTGTTATGGGTACTAGACAACTGATATAAATACATATATACTTTTTTTTTTGTAAATATATGCATATTATACATAGAAAACACCCAAACTCCGAAACAAATATTTGTATATCATGCAAACATTTGGTTCGACCCGGGACTCGAACCCGAGACCTCATGATCAGCAGTCGCACACGCCAACCGCTAGACCAACGAGTCAGTCAAACTCAAGTCAAGTCAAGAATACATTTTTCCTGTTATTATTATTATTATATAGGAGGGAGACGATATGTGTTGATGACGAGCCACTACTAAACCAAACGAATACGATAGCCACATATACAAATAACAAATATGTGCTACCAATACGAAAGCTATTTTTGTAGCTACTCGCGCTAACAAACATCGTATTGTGCGTAACTAATGATAAAAGGACATCGAGGGTTTGGCAGAAATATTTATAGATAATTTTGTTTGCGTATTTATCACGTTCTGATTGAACTTTGTACTGTTTATTTAATTAAGAATGCGAAGTTACAGTAACATTATAAATTCCAAAGTTTGTTAGGACGGATGTATAGTTGATTGTTACTCTTTCACGCAAAACTACTGAGCGGCTTTTGAGGATACTCAAACTCCTATAAACTTAAAACCCAAATATAGGATATGTTATAATACCACTTTCTATCGCGATATCCGACGTTAAGGTACCTAATTTAACATTTTAGACTTACTTTTACTTTAATGTAGCATTATTATATACTCTCTGTGAACTGAAATGAACTCACTGAATATATATATATATATATATATATACTCGATCAATAAGACACTCGATCAATAAGATTAGATCCTTAGTTCAGCGTGTCTTTCATTCTCTTATTGTGCGAGAACTGTGACGCACAATACGAGTCCCCGATCCGATTTTTATCATCAATCGTTAGTAAACCCTGCTTCGGAAGGCACCTCCCTTGGAGCTGGAAAGTAAATTGGTTTGTGTTTTTAGGAAAAAAACAACTATTTCTGTTTAATATATAAGTATACTACTGATAAAATTCTTCCACCAGTTCCAGCGGTGTTTAAGATGTAGAGTACAATCATTATATTACACAATTTATATCCCTATAGAGAATAATTCTGGTTAATTGTGATTTCATTTTTCATTTTAATTATTAGTAGCTTTTGTTTTAATTTATTAGTACTAACGTAGCTGATTCAAATATCAATTATTCTCATCACATACGAATAGCCGATGCGTCGATTGAATATTGAATCCCCGGATCCTGATGTGTGCGAAGCGATTTGGTTCGTCCCCTCGCAGGATATTGAAATAAAACATTCAGACTTCGATTTCTTGAATTGAGGTTGAATATGAGGTCTTATGAAAAAAGTTTTTACACATAAATCATTTCTTCATTCTATTATGAAATGTTATCATTAGAGACCGGATTATATGCAACATAAAAAGCTTTGTTATATGTTTGCTAATATGCATGAAACATGCTTGAGATATGAGATATATAAGTATTCATATCAGTTGTCTAGTACCCATAATACAAGCTCTGCTTAGTTTGGGACTAGATGGCGTTGTGTGTTAGATGTCCGAAATATTTATTTATTTATTTATTTATTTATATGCACGAAATATGCGAATTAAAATGATAATTTTTAGGTAATTTATACTCCCAATTATCAGCACTAGATGAAACTTAAGGAAAAACACAATTTTTCATTCTTAAATACAGTAGGTTTATTTTTTTTTCAAAATCAGTATACTTTTAGTGAATTATCCTTTGATAGACGATAATAGGTACAGTAACATTACGTGACGTTAAAATTATTTAATACTCTTGTAAATTTAAACAATCAAGTATTGGTCCACATGTTCAGTGGTAAGATTTTGGCTTCGATCATCTATACAAATAAATAAAATTGGAGTGTCTGTTTGTAATATCAAAATAACCACTTTTTATTAAATGCATATGAATGTATACATGGTACATATACCAAAAATGTAGTTAAAACATTTTTTGTCTGTCTGTCTGTCTGTTTGTTCCGGGTAATCTGTGGAACGGCTGGACGGATTTAAACGGGACTTTCACTGGCAGATGATCCAGGGAGTAACTTAGGCTACTTTTTTTAGACTAACTTTGCCCCGCGGCGTTACTCGCTGTACAACAATAACTGCGGGTAACACCGCGGGGTTCAGCTAGTTTAAAATATTTTTATTAGTGGATAAGGTTAGCTTCACATTCACTTAGGTAACTGAGATAACTGGTCAGAATTTAAACTGGGGTGCTATGTTAGCACTGATAGTTTCTAGCAGTCTAGTTCTCCCGTCCTATTGATAAAACTATTAATTTGACACAAACGTTCAATATGTTTTCAAACTTTTTTTTAAGTTTATGCGACAATGCCATTGGCAACGTGGCATTTATTGTTTGGATAGATTCAGTCAATGCTAAACCATGAGTTTCTAGCTTTTTAGTACTTTCAGATATGTAGGAAAAATGAGTGCGAACCACGGCTATGTTTTTATTTTTTTATAGAATCATTAAACGCTTCCTTAGACTGATAAACAGCTATTGACTCGGCACTGTCAAATCCATTTACTACACCTTTGATAGCCTCAAAATGTGTAAAAAAATATTGTTAATGTACCGATAATATGCAGCATATCTAGATCATAGGTAAAATATAATATTACCGCTAAGGTTGGCCTAAATATGCAAATGCATTATTTATTATGCAAATGCATACAAACCGGTCTCTACTTATCATTAAAGTAATGTATTATTTTAGCAAAAAAGTACCTCTTTCTTTTGTCTCAGTAGTAATTATAATACATGTATAATGTATTTAGTTCGAAGAGCCAATTCTTTCTTTGATAATTTTCTGTAGGTCGCGCAATTCTTTTTTTATGTATAAATATAAATTAATAAATATTTTGGACATCTATCACACAACGCCATCTAATCCCAAGCTAAGCAGAGCTTGTGTTATGGGTACTAGACAACTGATACAAATACATATATACTTTTTTTTGTAAATACATACATATTATACATAGAAAACACCCAAACTCCGAAACAAATATTTGTAGATCATACAAATATTTGGTCCGACCCGGGAATCGAACCCGAGACCTCACGATCAGCAGTCGCATACGCCAACCGCGAGACCAACGAGGCAGTCAAATGTATGAGTCTGCTGAAGTGACTCTACTCTGGCTGCTGGAAAGCATGATCAGAATTCAAAAGAGAGACATTATGGCGGCGTATTGAGTTGTTACTGCATCATTGGGCCTCCGGTCTCGCACTCACCAATAAAAAACGACTGCATGAATGCTGTGATTTTAGGTTGTTCTTCTGTGAGAGGGTAGTACCGCCTCGATCGAGTCGGCCCTCTGTAATATTTGATTGTTAACCTAGTAGAAATTTATTCACTAAAAAAATACTTAACTGTTATTTTTTACAGTTTTGTATAGACTATATTTTTTAAAAGATTTCTCTTGGCATTTGTGAGCAAACTAAGTTTCTTCAAAGTTCTATGTATTGGGAATTGGGATATAAATGTTACCTTGTAGTTTTTAAGTTTACTCGAGGGAAATCCATGTTCGGGTCATTCAAGCAGTTTCAATCCAGTTATGTTGACATTTTATGAAAGTTTGATTGCTTAAAAATGATTTTCTAGTATGATATAACTAAATTTACAAATGTAAGGCAAAGTTAAGAAAGAAAAACTCAAAAGTTCTGCGTCAACTGAGCTTAACTTTTGACAAGATATATGTAACTCGTTAAAATGGTTAGTTATTATCTATCTTACGCATCATTAAAACAAAATATCGAAAAATATTCCGCCTAAGTTAGAAAGTCTTCAGAAGTCTTAAAATTGAGTTGAAGGTATATTCTTAGAAAGGCACCATCGTGTTTCGAATAAAAATTCATAGTATTGTCAACTAAATGAAAATTGAAAAGTTGAATTTGAAAGTTTGAAATAATTTCATAAAATTTTAAAATGTTTGTAAAATTTATTTTACGACATTTCAAATTGCGGGACTTATAGCCATGTTGACATATTTGCTTGTATAAAATTCAGGGAAGGAGGCAATCAAAAGAGTAGACTTGGTTAATATTAAGAAATACAACTGTTTAATACAAAGTTGCAATGAGAAATTGAGAAGCGAAAATATATAACTAGGTTAACTATCGGTGAGAAACGAAAAATCGTTTTTTATTTTCTCAGAGGGAATTGTTCTTATTGTTCTATGGTAGTTAGGAGATGTTTTTAATGTTGATAAAAGCTAACCCTACACTTGACCTGTTTTCACGAATCACAGGCCATATAACCTTCTATAAAATTCACAGAGAAATTACCAAGCAAATGTTTTACGAAGGCAATCATCTGGGCTTGTTGCGTTTCAATTAAATTGATCATGTAATTTAAAATTTTTACAAACTAAGAGTAGGAAAGGTGGAGGAGGAGGAGAGGCGTAAGGGAACTAAGTTTAATGTAAATAAGTGTATGTAATCTTAGTGGTCTTTAACACACTCTAAGCACTGAAGAAACTGTATGTGTACATTACGTATTTCTGATTACATCATTACGTTAGTTTAGGCCAATCTTGTAAGCAAATCATTTGCTACCGTTACAGTACAGTTAATATTATGGACTAGCTGAACCCCGCGGTGTTACCCGCGGTCATTGTTGTACCGCGAGTAACGCCGCGGGACAAAGTTAGTCTAAAAAAAGTAGCCTAAGTTACTCCCCGGATCATCAGCTACCTGCCAGTGAAAGTCCCGTCAAAATCCGTCCAGCCGTTCCAGAGATTACCCGGAACAAACAGACAGACAGACGGACAGACAGACAGACAGACAGACAAAAAATTTTTGAACTACATTTTTGGTATATGTATCGTGTATATATACATATGCATTGATTAAAAAGCTGTTATTTTAATATTACAAACAGACACTCCAATTTTATTTATTTGTATAGATGTTGGTCCAAGTCCCAATGACGAAGCATTTTATGACAAGTACGATGTGATTCTGCGCAGAGGATTGAATCCAGAGAACTGAAATCCTCAACTCTATATAAATTCATGTATTTCAGTCTATTTTGAAGCTCACTACAGTCTTTGAACACTTTTTTTAAAAATGTTTTCAAAATTTAATGGTGATTGTTTTTTCATTGATTTGTTTCTTTATAAGATATTTATCTGTAAGTGTAGGTTTATGTGTAAGTCAGTTTTATGAGTATTTATTAATGAACTTGTGATTAGCTGGAGCTCGCCATAAATTATTTTTCTGTTAATCGAGAACAGTATTTCTTTTTGGTACTATAATATTAGGTTGCAAAAGGACCTATGTGAGTTTTAGATCTTCTTCTGACCCATTTAAGATTAGGACTAATACACATTTAAATTGCGAAAAGATACATAAATAATTAATATAAATGTAAATACTGCTTTTGGCAGTTTTAAACATAACAGGCCTCTTGCATTTTTCTTTCAAATAAAACGTTCTTGTCATTCTGAAACCAAAGGATAATTGTCTTATAGCGATCATAATAAGTCTCAAGGGTTTTAAGGGACGCCCGTATTATATTTTCCAGTGATCTATTATTTTCACCAGTTACTCAAAAACAAAGGTCTAATTGTAGTCCGTTAAAGTAGGAATGATTATAAAGTAGAAAGTCCTTTAATTGATTCTGTCGTCATGAATAGATACCCTTTAGAGTACAGTCATACAAATAGGGATATATTCAATCCGCGCTATGATTATGATCTCTGGTTAAGATGAAAATACATAATATCTCTGATGGATCTAATTGTAAATATAATTCCGTATGTAATAAACATCAGAAGCAAAAGATATTCAATGATATAGAGACAGTGATGATTTCGTTTCATAAGATATGTAATTTAAAAAGCAAGTGGAAACCAAATCTTTATATCCATCAATATAAAGATACCAACAGTATATTTATATTAATACATGAATTAAAAACTTTGTATCCCTTTTTAAGAAAATATTATAAAATTTGGCACAGTTAAAGTTACATGGAATAGGAAAAAAGAAAAAAATAAAGTTATGGTAAAATTTCAGCTACTGGGCGACCACTAGTATATATAAATAAATAAAATTGAACAGTCTGTTTTTAACTTTTTAAATGCATATGTATGTAGGTATACACGGTACATTTATTAATATAATATTTTTTACAATTTTTGTCAGTATGTCTGTCAAACCGTTCCAAAGTAGATCGATTTTGACGGGACTTTCACTGGCAGATAGCTGATGATGTAAGGAGTAACTTAGGCTACTTTAAAACCTAACCTATAATAACCTGTCTTTGAAACCAGTTTGATAGCATACCTTTTTTAAGTCTCAAAGAACTGCTATTATCAAAGAGTGGACAAAAATAAAACGTTAATTTCATCACGTCTCTTTGAATCGTTACATTGAATTCAAATTGTGACAATGTAACTGAACGAGATCTTAATACTGAGTGGTGCCTCAGTATTTGGCCTTTCAAAAACGTTGAGAAACTAAGTTATAAGCAGTTCTCTATTATTGGTTAATCGATTCTGCATACGCGTAATTTTCTTAGAAATAGTATCAAAAAAACTGAATCCAGAATCCTCAACTATAACGCACGGATACTCATAATAAACTTATTCCTCGCAATACTTAATTACCCTCATTATTTTCTTCAAGTACGAGTTAGGAACGATCTTCAAAACTTTATTTTCATATTTTTGAGTAAACGAAGTTATTAGAAGGGTTGAGGTACCTCGTTAAGTTCTTACATTTGGCAGGTTAAGCCCTCCACTCATACTGAATTGGATTTATTGGATTCTTTGATTATTTTCGTTGGAGTTTCGACAACATTATTGGGATAAAGTTAATATGAATTGTACCGGGGGCAACGTAAGTATTAGTAGGTAGAGAACGAAATGTTTATAAAATGTACATAATAATGTGAAGTTAGCTAAATTAAGTTACCATTTATACATCTATACTCTATAGAAATAAATAAAATTGGAGTGTCTGTTTGTAATTACTAACTTTAATAAATGCATATGTATGTATACACGGTACATATACCAAAATAGACGAGAGCGATAAGACCGCCAATCGTCACATTTCTAAATTGCAACACTTTTGTTTTTTTTTCTATATGTTATGATGTGTGTACGATATAGATAAATAAAATAAAAATAAAATAAATAAATATTATTATCAATGATATGGCAACTGGCAATTTAAAATAAAGCATAAAATAATGATTTCAAAGTATGTTCATGTAAGTTGATCAATACGTGATTCTTTTTAAATATTATTTATTTCAATTTTAACAGAGCAGTATCATCGCGAGTCCAGTATTGTGAAGATGTGTGTGGGAAGGGCAAGTGTATCAGTGCTCCTGTTGACCATTGTGTTTATAACATTTTATAATTCGTACACAAATGCTCAAATATGTACCAAGTTTAAAGAGTAAATAGTAATCTGAATTAATTTAATTCGTTTATAACTTAAGTAAAAGTAGTCAAGGATGAAATTGTCACAAGTTTTGTAATGTTTTCTAGACGATTTTTTTTAGTCGAATTGTGTGTAATATATAAAAATAGTACTAAAATCATTTAAGTAGTCGTCTAAACAAGTAGTAATAGTAGATAAAACAGCCAGGCTAGTTATTTGTAATTTTTACGCAGGACTACAGAAATTCACCTGGAAACGTATCTCGAATCGCGAAGAGAACATTATAGAAAACCTCGTTGTTGGTTCAGATGTAAACGTACTAGATGGGTCTACCGCACCATGACAAGGCCAAAACCCGTAAGTTAATTCTAGTTCTTGAAGGCGATAGTTCCGACTTTTTTTTGTTTTTTACACACAAGTAGTTTGTGTGTAAAAAACAAAAAAAATCGGAACACAATTTTTTGTTGTATTTTAGATAACGGTGAATACTCCATACAATGATTGCTGTCCAGGATACGTAAAAGATGAAAATTATAGCGCGTAAGTAAAGAAATTATTTGAAACTTTAAAATTACAAACTCCATAATATGTGTGTATTTATTTACTAGTCTCTACAGATCAAATAAATTTGTCATATTTTCGTTGAAAAAGTGAAATCTTTTTAATGAATGTGACAGCCTTGTTTACTGATTGTCAAGACGCCCGGCGTAGGTAACGCACATGCGTACGGCCAGTGAACCGCCAGATGTTTATACAATATTTTATCACCCCTTTCAACCCCGTACAACTCTTTTTTTGCATTAAAAAGTAGCCTATGTCCTTTCTCAGGATCGAGACTACCTGTGCACCAAATTTCATCAAAATCGGTGCAGCGGCTTGGCCGTGAAAGCAAGACAGACAGACAGAGTTACTTTCGCATTTATAATATAAAAGTATGGACTCGAGCGAAATCTAGCAACTATTTACTCAAAGTCATGGCATATAAAACTTCCGTTAGCATGCTATGACTATTTCGATAAGATAATTTAAAAATAAACTATTTATGTTGCTCTATTCATTTAATAAATACTTTTATTTATGCAGACTCAAATGCAAGCCCGTTTGCTCCAAAGCCTGTGAAAATGGTTTCTGCGAAAGTCCTGAAAAATGTACCTGCAATAAAAATTATGAGCCAGAATTAAACAATAAGTATAAATGTACGCCAGTTTGTTTGAAGAGTTGTGGACATGGTATTTGTATTGCACCGAATACTTGTAAATGCAATAGTGGATATAGTTTCACGAACAACACGTGTACACCTGTTTGTGCTAAACCATGTGCCAATGGCATTTGTGTAGCACCAGATACCTGCTCATGTATTCCTGGTTATAGATTATCACAAAAATATCTTTGCAAGCCTCACTGTTCCACTGGCTGTCCCCATGGGACTTGTGTGGGCCCTGAAACGTGTGTTTGTAATAAAGGATGGAAGATGTTGGATACAAAAGGCTCCACAAACAAGATCTGTCAACCAATTTGTACTAAACCTTGCATAAACGGTACTTGTGTAGCTCCTGATACTTGTGCATGTTTATCAGGATATAAAAAGTCTAGCAAAGATAAGACGACGAGTAACGTCTGCGAACCTCACTGTTCCAGTGGGTGTCCTCATGGAACTTGTGTAAGTCCAGAAATGTGTGTTTGCAATAAAGGTTGGAAGATGTTGGATACAAAAGGCTCCACAAACAAGATCTGTCAACCAATTTGTACTAAACCTTGCATAAACGGCACTTGTGTAGCTCCTGATACTTGTGAATGTTTGGCAGGATATAAAAAGTCTAGCAAAGATAAGACGACGAGTAACGTCTGTGAACCTCATTGTTCCAGTGGGTGTCCTCATGGGACTTGTGTAAGTCCAGAAATGTGTGTTTGCAATAAAGGTTGGAAGATGTTAGATACAAAAGGCTCCACAAACAAGGTCTGTCAACCAATTTGTACTAAACCTTGCATAAACGGCACTTGTGTAGCTCCTGATACTTGTGAATGTTTGTCAGGATATAAAAAGTTTAACAAAGATAAGACGACTAGTAACGTCTGTCAACCTCACTGTTCCAGTGGGTGTCCTCATGGGACTTGTGTAAGTCCAGAAATGTGTGTTTGTAATAAAGGTTGGAAGATGTTGGATACAAAAGCCTCCACAAACAAGGTCTGTCAACCAATTTGTACTAAACCTTGCATAAACGGCACTTGTGTAGCTCCTGATACTTGTGAATGTTTGTCAGGATATAAAAAGTCTGACAAGGATAAGACGACTAATAACGTCTGTGAACCTCACTGTTCCAGTGGGTGTCCTCATGGGACTTGTGTAAGTCCAGAAATGTGTGTTTGTAATAAAGGTTGGAAGATGTTGGATACAAAAGCCTCCACAAACAGAACCTGTCAACCAATTTGTACTAAACCTTGCGTAAACGGCCTTTGTGTAGCTCCTGATACTTGTGAATGTTTGTCAGGATATAAAAAGACTAACAAAGATAAGACGACTAGTAACGTCTGTGAACCCCACTGTTCCAGTGGGTGTCCTCATGGGATTTGTGTAGGTCCAGAAATGTGCATTTGCAATAACGGTTGGAAAGTATTGGATACAAATGGCTCGACAAACAAGATCTGTCAACCAATTTGTACTAAGCCTTGCATAAACGGTACTTGTATAGCTCCTGATACTTGTGCATGTTTATCAGGATATAAAAAGTCTAGCAAAGATAAGACGACGAGTAACGTCTGCGAACCTCACTGTTCCAGTGGGTGTCCTCATGGGACTTGTGTAAGTCCAGAAATGTGTGTTTGCAATAAAGGTTGGAAGATATTGGATACAAAAGGCTCCACAAACAGAACCTGTCAACCAATTTGTACTAAACCTTGCGTCAACGGCCTTTGTGTAGCTCCTGATACTTGTGAATGTTTGTCAGGATATAAAAAGTCTAACAAGGATAATACGACTAGTCACGTCTGTGAACCTTACTGTTCCAGTGGGTGTTCTCATGGGACTTGTGTGAGTCCAGAAACGTGTGTATGTAATAAAGGTTGGAAAATGTCAGAAAAAACAGGCCTAAAGAACAAGATTTGTCAACCGATTTGTACTAAGCCTTGTGTAAATGGCACTTGTGTAGCTCCAGAATACTGCATTTGTGAAAGTGGATGGAGATTAACTGTAACGATAAATAAGCAAATATGCCATCCAATTTGTAATGAACCATGTATCAATGGAACTTGTGTGGCACCAAATTTATGCAAATGTTTAGCGGGTTTTGAAAATAAGGGTACAAAGTTCATCTGTGAGCCCTACTGCCCCGGTGGTTGTTTCCATGGTACATGTGTTAGTCCAGGAATTTGCGAATGTGATTCTGGATGGAATTTAAAGCGAGAAAAAAATGGTACTGTCAGTTCTTGTCAACCCATTTGTACTCAATCCTGTATCAATGGAACCTGCATCGCCCCAGATACCTGTGAGTGTAAAAATGAATACGAAAAGATTGGAAGTCATATATGCGTTCCCCATTGCTCTGGTTCATGTCTTCACGGCTCCTGTGTTTCCCCAGAGGTTTGCATTTGTGATTTGGGATATTATAAAAATAACTTCACTTGTTTGGCTAATGACACATCTTCCCATAATATGCAAAGACTGGAAGACTGGTGAGTAATTCATCATGTACATTTGATTTAGGTTTTGTGTAATACTTTGAAAGTTTAATTTAAGCTTTGTAACTTTATTTCTACCCGGGTTGCATTCTTAGTATTGCATGTTAAGATTTGATTTGTAACTATGAGTAGAAACCTAAGATACTAAGATTTAGTCATATAATTCATAATTACGACTGTCGTCACTTGGTGCAACCTATTTTTGAAATGAAACTCACCTGTACTCGTATTTTAACATTATCATAGGTCGAAACCTATTTAATTTCCAGCATGTAATGTAGTCGTATATTACTAAATATTTCTGTTTTAAAGCTATTGGTTTCTTTTAGGGCAAGGTCTAATTGGATTAATTTGGTAATAGCGTTACTGGGAGCTGTAGTAATGATTATTTCCTTGTATCTATATATAACATGCCGGAGAAGAAAATCGACGAAAATGAATGGTATGTTTATTAAAAATTTGATTATATAAATATGTTAACTTCAAAATCAAATGTGTTATTTGAAACATATAAATCTAAATGTTCATGTTAACAAACTATGCCTTAGGCATAGAACCAGAATTATATATATATTTTTGGGAAGTCCTCTTGACACGAAAACATAAGTATATGCCTGTGTGTTAATAGTTTAATAGTCACTTCTATTGCATTCTAGTTGATGAAGCTGAACTATATATAAGACAAGGTGTTTTAATTCACTGTAATAGTGATAGAAATTTACATGAGTAAAGGTAAGTTTTACTTTATAATATAATATATATTATAAATCTTCTGCGTCACAATAAATTTGGAAACTAATACTACCTATTAGTATTTCATTCATTGGTATAACTTTTAATTTCTAGGATAGACATAAAGCAAATATCTATGTATAAAAGTTTGGGTGTTTTTTATTTACAGGAGTAAATAAAAAAAAAAGGGGTTCAGGATAATAGCACCGTCATATATTTGCAGGCTTTCAAGAAAAAATCTCAGGTCATTAAAGACTACTTCATCTAAATAACAAGAAAACGCAGCCAAGTGCGAGTCGGACTCGTCCATGAAGGATTCCGAAGCAGCAAGTAACATAATAAATATTCTTAAAATAGTTCTTGTAACTCGTTTTAACTTTGATCGATGTTTTAGTAATAGTGTATTTTTTGCTGTTTACGATTTATGGCGTATTAAAATAAAGCTACTTACTAGATCTCGTTCAAACCAATTTTCGGTCGAAGTTTGCATAGTAATGTACATCATATATTTTTTTAAGATTTATCATTCTCTTATTTTAGAAGTTAATAATAATAAATAATAATAACATAGGGGGACACACAATATATAACTTTAGAAGTGTCTCTCGCGCAAATTATTTAGTTTAGAAAAAAAAAATTAGAAGAAACCACTATATCATTTTTGATTACCAATCCACACGAATGGATTTGATGGAAAAAAAATGTTTGCCCGTCATCTTTTAATTTTTGTTGTACACAAAACTTGTCCCAACAATATCTCAAATTCTTCTACCATAAAGTCATCCTAGGTGTCATCCTAGAGTCAGCTGATATACCTGTCTGTAAAATAACTATAACTTACTGCCTCGTTGGCGCAGTAGTGGCGTACGCGACTGCAGTGTATGAGGTCTCGGGTTCAATTCTCTGGTCGGACCAAATGTTTGTATGATCTACGAATATTTGTTTCGGAGTTTGGGTGTTTTTATGTATAACATGTATGTATTTATATTAGTTGTCTAGTACCCACAATACAACCTCTGCTTGGTTTGGGACTAGATGGCGTTGTGTGTTAGAGGTCTGAAAATATTTATTTATTAAACTATAGATTTCGCTTTCACAAATCTGATGATGACGATGATTGATATATTTATAAACATTTAAAGTTTTACTAACACTAGAATAAGTATTTTTGTATCTAACAAAATAACCACAAAGTGGTCTGATTTAATGAATTATATTATAATTAATTTTTCAAAGTTTGTTTAATTACTTTATATATGTATGTTAGACTGTTAGTGAGCTGCCAAAATGACTCTGCCCTGCCTGATGGAAAGCATGGGTAGAATCCAAGAGTGGTGGTCACCATCCTCATTACGAATAAGCACAAAGCAGCATGGTGACCCGCACTATGGCGGCTTGGTGAGATGCTTTTTCAGGCCCCGCTTAAAAAAGAACCCGGGATCATAGTGGGAAGGAAACACGTACTGTACTCAAAGAGTTGTAAACACTGTACAATAAATAATAACACATAATTGTAAGCATAGATTTATCTATTGCGAATGTAATTAGATGACAAAATTATAGCCAAAATCTTTCAAATCAAGAAACTTCTGAGATGGGAGAAAGCCACTCTGCCTTTGTTATTTGTAAAAACTTTAAAGTTAAGCATTAATGAACTTGGTTTACAAATGTTGTCTGCAGGAGAATGAGATTCTATTGTATTGAAAGTGGTGAGACTGACTAATGTTATAGTGGTTAGTTTCACTATGTGTAGTGGTATACACGAGTAGTGGATAGTTTCACTGGCAGACAGAAAAGAAGATCAACAATAATGGGTAACAACGCGGGGCTCAGCAAGTGTTTTATAACGTCAGACAGTTCAAACATATTTAATAAATATATTTCATTTTGTACGTATATTATTAATGAAATACCCCCTCGGTTTAAACAATGAATGAGTGTCGAGAAGTACGATATCTATCATGAAACAGGATGTTTTTAATAGCAAATTGATAAGGATCATCATGCATATAGTATAAAAGAATTCAGATTTTCAAAAGTTTTACAAACGTGGCCACACTCGTGTAAAACTTATTACTTAAGCTATGTATGTATGTATATGTATTTATGTAGATTTTTTTGAAATATCCAAAAGTTACTTGACCCAGTAGGTACCTACTGAAACAGTGGTATATAAACATTTATTGGATTTATACCCGTCGCAATCAGCCCTGTTACATTTATTCTTATTTGTCTATCAAGCATTTATGATTATTTTTAGCCACCGATTAATTATAAATTTAATTTAAATTGTTGGACATGTATAGAATTATTTATAAAATGATGTTGACTATAACTAGTTCACCCGCGCAACTTCGTCTGTATCTCCTATTAGAAAATGTTGTTTATTTCACACTTTTGCCATAGTTTGTCACTTTTTAAACTTTCCATGTACAGCAAATTTTTGAAATTTCACCGTGAGCGAGCCACGCTTTCGCATGAATGGGCCGGTTCGATCCGATCCGCCACACAGAAAACCGGTGTGAAATAGTAATTGCGCCTTGTTTCACCGTGTAAGTGAGGATACCGGAGGTCCATACCCCAACCCCCCTCCTAATATCTCCCCCAAAGGCAGGCAACGCACTTGTGACGCCTCTGGTGTTGCAGGTGTCCATGGGCGGCGGTAATCGCTTACCATCAGGAGACACGTCTGCTCGTTTGCCCGCCTATTCCATAAGAAAACCAAACTAGCCAAATCGGTCCAGACATTTCCTAATTTTAGTAAGACTAACAAACAGCATTTTTTTAGTAATAATAAAATACAGAAAACATAATACATTTAACTCAGCTACTCAAACTGTCAACATCGGTAACTGAGGTATGACATTAAATAGAACATCCTTGGCTGATTTACTATATGCATAAGGATATAAATTCATACATGTTAATATTTAGATTTCTTATTGACAAATGAATTACAAATAATATAATAGTTATGTTAAACTAACACTGAAACAATAATATTTGCAGTAACATATAGTCTATTATTAGTAGGTAATAGCAATATAAGCGCTTTCAAACTTATTCTTCACTAATCAACATTCACAGAGATTGAAAATAAATCATACGGGTGATAAGAATCAATCGTCACTATCACCATATTTATGTGAAATTTTCCACACACTCGTCATTATTTTATTTGTTTAGTAATTATTCTTTATATAGTAAACAAATATCTATAATTCTTTTTACGTTATAAATAAATAATTCAACTGATAACAACTGCAGTAATTATATCTTGAAATAAATAGAAAACACATGTCAGTCGACTATATTGCATCAGAGGAATAAAACACAGTTACAAATAAGTTTTTAACGTATCAAGAACATCGAATATGAAAAGACAATGGTTGAAAATGAAGTGAGAAAAACAAACCATGAAGTTGTGTATGATGACCTATTATCGTCTGCTGGTGAATTGGGCCGCTATCAATGGCTATTATTTTTCTCCACATGTCCATTTTTCGCATTCGGAGTATGTGTTTATTACTCACAGATGTTTATGACAGAAGTATCTCCTAATCATTGGTGCTGGATACCAGAGCTTGCAAATATGACTGACATTCAACGCAGAGATCTCGGTATACCGAAAGTCGCAAATGCAAGGCTTGGATATTTACAATGCGAGATGTATTCAGTAAACTGGACAGATGTACTAGCAACAAAACAAAAGCCTAACCATAGTTGGACTTCAATACCATGTAAATTTGGATGGGAATTCAATAAATCTGAAATACCGTATCCAACCATAGCAAGTGATTTTGAATGGGTTTGCAAGAAAAGTAATTATCAAGCAACCGCTCAAGCGGTGTTTTTCGTTGGTTCCATTTTGGGAGGATTAATTTTTGGTTGGATTTCTGATCGTTTCGGAAGAATACCAGCAATAATGTGTAGCTGCTTTGTTGGTTTTGTGGGTGGTTTTGTAAGCACATTCGCTCGCAATTTTATTGAATTCACCGCTGCAAGGTTTGTGATGGGTATGTCTTATGACACGTGTATGATTCTAGCATATCTTCTAATTCTGGAATATATTGGCCCAAGGTATAGGACATTATTGGCGAACATGTCATTTGCTTTATTTTATTCTCTGTTTGTAACAGCATTACCGTGGATTGCTCTGCTTTGTGACCATTGGAAAATCATTTCCCTAGTTACCAGTTTACCTCTATCTTTAGGAGTGTTGACAAAATTTTTTTTACCAGAAAGTCCATTATGGTTGTTATCTAAAGGACGAGTGGATGAAGCTATTGAACAAGTTCAAGTAATTGGCCGCATAAATAAAAGAGAAGTTGATCCAGATTTAATAATAAATTTTAAGAAATCTATGAAAGATGTGCAGCGTGAGGAATATCAGAGTTTATTAGAGATTTTTAGAAGACCTATTTTGAGAAGAGTTTTTATTTTAAGTTGCTTAGAATACATGTGTTGTACTTTAGTGTTTGATGGGCTCATAAGAAGCATTGAGCAGTTAGACTTTGATTTTTTTGTATCGTTTTCTGTAATATCATTTACGGAGTTCCCTTCGGTACTCATAGTAGGATTCATTATGGACTACATTGGAAGAAGATGGCTGTGTACTGTGTTTAATGCTATAAGTTGTTTGTTTTGCATTCTAATTATATTCGTGAACGGAGGACTAACTGTTATATTCGCTATCATAGCACGGTTTGCTGTAAATATGAGTTATAGTGCTACCATACAGTGGGGTCCGGAGCTTTTGCCAACTTCAGTGAGAGGGTCCGGTGTAGCTACGATACATATTTGTGGATTTATTGTTTCTTTTCTATCACCTTACATTGTGTATCTAAAAGTGTATTACTACTGGTTGCCTCTTACAGTAATAGGTGCCATTGCTGGAATTGGAATGGCGATAGCTTTAGTGTTGCCAGAAACGGCTATGTCAGTCCTGCCAGAAACATTTGAAGATGTAGAAGAGTTGATAAAAAAGCAAAATCTTTGGACGTTGCCTTTCATAGAATCAAGAAAAGCAAAAAAATGAACGTAGGCTAAACTTATGGTGGCTTTTATTGTCAATCATGATTCTTTAATAAGTACAGTGAAATTTTACGCATAATATAATTAGTTATTATATTGATATTACTTTGATAAGTATATCATTTTATATACTTTTAGCATGTATATCATGAATGATTCAAGAAAATGGACCCCTTTTTCCTTAAGACCTTAAGTTACTGATATTCATAGTGTATAAATATAATTTTTATGTATGTGTCAATCTGTATATACAGTTACTTATGTATGTATGTTTATGTATTTGTAAGTATATGTTTAAATATTTAGTGAACTATTAACATTTTAACGGACTACTTAATATTTAACCTCTGTGCACCTACTTTTAAAGATTTCTACACCACCCAAAGATTGACTGGAAGAGAATGCCCTGGGCATTAAGTCCGCCGATGTACAAACTTAGTGCATAAAGTTTTTAAATAAATAAATATAAAATGTTAATCTGTTAGTATCAACATAAAATAGGACCAAAGTGTCGATATATAAAGGAGTTGTGGACTTTTTTAGGGAAGTGTACTACATAAAACAGAAAATTACCTTGTTTGCGTTAACTGGGGCGTTTCTTTAAATATAATTGATACAGTTTACAGTTGAGCTATTTTTTATGTGAATACTAGTTGTGCCAGCTACTACGTACACGTGACATTGGGATTTTCAAGTTATTTTTAATTTTCATTGGTTAAATCTGCCCTGGACTACTATAAACATTTAAAAACCAAAATCAGCTGAATCGGCCCAGTCGTTCATTTTTTTTATAAGAATTGTATATAGTACCTGTTGTATTTTTAACAAATCAATAATTTATAGCTCAAATTGCTAGACTTTGTTCCTATATTACATAAACACGTACAGAGAAAAATATTTACGTACTAGCTGTGCCCGCTACTTCGTACGCGTGACATTTTAATTTTTTAGTTATTTTTAATTCTTCACCGTTTAAACCTTCCCTGGACTACAACAACCATTCCATACAAACTAAAATCAGCTAAATAGGCCCAACCGTTCTCGAGTTTTAGCGGGACAAACGAACCGTAATTGATTTTTATATATAACTAGCTGAACCCCGCGGTGTTACCCGCGGTTATTGTTGTACCGCGAGTAACGCCGAGGACAAAGTTAGTCTAAAAAAAATTAGCCTAAGTTACTCCCCGGATGATCAGCTACCTGCCAGTGAAAGTCCCGTCAAAATCCGTCCAGCCGTTCCAGAGATTACCCGGAACAAACAGACAGACAGACAGACAGACAAAACATTTTTTAACAACATTTTTGGCATATGTATCACGTATACATACATATGCACTGATTAAAAAGCTGTTATTTTAATATTACAAACAGACACTCCAATTTTATTTATTTGTATAGAAGAGAAGATGTAGTCATGGGAACCAACATTTGCTTTGAGAAAACTGAGGCAAAGAATCTCTTAATTTCATAAACCTAGGGACGTCTGGCGCTTAAATATTAAAGTCTGCTTCCAAAATCTTCGATTCAGATGGAGTGTTGGACTAGTGAATGGTGAAGATGTTATCATTAAAAGTTGGTTACATAATGAAACAAAACTCTATTTGATATACAGTTAGACTCACCACACCGCTAATGCATGCACGCTACTGTGTGTAATTTTTGGCATAAGTAAAACTAGAGTATTTATTTAAAACTAGCTGAACCCCGCGGTGTTACCCGCGGTTATTGTTGTACCGCGAGTAACGCCACGTGACAAAGTTAGTCTAAAAAAAGTAGCCTAAGTTACTCCCTGGATCATCAGCTACCTGCCAGTGAAAGTTCCGTCAAAATCCGTCCAGCCGTTCCAGAGATTACCCGAAACAAACAGACAGACAGACAGACAGACCGACAGACAGACAGACAAAAATTTTTTTAACTACATTTTTGGTATATGTACCGTCTATATATGCATTTAGTAAAAAGCGGTTATTTTAATATTACAAACAGACACTCCAATTTTATTTATTTGTATGTATAGATAGTTCTGATGACCATGGTGAGCGAGTCTTTTAGAATTCTTGAACTGAGGAGAAAAGTGAATAAGGAAATACAGTTGTCAAAGTGCATAATCTATAAATAGGATCCGATAGAGTATTTATTGTTCTTATTGAAAGTTTGCAAAAGCAAATAAGCAAAAGTACATACAGGAAAAAGAACATATAGTATCCCTATACAAATTATATAATTAATGACTTAAACGTCACTACAGCAGTTTATGAATGAAATGAGTAGTTGCCTGGAAGATAGATATGGTCTTCTCTAAGATGCGCTTAACTCAGCTTAAATAGATTACTATGTTTATAATACAAGAGCTAGCGGAATAAGAGAATCACATAAAATATTTTGCTTAATTAGTTTTGGAATTCTATTCTAAATTGATAAAACTGTGTGAAGACACAAGGATTAGCAAACGAGTCGTTTTATTACATGAATTCCATTTTGAATTGGGTCCTATCTGTACTCCATACAAATAAATAAAATTGGACTGTCTGTTCGTAATATTAAAATAACTACTTTTTACTAAATGCATATGTATACACGGTATATATACCAAAATAATATTTTTTTCAATTTTTGTTTGTCTGTCGGTCTGTATGTATGTCTGTTTGTTCCGGCTAATCTCTGGAACGGCTAGACCGATTTTGACGATACTTTCACTGATAGGTGGCTGATGATATAAGAAGTAACTTAGGCTACGGTTTTTAGACTAGTTTCGCTCCGCGGCGTTACCCGCGGAACGTCAATAACCGCGAGTAACACCGCGGGGTTCAGCTAGTGCTATATATAAATGAAAACAATACTCTGGAACTGATGGACCCAACCCAAGATAAAACATATGAAACCTCAGATCCTAAGATATTAAAGTAATTATTAAAATCTAGGTCGTTTTTAAAATAAGGTATTTGTCAATAGTCAAAAATCAGGAGATTGTGATTAACCAAGTTTAACGAGAAAAGTTAAAAAAAACTGTAACCCAACTACGTAAATATTTTAGATGAAATTTGTATAGCCAATGTCACCTGGCCCATTATAACGAATCTGTTGATACCTTACTCATTAAAATTGGTTTAGTAGTTTAGGCTATACGGTGCAACATACAAACATACATAGAATAGACTGCTAAAACTATTACCAACCCTACTTTTTGGCTTCACCATACTCGCGTATAAATACGCTGACACTGATGGACCCAACCCAAGATTAAAACTAAGAAAGTTATTAGACATTAAAGTGGAAAAAACTATTGCCTACTCGCTTTCACCTTTATCCTAAGCACTTCAATATCCGTCATCTCAGGCGTACGAAGCTGTTTCCCTTTTATATTATCTCTTAATTGGAGTCTTGCGGCATTCAGGGTGGTAATGTAGGTAGGGTTGAGCAATAAAATGTCATTAGTATTATACTCACGTTCTGTTTTAATGTTTTATTCTGAAGCATTCAAATTGAGATATGCCTACCATTTACAGTAATTCAAGCAATATAGGAATGAATTTTGTAAAAATATAACAAGTTTGATCCATATGTAAAAACACGTTAACAAAAATTATGTTTTGACAAACGAGTGTTTCAACTTTGCCTAGCTAATTATGCACTCAACGTAGGCCGTTTATAACATTCCGGTTTAAAATATACTGATTGATAGTATTATTTAGATGATGTACGTATCATACAGCAAACCAAATATTACATGGAATGAGAACTCATTACAATACTACAGATTACCTTAATTTAATTAATCTAAGGAGTTACTTAGACTACTTTTCTTAGACTGACTTTGTCCCGCAGCGTTTCCCGCGGTACGGCAATAACCGCGGGTAGCACCGCGGGTTTCAGCTATTTAAAAATAAAACCCAATGAATCATTATCAACAATGTAAACAAATCTTAGAGATATTTTTAAACAACGAGTAAATATTATGTGTCAGAATTATATACCTTAATAACAACATGGTAACCCATGATGTACGTGAAATTGGGAATTGCAGTTCATTGCTGAACAAAGGCCGTGAAGGGATCTTGAGGAGGCTTATATCGCAAGACAGCCTGACCTGGTAACTGACATTGAATTTTAAGTTATATACATACAGAAAATAGATAGAAGTATAGTTAATATGGTATAGTTAAGTATAGTAGCAAAATTTCATGTTTTTTATTTTTATATTGTGCAAAGGTCAGAGTAAATAAAGGCTATTTTTATTTTATTTTACATATTTATTTTATTATTTAAAAATAGAATAACGATATCTCTTGATTACAAATTTAAATAATGTTTTAAAAGTGAACTCTAACTAAACTAAACAAGCCTTGGTTTAAATATGTTAAGTTTCTTATAAATTGTAAATAGCTTACAATGAATTACTTAGATGTCTATTATTTGTGCAAATTTTTTTAGAAAAATAATATACAAATAATTTACATAAGCAATTTGTATGATTTTTTTTAATCATACGATATCCACGAACTATCTTTATGCATTCTAGAAATAATTTAGGCTAATTGAGATCCTTTATAGAATTAACAAAAATATATTAATCTTATGAATTTAAAATGCTACTATAGTTTTATTGAAGGTGAGTAATATAAAAATAATAATAATATTACATTTTTTGATAGAATTCAGTTCGGAAAAGACTGCAGACGTTAATGTTGCTGCAAAGTTTTCGGATTTCGAAGAACCATCATTTTAATTTCTTGTCCCCCAACAACCATAGCGTTGTTCACTGAAACAAATGTAATAAAATTCAAATATATAGCAAAGTAGCTTCAATTAAGAAAAGTGTTCTTGTTACACTTTAGAGACAAAAAAATTAACTGTATTTGAATTTTAACTTGTAAAATCTTTTAAACATCTAAACAAATAAATAAAATTAAAGTTTCCGTTTGTAATTATTTAAAATCAACAGTTTTTCACAAAATACATATGAAAGTAAATACGGTAAGTATATACATCAAAAATTTTATAATTTTTTGAATTTTTCGTCTGTCTGTCTGTTTGTTTGTTCCGACTAATCTCTTAAACGACTGGGTCGATTTTGACGATTGCTGATGATATAAGGAGTAACTTAGACTAATTTTTGTAGACTAGCTTTGTCTCGCAGTGTTGCCCGTGATAGTTGTACCGTGGGTAACACCGCAGGACTCAGCTATTATTTTAATAAAAATATTTATAATGACTAGTGGAGAACAGAACAGTGGTAGAAATTCGACCATAATTCATTTATTTATTTTAGCTTTCTGTATTCTGAAACGTAAACTTTAACTACTTCAAATTTTATCCTTTTCTGTTTGCACAATTTCGTGAACAGGGGTATAAAGATTTTAGGTTACGTATTAATATATAGATATGAAAATTATAAGTTTCTACAGTGTGCAGATGATCATTACAAATTATAATTCTTTAAGATCTCAGTAGGTCTTAGAAAAATGTCGAGTTCAAAACAATTTAGGTCGAAAAGATACGACCTTAAAACCGTATAGATATGAATACTACCAATATGATGTTTTTATGATAAAGTCCTCATTTACTCCAAAGAACATAGGGATGGCATAATAATTGGAAGGAGCATAACATATTTCTATCTTTTATGTGTAAAATTTTATTTTATTTTTAATTTAGTTTTCATGACCAATTCGTCAATTTTGTGATTTATCGGGAATCAGTTAAGGCGTCTTACATAAATTAAAAAAGAAACATATGTTGTAATAAATATTGAAAATACTTACCGTTGTGTGTTTTCCAAAATTTGCGGTATATAATATATACACACAAGGAGATAGCCATAGCTGTTATTATGAGCATTACTGTTACTAATATCCAGTTTGAGGTTATCCTGAAGCAGAATTCAATTGTTATTACAGATTCATTAAAATGTAAGTTATTGTCAAATCCACTGCTGAACTAACTTTCTTCGTTGGAACTACTCTCAGTAATAGACGATAACAAGTTAATTTGAATTGTTATATGTTGACTATGGTTAGATGCTGAACTTACTTAAATACTGTTAATATTTTAAGTTTATTAAATACTACTATAAACACAAGATAAAAGTGGACTAAGCAAAATTCCTACCAAATCGTGTTAGATAGTATTTTTAGTCTAAACTACACTTTATTCATCACATAGTCTTATTTCATAAATGTTAATGCAAGGGAATAGTCTTAGTTGATGGCTTAGTTGACGATTAATGAAAAAATATTGATTTAACTTACCAATATACCACATTACTCGTAGTACCAGAATTGGCCACACACGTGAAATTATTTTTATAGTATCCCAAATCACAGTTACATATTTCTGGTCCAACACATTTGCCATGCGGGCATCCATCAGAGCAAAATGGCACACAAACATGTTCCTCGATCTTTTTGTAACCAGGGAGACAGTTACATACATTTGGATACACACAAGTCCCATTTATACAAGGTTTTGAACAAATTGGTATGCAAGTCTCATTTTTTCCAGTTACATTCATCCTCCAACCTTCATCACAAATGCAAATTTCTGGACTCACGCATGTACCATGGAAACAACCACTAGAACAAGATGGTTTGCATATGTTATTGAGTAGTTTACTTTGATTAAGTTTTTCAAATCCTCTTAAACAGTCACACGTATCGGGTGCGACGCAGATACCATTAATGCATTGCTTAGTACAAATCGGTAGACAGGTTTTGCCGAGTTTTGATTCTGTCAATTTCCATCCTTGATCACAGATACAAGTTTCTGGAGTAACACAACTTCCATGAGAACAGCCTCCCGAACAATGAGGCTCACATGTATTACTAATGGGGCTCTTTGCTATTAACTTCTTATATCCTAATAAACATTTGCAAGTATCTGGCGCCACACATGTACTATTCACACATCTGTAGTTACAAATAGGTACACAGGTACCATTTTTAGAATCATTTCCTGGAGTCCACTGCCATCCTTTATCGCAAATGCATTTGTCAGGTTTAATACAGATTCCATTGTTGCATCCTTTAGCGCAATATGCGTTGCAGACGTTATGTTTTGACTTAATATAACCTTGTGAACATGCACAGATGCCTGGAGCTATACATTTACCATTTTGACAAGACTCGGTACATACAGGTTCACATACGTCACCAGTGGAATTGATCACATTAGAATTTTTATAGCCAGGTAAACACGTACAAGTGTTTGGTGCTGTGCAAGTAGCATTCACGCACTTTTTGCTACAAACTGGTTTACAGGTTTTAATTTTCGATCCATTCACTATACCCAGTTCATACCCTTTATCACAAGTGCATACTTCTGGGTAAGTACAAGTTCCATGACTGCACCCTTTTGAGCACTGTGGAGTACAAACGTTATTCTTAGATTTTATATAACCTGGTGAACATTGACAGGTTTCTGGAGCTATACATTTACCGTTTGTGCAAGGTTTTGTACAGATCGGTTCACAGGTTTTGTTGGTTTTTGAAACTATTAATTTCCAGCCTTTATCGCAGACACAAGTCTCTGGGGCAACACAAGTACCATGAGGACACCCACTAGCACAATAAGGTTTACAAGTGTCACTGGTAGACTTTTTGAATCCCGACAAACATGTACAAATATTAGGTGCTGTGCAAGTAGCATTAACGCATTTTTTGCTACAAACTGGTAGACAGGTCTTAATTTTTGATGCACTCGCTACACCTAGCTCATAGCCTTTATCACAAGTGCAAACTTCTGGTTTAGTACAAGTTCCATGACTGCACCCTATTGAGCATTGTGGAGTACAAACGTTATTCTTAGATTTTATATAACCTGGTGAACATTGCCAGGTTTCTGGAGCTATACATTTACCGTTTGTGCAAGGTTTTGTACAGATTGGTTCACAGGTTTTGTTGGTTTTTGAAACTATCAATTTCCAGCCTTTATCGCAGACACAACTTTCTGGGGCAACACAAGTACCATGAGGACACCCACTAGTACAATAGGGTTTACAAATATCGCCGGTAGACTTTTTAAAACCAGTCAAACACGTACAAGTATTTGGTGCTGTGCAAGTAGCATTAACGCATTTTTTGCTACAAACTGGTAGACAGGTCTTAATTTTTGATCCACTAGCTACACCTAGTTGATAGCCTTTATCACAAGTGCAAACTTCTGGCTTAGTACAAGTTCCATGACTGCACCCTTTTGCGCATTGTGGAGTACAAACGTTATTCTTAGATTTTATATAACCTGGTGAACATTGACAAGTTTCTGGAGCTATGCATTTACCGTTTGTGCAAGGTTTTGTACAGATTGGTTCACAGGTTTTGTTGGTTTTTGAAACTATCAATTTCCAGCCTTTATCGCAGACACAAGTTTCTGGGGCAACACAAGTACCATGAGGACACCCACTAGTACAATAGGGTTTACAAATATCGCCGGTAGACTTTTTAAAACCAGTCAAACACGTACAAGTATTTGGTGCTGTGCAAGTAGCATTAACGCATTTTTTGCTACAAACTGGTAGACAGGTCTTAATTTTTGATCCACTAGCTATACCTAATTGATAGCCTTTATCACAAGTGCAAACTTCTGGCTTAGTACAAGTTCCATGACTGCACCCTTTTGAGCAATGTGGAGTACAAACGTTATTCTTAGATTTTATATAACCTGGTGAACATTGACAAGTTTCTGGAGCTATGCATTTACCGTTTGTGCAAGGTTTTGTACAGATTGGTTCACAGGTTTTGTTGGTTTTTGAAACTATCAATTTCCAGCCTTTATCGCAGACACAAGTTTCTGGGGCAACACAAGTACCATGAGTACACCCACTAGTACAATAGGGTTTACAAATATCGCCGGTAGACTTTTTAAAACCAGTCAAACACGTACAAGTATTTGGTGCTGTGCAAGTAGCATTAACGCATTTTTTGCTACAAACTGGTAGACAGGTCTTAATTTTTGATCCACTAGCTATACCTAGTTGATAGCCTTTATCACAAGTGCAAACTTCTGGCTTAGTACAAGTTCCATGACTGCACCCTTTTGCGCATTGTGGAGTACAAACGTTATTCTTAGATTTTATATAACCTGGTGAACATTGACAGGTTTCTGGAGCTATACATTTGCCGTTTGTGCAAGGTTTTGTACAGATCGGTTCGCAGGTTTTGTTGGTTTTAGAAACTATCGATTTCCAGCCTTTATCGCAAACACAAGTTTCTGGGGCAACACAAGTACCATGAGGACACCCACTAGTACAGTAAGGTTTACAAATATCGCCGGTAGACTTTTTAAAACCAGTCAAACACGTACAAGTATTTGGTGCTGTGCAAGTAGCATTAACGCATTTTTTGCTACAAACTGGTAGACAGGTCTTAATTTTTGATCCACTTGCTACACCTAGTTGATAGCCTTTATCACAAGTGCATACTTCTGGCTTGGTACAAGTTCCATGGCTGCACCCTTTTGAGCATTGTGGAGTGCAAACGTTATTCTTAGATTTTATATAACCTGGTGAACATTGACAGGTTTCTGGGGCTATACATTTACCGTTTGTGCAAGGTTTTGTACAGATCGGTTCACAGGTTTTGTTGGTTTTGGAAATTATCAATTTCCAACCTTTATTGCAGATACAAGTTTCTGGTTTTACACAGCTACCGTGAAGGCATCCACTAGAACAATGAGGCTTGCAATTATATTTGTCTGACGCTTTAAATCCTGGTAAGCACTTGCAAGTGTCAGGCGCGATACAAGTACCGTTTAAACAAGGCTTACTACACACTGGCTGACAGTTACTTATTTTAGTTCCTTTAATTAATGTTAATTTGTATCCCTTGTCACATTTGCAGGTATTCGGATTGATGCAGATTCCATGAGCACATCCTTGTGAGCAAACAGGTTCACAGATATTATCTACTTTTGACTTTTTAAACCCTGGCAAGCATGTACAAGTGTTTGGAGCTACGCAAGTACTTTTTACACATTTCTTTGTGCAAATTGGTTCACACGTTTTATTCTTGAAGGTATAACCACTATTACATTTACAGGTATCTGGTGCGATACAACTGCCTTTCCCGCAACTTTTGAGACAGATTGGCAAGCAAATGTGTTTGTTTTTTAAATCTTGTCGATAGCCTTTGTTGCAGACACATTCATTTGGCTTCCGGCAGTAACCATTTTGACAGCCTTTAGGACACACCGGCTTGCAGACGAGTCTGGATTAAAAACCAATAGAAAATATCAATGATTACCAAAAATAAATCTCTTATGTATTAAGTGTATCTTATTAACTGTATAGTGACGTAGTTATATTGTACTAGCTTATACTTGCGGCTTCGATCGAATTTAATAAAAAGTATCCTATGTTACTTCTAATACCTTCAAGAATATGTGTCTTAATTTTTATGATTGCGGTTAAGTAGTTTTCTGCGTGAAAGGGTAATAAACAAACTTTCATTCACATTGATAATAAGGAGCCGTAAATAATTGAAATTTACGGCTCCCTGTCGATTGTTAATTTCGTTAGAAATTAAGTTTCATTTATTTTGTACTAAAGTTAACCAAAACACCTACATGTGCAGTTTATTATATAGGTAGTTATTATACACATGATTATAAAATCGTAGAAACTCGATTATCCGGCCATCCGTTATATGGATTCGCGTTAACTGGACTGCCGACCGCGGCCAATGAAATCATTAAGTGCCGTTACAAAATGTTTAACATACCTACCACAAGTCGAATTTTTGCAAGCATGAACGTGTCGGGACTAGAGAGGACTAGCATTACCCTGCCCCACTATATTTTCGATAATTTCTTAATAAACATTGATTTCCGTTGATATGTATTTGTTGTTTTACATTATGTGCATAAAACTCAATTTTCTTCATACATTCGATTACAATTGACAATTAGTCCGGTTAATAGAATTTCTACATAATAAATCAGATGAGTAATAAAATATACTTACGTTTTCACATTAGTTTTATCTTGAATATAGCCTGTACAGCAGTCTTTAAATGTGGTTTTCACAGGTTTCTGAAAGGATAAATTGCATTTCTTTACTATTATTAGCACATTACTGGTTATTTTGGAGGGCTTTGGGGGACGTCTACGACCAGCAGTAGACGTCTTAATGTTTAAATGATGAAGATTATGCTTGTCTCTGATTACTATTTGCTTCGCCATAATTTAAGTTTAAATGCTTATTTTTAACACGTAATGAAAACTATTACGATATAGTTTCAGATAAAAGTATTTTTAAGTAAGTAGCCATAATATGAATTTATTCAGTTGATAAGTTACATTCCAATGCCTTTGTTCTTAAATTTTTCGCGTGAAAATGGTCTAAAACTTTTGGCTACCAGTGACCGCTGTGTGCGTGCGTGCGCGCGCGTATGTGTTATGTGGGTGTGTATATGAGTGGCTATGTATAGACTATAAAGTATATATGTATTTATATCAGTTGTCTAGTACCCATAACACAAGCTCTGCTTAGCTTGGGACTAGATGGCGTTGTGTGTTAGATGTCCGAAATATTTATTATTTATTACTATTCTCTTTAACAATTTTTTATTTAACTCGAATATCGAAATGTAGAATTTAATTTTGTTTTACAAACAAGGGCCTAAAAACAATAGAATATGTGAGAGAACATTGTCCTGTATAATGAACTACTTTGATGGATTTCATATTTGCGACGCTTTGTTGCGTTCATTATAGGGCCATAGTTAGAGTATAGTATTGTTAGTTGAGGGTAATGCGTGGCGATTATCATGGTAATTTAATTAGTAGTGATTTTTATCAGTATCTCGACTATGGTCTGTCATGCTCACTAAAATATCATTGCTTGCGGTGTCGTCGTGGGGCGGGTCGTTTCTTTACCTCTGATATGGCGAAGGAGATGATGGCTGGTCCATGCGTCATACTCGTGAACGGGTGCTGCTTGGGGTGATTGGTCGGCCTAGTCAGCGATGCCTTAGACATACTATTATTTTGGTTCGTTCAACTGCAACTGTAGCCTTTTAATCTAGTCACGAATTATTTTCAACAGCAGATTTTGCAACTGATTGTAAGTAGATGTGCACCTTGAATGATTTCTATGTTTAATAGACTAAAACCTTTAACGTTATCAATGAGTGATTTTTCTTTTCTTTTTTTTTGTTTGAGCGTTTTAATAAAAGGAAATTCAGGTGGCAACAGCTTGCATACTGTTTACCTTACATGTAATACTAACACTATTGTACCTGAAAATCTGACTTTGAAAAGAGTGGCCATGAGTTTCTTTGCCAGTATTCTTCTCATGAGGCTCTACGCATTTTGGAAACTGGAAGTTATGGATCGACACAGGCAGGCAGTAGATTTTGGTGTTTTCACCTAATTTAACTCGACAATACAGCACATGCTGTGGCGTCTGTTTGTGTCGATCTATGATTCTTAACTACAGCTTCAATTTAACGTTCATAAATGTCACTTAGTGTCTTAATTGAATAAATGATTTTGAATTTGAATTTGAATTATACGTGTAATTTAGTGACAATATGAAGAATAAAAGTTGAGGAACTGTAAGGACATTGAATCTCTGATAAAAGTCAGTCGAAGGATGAATAAAAGGTAAGAAAAGTGCGATTTTAATGACTGTTTTTTGGACTCGCTCTAGTTTCATCAAGCTTGTCTCTGCAGCATCTCCCCAAGATGTGATGCAATACGACAATATGGATTGGCATACGCGAGGTAAGTCATTCGTAGGACTTTTTGATCAAAGACTTTACGCAGATTTATAAAAATGTAGATTAGCTTTCCAGTCCTGGTACTTTTTACTAATCCCGCCCACACGCCCACCACTGTAACTCCTGTACACCAGGATCAACAGCAGTGACCCACGAACACACCGAGAAATGACACTACGTCGAAATTTACTGTCTTGGAACCCGCAACGAAATTAACCAGAAGAAAAAACAGGAGGAGTTGGAAATATGATAAGTCCACTTCCCTCCTTAGCAAAGCGGGAGACAAAGTGAAGTCAAACTAGGCAGACACCTTTTTTAAACCGGGAAGCACCACGGATAAAATTTTATGGGTCCTAAGTAAGCTATATTTGATTACTATAGTATGTATGGCAGAATTGCCTAAACGCACGGAAATTCGCCGCAGTTGACACAAGATCCCCATAGTATACCACCCCAGATGTAATTAGTAAGCTATTTAGCATTGTGTTACGTTCATTGTACCAAAGACTATATTCCCAGAGAACATGATAAGCCAACTGTTCAGAGCTAGTATCAGGTGTTGAGCATTGACTCAATGGTGAATCGACTAATTTAAATGAGTGTAGTTTGCTCTTAAAGTAACCGTGGCCTGTAAGAAGTCGCTCTATTGGCCCATACGGGAGCACCATAGCAAATAGAACCCAAATAAATAGCTCCATATATGATCTTTAATGTATTAAATGAAAGACCCCATGTGGCAGTTGATATCCTCGTCAGAGCAAAGAAACTTTTTTTAGACTTTTTGTTAACTGTTCTAATATGTTCGATAAATTAAAAATTTCATTCTACTAATCCCAAATAACAAACCGAGGTTTTATTTTTTATACTAACATTTTGAAATTTAATACACGGCGGTGATTTGAGGTTACCTTTCAGAAGTAGCTGGAAGGTTTTGTTTGGTGCAAAAGTCAAGCGATTACGGACGCCCTAAAGAGATACTAAGTTCAAACATCTGTTAGCCAGACTCTCAAGCCCCGCTCTAGTATCAGATTCCACCAGTAATAAACCGTCGTCCGCATATGCGTTTAGGGTACATCCGGGTGGTATAGGTATTGAGAGAAAATCGACGAAGCCTATATTCCACAAGTATGGACCTAGCACCGAGCCCTGAGGACACCCCATCGTAAGCGCCTTCGACACAGAAAGATGCCCAAGTCTCAATTTAGTTGTGACGTGACGTGAAGTACGATGATACTACGGCCTCACAGAACGCCGGTGTGAAATAGCGTTTGCGCTGTGTTTCACCGAGTGAGTGAGGATACCGGAGGCCCATACCCCAAACTCTACCCCCATTCCTACCATTAACGTTACATTACCATCAAGCGATATGTCTGCTTGTTTGTCGGGCCCAATTCACAAAAAAAGAAAAAGTCTCTGTCACCACTTTATGTTTGGGATGGATAAGTGTCTTTGAAAAGATACCTGTTGTTGTACAAATGAATGCGAGAGGTACAGCTAGAATAGTTTGATATCGTGTCACTTTTAAGTTTATTAATGGTTTAAACATTTTCGTCAGGATCAGTAGATGCAAGAGTTTTTGATTATAGAATTGCAGAAACCACTATTTCGGGTATATTTTAGTTTATAGTTTTTCATTGTTAGGATATTTTCTGTATTCCCTATTTCCCTATCCCTATTTTGCATGCATCTCAACATGCCCCTCTTAATCCAAGGTTTAATGATATGGTAACGCCTAGTAGATCGCGTAATAGTAGTACAAGTGTTTAACCTATTTTTTTATGACAGTTACAAGAAAATTTACGGCCTCGTCAATATTCGTCATCGCTAGTATTTGAAGGTTATAATAGTCTATTTTCTTTAATTAACGCCATGTTTTGCATTACTGGGATGGATATTCAGACTAAATATGACATTATAGAGATCAGTTATTGAAGTATGAGCAACGAAACACTTTGCAAGAGAATGCCCGTTTTCACCATCTATACTTTAACAATTTCTTAACTAGGACACCTTAACGTAGATAGCTCCTAAATGTATATCATACCTAACTTCGTTTTCACCAGGCTAAGTGACACCTAAATAAAGGCCTCCCATTTTGTAGGGATTTCGAAAACCGTAAACGTGCGCAAGTAAATGCCAATTGTCTTTTTCTTCAATATTAAATTAATTATTATTACTAAGTAATAAGCATACAATATGAAATAGAAAATGTTTTTGTTTAATTTGAAGATTTAATCACCAATTTTTATAATTTTGTCTCATATTCTAATATCTCGAAATTTCAAAAACAAAACTTATAACTGCCAAAAATATATACCATGTGTCACATCGACGGCGAGTCGTTGAAGTTATAAAGTAAATAATATTTAATTACCATGTCTTCTATGAAATGTTCCATGTTACTTTTTGTAATTTCTCCACTACTTTGTTAATATTCGAGTAGAAGTAATCACTTTTATTTGCAGTAAAGTGTAAAAGTAAAAATATTTGGTGGTTGTAAAACTTGGTTAGCATGGTTACACATAACTACTTAATAAAACATATAAAAAATTTATAAATACAAAATTTTGCAAAAAAGCAAAAATATTACCTTTTTTTATACACTGACGGACTCATAAACTGCATCAAAGTAAAAATTGACTTTGAAATAAATATTTTAACCAAGTATGCAAACTTTCTACACAGATTTAAATTGAAACGTCTAGATTGGTTCGTTAACTTTAAAACAGCGCAGCGTATCCTTAAGTTTAAGTTTGTGTACTGGAAAGGACCTTAAAACTTTTTTGAAGAAAATTGGTTTAGTAAAAAAAATGATTTTAACAATAGACACAAGCTTTATGCAAGGGTTTTTTTATGTTTTAAAAAGGTATATTACCTCCACGTGCCCTTATTATGGATTCTAATCGGTTCCGCAGAGATTTGATTAGGGTTATTAAAACATCTTGCGGAATATTATCCCATTCTTCTGAAAGTACTGTTCTTAGTTGTGCCACTGTCGTAGGCACAGGATTTCTCGCATATACAGCTCTTTTTAAATTGTCCCAAAGATGCTCAATGGGATTAAGATCCGGGCTGCGTGCTGGCCAATTCATTGTACGTATCCAACCTCTTCGCAATATTGTTGAACTTGTGCAGCAGCGTGCGGCCGGGCATTATCCTGCATTAAAGTAAAATTTTCGCCTATAAATCCCATGTAAGGCACTACGTGATCTTCTAAGATCTCTGTTATGTAGCGATGTGCAGTCAAACCCCCTCTACTACCGTTTTGATGGATCATGTCTATGAACACAAGTTCTGTTCGCCCGTTCATTGATATGCCACCCCAGACCATGCACGAACCGCCTCCAAAAGGAACACGCTCCTCAAGGCAACTTTGAGCATATCACTCCCCACGTCGACGATAGACTCTTCTGCGACCATCTGCACCATAGAAACATGTCCTACATACGTCTGTGAACAATACGGAGGCCCATTGCTACTCTGTCCAATTTAGGTGAACACGCGCAAAATCTTAAGCGAGCTTAAGTGAGCTACAGACAACTTTGGACCATTTGCTGGTCTAAAAGGGGTGATATCCGCTTCCTTTAACCTTCTTCTTATTGTTCGTGCACTAACGTTTACTCCACGCACTTCATTATTCTCTGTTTTGATGTTAACTGACTTGAGGAAACGATTTCACAGGGAAGTTGTAACAATAAATCAGACATCACGACCGGTGGTTGCTCGAGTTCTGCCTGTACGACGTCTTCTTTTGTAAGAACCTGTCTCCACAAACCTTCTGTATATTCCAGAAACTGTAGACTGGTTTAAATTTAAATTTCTACCAATCGTTCGTTCTTCCAAGCCCTCCCGCACCAATGCTACAATTTGAGCAGCTTGTTCGGACGAAGTATCCATATCATGGTTTAGAAACTCTCGATGAGTTGAGAAGCTATCCCAACAATTCTGCTAGTAACAATAATTCAATTGGCAAAACAATAAAAAATCAATAAGAATCAATTTAATAAATTTGCTATAAATAACACGCAAATCTGATACTATGAGTAAATTTTCTTTTCCCGGCTATATTCATTTGTTTTTATTGCAGTTCTATTTTTAAATATTGCTTTTTTCTTTAATTAAGGGCTAATATCTCCATATTTATATAATTTAATCTAAAAAGTTTGCATACTTCTTAAAAAAAAATCATTTCAAAGTAATCCTGAAGTTTGATACAGTTTATGAGTCAGTCGGTATATATGGGGCTGCCAAAGTATATTTAAGTAGTGTTTGGGCTTGTAGAACCTATTATCAAGATATTCCAATATTTTTTTAGTTTAATATAATAAATAAATAACACCCCTTGGTTAACCTAAATCTTGTAACAAAATCTATTACGCCATATTTTGTAAATAAATCCATCTCGATATTTTGATTATACTAGGATAATTTATTATCTCATAGTGTAATCATCCCATAACTTCTGCATTTCAATAATTTTAAGCAAAACGTACGTCATGTTTCTTTATCACCTTGTTAGGGGTTGGTTAGGTGGTCAACATACGAGCCCCTAAGTTTTAAGAGACGCCTAAGCACTTAGGTAACTTTATTATTAAAATTTTAATATGGAAGGAATTGAATTAAACAAAGACAGAACATCTGAATTAAATGAGTAAATATTTTACATTTAACTTATTACGTCTTGATTAATATATTTTCGAAAAGCAAATCTAAAAGTAACTAATTCGATTTACATACATTTGCATCGTCTCTACTCACCGTTTATGAAATACCATTTATGTAAATATTTGTATTTATATCCTCATAAAAGTTTCTTACTGTAGCTTTAGTAAATAACACTAGCTATTAAGTAATTTTCGACTTACAACGAGTTTTTTCGTGAAGGTGCGCCGAACTGTTCTTGTACCCGTACACTTAGAGCCAGATCTTCTAGTACATTCTTCTGCAATCTTAAAATCCGTCCCCACGGTGTTCCTATAAAGTAAAACATTATATTAATTATACCATATATTGTCGTTGGTCGCACCATATTTGTTTGGTTCTAGATTTCTGATCTCCTAGGATTTAATCTCTTATCTAAGGAGAGGTCTCTGAAAGTAGGTGATACTGATGATAGTTAAACATAAACAAAATTGCAAAATAAATAAAGTGGAAAATTTTCAGCTAATATTCAAAGAACTGTTGAATTTTCCAGTGTCAAAAGTGCTTAAATATCAACAAATTTTTAAATAAAATAGAAAATGGAATTGAAAAAAATAAAATAAAATGTTTACAATTTGGTTTTTGTACATATTTGAGCTTCAGTATAGGATTCACAAAATATAATAATAATAATACTGAACACAAAAAATAATACACTACTCGTCCCGATATACATTTTTGTAACACTGGACCAGATTAATGCCCCATCGAGATTGTTGCTGCCTTTTATAGAGTGTATTTATCGCTTATTTAAGGCATGTAATGAAGGAAATGATGACAACATGAAGGCGGGAACGGGACAGTTTGAAATATATGAGTTGTATCACAAAATTAATTGTAACTGTCATGGGTAATTTCACAGAATTACTTTAGATATCTTATATTAGAGTAGGACCTATATTCTACATTATAATACTATAGATACTCAAGAATCTTATCATATCGTATCATAGTAAGACTAAATTAGACATCAAAATAAAAAAATTAAAAACAATAGACACTTGATGCTGCTAAAACTTTTATGAAGTATCTATCACTTTTAACAAGTTGATCATTGTTATAATATAATAAATAATAATTATAATTAAATCTCTTTATTTTCTCTCTCAAAAAACTTCTTAAGGTACAATGCAAAATGCCATATATTTGAGCAACTTCGTGAGAGTCTGGTGCCTGAAATAGGTGTAAAAAAACCTGTAGTTACAGGTCACCAGAGCCCTCCCGCAGCCACGAATCTTTAAATACAACTTATCTGTATAATATTTAGGATTTTATTTAATTTATTGTATAAGTAAGGACCCTTAAAACAGAAAAACCGTTGAGTGTGAGATGAATAAAAAATTTTGGATTGGCGGACTATACCCTTTCGACGTTTATCTTTCAATAAATCTTGATCATATCGCAATAAAGAATGTTGTTTCAGGACCGTATGTAGAATAAACCTTTGTCTAACCATGAGTACTTTCCACTTCTTGTAAAGTTTGACCGTGGGGAATCGGAAGGAAAGATCAGCGCCCACTTTCAGGGTGGCGCATTGAGCACGCTCAGCTTCAATAAGATGAGACTTCGCGGCACCTCCCCATGATGTTACACAATAATCAATGAGCGACTGGCAAAAGGCATAATAGACCATTGTGATCACTCGTTGATTTTCTATGTGTCGAAGAGCTTTAAAAATATAGATGAGCTTTCGTAATCTTGCAACAAGGTTGTTTATGTGGGGCCTAAATGTTAAAAACTGGTCTATCGTAATGCCTAGGTATTTGATATTTTCAGTCCCTTGAAGAATGGGGCGATGATCCAAGGGGAGACCAGTGACACAGTAGTAGCGGAAATAGTGAAACAAGGTGGAGGCAAGAGGTTTGACCTGTATGCAAATGTAACATACTGGGTTTTTGATATGTTGAGAGTCAGTATATTGGAATGCAGCCATTTACACACCGTATCAAACCCCATCTGTGCAGTGTCGAATACTTCCTCCCAAGAATCACCAGTAAAACAAAGAGCAGTGTCATCGGCAAATGCGATAATTTTTCCTTGATGGAGTTGAAGGTTGCAGAGATTGTTCACATAGACCAAGAACAACGTAGGCCCAAGAATACTACCTTGTGGTATCCCAAATTCGCCAGGACGCTCATCACTTAGCTTGTTATCGATCTTCACTCTTTGTCTTCTATTCGTCAAGTAATCCTTTAACAGTTTCAAGGGAATTCCTCTTACACCGACACGGCTCAATTTCTGTAAAAGATGCGGGATAGATACTGTATCGAATGCTTCTGTTAAATCGAGAAACACTGTTAAACATTTTTTCTTATTGTCTAAGCCCATTAATATCGTTTGTAAAAGCTCATGTACCGCCTCATTAGTAGATAAACCGTGGCGAAAACCAAATTGTGCAGCCGAAATAAGACTGTTTGACTCCAAGTATCCTGTTAATTGTCGATTTATTATACGTTCCAAGATCTTAGACAACGTCGGTAAAATTGCAATGGGTCGATAATTCCCTACACTGACTCCATCACCTACCTTATGAATAGGTTTAATCACCGCTGTCTTAAACGCAGTTGGAAAAACACCTGTTGACAGAGTTAAATTACAGATGTGTACCATTGGAGCTTAAAGATAGTGTACATACCTTTTGGTAATTTTTCTCAATATCTGATCCACTTCCATAGCACACTTATCATTGAGGTTTTTGATTTAATGATAGATTACCTCCTCATCGGAGGGCAGGATTTCAAATGAACCCAGGGGAATGGATGAGGAATCATCACAGATGACTGGCACGCGTTGATTAGTTGAGATGATGCGTTCAACGAGGTTCTTTAAAATCCCATTAGAGAAACCATTAACGTTGTTTAGACTCTCTTGCTGGTTATTGGGTGTTTTAGGCAACAAGAAAGATTTTTTTGTTTAATTAGAACCGCTTGTGGATCTGATAACTTCCCACAGTTGCTTTTTGTCCCCTCTAGCATTCTCAATCTCATCTTTCTCGTAATTACGTTTTGTTTTTTTTTATAAGGTGACAGCAGAAATGCCGATAGCGTTTGTAAGTAAGCTTTAAAGTCTCGTTTTCAGGATCACGTTTAAATTTTCTGTGAAGATTGTCTCAGTTCCTGATGCATTGCAGTACTCCTTTAGTAATACACTGTTTTTTTATCCGTAGCCTTCTAGGAGTGTAAGCCAGTCCAGTGCTCTCTTTTATTACAGTGTTAGGCGTGTAACTAAAAGGTCTGTGGCTTCGTTGGCATCATTAATCTCAAGAATAGATTTAAAATTAATTTTCTGAATAGAATCGTCGAGACCTGCGAAATCGACCAAGTAATATTCGTTATTATAGTAGACCGGACAAACTTTGGACTAAAACTGGCAGCTACACATTCATGGTCAGTAATTGAAGACTCGATTATAAAGCAGGTTGGGCGTACTTTGAATTTGATCATTATATGGTCCAGGCATGTGCATCTGTGAGTTGGAACAGTACATCCAGGTAGCATGGAGTGACCTGCAAGGATATAAGGGTAGTCATATGATCTTTAATCGGAAGTATTTGGAGTTATATCGATGTTTATGTCGCCGCAAAGGAAGATATTTTTATATGAATTTAATTTAGAGAGGAGTGCATCGATGGAACAATTACAACTCCTTCATTTTGTGTTTTGTGGGTAGTCGTTGCTATGTAGTTAAAGTTCTCCAATACAGGTATATACTTAGCAGAGAAAAGCCAACATTCAGACAGAACAAGTACATCCCAAGACACCTCTGATCTATGCATAAGTGTTAGAAAGTTTGGAATGTTGCAATAAATGCTACGAATATTAAGGGCTAAGAGATTAACAGTGGAGTCATTAATAGTAACATGTCTATGTATATCATCTATATCAGTAATGATAAACTTTGCTATTTCAAGTGAATCAAGGTCTGAGTTTAAAGATTCAATACTATGCACTATGACGTAAACTCTATCTTATTATAAGGTAGATATGTGTCAGGAGCTATGCGTGACTCTAAGGTATGAAGGAAAATAGATAATAAGCCCAGATCTCGTCCACAAGATATATATACTATGAAAGAAAAGTGACTGGTTGAAAAAAGTCTATTTAATCTTAAGAAGCAATCGAAATGGTTCAAGTGCATATGAAAGGTTCGCATGTGTAATGGTTTGTGAGTGAGTTGTGAGTGTTGTGTATGTGGAAGAGTAGCTGTGTAATCCGGCTGAGGACCGGGATACTAATAAAAGCAAACTAATATATAGTTATACAGGTTAAGATGCAAGACTTAACTACAGGATATAAACGAAATTGAGTAAAACGGACTGTAATACTGGACTGCGGTCACTGTGAAATAGTGACAACAGAGTACCAGTCACATGATCAGTTGGTTTAAGTCGGATTCTGAATCGATGCGCACCAGCATCGAGCTTTCTTCCGTCTTGACATTACTTCAATAACAATTGTTCTGCAAACAATGAAAAACATTTTATTTTCTTCGTCACATAAAAAAGATAGCTTCTCAACCTAGCCCCTCTGCATCAGTGGTAGGTTTTTTAATAGAGTAGGACGATTCCTGAAGTTTACTGTCAAAAACAGGATATGTATAAAATCTGTTTCTGCAGCATAAAAGACAGGACTTCGGACATATATCTTACTAGTTATTGATCGCGTGAAAGAGTAACAAACATCCATCTATATTTACAAACTTTCGCGTTTGTAATAATAGTAGGACAGTCTAAGATTAGAACGTTGATGGACCTTCACTGAGCTGTTAATAGAATTAAACTTATTTTGTATTAAATATATATATTAGAAAATATATTAAAAATCCTGGACAGAATATTTTTAATTGTTTTTAACCGACTTCTAAAAGGAGGAGGTTCTCAATTTGATTGGTATTTTTTTGGAATAATGATTTTTCATTAAATTTTGCAACATCCATAAGTTGTGTGTATAATAAAAAAAAAAATATACTGGACTTAAAGTATAAAACGTGTAGAATGTGCAGACATAGGGTTATTTTTTATTTACCTGGACGAACTACTGGGTTGCCAGGTATAAATAGAAATGTCGATACCAGTTACTTTTATTAGATGTGATAATAGAAAAAAAAACAGCATAGGCGCTGTTTTATCGTAAACTTGATGATATAGGGTTGTCTACAAAAAAAATGGTAATAATAGAGGTTTGCGAATTTTAAAGATTTAAATTTCAATGCGTGTGGAAATGAGTGACAGAGAGATCCGTGTTAAGTTTACCGTGTAATAATAAAGGACCGAACATTGCAGTAGTGTCTGATGATGGGACCCTGAATGTAAGAATGAGAAAGTATGGAGAGTAGAGGTACTGTAACGTGGCATTATTTATTCATTTATCAATAAATAAATTGGAGTGTCTGTTTGTAATATTAAAATAACCACTTTTAACTAAGTGCATATGTATGTATACACGGTACATATACCAAAAATATAGTTAAAAAAAAATTTGTCTGTCTGTCTGTTTGTTCCGGGTAATCTCTGGAACGGCTGGACTGATTATGACGGGACTTTCACTGGCAGTTAGTTGATGATCCAGGGAGTAACTTATGTTTTGTACTTAAATATTGGAAAAAAAGTGTACAAATAATGTTTATACATCGCATTTATAATTTAATAATATATAAATATTATTGTAGTTAAATAAAGCCAGCTTTTGAAAATAGATTAAAATTGTTTTTTCTTATATAGACAAGATAGCGTTTTGCTTATCTGTGGTAAGGTCGTCGGCCTCTAGAAACTTTGATGGAATATGTAGAAAATCGGAGGTTGATTTTTCTGCTCCCCTTTACGATTTCGTCTTAGCTGAGGGAATAAGTCTTGAGAATATAGAGGAGGCAGGGACGTTTACCAGGAAGGGAGCCGTGCGGATTATAGCTGGCTGACGGCATCGACGCGAAAAGGACATATGTATAAACAGAGAGTTTTCAGTGAAACATCTGAACAAAACATGAAAATTTCCTAGCGAGTCACGCTGAGGGTGTGGCTATCGTCTAAGTAAGAGATTTCCTTACTGCTTCTTGAAATCTTACAAATCGTTGCCTCATAAAGAAAAACGTTATTATTAGTTTAATCAGTGGCAGGATAGCAAAGCTATCATTTGTTTGTTTTGATGGTTTACCATTGAAGACAGGAATATATCTTTTTATGTACCTAAGTAGTAAGCACTGTATTTGTGTTGCCACTGTATGTAAAGTTATCGGATGGGGGCACCCACCCCAAACAATTATCCCTACTGTGCGAGTGGTTGGACAAGAATCTCGTCCTGTGTGTGACATCAACTGAACCGTGCCGGACAGGGATATCTGTTTGGAGGGAAGAAAACCCCTTTGTCGGATACCGACTTGTGTATCTATAGTTATATATATTGTAGATAGTCTTAGATTGATAACTTTATTATGTTTCAGTTGGATATTTTTAAATATATATAAATGTTCTGATAGATAACCCTATTAGTACCTGTTTGTAATTGTAATTAAATGCATTTTACATATTTTGTGGAAGTGAGTAGTATTATTGAAGATCTTCTCAGTACCCACAGATCAACCTTTTGTGAAGGGTGCTCTTATAAATTTTGCACAGAATAATTTAATATAGGCCACACTAAACAGCCCCGTTACAGTACCACTACTACCCTCCAGAATTATATCCTCTTTGACCCTCCATATTGCAAACAGCACGGCGTTACTTTGGAGCAACTGACATTTGAATTGCAAACAAAATAAATAATTAAATATAGAATAATCTAATGTATTTAATATTTAATAAAAATAATAAATAAATAGCCTTAAGAATGGGGTTTTACCTCAAAGCATCGCTAAGATATTTCCATAGTAGTCAAAGAAAAGTGCATCCAGAGAATACTCGTATATAAGTTTTAATTTTAAGTGTGTAATTTATTAAGATGTGAAATGCAATCATTATATTGAATACTATATGAAGCAGCGAATATTCGTCATGGGATTTTCTCTCATATCACAATTGTGTGTCCCTGGAAGTCCATAAACCCGACTTGATAAATGTTTGTAGAGATAAGTCAATTGATGCTGTACTGTCAAATATATGTTGAATTGTAGTATACTAGATTATCGTTTTTTTTATGTAATATGCGGGCAAACGAGCAGACGTATCGCCTGATGGTAAGCGATTACCGCCGCCCATAAACCATAAACACCTGCAACACCAGAGGCGTCACAAGCGCTTTGCCGGCCTTGGGGGATGAAGAGGGAAGATAGGGGGAGGGGGTTTGTGTTATGGGCCTCCGGTATCCTCACTCACTCGGTGAAACACAGCGCAAGCACTATTTCACACCTTCTTTCTGTGAAGCCGGTCGAGCCGGGCCATTCATGCCGAAGCGTGGCTCTCTCACGGTAGTGTTTTTATTTGAATTTACGCAATAGGTAGAAAGTTAAAAGCACATATTAGATTGAATGCAAAATGAATAAGCTCTCAAACTACGAGTAATAGCCGTCAATTGCTACGCGGTTGAATTTTTTTGTATGCTTCTAAACACAAAAGAACATAGTGACATTAGTAGTAGCTATTTCCTGTCCTACTCAAGAAATCTAATTAAATAAATAAATATTTCGGACATCTAAACACACAACGCCATCTAGTCCCAAGATAAGCAGAGCTTGTGTTATGGGGTACTAGACAACTGATACAAATACATATATACTTTTTTTTTTTGTTTAAATACATACATATTATAGATAGAACACACCCAAACTCCGAAACAAATATTTGTAGATCATACAAACATTTGGTCCGACCCGGGAATCGAACCCGAGACCTCATGATCAGCAGTCGCTCACGCCAACCGCTAGACCAACGAGGCAGATTATATTACGACATCACATAGTTTTATATTTTTGCCTTTATAAATTGTCCAAATATGTTCATATATATATGAATATATCAGCTCAGCTCAGCTCAACTTTGGAAGTAATTTTTAGAACTTTACCAAAGAAGAATATCGATTGAAGGTCGGTGTTTCTGGTACCAAAAGAATAAGTTGCATCTTTTCAGACTTGCAGATTTAATGTTTTTATCGCGAACTGGGTATTTCGGGGTTGCCCTTTCGCTGCACACTAATAAATTAGGTTTTAAATTTGAAAAAATTGATGTTGATCCATGTAGTTTCTGGGTAGAGCTAATCACTTCGTTACTAGCACTTACATTACCTTAACACAATTCATTACAAATTTTAGTTTTCTGTCTCATTTGGAAATGCGATTTTGGTTTGCTATATTGACATCTGTAGTACATTATAGCTGAAACAAAAACAAGCGAACGATGTACATATCAGTAGTTGCAAGCAAATCAAATTATAAAAGATATTTTAGCGAGGAGATAAAAAGCTTATCACATGACCTACATTCTTAACAATGATTTCAATACAAACGAGTCCAGTGATGCTATTAATACTCAATTAAATCTATACATATAAATAAAATTGGAGTGTCTGTTTTTAACATTAAAATAACAGCTTTTTAATCAATGCATATGTATGTATACACGATACATATAACAAAAATGTAGTTAAAAATTTTTTGTCTGTCTGTCTGTCTGTCTGTCTGTCTGTTTGTTCCGGGGATTCTCTGGAACGGCTGGACGGGTTTTGACGGGACTTTCACTGGCAGGTAGCTGATGATCCGGGGAGTAACTTAGGCTACTTTTTAGACTAACTTTGTCCCGCGGCGTTACTCGCGGTACAACAATAGCCGCGGGTAACACCGCGGGGTTCAGCTAATATAAACATATGATTAATTGGAAAAGGCTGCCTAAATTTTTGAAAGTAAAGACACACTGTAACATAATACACGATGTAATATAATAATAACTAATATCATTCGTAGTGTTACAGTTAATATGTATGCAAAGTGATGTCTTCTTCACAAAGTCTATGTAATGTCCGATGCCTGTGATATAATGTGCCCGTATAAGTTATTACTATTCACATCGCATCAACAGCCCTAAACAGTCCACCGCCGAACACAGGCCTCTCCTTATAGCCCTAGTACACGTTGAACCAACGCGTTCGGCGAGTATGTTTGGCTAACGTGTACTATGGCGTTTTGTGTCTATTTGACGTTTACGGCTAACATTGGCCGACGACCCGATTAGAGTCGGTTTTTCGTGCACATATTAAAGTAATTAAGAAACAGTACCACAAAAATCTGCCGAGAACACTCCCCGAGCGCGTTGGTCTAACGTGTACTGGGGCTATTAGAAAAGTTTTGGCCTCCACTATCACGCTGGAAAGATGACTTGCAACAGAGTTTATTTCAAGTTTTATTTCTCTGTTTAGTGCTATTGGCCTGTGTAGCTTGCTCTCTAAGTAGCCTGTTACGACAGATATGGGATGAATAGGTGTGGTGACACTCTGTATTCTTAAACTATTACTAATTTTTACATATAACTATTAATACGCTTAACGTTTCCAAGATCCGTTGTTTATTAAGGCCAGAGCAAACAGGCAATTCAGCGGCATATAATGAATATTTTTACCTGACTGCCCAGAAAGGGTTATGTTTTTCGCGCGTGTAATTTGTGTAAATATTCCTTATAACCTCATATTTTTCAAACTGCTGCATGAACATATACCGCATTATTTATAGTTGACCAAAAAATTTAGTATAGCGCCATCTGTAATTTGTATGTAACAAGTACGGAGTAACTCTAGACACAACTTGTTTCAGTAGACCAGTTTAGTTAATTTTATTTTTTATAAAATCATTTAAAAAAATGTATACTTGAATACATAGTTATTTTCTTTATACCTTGAATAGAACTTGAAAATAATATATATATATTTTTAAAAGGAACTACGTTTCTATCTGATGTCCCACGACACCACACGACATTTTTATCTTTAATCACTTTTACCGGTGCTTTTAAACCACGGCAGATATTTGGAAGAGTTTTTCACGATCTTTGTTGGGACATACTGGTTCCGTAGTCTATACAGAGTATCGCCGAAAAGTGACGAAAATGAGAGAGAAAGACGAAAAACTTGAAACAATCCTTTTTTTTTTTTTTTTTTTACGTGTGGAAACCCCCTCGGGCCGTCACCCCGCCGGGGTTTGCGGCGGGGCGGTGTGTCGGAATCGAACCGACTAAAACCACACGGTGTGCCACTCTGCGCCTGAGACGGGAGGGATCCGGGAACTGCTGCTATTAACACATCCGGACCCCTCCCAGCGCTTGCCCGCACTGAAGCGGGCACCGTCTGCTGGTAATACTCTCAATTTGGGCGACGTACGGCACACGCGTTACGTCGCCCCCTCGCGGGTAGCCACTAGAGCGGATGGAGGGGAAAACCCGTCCCGACCATCCGCGGCCACACTCAGGGCGGCATGAGGCGTTGATAGGCGCGCCTCCGCCACCCGGTTCGCCGGCGGCGGATCGGGTCCGAGTGGATATCATCCTCCCGGGCCTTCTCCGCCGCCTCCTTCTGCGAAATTACGTCTTCGCAGAAGGCTGCGACCGCGGTAAAACTGCTGTCGCTACCGGCCATGGAGCGAACGACGGCCGGTAGCGAGAGATCTCCTCCGATGACTGCAGTGAGGGCCCGACGCTGCGACGCCCATGCGGGGCAGATCGCCAGCGTGTGCTGGGCCGAGTCCTCACTGCAGTCGCAGTGGTGGCAGGCGGGACTCAGTTCCCTCCTAGCGACCGAGTGCAGGTACTTTCCGAAGCATCCGTGCCCGGAAAGAACCTGCGTCAGTCGGAAGGAAAGGGTCCCGTGCTGCCGCCCTGCCCACTCGAGGATGACCGGCTGGAGAGCCTCCACGGCGGCAAAGCCAGCGCGTGGAGTCTCCAGCCGGAACGACCAGCGAGCCATCGTGGCTCGACGGGCGGCTTCACGCCACTCGCGTACCTCTTCGGGCGGAGGGCGAATGCCTCTCTCCGCCCGGAATTCAGCCACCCGTCGATAAACTTCGGCGAGCACTTCCGCCTCCAAATCCCACGGAGGTGTTCCGGCCAAGGCGCACGCCGCCTCGGTGGACACCGTGCGGTATCCGCGTATGGCTCTGACCGCCAATACCCTCTGAGGCCGCCAGAGGCGGGCCTTATTGAGGGCGGTCAGAGCCGCCACCCACACCGGTGCCCCATACAGCGCCATCGACCGGACCACCCCCGTGTAGAGGAGTCGCGTTGCGACGCTGCCTCCCCCTAAGTTGGGCAAAAGTCGCCCAAGGGCAGAGGCAGCGTCGACCAGCTTGGGACCAAGCTGTCGGAAGTGCTCGTCGAAGAGCCACCTACCGTCGAGGATCAGGCCCAGGTACCTCATCTGGGCCCGAACCGGTACGAGGACCGAGTTGACCTCTATTGAGGCGCCTGGGGGCGGCCCACGACGGGGCCCATGGAATAGCAGGGCCTCCGTCTTGTCCAGGGCCACCCGTAAGCCCAGCGCCTCGATGCGCCCGACCACCAGAGAAACACCAATGGTGGCCAGGCGCGCCGCCTCCTGGAAGTTCGACCCCCGGGCTGTGACAAGAGTGTCATCGGCGTAACAAATTACGCCCAGCCCGGGGGGGAGACGACCTCTTAGGACCCAGTCGTATCCCACGTTCCACAGGAGTGGTCCTAGGACAGACCCCTGCGGAACGCCGCACGACATGGGTCGCCGTCTCAAGGCGCCATCTCGATCCTCGTACATGACGGTACGCTCCTGCAAATAGTCTGCCACCAGCCGCCTCAGGTACTCTGGCACTCCGTGGTATTGGAGTGCTTCCCCGATGCAGCTGAATGGCAGACTATTAAAGGCGTTGGCGATGTCCAGGGACACCGCCAACACCACGCCGCCACAGCTCACTGCCTCCTCGGTCACGGCCCTAAGGCGCATCACGGCATCGACCGTCGAACGCCCCTCTCGGAATCCGAATTGGGCGTCCGACAGGTCGGGCCCCACCTCGCAGAGGTGCCGGACGATGCGGGCAGAGAGTATTCTCTCAAAAAGTTTGCCCGCCTCGTCCAGCAACACGATGGGCCTATAGGCCGCGACCGAATCGGCAGGCCGTCCCGGCTTCCTCAATAGGACCAGCTTCCCGCTCTTCCAGCACTCAGGGAAGCGTCCGGACGCCAGGCTAGCGTCCAACACCTCCCTGAGGCGGTCCGACATATGGTCGAGGGCTCGGGCCATCACTCGGGCTGGAACCCCGTCCGGCCCGGGGGCGGTGTTCTTGGAACGAATCCGCAGAACAGCCGCCCCAACCTCCGATTCCCTAACGGGCGGAACATCGCCCCCGTCGTCTCTGACCGGATAGGCCATCGACGGGGTAGCGTGCTCCGCCCGCTGCGGGAAAAGGCCCTCGACCACTTCCTGCAGGAAGCTGGGCTGGAGAGTCTCGGTAAGGGGGGGGCCCGCCGTGCGGAGCTTCTGTCGCACCGCACGATATGGGCGACCCCAGGGGTCACGTTCGAGACCCTCCAGCATCTCCTTTCTCTTCTCCTCCTTGGCGCGGCAAATGGCCAGCTTCAGAGTTTTCCGCGTCTCGCGGTACTCCTCGTGAAGCTGGTCCCCGCCACCGTCTCCACGGTGACGTCGCCTGCTGCGGGTGTAGGACCTCCGGGCACGAGTACACGCCGCGCGGAGGTCCGCCAACTCCCGGGACCACCAGTAGACCTCCTTCCGAGGAGGCCGACGAGTCCGGATGCGGGGCATGGCCGTATCGCAGATTAGCGTAAGCGAATCGCGAAAACGGCCAGCCCCCACGTCCACGCCGACCTCCCCGGTCGGGGCCTGCGGAGACCAACTTGAAACAATCCTATACCAATCATTCTGGGTTGCGTGGTACAGTAGGTCAAAATTTCTTATTTAAGCAGTGGCTCATGTCCAGCAAAGGTCGTTGATGATTCATATTTTGGGGTCTTATTCAAATATTATTGGATCGAACCACGTGACGTGCAATTGGATAGGCCATGTCTATGAGCAGTGGACTAGGATAGGTTGATGATGAATCAAATATTACGAATACTTGAAACTAAGGTTTTAGTTCAATACCATTCAAAACACCATGAAATCATTTTTGAACTACAGAACCAATTCAGTACATAGGAGTTCTTTAATTGAATGAACATAATAATATATATATTCATTCTGTGTAAAGTTATAGTTTGACAGGCAACTATGATTAATGTTGCGTATGTGCGAATGAAACCACAGGTAACTCAGCACTGATCCATTTATTGAATATGACATGCGTGGGGTCATAATCCGCTTGTACTTAAATCAAACTATAAAAGACACATATGTAATATCCCTCTCTGTATAAGATGATACTTATTATGTAAGTATTATAAAAATGCTTGTTAATTACAAGCATTTTTATAATACTTACATAGATCCTAGGATCTGCGTCTCCGCAAGTAAGGCTGTGTACGATATTCACGTCACTGCCTGTCACCTCCGCCCTCGCGTCAGTCACTTCTTCACACGAAGTTGAGCAATCTATATCCTGTGACTGTAAATTTTCCACAACATCCACGGTTTCAGGAATATCGGGTAGACTCTCTGTGTCTCATACCGGAACTGTGCATTGTTATAATACTTCCGTATTTGGTTTTTGTGGCTGAAACATGGGAGTTTAATTTCGGAACAAAAATATTATATAATATACTACCGATTTTACTTACTATAATTCCTCTAATCCAATAGTATTTCTTCGCATTTTCAAATTGCTTTACTATCACTTCCTCATCCTTAATGAAATCTTTCTTCTTCATTCCACCGTAATATTTACTCTGCAATGATTGTTTACGTTCAATAGTTGCAGAGTGCCGATAAAGAAGGTGCCGCCGCAGTCAGTTATAACAAGTCTAATCTATTTCTAAGTTGTCGACCATATAGAAAGAAGGTAAGCTGGTGAGCATTCTGTCGTAATATGAACAAAATTTTATTCGACTGTCGTAGTCGAATAAAATTCGATCACAACTAGATAATATTATGCTTTTAATACCTCTTTTTACTATCTTTACGGAGCTCTCGACACAGGTGAAAATTTTTACGTATTCCTTTTAATTTGCAAAACTCGGAACAAACGACGTACCGTTATCAGTTATGGACACTTATCCTGGACATTAACTCGTATAAGCCCATGTTCAGATGACGAGCGTTCAATGCGCGTTTTTCTAACGCGCTTTTAAAACTAAGCGTTCGATTACCGAGTCCAAAGACATGGGGGACTTCATTGTAAAACATTCGACCCATTTCGTGTAAGCATCGACAACTATGAGATACATTCGATCTCACAACATTATTTAAGAGGAAAATAAATTATTGAAAAACATGTCGTAAACGATTTTTTTTCAGTCAAAATAAACTTCCAAATTGGTATAATAAGGATTTCAAGCGAAGTATGGATGTTGTGTTATTAACTATTGTTTAACGATTGAAGTGAATGTTGGATATCATACAGCAAAACATAATATTACATGGAATGAGAGCTCACTACAGTTGGCTCTGCCAAAGTGAATCTACGCTGCCTGATGGAAAGCATAAGCAGAATCCAAGAGTGGTGGATACCATACTACGAATGCAGACAATGTAACTATGCAGCGTGGTGACCCACACCGTGGCGGGCTTGTGATGTTTCTGCATCATTGGGCGTCCGGTCTCGCACTCATCAACGAAACACGACAGCATGATCGCTGTCATTTTATGTTGATTTTCTGTACGAGGGTAGTACCGCCCCGATCGAGCCGGCCCATTCGTGCTGAAATCAGCGTGGCTCTACTACCTTGAATAAAGCCATCGTAAAATGGTGTGGTAGAAATCTTATGACATTAAATGTTAAAAAGTGTCAAGTAATAACTTTCACCAAAAAGAAAAATATTCTTAAGTGTGACTATCATATCGATTGCACTAATTTAGACAGAGTTACGGAGGTGCGAGACCTGGGAGTCATATTTGACTGTTTTTTAAATTTTAGATCGCACTATGACTATATATGCAGCAAAGCTAACCATATGCTCTCATTTATACTTCGCACCGCACGACCATTTAAAAATACAAGATCTGTGATACTCTTATATTACTCTCTGGTAAGAAGTATTGTAGAATGTTCACCCGTGTGGTCTCCAATTTATAATATACATACAGACCGGATAGAAGCGGTACAGAGGAGATTCGTGAGGGCTCTCTGCTCGAGATGTGGTCTAAGACGCAAAATACCGGAGTATGTTGATCGATTGCAAAAATTTTCTTTAAGACCTTTGGAAAATAGAAGATGGATGAGCGACTTGTGCACCACCTTACACAAAATTGTACATTGTAGAATCGATAGTAATCTCGTAGAAAATATTGAAATTAAAATACCAACACGATCTGTACGTATACCACAATTATTTAGTGTTCCTCCCAGTAATGATAATGTTTCACATAATAACCCACTAAACAGAATGTGCAGGAACTATAATACCGTGTGCTCACAGTTCGATATCTTTCACGAAAGTCTCAATGCCTTCAGATTTTCTCTCATTCGCTATAGCGAATGAGAGAAGATCTGAAATCTGAAATCTGAAAATGAAGGCTTGCTATAGCAAGCCTTAATTTTAATGCATATCTCAGTTTTCTATATTTATTTAGTTTGTAACGGTATACCTAATTATGGTTAGTTTTTGTTTTCATCTTATAATTTTTATTTCTATGCCAAAACGAAGCACTGTCTACTGTCAAAGTTGTGTACGATTGTAACTGGATTGCAGGTTTACTATAATGTACTGTTAACTCTTTGTATTTTTTCAATCTGTTATATGTATCTGTACCTATTAAATAAAATACCTTGAATGAACCTTGAAATGATTTTTATTTTCATGACACTCCTTAAGAATAAAACACTAAATCATTATAAACAATGTAAACAAAGCTACCTATCTTAAATTGAATTGAATTGAATCTTAGAGATATTTTTAAACTACGAATATATATTATGTGTCAGAGTTATATACCTTATAACAACATGATCATCCATGGTGTACTTCGCTGGAGCAATCCGCATTGTCGGCAATCCTGATGCCACCGCACAGTTCTCTATCGCCTTTATCATGGGGAGTATTCTGATGAGCTATTTCAACTAGTCCTTCCTTCTCTCTTCCTCTACAGGACAACACGTGCCAGCCTTAGACGTCACCGCCTTAGAGTGGAAGACATACGCTCTCCCACTCATCGATTTGGTTCTTCGTTCCTGTGCCGTGCGGTTAAAACCTGGAACTCACTACCAGCGCACGTGTTTCCATCGTACCATGATCCCAGGTCCTTTAAGCGGGGCGTGAAAAAGCATCTCACTAGGCCGCTATAGTGCTGGTCACCATGCTGCACTCTCCTTATTTGCATTGAGGACGGACTTTCCATCAGGCGGGGCAGAGTCATTTTGGCAGTTTAAATATATATATATATAAAAGTAACTAATCTAAACAAGTCTTGGTTTATATATGTAAAATGTTATATAAATTGAAAATGGGTAACAATGGGTTACTAAGACGTCTAATAATAAGTTATTTGTACAAAGTTTTCTTAAGAAAAATATTAGCAAAAGTGATTTAATTAATTTGTTCTATCTTTCTTCTAACTATCTTTATTCATTTTAGAAATAATTAAGGGTATACTTAGATCATCTATACAATTAAGAATAATACATTAATCTTATAAACTTAAAAAGCTATTATACTTTCTAATGACATTTAAATTTTCAAGTTATCTTTTCACCATTTAAACCTTTCCTGGACTACGGCAAACTTTTCGAAACCAAGATCAGCTAAATCGGCCCAGCCGTTCTCGAGTTTTAGCGAGACAAGCGAACAACAATTGGTTTTTATATGTAAGAAGATATTTTTATTATATCATGTAACAAAAAAATATGCTTTTCGCAATATTCTCTCTATCTTTCTCTATCTGTGCTATAAGACTTTGCTTCGTACTAAATTTCTAGGTTCTGAGTTCAAGGAAGTACCCTGTAGGTTTTGATTCCATTGCGAGTGTCAAAAAATTACATCATAAACGACTTATTATATGAAGTAACTAAAAATCATAGTTTTCGCAATTTTTCCTTTATCGGTGCTATAAGATTTTTCTTCGTACCAAATTTCAAGATTCTGAGTTACCGGGAAGTACCCTGTAGGTTTTGATTCCCTTACGAGTGTCGAAAATTTGTAGCATAAACGGCTGTATCTTTTGATTACGTTGGGTTAGAAGTATAATTTTTTCACAGCTCAAAAACCTGAGTATTTGATATGAATTTTAGCTTGATATCTCCTCGCGTTCCTGAGTAAAAGGGTCTTAAGAGACAGACAGACGGACAACAAAGTGATCCTACGAGTATAAGTGTTCCGTTTTTTTCATATGAGGTACGAAACCCTAAAAATATTAATATCACAGTTTTCGGTAGAATTCAGTTCGGAAAAGACTGCAGACGTTGATGTTGCTGCAAAGTTTTCGGATTTTGAAGAACCATCATTTTAATTTCTTGACCTCCAACAACCATAGCGTTGTTCACTGAAACAGATTTAATAAACTTCAAATACTACAAACTAACTAGCCTTAGAGAAAAAAAGAGCTAATTAACTTTTACTCTAACTGAATTAAAATTAACTTGCGAAATTTTTATTACAATATTTATAACTAGTTATAACGAAATTCGATCATAGTTATTTTTTTATATTGTTTAGCTTTCTGCTCTCTTAAAAGTAAAGTTTAACTGTGCCAAATTTAATACTCCTCCGCTTGCACAGTTTTCGTAAAAAGAGGTACAAAGTTTTTGGTTCACGTATTAATATATCCTACTAATATTATAAATGCGAAAGTTTGTAAGGATGAATGGATGTTTGGATGGATGTTTGTTACTCTTTCACGCAAAAACTACTGAACGGATTTGGATGAAACTTTACAGTAATATAGCTTATACATCAGAATAACACATAGGCTACTATTTGCCGCGATAACCGACATATACGCGGGCGGAGTCGCGGGCAACAACTAGTAGATATATAAATTGATAAGTTTCATCTATTATTCTATATATATATTCATTGATAAGATCAGTGTGCAGATATAACATAACAATAAGATAATATTTGCCTGCCTCGTTGGTCTTGCGGTTGGCGTATGCGACTGCTGATCGTGAGGTCTCGGGTTCGAATCCCGGGTCGGAACAAATGTTTGTATGATCTGCAAATATTTGTTTCGGAGTTTGGATGTTTTCTATGTATAATATGTATGTATTTACAAAAAAAAACAGTATATATGTAATTATATCAGTTGTTTAGTACCCATAACACAAGCTCTGCTTAGCTTGGGTCTAGATGGCGTTGTGTGTTAGACGTCCGAAATATTTATATTTATTTATTTTATATATACTGCGCCAAGTGTTGTGTGTTCTAATCCTACATAGGACAATACTTTGTGTGATCCGCAAATTGTTGTTCTAAGTCTGGGTGTACTTTGTGTCCGTTTCATGTATGTTTGTAAAGTCCCCCGCGACACAGGATGTATATTCCTAATGCAGGAGTTGTATTTAAAAAAAAAAAAGTCCAAAAAATTGGACATTAAGCTTGAATTTGAAATAAATAACTTGACCATTGGACAATATCTAATGTGTAGTTTAACATATACTCAGAAAGGAATAGATACTCGCTAAGCTGAAAGCGGAACCGTTTTACAGTTAGCAGATACTAAAGGTGATAAGAAACCATGCTAATTTACGTCATTTTATGAAGCCTGAATTTTATATATATAAACTATAAACATTTTTTGGGAATCAGTCAACCCGTGTTACAGATTAACATAACTTTAAATAGACACATGTGTTATAATAGATATTGTAAATACTTACCGTTATGTGTTTTCAAAAATTTGCGGTATATAATGTATACACACATGTAGAGAGCCACGGCTGTTATTATGAGTATTACTGCTACATATATCTTGTTCGAGGTTATCCTGAAGCAGAATTCAGTTGTTATTACAGATTCAATAAAATGTAAGTAATTGTCAAATCTACTGCTAGAAGTTTCGTCGTTGGAACTTCCCTCAGTAGTCGACGATAACAAGTTAATTTGAATTGTCATATGCTGGCTATGGTTATATGCTGAAGATAAATACTGCTAATATTTTAAATTTATTAAATACTACTATAAACACAAGATGTAGGTGAACTACACCATATTCCCGCCAGATCGTCTTATTTCATTACATAGTCTTATTTCACGGAAAATTTGAAGGCTTTTATAATCAGTTTCTTGGATAGAATTTACAAAAGTGATCTTGGTTAGCTGTAAAAGTTTTTTATTAGGTGATAAACTATGAAAAATATATTGACCAATATTTTTAATACTAATGAGCTCATTGTAAACATAGAAATATCTTGATTGATGACATAGTTATCGATTAGACTAGACTTAGTTATTAGTTGACGATTAATGAAAAATGATTGATTTAACTTACCAATATACCATGTGACTTGTAGTGCCAGAATAAGCCACACACGTTAAATTATTTTTGTAATATCCCAAATCACAGTTACATATTTCTGGTCCAACACATTTGCCATGCGGGCATCCATCAGAACAAAATGGCACACAAACATGTTCCTCGATCTTTTTGTAACCAGGGAGACAGTTACATACATTTGGATACACACAAGTCCCATTTATACAAGGCTTAGAACAAATTGGTATGCAAGTCTCATTTTTTCCAGTTACATTCATCCTCCAACCTTTATCACAAATGCAAATTTCTGGACTCACGCATGTACCATGGAAACAACCACTAGAACAAGATGGTTTGCATATGTTATTGAGTAGCTTACTTTCATTAAGTTTTTCAAATCCTCTTAAACAGTCACACGTATCGGGTGCGACGCACATGCCATTAATGCAGGGCTTAGTACAAATCGGTTGACAGGTTTTGCTGAGTTTTGATTCTGTTAATTTCCATCCTTGATCACAGACACAAGTTTCTGGAATAACACAACTTCCATGGGAACAGCCTCCGGAACAATGAGGCTCACATATATTACTAATGGGGCTCTTTGCTATTAACTTCTTATATCCTGGTAAACATTTGCAAGTATCTGGCGCCACACATGTACTATTCACACATCTGTAGTTACAAATAGGTACACAGGTACCATTTTTAGAATCATTTCCTGGAGTCCACTGCCATCCTTTATCGCAAATACATTTGTCAGGTTTAGTACAGATTCCATTGTTGCATCCTTTAGCGCAATATGGGTTGCAGACATTATGTTTTGACTTAATATAACCTTGTGAACATACACAGATGCCTGGAGCTATACATTTACCATTTTGACAAGACTCGGTACATACAGGTTCACATACGTCACCAGTGGAATTGATCACATTAGATTTTTTATAGCCAGGTAAACACGTACAAGTATTTGGTGCTGTGCAAGTAGCATTCACGCACTTTTTGCTACAAACTGGTTTACAGGTTTTAATTTTCGATCCATTCGTTATACCCAGTTCATAACCTTTATCACAAGTGCATACTTCTGGGTAAGTACAAGTTCCATGACTGCACCCTTTTGAGCACTGTGGAGTACAAACGTTATTCTTAGATTTTATATAACCTGGTGAACATTGACAGGTTTCTGGAGCTATACATTTGCCGTTTGTGCAAGGTTTTGTACAGATCGGTTCACAGGTTTTGTTGGTTTTTGAAACTATTACTTTCCAGCCTTTATCGCAGACACAAGTTTCTGAGGCGACACAAGTACCATGTTTACACCCACTAGCACAATAGGGTTTACAAGTGTCACTGGTAGACTTTTTAAATCCCGACAAACATGTACAAATATTAGGTGCTGTGCAAGTAGCATTAACGCATTTTTTGCTACAAACTGGTAGACATGTCTCAATTTTTGATCCACTCACTACACCTAGTTCATAGCCTTTATCACAAGTGCAAACTTCTGGCTTAGTACAAGTTCCATGACTGCACCCTTTTGAGCATTGTGGAGTACAAACGTTATTCTTAGATTTTATATAACCTGGTGAACATTGACAGGTTTCTGGGGCTATACATTTACCGTTTGTGCAAGGTTTTGTACAGATCGGTTCACAGGTTTTGTTGGTTTTTGAAGCTATTAACTTCCAACCTTTATAGCAGACACAAATTTCTGGTTTTACACAGCTACCGTGAAGGCACCCACTAGAACAATGAGGTTTGCAATTATATTTGTCTGACGCTTTAAATCCTGGTAAGCACTTGCAAGTGTCTGGCGCGATACAAGTACCGTTTAAACAAGGCTTACTACACACTGGCTGACAGTTACTTTTTTTAGTTCCTTTAATTAAAGTTAATTTGTATCCCTTGTCACATTTGCAGGTATCTGGGTTAATGCAGGTTCCATGAGCACATCCTTGTGAACAATCTGGTTCACAAACATTATCTACTTTTGACATTTTAAACCCTGGCAAACATATACAAGTGTTTGGAGCTACGCAAGTACTTTTTACACAATTCTTTGTGCATATTGGTTCACACGTTTTATTCTTGAAGGTATATCCGCTATTACATTTACAAGTATCTGGTGCGATACAACTGCCTTTCCCGCAACTTTTGAGACAGATTGGCAAGCAAATGTGTTTGTTTTTTAAATCTTGTCGATAGCCTTTGTTGCAGACACATTCATTTGGATTCCGGCAGTAACCATTTTGACAGCCTTTGGGACACACCGGCTTGCAAACGAGTCTGGATTAAAAAACAATAGAAAACATTAATAATGACCAAAAATAGATCTCTTATGAATTAATGATATCTTGCATTTTTAGATATATACCTATCTCACTAAATATTCATTAATACGTTTTCACTCTAAATACATGTAGGTATCTATACAACGTTTTTGTGAGTAAGAGTTATGTGTTATTATTCCTTTTTGACTATTGTAATATTAACCATTTAACCGTCCTGAAAAAGATTTTAGTAAATGTTCTGCTTTGGTGTAGTCTAATTCCGATATTTTGTATCGTATAACCAAGCCACTAATTCACGGCGCATCGTCGACTTTTTAATTCGTTAGAAGTTAATATTCATTTATTTTTGTTATAATATTGAACCAAAACACCTACATGTATAGTTTATCATATGATATATTATATAGTAACGCATAAGTTTATAAAAAAATTCTTACGTTTTGACATTCGCTTTATCTTGAATATAGCCTGTACAGCAGTCTTTGTATATAGTTTTCATAGGTTTCTGAAAGGATAAATTACTCTCTTTTACTATTTTTAGCGCATTACCGGTTATTGTGGAGGATCTTGGAGGACGCCTATGTCCAGCAATCGTATTTATGTTAAAATGATGAAGATTATGCTTGTCTCGGATTACTATTTGCTTCGCCATAATTTATGTATTCTTTTAATAGGCAATGAAAACTATTACGCTATATTCTCGGGTAAACGTATTTTTAAGAGCGTTGCTAAAATTTTCTTAAATAAATAATCATAAAATGCGCTATGAATTTATTTAATTCATAAGTTACATTCCAATGCTTTTGTTACGTTTTTCACGCAAAAATGGTCTTTTGGCTGCCAGTGATCGTTGTGCAGAAGCAATGAACAATGGTCAACCTACATAAAAAGTTGTAAAAACAAAAAATATTGCGATTTGGCCTTGCTTTAAAGTAGCTCAAATTTGCATGTTAATGTAAATTTTCAAATTAATAGGTCAAATGAAATATTATGCATTCTATATCGGCGTTTTTTATTCAGCAATTTTTTCGTGAGCGGCTTCATTTTGATGAGGGGCTCATCTTTCACCTTACAAAAGTTTTCGCTTGTGGTAGCCAACAGGGCTATTATACATACAGTAATATTTACGTAGTCTTCAAAAGAAAAGATGAAAAATAAGTCATGGAGTTTGATTAAAAAATTTTGGAACTAAACTAGAATTGTTAGATTTTTTTTTTACATTTAACTTATTACATCTAGATTAATTTATTTTCGAAAAGCCAATCTAAAAGTAACTAATTAGAGCCACATATATTTGCATCGACTTTACAGACTGTTTATGAAATACAAAATGTGTAAATATTTGTATTTATATCCTCGTAAAAGTCTTTTACTTTAGCTTTGGTAAATAACACTAGCTGTTTAATAATTTTCGACTTACAGCAAGTTTTTTCGTGAAGGTGCGCCGAACTGTTCTTGTCCCCGTACACTTACCGCCAGATCTCCTAATACATTCTACTGCAATCTTAAAATCCGTCCCTACGGTATTCCTATAAAGTAAAACATAATATTAAATACACTTCTATATGTTTCTGTTGGTTTAACCATATTTGTTCGGTTAAGGTCTACTATGGTTTAACCTCCTTGATAAGGAAAGACCTCTGTATAGAATCTGTTAAAGGCTAGTGATACTGATGATAATAAAACATATAAAAAATTGCAAAATAAATGTAGCAAAAAATTAGCAGCTGAACTTCTATTGTGAGAATGAGCTGTTGCGTTTTCCAGTGTCAAAAGTGCTTACATATCAAAAAATTTCTACATAAAAAATAGCAAATGGAATTGACAAAAATAAAATAAAAGTTTACATTTTAGTTTTTCTACATATTTGAGCTTCAGTATAGGATACACAAAATATTATAGTAATAATACAGCACGGCACAAAAAACAATACACTACTTGTTCCGATATACATTTTTGTAACACTGGACTAGAATACTGCCCCATCGAGATTGTTGCTGCGTTTTATAAAGTATATTCATTGCTTATTTAAGGCACGTAATGAAGGAAGTGATGACAACATGGAGGCGGAGTGACAACATGGAGGCGGGAACAGGACAGTTTGAAATATATGAGTTGTATCACTGAATGAATATCAGAAATACTATAATACTAAATTATGAACGTTTCACTACAGTAAGAGATTATAATGTTTAAAATACGTTGTCCTCTTCTTCTTTGCGTTTCGACGGCAAATGACGCGTGTCAGTAGAGTTATATTTTGGCAGCCAGAATGCGGCCACTTTGACAGCTTTGTCGGTGACATCTATCAGGTAGTCCTTCGTGCAGGTCTTCGGGCTGTTCGACGGGCGGCTGTATTTCGGGCGAAGAACGACTTTCGCCCTCCGTCTGAAGAAGTACGCAAGTGGCGTGAAGCCGCCCATCGAGCAACCACCACCTTAGAGGCTATCCAGCCGGTCATCTTCGAGTGGGCAAGGCCTATCCGGGCACGGTTGCTTCGGGAAATACCTGGACTCAGTCGCCAGGAGGGAATTGAGTCTCGCTTTCCACCACTGCGATTGCAATGAGGTCTCGCCCAACACACACTGGGGGGTTGCCCCGCATGGGCGTCGCAACGTCGGGCCCTTTACTTATATGTAATGTGTAACACACAATAATTGGAGGAGATTTCTCACTACCATCCGTCATGCGCTCCATGGCCGGTATTGACAGCTGTTTTACTGCGGTCGCAACCTTCTGCGAAGAGGTAATTTCGCAGTGGGCGGGGAAAGCCCGGGAGAACGACTTTCACTCGGACGCAATCCGCCGCCGGTGAACCGGGTGTCGGAAGCGTCTATCAGGCCTCATGCCACCCTGAGTGTGGACGCGGATGGTCGGGAAGGGTTTTCCCCTCCATCCGCTTTAGTGGCCAGCTGTGAGGAGGCGAAATATTTATTCCCCTATCGCCTCGTACTTCTCACAAGGCACAACTAAATTAAGACGTGACGTAACGACGTAAGTGTCGAAGGCGCTTACAATGGAGTATCCTAAGGAGTGTGTGCTAGGTCCATACTTGGGGAATATAGGCTTCCACGATTTTCTTACAATACCTATACGCCTGTGCTGACGATGGTTTATTATTGGTAGAATCTGACACTAGAACGGTGCTTGAGAAATTAGCCAATAAATTTTTGAACTTAATATCTCTTTGGGGTATACGTGATCGCTTATCTTTTGCACCAAACAAAACCTTTCAGCTACTTCTGAAGATAACTTTAAATCCCCGCCTTGTACTAAATTTGGTGGTAATTCTCTTGGTGTCATCACTAAACTAAAATTCACTACAATTTGTTATTAGATTAAATACTCTAAATTTGTCTATTTACAGTCCATTTTTCAATATCTCACATTTCAGCTTTCACTATATTTAGTTCAAAACCGACTAAAAATTGATCAGAGGTACACGCTTGTTCATTAGTAAAAAAAAATAAACTATACTCTAAATGTAATAAGTATTTAGACGACGTCTAAATTTAGAGCGAGATGTCAAGTTAATGTTACACGTTACACGTTTTTAACGTTTAACCAAGAATAAAAAAAGAAATAAAAAAACTTCGTTTGAAAACATCCGACTTCAAAAACTAAAAAGTATAAAATAACTTAATAAAGATTTAATTAAATACACCTCATAAGCATACCTTAAATATTAATGAAACACTATTATTTGTCTGTGCTATCTATTCATAGGTTTCAAGTCGGTGCAATCTCAAATGTATCAGTAGCTACCGCACTCGCTATATTTCGAGACGACCGTCAACAACGTCAGCCCGCAAGTGTCTGCCCGCTTCGGTTGTTTTGTCCTACATGAAGAATACCTTGAAGCTATCCCGCTCAAGGTCACAGCGGCGAGTGTGGTACCTAGGTACTGTTACATTATAGTTTGGCACCGACTTCATATCTATGAATACATAGCACATACAAATAATAGTGTTTCATCAATATTAAAGGTTTATTTAATTATTTTTTTATTAAGTTATTTTATACTACTAGTCAGTTTTTTAAACGAAGTTTTATTTTATTTTATGCTTTTTAGTCTTTCTAGGCAGATTTTCTTTTGATGTTTTTCTAAAAGTCGGTTTAATAGCTTAGCACCCCGTTTCTTTCTTACTTTCATCTCCCTCCTATCATAGGCTCTCTTGAATAACTTAAAACTATACAATTATAGATCTAGAGATACATATGATATTGAAATAATTATCCTCCAACTCCTAACTGTTCAGGACCTGTATTGTACCTTCCAACATCATTTCACCTAAAAAACTTAAAAGAATAAGTCTAAAGGTAACACACGTACTCATGATATTTAAAGATTTATCGTTCAACTCCTAACCGTTAAGGAGTTTTATCTTCCATCATCAGCTCATCATCACGAACTAATGACGAGCTTTAGAAAATACATGAAAACATAGTACGTGCCTAACAAATTTGAGGGTTTCCTTCGATTTCCTTGGGATCCCATCAACAGATCCTGATATGGTGTATACCCTTTCGAATATAAAAAGAATTATCAAAATCGGTCCTCAATTGACGGAGTAATCAGTGTACATACATAAAAAAAAATATCGATCAACTTGAGAACTTCCTCCGTTTGGAAGTTGGTTAAAAATATGATTTAAGTTGAGTAATTTAACTAATTTTGGATATGTCAAAGTAAATTTTACTTTTTCAAGTAACAAACAAACGTGTGCTTTTGATTAACGTGTATTTAGTGAACTAAACACAGTGACAACTAAGATGTGAGATGTTGAAAAATTGACTGTAAAAAGATAACATTAGAGTATATATTCCAATAACATATTTTAGTGAATTTTAGTTTAGTGGTGACACCGAGAGAATCACCACCATTATAACTATTAAAAACTATTAAAGATTGGTTTTAGAAATAGACTTTTCATTTCTCGAACATAATAGAACAGTAAATGAAAAGTCTAAAGTGAGCACTGACGAGGATATCAACTGCGACATGGATATACTGTGGTGTGGTGTGTGCGTTTAGGTGATTTTGCCATACATACTATAGTAATCAAATACAGTATAGCTCACTAAGGAGAAGGACATAAAATTTTATCCATGGTGCTTCCAAATTTGAAAAAGGTTTCTGCCTACTTTGACTGCATTTTGTCTTACGCTTTGCTAAGGACACAAGTTGATGATTAATTTCGTTGCGGTTGCCTATACGGTTTAGTTTTTGCTGGGACTTCCTGAGTGTCATAACTCAGTGAGTTCGTGGATCACTACTATTGATCCTGGTGTTACAGTTACAGGAGTTACAGTGGTGGTCGTGTGGTCTGTGTATGGTGACCACCACTCTTGGATTCTGCTTACAGTTTCCATCAGGCAGAGTAGATTAATTTTGGCAGGGCCATACATAAAAAAAAGAAGTATCATTATTAACAACTTGATCATTACTTTGATTACAATAACTTACAATTAGATAAAAAATTCTGTAAAAATAAAACTTTTTTGTATCACAAAAAGGATAAATAAGCTCTCAAACAAATAGTTATCAGTTGCTATTCGGTTGAAATTATTTTGTAAACCACAAAACACAAAAAATATAGTAACATTAGTAGTAGTTTTTTCCTGTGCTACTCAAGAAATCAAATTACGACGTCATTTCGTTTTATATTATAAATGTAAAAGCATTGAACAGATATTTTCTTATTTAGGTTCAGATAATTTTTTTATTGAATTGTAAACGGTAACGGCTCCAATGGTTTTAATTTAAAACTAAAAAAATAAAAAATAAATTAAGGTAGTAGGGGGTTTTCAGGGGCGATAAATCGAATTAGATAGGATCTATTTTGTAGAAAATTTAGCAAAAAAACAAAACCAAACAAAGCGGTTTTGAAAATGAAAATCTCGATTGCGTAAAAATACCTAATAACTTTAAATAAAACTGAAAAGAAAAAAACAAGTTCGTTCCAAAAGTGTAGAAATTTTAAGCAATACAACATTAAAATAATTGCACTATATTCCATTTTGGTTACAATGATTTTAGTGTAAACTGACTGTGGCAGTCAATATGTTCCATAATAGAATTTATTATTTGTTTTATGTTATTGTACATTGATAATAAAACTATTTTAATGTGGTAGTAATTAAATAGGTTTCTACGCTTCCGGACTGAACTTGTTTTTTTCTTATCAGTTTTTATTTAAAGTTATTAGTTATTATTACGCGGTCGGGATTTATTTGTGCAATTTAATATATTTATCCTGTGTTAGAGGGGCTTTCCGAACATACGTATGAAACAGATACAACGAACACCCTGACGGAAGAATAACAATTTTGGACCACACAATATGTTGTCCCATGTGAGATGTGAACCCCCAGAAACATTCAGCGGAGTAAGATGCAACACTTTCACAACTACGCTATCTGCACCCCTAGCCAAATTGCAAGAGTAATTCTTTCTGCAATCGTTAACGTCTACATTCTCGTGTATCATTAGCTAATCTTAGACAAAGTATTAGCCAATGAGACACGAGAATTTATGCGTTAACAATTGCAGAACGAAGAACGCTTGCAAGTTGGCTAGGGGAGCGGTGTAGTTCATAACTATACACCATAGAACACGAAAGCTTAGAAGTAACAGTAATGCAGTAATTAAATGAACTATTATAAAGATTATGCCCCACAACCAACAAGTATTTAAAGGTATTAGGAACTTTTCATAAGCATTTGACGTATTTTTGCATATAACTGAATTACTATTAACAACGATATTGGCTTTAAAAATCAAGATTTTTTTGTCGGGTTCTATCACATCTACTTTCAAGTTCTAGTTTTTAGTCATGTAAAAGTATCAAAACAAATGAAGTAACTGTTTTATACTCTGTTATGAATATTTTACAACTTATGTTCGTTACTTACATTCAGTATGTTATTGTCATTTTACATGAAATATAAATTACATGTGTTTATTTGAAAAATGACTTAAACTAGAGCAGTTGGGTGTTTATGCAAGTGTCGAAACTGTTATTCGCCGCAGTTGGGTGAAAATAAAATTTTGAATAACTATATATTCATTTTATGTAAGTAAAGTGCGTTTTGTGTCGAACACTAAGTACTATATGAGTGTAGTACTTAGTGTTCCGTCAATTATCAGTAACCATAGAGAGTTGGTATAACATTCGAGTTCTTTAATTTTAATTGCTTCTGTCAGAAGTCGAGTTGACTCAAATTCAGAACTCTTTGTTTGATTTTGTATTTATTCTAAATTTATATGTCTATTCTAATGCAAGTAGCGTTATAGTAAGATATTTTGTGTAAACAATGTAATCAACGTACATTTATTTTCCTGTTTATCCAGTATATACTTTTATGTTTGTTTATAGGACTTTACATCTTCATTTATTTATTTCATTATCAGTTTTAAAACGTTTATTTTCAGCCTTCTATAGAGCAGTTTATGCATTCCGATGAGTCAAAGGGACTGTTATATAAAGCCGGTGATAAAATACTGCGTAAAATACAAAGAATGTCCTTATCTGGCCAATATTGTTGTTTCCATCACACAAAATGACTATTAAGGAACCTTTAGTGGCCGAATCTTCTATACTCTATACAAATAAATAAAATTGCAGTGTCTATTCGTAATATTATAATATAAACGCTTATGTTTGTATAAACAGTACATATATCAAATTAACAGTTTTTAAAATGTTTGTCTGTACGTGGCTAATCTATGGAATGCCTGGACCGATTTTGACAGGACTTTCACTGGCAGATAGATTGATGATATAAGGAGTAACTTAAGCTACTTTTTTTAGACTAGTTTTACCCCGCCACGTTGATTATAAATCTGTACGGCATTCAGTCCATAAATACAGGAGTTCAATTGATCTACTGTAAATTGAACTTGGTCCAGAGAATCAATCTATCTCCTGACTCAATGGCATTAAAATCGGTGGAGCAGTTTAACAGTAAAAGTGTAAGAGACAGACAGTGTAAGAGAGTTATTTTTGAATTTACAATATTAGTATGAACGTGTGCTCAGTAGGAAGCGAATCACTCTCCCTGATTTTGGAGTCACATTATAAATGCATGAACTTTCGCAGTGGACTGAAGATCCTACTTAAATTGAAAAGTAGACCCTTACTTTTGTTGAAAACTTGGGGAGGAATTTGAGTATATACTTAGCTCGAAGTCGTTATGACAACTAAGAAAGTCCTCGTAAAATTAATGAAGTAAAATTCGTAATACAGATGGGAGTCATTAACTTTTTTATTATAAGTTAGATCATAATAATTGTTAGAAACAATTTCTTGCAACGTTTTTTAAGCACTAAACGCCCTTTGTTGTATTGCATTTATTGGTTTTGGAAATATTTTTTAATTTTTTTGAACCAACTTAATAGTGTAATCAATTTATAATACGGATTATAGTATAGTATATGTATGAAAGACTTACCAGATTCATTTTTCATTTAAATTGAGACTGGCTCTCTATCAATTGCACATTTCGCATAGTAGTTCAATTATGCAGTATTTCTCTTATAATTCATTCTATGGATTATGTTACTTCGAGTGATTATTTTTCAAAGTATACTACTGTAATTCTACCTCAACAGGGAATAGACAGGGATTCGTCTCCAGCCTGAGTCTCTGCGTGTTCAAGACACCAATTAATCTAGATAACTTTAAAGAATCATCCTTTATCTTGATTGAATTATCCTACCATTATATTGATGACCGAAAAACGGCGACAAGCAAGCTTTTTCCAAAAGCCATCATTATTGCAATTACGCTGTATATTTTGTTTCGTAACGTGAGACAATAAAGTGTAATGAACAATTTATCAGATAACTGTGAAAAGGGTTTTGCGGTAAACGCAGCTTTTATACAATACAATGTTTTTTACACAGTTTTTTAACGTATTTTGTTTTCGTAATCTGAGCTTTAAAGATTATTTGAGTTGTTTGGTAAAATTTATTACTCCTGTCAACTCAATATTTGTTGATTATATTTAAAAATACCTTTAAATCTACTACTATTTTAGACTAGATCATACTTCGCAGTTAAATTATGTCTTGGTATTACAGAGGTCGATTCTCTTATTATTAATATGTAGAAATCGATCCATCCAAACATAACCTATATTTAAAATTGTTAACACGTTTTAGTGGAGCCTCTGTTCAGCAAACAGAGGCCCACTGAAGACACCTACTCCTCGACGGCCTCAGCCTTGGCATCTGTCCCAGGGGACCCCCATGAAATAGATTTTGCTTTGAACTCCCCCAGCACGAGGACGTGCCCAGAAGCTATTCGACGTATCGAGGTCTCCAAGCTGTTGAGGAAGACCTCAAAGTCGCAATGGAACAATACCTGGGCTATCATATTTGACCATTGTAAAGATGTTTATTTATTAATTTAAGGCAAAACACAAACATTTACTTAAAACAATAACAAAACAAATTAATACATAGTTAAACTTCCAGTTTGGACAAAGGGTTTTTTAAATAAAATAACTACATCTTAACTAGTGTGGAGGCTAGCATTATAATATATTTTAAACATCTTACAGTGTTCCATGTCTGGACGATAGTCAAAACAATTCGTTATCTAATTCTAAGAGACACATCCGTTGGCAATGCTGAGCCAGCGGAGTAGCTACTTAATCTAAGACAGAGGGTGCAGGCGGATGCATAACTCCTCCCTCCCTAAGAGCGAAATTATCGGGATGTTCATTTTCAATAACTCCCCGATGATTTCGTGGACACATTAACATTCTTAATCTTTTACGTAAAATATATGACAAAATTAAAAGAATAGATGCTAAAACAATAAGAAATGTAATATAAACTATAACTACACTGATATTAGAGTCTTGACCTTTAAAATCACTGTTAGAGAACTCATTTTGCTTTAATACACTAGACATATATTTCTATTCGTCCAAATTAATACCGCGCATGTTAAGTACGCGTGTACTGGATAGCGGTAGCGTTGCACTCGCAGGCAGTTTTGGTAAATTTATAACTGAAAGGGGCTCTACATTTTCAGTTTCTGTCAGGATTTGATGTTGGCGAATTTGGATTCCCTGTATCTCGATGTCGCATGACTCTTCCAGGGTCATGGTGTAAGTTCCGAAGACAGGATGTTTATTAATTTCATCATTACAGGTGCTTGTGAGAACGGTCAGCAGTCTAGTAAATAATATCCAACTCGTGGAACCAACAACAAATATAATCTGTTGTTGGTTACAGCATGTAAGGTTGTCATCGAATTTCAAAAGCTGCTCTATACAGGTTGGCTCTGGATAAGCTGCTAGGTTATGCTCAGCACACAGGAATTGGTCTCCGGCTGCAAGTGGTCGACATGGTTTCACGATCGGCAGGTGTTTCAGCCCCCTTGCCAATAGGGCTATTTAGGTAAAATGGACATGGTTTTATTATCTGAATAAATTTTATAGTAGTTATATGTGTGATGATGAGTAGTAATAGTATATAGTACAGTATATAGTAATAGTAATAAAACTATCTAACATTTGAGAGATTAATGTTAATTTATCTTTGATAATAATTTGATTATGTCCAAGTTCCGATGTAATTTTATCGGACCGCAATGCATCGCTATGATCCAGGTTTCCCATGATAATTTTAATAAGAGAACCCATAGGATTAATTATACCTCTTTTAAAGCGTTGTTGTGGGACTAATTGTCTGTATTTCTGTATTATTGCTCGTAAATATTCAATATGTGCTACAATATTAAGGAAGTAAGGAGGAAATGTATACCAAAAGAATTTTCAGAACGAGTATGGCCAAATACTGTTTCGAATGGTTGTATGCCATAATCGAGTAAATGCACCAATGCCGCATCTGTAATGGTATACCATTACAGATGCGGCATCAGTGCATTTTTGTTCATATTTAGCGCAACGGTAAATTTCACTAATAGTTGAATGTAAACGTTCGATTAAACATATCGATCAAGAGTTATTAGGTGTCCATATATGGAGCCCTACCTGGTGTAAAGTTGGAACGCCGTAGAATGAAAAATACTTTGTAAGGGCACGTACTACTTCAGATGTTGATCTATTAGTTATAGAAATGGCTTGTCCTAACTTACTGAATGCGTCTATAAGAGTTAGGTAATAATTACTTTCGATCTGAAAAGGTCTATGAATACTTTCTGAAATGGAGTATCCTGAGTTTGGGTGTACTGTATAAACGGTTTAATAGGTTTTCTGTCATATTTCATTTTACTACACAACTCACAAGCATTAATAATAGCTGAGATAGTCTCCTGCATGTTATGCCAAAAGTAGTTCCTGCGTATACTTGTTAACGTTTCCTTTATACCTCTATGACAAGTCTTTCCCTGATGATGTTTAATTACTATTGCCTTTTGTTCCTTTTCGTCTCCGACATACACTACTTGTTCTGTAAACTGAAATAATTGTACAGTGTATTTCTTAAACAACTGTATGACCTTGCTACTAAACAGTCTACGATGCTCTACATCCTCAAAATGTATGAAGTATTTCGTTTTAGGTTTGATATATTCTAATAAAAATTTATTTACTAAATCCGGGTTATTGATAGGTAAAAATACTTCAAGTAGCTTTTGTTTTTCATGTGAAATGTCTCTAACTTGTGTATAATTCCTTAACCATGTGAATACTAAAATTTGGTTAGGCTAGTGTCCACGGCCTTATTTCAAATTGGAATACCTGATTGTTCTACATCCATAGCAGAATGAATTGTATCAGATCTAGTCATCACAGATGGTGTTCTAATGGGATAGCCAGATACTTTCGCGGAACTAGGGATAGAGACAGTTTCAGATTCGGAAATTGAAATAGTTTTACTTGAATCTGATATAGTAGTCGTTGAGGGGTCGTCACGTATGTCTATATGTTTGGGTCCTTTGGTTTCTTCTAAGTGTTTTGCTTTTAATTCTGCTCTAATAATGTATCTGTTCCTAAAAAAATTTGGTGGCATTCTGTGGCATCAAATTTCGTTACAGTGAAGGGCCTGTCTATGTGGATAGTCATCGGAGTTTCTGAAGTGTTATGAACTACTGTGAGGGCGTACCCATTGATGCAGTTTACTAACGCGGAATGCATTCGTAATTCAGGAGTAAACAGCGTCAATTCAACCAGTGCCTCGCCCGTATATAAATCTGTGGGGATTTTGACACTTTGTGCGCAATGTAGCGGTATTTTAATAATGTAATGTAAATAATTAATAAAGTGTATAGAAGTTGTTATTGTTCTTGGTAATAAGTTCTTAAGGTCTATTATAGCGCCCATTTGTTTCAATAAATCATTACCAATTACCAATGAGTCCTTCATATCGCTCGTCTACCTCATTTAAATGAAATTTGTGAAAATCAGGAGAATTGTAAGTCGGTAGTAGAGGGATTTCAATAATTTCGTCATGATGACTAGTGGCATGGGTACTTACTACCTGAAACGGTTCGTGTGTAATATAATCAGGAAAATAATAGTAAGCGATGCGAGGGCAAAAAAATTGATGGAGTACTACCTGTATCAATCGTTAATTTTGAATCGATCTCCGGGATATAGACATATGGCAATCAAAGATAAGGGTCACAGTGTACTTTTATATTTTCTGCGTCAACGTTATAACAGTGGTCTAAGCGAATTTAAAGGTGGACTGAACAGGATTTATTGCAAGCGATTGTTTAGTTGTAGCGTGACTATACAACTGCAATTAAAGTATATAACAAATTACCAAATTCATTCAAGGATCAACCTTTAATTTTTTTTTTTAAAGTAAACTAACCAAATGGCTTCTTGACAAATGTTTTTACAATTTAAATGATTACATGACAAATAAGGAATAAAAATATAGTGACATGATTTTATAATTTATTTTTTTAAAGTTATTAATTTATTGACATCTCTAAATTATTTTGACATTGACTAAATTGACATACTTATTGTGACATTTATTAAACATTTAATATTCTTGGCATTCGGTAATAAAAATTAATTGAGTTGTTTTTTTTTTTTTTTTTTTTTTAAATCAATGTTAATTAATGAAATCACAATACATATTGACACTGACATTTATTGTATTGCATGCCAATAATGTAAGACATTGCTAGTTGCACACCATTGTTATGGTAGAATGTACTTGAACTTTATATAATTATTGTGACCTATTTTGTACTACATTCTTGCAAATATATATCATTTCATTTCATTTCTGACTATGGGCCATTCGGTTTCATAGTGTACACATGAAAGTTGACCAAAACAATTGACAGGGCTTGTTCCAGGGTGGCTCTAATCTCACTTTACGGACCATATTTTCATTGAGGTTATACAGGAGTACATTCAATATTGTATTATTGTATATTGCAGTTTTAGCACATTTAATATTTGGATCAGATAGCAAATTAAAGGAGTTTTCAGATGCATCGAATCCTATTACAAAAATCTAAATAATTTTCACCGGATTGAATTTTACAGGACTCTAACTCTAGGTTAACATTTACATTCCAAGCTACGAGGGTAACCGAAATGTTGTTCTGACAAAAATCATTTATTATGGCAGTATTTTATGTTTGGAATACTACTGTTCAAATCACTTAAAATATTTGAATGACAGCCTTTAGCAGTTTAGTGCTGGATTTAGGCCTCACCTTCGAAAGGAGGTTTTGGGCTTTGTACTTTAATTGCTGAATTACGTTCATTTCGTACAGACTTTATTGGTATAAAATTGTGAAATTAAATTAATATTCATTACAACATTAAAATGAATATGAATACTTTCTGCATATATGTTCTAATGATAAAGAAATAACAGAACCGGTTAGTTTCGATTTCCGGCAAAACTAAAAGTCCTATAGAAAGAAGTTAAATGGGAATGTTGTAGGTAATAAAAAGATTTAAAACTTCTGTATTTACACTTTTTAAATGCCTCAAATTTGTGTGAGAAATTCAAATAACCAAGTTTTTTATTTGCATCTTTTACAATTTTTTTTTTTCACGTAATTTGGAGAAAACTTACCTTTTATGTGCCAAATACGCTGTAATTTATTTGATTTGTAATACTTATTTTTCACCTTATTTTGAATTAGTATCGAAAAAGCGCCCTAATTTTCAATCGAAAATTCACCCGTAAAAATATCAGTTTTTTTTTTATTCAAAAGTTATTGTGCTTTCAGTTCTTGAAACCTTTATTGATACAAAAATCCTTAGACATTGTTTAAAATTAGGATACATAACGAGTTTAATCTAAAGGTAATACGGATAAGGTAAACCCTGACTCCTAAACTAGGTAATCCTGTGACTTAGGAGTCAGTGTTCTGCTGTCAATGTGATACAAAATATTAAAGAATAACTCTCTTAGTGCTGTCCAAGTCGACACGTTTTCGCGTTCCGACAATAAGGCCGCGGCGTCGCCAGTGAGTCGACTGGTAGTTAATTGCGTGCAAAAGGTATAAATTTTGTACCTCTGAATTTCTATATAACATACTCACATTTTCTAATAAATAACCCTAAATGTCTCTTATCATCCACATAAAGAGGTATTAATCTTAATATTTAGTATGGGTACCGCTGCCTCGGCAGGTAAGAGCACTATGCTCGGTAACTGATCTAGCTGCATTTTGGTAAGGTAATATTATCTTATTTTTTTATTACGACAAACTAAAGTTTTCTATCAAAATTGGTAAGAAAAAATAGTACAATATAATAAAATCACACACAATTAAAACACACTTAAATAAAGTTTGAAAACCTATACAATAAAGTTAACAAAAATATTAAGAAAAAGTTAACAATAAAAAAAATATCGTAAGAAAAATATCCTGGGCCTAGGTTGAGTTTTATACGCAATACTACATTGGAGCAACATAAACTGCACGAGTCTGCAGCTGGAGTCTATTTGGTAGAAGTCAATGAAATACGCAATTTGGATGTTATCATCGATACGAAGCTAACATTTACATCGCATATTGATAATCTTTGTAACCAAATCAGCGCATATGCTGGGTTTTTGAGAAGAAATACTACAGATTGAAAAAACTAGATACCAAATTACTCTTGTATTCTCATCATCTCTTTCTCAAATTTGCGAGTATTGTATGGTCAAAGGCCTTAACCCTCTCCTAAGAGGAGACCCGAGCCCAGCAGTGGGACGTTATGGGTTGTTGACGTATGGTCACCACGGTACGCTGTTAATTCTCTAAGAATAAAAGGCATTCAACCAACCTTCACCAGAAATGTTGGCTACTCTTCTAGTAGTTTTTCCCACAGGAGTCCTTATGACCAACGGCTGTCCAAGTTTGACATAGCCATTATTTTCAATTTCAGACGTTTTTTAGAATTATATTTTCTTCATAACGTAATCAATATATATATATACGATATACAGTGTAATAGCCTATTAAAAAAAAAGATTTAAAAATATCTTCAAATATTCCCTACTGTTATCCCATACATCAAATAGTTAAAATATTCTACACAATTTTCAATAACTAATTTAGATCAACAAGCAACAAACAAACAATAAATAGATTTCTTAATCGATATAATAATATCCAAACCCATAATCCTGACACTGACATCTTTAGCAAGTCGTTTCATTTCAAACTGAAATAACAAAATTATTTCATGTCCAGTCAAATATAAATAAAAATAGTAGTAGTAGTAAATATATTTAGTTACCGTGGGTGAGCCACGCTTCGGCTCGACCGGAGTGATACCACGGTCTCACAGAAAACCGGTGTGAACTAGCGCTTGCGCTGTGTTTCGCCGAGTGAGTGAGGATAACGGAAGCCCATACTCCAACCCCTCCCCACATCCCTTTCCCCATCCCCCAAAGGTCAGAAACGCACTTGTGACGCCTCTGGTGTTGCAGGTATCCATGGGCAGTGGTAATCGCTTACCATCAGGTAATACGTCTGCTCGTTTACCATCTATACAATAAAAGAAAATATAGTTTTGTTTTTAAATAGACCGCTGTTGCCATATTACAGTAAATGCTATGTACACCGTAATTATCACACATATCAGATGCAATTCTATAATTATGTTATTATAATTAGTTAGTATGTTAGTTTAGTTAGTTAGTTGATTAGTTTAATATGTATGATGTGGTAGTATTTTATATAAGTTTTTAATTTCATACAATCTGAAATTTACACATCTGAGGCTTTTGCCATCTTTGATGTAATTAATGCAAATATTATTCAAAGTCTAAGAATAAGTTCAGGGACGTACTTTACCGATCTAATTAAATTGATTAATTGGCTATATTTGTAATAAAGCGTAGTTTTACTATAGAGAAATAAAAGTTACGAATTGGGCCGGAACATCGCGCGCAAGCTACAATGTAAAACGATCGCCGATCAACCGTAGTTCGGCCTCCCTTACGGCCGATTGTTGTCGGCTGCATTTGCCTCATGCCGTGGTATGGTGGGTTTAGAGTTAAGGAATTTACTAACTGTATTACACCTGAAATCCTAAAAAATCCACTAGCTCGGTACACAAACAATTGACTTATACCAAGCGTATGGAGGATTTAAAAAAATTATTTAAGTCCATACTTTCCTTATGTAATGCAATCACAGCGGTCCTTTTATCACTCCACTTTCTTTTAATATCACAAAATATTTTGCAATATATTGGCGCTAAAAAAAGACACAATGAACAATCGTGTAAAAATGACAGATTCCAAATTCAAAAGTAATATTTTGTTTATTTTTAATTGTATTTATGGCCAGACTAAGTATATGATATGTCTGTAGAAAAGAGCATATTTTACAAGAACACACATGACCCAGTGACTCACCAAACTTTACAATAGCGGACGTAAGATGTTTGAAAAGGTTAAGAGGTTCTGTGACGTAGGAATTGTTATTTGTAGAGGGATTATCACTGTTTAATTAATTATTACGTGGCTCTTATCTCTTTTGTTTCACTGTTTATTTTTAGAATGTGTGTATATTTAATTTAAACTGGATCGCAATGCACATATTAGTTTCATTTTGGGTTTTTACATGTTGTGAAGTGCTTATATACATAAAAGATTTGCGGTTTAAATAATAATTCTTTATAAATTATTTCCATTAACTCTGTTTTACAAGTTAAACTACTACTTTTGTGATCATTGTTATTTCTCTGTACACTTGGATTCCCTAGGGGATCCATTTTAAATATTGATCGACACTGATCCCCAAAGTATCTTTTTTTATTTAATTTCCATTTTGATCCCTAATGGGATGTTTTTATAAACATGTGGACACGTAATCGGATTTTTTTTTCTTTACAATCCAATATAAAATCAGAACTGTCTTAGAAATTCTTGTTTTTTTTTAAAAAAATTAGACAAATTATTCTAATCGTACTGTTTATTCTCCTTATCTTGAATGTAAAATTTTTGTTGTATTTCATACAGCTACAATGTTTTTATCTTTTTTTAAGAGAATTGAAAAAAGGCACATTTGTAGTGTTAGTAGCTGCAACTTTTATCCGAAACAAAGTTTATTTTATCGTCTTTTCTCATTTATTTGAAAGATTTAGTTTTTAGGTACTCTATTATCTGTATCTGTAGGTGTATTTTATGTTAACTGCCAGGGGTTTTACTTTGTCTATCAGTCTATGGCATAATTTAACTGCTATACTAATGTTATCAAGATTACAATGCCGAACACATTACTGCTTGTATTCAAACCCACCTAAACTTTAAAATGCTTTGAAATGATACCTAGAAACGGCAAATGAGAGAAGTTGTAAGGACTGTAAGAACAGGACTTAGGTAATCAAACGAGATGTTGAAAGTTACACGTTACGTTTATTAATCTCTTTTGTACCTCAAAGATACAGTCTAATATACTTACTACTAATGCTTACTTACTACGTCTCATGCCCTACAAAGAAAGTAAAAAAAATGTTATCTATAAAAACTTTTTTTTTCATTATAATATTAACATAATTTAACCAATTGTAAAATAAATGATTTCACTTTTTTCATTGTACCATAAGTAGTTATCATATAATTATAATGTAGTATCTTATATACAAAATGCTCGTGTCACAGTTTTCGTTGCCATACTCCTCCGAAACGGCTTGACCGATTCTCATGAAATTTTGTGAGCATATTCAGTAGGTCTGAGAATCAGCCAACATCTATTTTTCATCCCCCTAAATGGTAAGGGTGACCCATCCTTAAAACTTTTTTATGGCAAAACGACGTTTGCCGGGGCAGCTAGTATAATATATATTTCAATACACTTACAATCTAAACAATAAACAATGACATCAGTACAAGTCTTCATTTGATTCCATACAATTACAAACAAAAGTGTTACAGAAATATAATCTTATTCATAATAAATTATAGTTCTATTTTTATGTACCTATAGTTTTTTCCTTTCCCTTAACTAAGATTATAACATTTGGAGATATGTCTGTAACGTTCGTTTTTTATTCATATAATCTTTAAATTCTTTCATGCAAAATTTATAACAGCGCCCTCCCTCTCATTATGGTGATAAATGTGACTAAGTGCAGCGCGCGGTCAAGTGGTTTGCTGTCTGATTCACCATAGATGCGCCAGATGGCGTTCGTTTCTACGATATAAATCTTTTATGGCTAGTCGGATAAACCAGTTGGTTTGACCCTGATACTAGATTGTAAGCATCACAGTACCATTTAAATTTAGTCGCATTTAAATCCAATTTGACAGTGAGATGTCATATTTTCTTTCGTGTCGAATCAAGGGGGATATCCTTCCTGAATGTTCGACAGGGAAGCTATATAAGACAGTGTAACGACTTCGACTAGGACTTCTTTTTTCTGACTGTTCCTGTAAAGACTATTCGATTGTACACCTGCGAACACTCGCTATCTTGAGCGGTGGGAAAACACGGATCACCTGAATCTGTAAGGAGACAATTCCAGAAGATGTCACACAGCCCATCTTGGGCCTGTGAGGAAGCATTCCAGAAGGAAGAAGGAGTCCTGCGTGACGAGACTTCAGGCAGAAGGACTTGCGAATAGAAGCACACTGCTCACTTCCAGGCCCGCTGCCATGTCATGAAGAAGGTCACGTATTCTTTTCTTTTATATTACTAATTGCTATCCACAACTTTCAGCTGTGAGTGATCTCCGATTCGCGCCTCCTGCGAACACACACCACCTTGGGTGTGCGGGGGAACACGGATCGCCTGTAGTCTGTGAGGGGACGTCTCTGAAGAGGAGATCCGGAGGATGTCTAGCACATCGATCCGGAGGATGTCTACAACATTCAAGCTCCAGCTGTAAAGGGACTGAATAGCAATCTTCTTTTATTTATTTTTTTACATATTTTTATGACACCCACTATTTTTAATTAATTGATAAATTAATCTATTTATAATCCATGATTTATGTATTAATAATGAATAATAGAAATATATATGTATGTTGTACTGTGACTATGGTGTTTTCTCTGAAAAGTTCCTTAGGGCTCCCATACACACACACACATCTTATTCAAATATTTTGTTTTAATTTTACCTCATATTGTTTTTTTAACTTACTTTATCTAAGGCGCCCTGGGCTCATAAATATCTACCGCTGACTAGTCGGTGAAGTAACCAGCCTGACAAGTTCAGGGGTTACATGTCCTTAACTACTGAAAAGGGACCTAAATATAATGGGTCAAGTTTGTTACAGTTCTGATTTTTCACTAATATTAAATCACCAGTTTTAGACGTTATTGGATTTATACTGTTATCATATTTACTTTATCTGACAATTTTAAAATTAATAAAATTGGTTTTAGCATCCATTTAAGACTTTTGTAAACGATATTTTATTTCAACAGCATAGTTATCAAAATTATTAATCGGGTCTATTGTAGTAGTGGGGTTGGAAGGTATGTTAGACTGTTTCCCGAACATTAATTCATATGGTGTATATTTTGTACTCGAATGTACTGAAGTAGGTATTATATGAGAAATATCAGTAGGGTACCCATGAACTCCATTTCTGTGTTTGACTATTAACTTGCATTCTCAAATAAAAAGTTAAATGTTTATGGCTATTTTCCAACAAACCCAAAGTTTGATGATGGAAAGCTGTAGATTGTAAATGACTTAAATGTAAAATTGTACATACCTCTTTCATTATGGTGTTGACAAGCTCGGTTCCTCTGTCGCTAACTATTTCACAGGGAATGACATACCTAAGGATAAAAATATTTACCAGAGTTGTGGCCACGCGCATCCTTACTCGCTATCGGATACGCCTCGACATATTTAGTGAGGTCACACTGAAGTGTTAAAATGTAGTTATAGTTGTTATCTCGTAGTAAAGGACCTACTAAATCTATATATACTTTATCGAAAGCTGAATTTCCACAATCCGTTATAACCATAGGCTCTTTTACTGTATTTAAATATTTATAACGTTGACATTTATTACATTTCATTACAAAATTAGTTACATCACGCTCTAATCCACACCAAAAATTTTTTTTTCGAATAATGTTTAACATACGTCTTATCCCTGCATGTCCACTAGTGGGAAATATATGAAAGTCGTTTAAAATTACTTTCGTTTATCGTCGTCAGCAATCTTTTTAACGCCTTTTACTACGCATAAGCGGGTCCGGACCACTTAACAATTTATTTATATATTGAGCTAGCTCTTTAATTATTCTTACGTTATTTTCATCTTTAATTATATATAAAGTATTTACTTTTAAATCAGTACAAAATAATTCCACTTCTCTCACAGAGACGCTGTACGTTGTGATTGAGTAAATAGTTTTACGTATACAGTGCGATTTGACGACGAATACGCATAATCACCGTTCTCTATAGAAATATATTTTTTAACTCTCATCCATTCTGTTTCATTCACGAAAACCAATTCTGTGTAATCCTTCGGTAGTTTTAACATTTGTGTGTCTTTCTATAACTCTTGTGTGATCAGTCCAATCGTTCTTAGGAATATTAGCCACCGAAGTAAGATTTTTTTTCAAGCTCCCGTCTCTTCGCTCTAGTAAGTAGCAATATAATGTGTTCATTCATCACCCGTAACTCTTCACTAGTCACTTCTATCCGTGACAATGCATCTGCAGCTACATTATCACGCCCTTTCTCATAAACCACTTTATAATCGTACTTCTCAAGTAATAACCGAAATTTTAATAATATACTGGAAGGATCTGTCAAATTGTACAAATATACTAATGTATGTACAAATGTACAAATGTACTAATATACTTTATGGTCGGTTTCTATTATAAATCTTTTCCCATATAGATAAGGCTTAAAATATTTTACGAACCAAACTATTGCTAACAATTCTTTTTCAATTGTAGGATAGCTGCACTCGGCCTTGTTTAAACTTCGGCTGGCGTAAGCAATTGGCCTACGATCAGCATTATACAAAACTGAACCTATAGCGTACCCTGACTAAGTTTTTACCTAATTTCCCTAACTCTAAACTGGTTGTAACTGAACTATTCATTTATTGTCAACGTGTTATGTTCATAATTTAAAACACAATTATACTTCTTTAAAATGCTTATCCAATTATATACAAGGTAGATTCTTTAGAACATAACAGTTATGTTTGAATTCTTACCCACATATGGAAAATGGTATGTAAAAATAACCGTCGGTGGTCGATTTGCCACCAATACCATTAATGGTAATGCGTTCTGGTTGCATAGAAATGTTCCAGTCTCTAATCGCGTCATATTTCACCACTAGCAAAGAGGCTCCTGTTAACATTCTATATTTAGAATCAAATATTGTTATTTCTATGAAGTCATTATAGTTACATGATAAAGTAAAGTTAGGATCGAGAAAATTCTTAATCTAAATTTTGATTGTTTGTCTACGTGCCTTGAACATTATTTCTCGACTGATCTAACAAATATGTAAATTGCCTGTTATTGCGAATATAGTTTCTCGGATTCGTCGCCTGACCGTAATTACGTCCACGTCCTCGCGTATTGTTAACAAAACCTCTTGCGTGACCTCGGTAATAAGACCTAAAAGGTACCTGATTCCACGGAGGTGGTGGCGGGTCGACTTATAGTTACGACTCGGAATATAAATACGTTCTCGGTCTTGCCCCTATAAAATTGCATATGCTTACCTCGATGCTGAGCCGCAAAGACTGTCTCGACCGATGTGCTGTGACCTTGGTGCGCGCGTTCCTCAACTTTAGCAGCTCTTATAACATCCTTCAGCTCGGAATAATCTCTGGCCGCTAAAATGGTACTCAATCGACCATTTCTCAAGCCCTGCGTAAACCCCTGAATAGCTAGTTTTTCATTTACAGGCCTGAACATTTTAAACGCATCTTCTTTATGATCCGCTTGATATAAAGTCAATTCAACAAATAAATCCTCACATTTCTTACCAAATTCCTCAATATTTTGCGACCCTTATCGAGACTGCAATAGCTCGAACTGTAGCGCCGTGGCAGACTGCTTCGTCAGCAAATTATTTTTCATAGCCTTTATCGCCTAATTAGATGCCAAACGTAATTTGGCATGTCGGGATATGCGAGTTGCAAGGACAAAAGATATTAATAAATATTCATGTTCCTTCTTAATGTTTTGGCTATAAAATTCGAGAGCATTTATTCATTTTTTCGTACATTCCTCCTCTCCTGTCATTGCAGGTAGAAGAAAAGATGCAGTTTTCATGTCAAACTCAGTCATGGTGTTTACAGTACTTAAACTCTGATCGTTCTCTAAACAAAAATTCTGAATTCTTTGATAGTATGACTCTATGTCGTTACAAATAACCAAAATATACTTTAATTCCTCCTACTTAACATAACCTTTATATCTAATTCACTACGACATGTAATATATATTTATCATGTAAAATATTTGCTTCTGAATATTTTTGCTCTAATACCTTCTTTCTTCTTTTAACTTTACGGTATTATAACCTTATACCTATGAAATTGCCATTTTGTATGCAATAAGTGAAAGTACTTATTTTTTCATACTTTTTTATTTCTGTTATTCGAAGTAATCATCCATGCAATCGACGCATCTTTGCCAACGACTTGGCAGTTTATTGATGCCCTTCTTGTAAAAATCAGCTGGACGGGAGGCAACAAACTTTTTAAAGGCATTTTGTACTGCCTCTCGGGAATTGATTTTTTTACCCACTAAAAAGTTGTCTAAATTTTGGAAAAAGTAATAGTCGGTAGGTGCAAGGTCTGGTGAGTATGGCGGATGAGGGAGAGCTTCCAAACCCAGCTCTTGCAGCTTGGAGACTGTCTGTTGCGCAGTATGGGGTCGCGCGTTGTGAAGGAGCAGCGGGGATGACCGATTGACCAACTGGTTGCAGAAGTGCAAGCTTCTCCATCATTCTCTCCAGTTCTTCACAGTAGACATCTGCATTAATGCTCATGCCGTTTTGTAAAAATTCCCGAGAGGCAATACAAAATGCCTTTGAAGAGTTTGTTGCCTCCCGCCCAGCTGATTTTTACAAGAAGGGCATCAATAAACTGCCAATGCGTTGGCAAAGATGCGTCGATTGCATTGGTGATGGTGATTACTTCGAATAACAATAAGTACTTTCACTTATTGCATAAAAAAACGGCAATTTCATAGGTATTTCATAGACCTTTTATTTAGTTAATTGACTTTGATAGTTTGAATTAATTTATGAATTTCTATTAAATCAGAAGTTTAACTTTTTAATTATGTAAAATAATCATTTTTAAGCCGGAAAACATAAAAGAAAACTACTCTAAAATTTAACTAAAATACCTCTGTCCGTGCCGTACACTAGAAACACTTCACACACACATTTTCACTTTCTCTATACCATAGCATATGAAGACTCTCTTACCCGATGTCTGCCTTGTCTAGCCGAGTTTTACTCAAGGCTAAACGTTCTCGATATTGAACTCTTTGTTCCTTGGGTCACGCCTTAGACCAGAACGCCTAAGAGCACTCCTGGCTATCTCCGCTCGCATCCAGTCTACGTGGCAGCGTTTATATAATTTGTATACTCCAAAACAAACTCCAATAGTCAGGATGATCAGCATTGCACCCAGTATTATATTGGTTACCGATTGATTTTGATGCAGCTGGGTATCGTCAGTCGCACTTACGTCACCTGCTGCGTTTTGCGCAACTCCCACTTCCATAATTTGCGGACTTCCCATTTTAAAATTACGCACCAAACTTATTAATTTGTCCGTACAATAACGCACTCTAATAATTTTTGTCATCATGTCACCAAGCGCGATCTACTCGGCCCGGAATTTGACACCGAACCTTAAATGGCAGGGTCGCCATGTAAGAACGGGACTTAGGTAATCAAACGAGATGTTGATGGTTACACGTTACGTTTATTAATCTCCTCTCTACCTCAAAGATACAGTTTTATACACTTATTACTACTAATGCTTACTTACTACGTCACATGACAAGGAAAAAGTGAGACGCCTTTCATATATACCATATATTCATACCACGCCTATTATTATATTACCTGGTAATTTTCCCTTTGAGTTCAAAGTATGCAGTTTCATGTTAGCTTTAACATAAGTGAAAAGAGCAAATTGCACGCAAAGCTGGCCTAGATTAAATTAAGCGTTACCACAGGCCTGAACACGGGTAGTTTTTATTGCAGTTCATAAAAAAGAACAACATTTTCCAATGATGAATTTAGCGCAGTAATTTCGAGATATTTCAGTTCCTCACGAGGGATACAGAATTAATATATCGGCTGTCTCGAGGTGACAACCATTGTTGCCGCTTTGACGCACACATTATCCTCATGACACTTTTACCCAAATTAATTTATCGTAACGAATACATATCCAAAAAATAACACTTAATCGAAAGCTGATAATAGATTATTGAGATTATGATGACGCACTATAAATGGTGTTAATGTTGCTAATCCATGTGTAATAAAATTAATTTATAGTTATTTGATATTATAGTTAATTTTCCGGTTGTCATTTTGTGACTGAACCGAAATATATTCTAAAAGTGTACAAAAACTATCTAAGCTATTCATCTATATAAAGTTAAAAAGATGGTATTGTTTAGCGAATAAAATTCGTTTATAGTGTTTAGTATTAGGTGCATCACCTATTTACTATATATTAAGACATAGACTCAAGCTAGCGTAATATATAATGTACATATTATTTTATGCGATTTTAATTTAAAAAGAAAAATCTTATGTTTCGAATCACAAGATTTTTGTCTACCATTTGAACGTCGTCGTTCATTTTGTCGGCAATAAATGTCAAGAAAGCAAAACTAAATTATGCTCACAATTCAAACAAAGCTCTACAAAATCCACATTAAAATAATTTTGAAGGTCTTAAGAAAATTATTTGATAAGGAAAATCCATTGTTCTTTGTCTTACGCTTTGAAAAGTGAATGCGAAAATAAAATTAATAAATGTTTTCATCAAAAGTTTAAACATGTAGCTTCAGGCGATCTTTTGGCCTTAGTCATTTTTAATCTTATTGCTGTATATATTTAAGTAACTGGAATCATATTTTGCAACGTAAATAATCAAATTTAAACAGTTCTAAAACGAGAAGTTCATTTACATAAACATACCTAACTGTTGTCATAGGTAATCGACGGGACACAATATGCAAGATTGATAAAAATATTTGCAAAAATTATGTTTCTATGTGGTATGACAACAATATTGCAAAAATAACATAGACAACGAATTTGACGACATTGAAAAGATTTTTATTTTCACATAAGTCATGATTTACTTAAAATATTTGATAAATACCGAAGATATTAGTTAAAGACATTGTTCAAATATACTTCCAAACAACCATAACATTTTTACAATGAATGTCTAAATTAAACTTTTATCAAGATGACATAGCTTATGAAATATAGTGTATTACAAATTTTGATGTTTTGTAACGAGTTCATTGGAGATATACGAAAATAACTTGATAATAACAGGGGATCTCAGTGTGCTGGTCATGTCTAACTCATATCCTGTTCATTTTAATATGTTTTCTTTAATGGATAAATTCTATAGATTAAAATTAGAGAAGTATATTCGACTTTCTACAAGATGTGTGCAATGTAGCTACAACATTTTGGAATATCTAAATATTGCACTAATGTAAAAACACACAAAAGCAATTAAATAATTTAATGCGGACGGTTTATAAATTTATTAGGTACTGAAGTCTCATGCTACAATGGCAAAATGAAAACAGAATAAAAACCTTATAAATACGACGATTTACATCTACGTGTCCGATCCGTTCAATGGTTAGGGAATCAATTGCTCGGAAACTGGCCAAAAATGTCACGTACATTCTGAAGGTCTTTTTTTACTTTCACGAAATATTATATAAAAATTCGATAACGTTATTGGATTATTGTTAATACGTACTTTTGAAAATGTTGACGAAATGTTTGTAATTTTACACTTTGATGTCATTTATAAACTGTGAAATAAATCAATGTCGCTCATTGTAATGCGTTTATGCGTCATGTAATTTGCTTCAATTATGTTGAGTTTTATTTATTGACATCTTTTAAATTCTATAGTAAAATTTCGAACACATAAGTAAATTTCCTGCATGTATGAAAGCTCAAATACAAGTCGTTGTAGTGACTCTTGTCGTGTGTCGTGTAAGTATAGTTTTATCTCGTAACCTTATTTGATCTTGAACAAAGAACGAGGGAAATCTATTATGAACTCCAATTTTCCAAAACAAACAATGACGCTTTATTACTTCTTAGAAACAAACCTTAACCATAATAAAGAAATTCAATTTCTACAGTTTACAAAAACAACTACAGATTTCTTTAACGTTTTTATTAGTTTCACTTCGCAAATAAAGTATATGGTACCAAAGTGGGTTTACTTTTCAATTATTAGTGACTATAAAGCTCCCTAGTAAAGAAAGTTACTAGTAAGTAAGAAGTTAGAAAAAAAAAATGTTTCATTATTACCAATGACACAATATACTAATTTCGTCAGTGATTATTACTAATGGATCAATTCATAGACTAAACTTTCTTAATTAAGAAAATAAAAATAACAACTTAAACAATTCAATTTTCACAAGACTTTTCAACACGAACTGTCCTGCCGATCTATGATTGTGCAGTCTTGTTTTAGTGTTTTTTCTTGCTTTTTAGTTTATCAATAAATCTGTTTATCACACAGAAAAGTGCTTATATCGGGTAAATAAACCAACCAAGAAAAAATAAAATAGAAATGTAGACAAATTAACTCTTATATCAAATCCATTTAGAAATTGGGACTGTTTTCTTTTATTAACATTTCAAACATATAAAAAAATAAGACTTACGTGGCGATAACATCTTACAGGAACGATATAGCCAATTGCATATACCTACATAGTCAATTTAAAAGGCTCGTACAACAGTTTTCCATCGAGTTGAGACGCCACTAACGTATCAAATTTAACGAAATTTTAAATTCACACAATAGACTTATTAAAAGTAAATTCTTGATTTGGCAATTATTAATAGTTACAAGTATAATTAATAGTTTACTATAATACTAATATAGTTGGTTGGTTGGTGGTAGACATAATTGTTTAGTGTCTTTATAATAGGTAACTATTATTACCCTTAATAATTTTAGTTTATTTTTTAAATTCGTACTCAAACTCGTTTTTAGAAGTTTTCGACAATTTAAATCTATACAAGAAATGATAACATGCTGTTTAAAGTAAACCTTTTAGTTTTTATTTTGCTTAGTTATCAATACACGCAATATTGTAGTGATGTAGATAAATAATATACAGTTTGATCAACTTCTTACGGTTAATTAAGTTTAATTTGCAAAATCTTAAGAAAATGGGTATCTCTAGGGTGTAAAATTAATAATAATTAGCTAATTAATTAGTATAGCAGTAGACTGCATTAAGTTAAAGAAAATGGAAATCAATATTAAAAAGATTATGAGTGAATCTTTCTTTGGTTAAGCGGTCAACTCGCCGCTTTTTACTGCGCTGTGTTGTAAGATTTAAAACCTACATGGAACAACACTTCATGTGTTTTACAAATTATTCTTCTAAGTCTGGGTGTTTTTCATGTGTGTCTGTTTCAAGAATGTTTGTAATATCCCCCGCGACCCAGAGATATTCTAAGAGTGGGAGCTATCTTTTAAAAAAAAGGAAAGATTTCGGAATGACTTTACGCATAATGTCGTTTAAATCAACACTAACTATGAACATTTACAATGTCAAAGAGAACTGACAATGCTATTTAAGATATATAATCAAAATTTTCACACGTCCTCTTAAATATTCTTGATTGAGCTCTTCGGGCTCACAAATTTGTAATCTGATCTACACTTAAGATGTCCAAAGTAAGGTAAAGTGGGATGTTAAGTAAGTGAGATTGCATTACATGATCAAACAGTGCTCTAATGCTTAACTTAGTCGTTTTAAGAGAGACATTTCGCTCGTTGGTGCTAATATTTTCGTGTGTTTCTTTCTTTGAAATCTAGTTTCATATAATTCCTATCATAATACTTGTTGTATTTATATAAACATGTTTCACACAAGATCTGTCATAACGTATGTTGATTAACTTAGTTGTTATTAATTCAAAAGCACAGAATAAGTAAAAGTTTTAAAGTATGAACTGTTCCATTTATAATTGATTATTACACATGCACCTTTACTGCCTTGCCCTTTACCATCCATCTATTCCATCTAAATGTTGACTGGTAGAAAATGCCACATGGCATTAAATTTCATGAAGAAGCTCAACGTATTGACGGCACTTGAAACGATTTTATTTCTAATACGTTTGTTTCAACTCTTTCTTGTCTTGAGTACTCTCTTCAAAGTTACACATACACTAAACCAGTTCTATACCTATTCTCTCCACTTGCCCAGTGTTATACAAATAGGTTTTGTTCAAGCAGGTGTCAAAAACACTGCCCTAAAAATAAATATGAAAAGTCAGAAATGAGTACAATAAAAAGTATAAGCTCCAGGTTCAATAAGGTACAGGCTTCTGTGAGGTATATTTATCATGAAATCAATTGACAATCACAAAAAAATACATTAGGCAGCAAACGAATTAACAAAAATATGGCGGCGCGGGACATATGTTGTTCAAGTTCAACCAATCTAGGCACAAGATGCAATACGTCGTATACCATTTCACAATTTGACGGTTTCATTTCGATAGATTATTATTATAAAATTCAAAATATTATACGATAATATTTTGAAGCTTGCTGTGTCAAAACGAAAAATGTGGTTCTAACAGTTTTACCTATCTGTTAAAGATTGTGTATCCTGACATATTATAAGAGGTTATTTTTATGACAAAAACATAAAAGTATGGGATAAGCCAATACCATTAAGGGAAATCCAACATTAACACCTGATTATGAGAGAAGTTAGGTGATAGTGGGTGGCCGGATTAGTACTTCGCCTATGAGTTTTGTCCGAATATGAGATCATTAGCATTGCTTTGGAAACATTTTCGTGATAAAATTGCATGCTTATTAACAGTTTTATAGTACAACAACAATTTTATAGTTTTGACTTACATTTGTAAGAAGCGTTAAATACATGTCTACTTTGAGAAATTGAGAATAAAGAGGAATTCTGAAACTATCACAGTGTAAAAACTTACAGCTTAGAATTATTTACATTTGTTTGTAATTCATAAGTGTTATTAATGACGTTATTTTTAACTGACTTTAAAAAGGAGGAGGTTATCAATTCGACTGTTTTTTTTATGTTTGTTACCTCGTAACTTTCGACTGGGTTAACCGATTTTCATGATTATTTTTTTATTTGAAAGCTGGTGCTTCCCGCGTGGTCTCATTTCAATTTGGTCCAGTTCTTGAAGTCGGTTCTTTTTTGTTATAATTTGTGAATATTAAAACACAATAAGCCTTTCCAAATACTTCTTGAATTCATAACCGGCATGACATAAGACTGCTACTTTAGCCTAAGATGCTTTGAAAAATAATTACTGTACTTGCACTTTCTTATTCTACATTCATAAAGTTTTTTTAACCGACTTCAAAAAGGGAGGAGGTTTATTTATACAAACTTCCTGCAAAAATATTGCACAAGGTAGACTTAATGCCACAGGCATTTTCTTCCAGTCAAACCTTTGGGTGTTGCAAGACTGCGTGTCAGGCATATTATCTAAACATCTATATCTATACATCTATACAAATAAATAAAATTGGAGTATCTGTTTGTAATATTAAAATAACCGCTTTTAATAAATGCATAATGTTTATGTATACACAGTACATGTATCAAAATAATATTTTTTACAATTTTTGTCTGTCTGTCTGTTTGTTCCGGGTAAGCTCTGGAACGGCTAGACCGATTTAGACGGGACTTTCACAGGCAGATAGCTGATGATCTAAGGAGTATCTTAGGCTACTTTTTTTAGACTAAAATTGTCCCGCGGCATTACCCGCAGTGCGGCAATAACCGCGGGTAACACCGCGGGGTTCAGCTAGTTTAAAATATTATTAAAAGTTTGAGAAACAACGCCCGGTAATTTCATTGTCTTTTCTACAGCTTGACTTTTAAATTTTCGCTCGTATAAAAGTAATGTAAGCATCGTTTTAGAGGATCTCCACTGAAAGTGTAATTAGACCTAATTTTATAGGAATGTCAGACTTTTTCTATTTTTTTCTTTGTTAAACTTACTATACCTACATAGTTGTGAATATTTAAGGCTTAAGTCAAGACTAGGCTACTAATAACACTGAAGATTGTTTTAGTAGATATATGTATAATATTGGGCTGCATAGATTATATTAATATCTTAGAATTGAAATAGATTCTATATCATGCAAACCGTTAAATGAAATACCATAAGACATGGTTTTACTTTGTGTATGGTTAGTTTAATTCTTGATGCCGCTGCCATTGGAAATGAGGTTGCGCCTGACCTTAATAGGTTAAAACGTTTTTTTCGAGTTTCATCTAAAAATCTACAAAAGATTCTGAAAAAAGAATCCAAACAAGAGTTTCGTCTTAGGCGATACCATTTCCTGTAGAAAGTTTTAAACAGCTTCACCTACCATTGTCGGTAACAAAGTTATTTTTACTGGAAGTCCCAACCTTTCCCAAGCCATTTCAATATAATGTAAGATACAACTTTCACTGTTTGAAAACGTAAGTTACTAGATATTACTGACACCAGCAAAAACTCCTGTCTGACGTTCATTCTCTACTTTTTCTTTTACTACCATACCTTTATGGTTGATACGATATAACACCTGACGTTTTTCCCAGATTTAAGGTATAGGCGGTAACGATTACGCCTATAATGTTGGTTTAGTTTGTTTTCTTTTAACTAAGTAGTTATTTCAGATATTTATAATATGGCTGGCTGGTTATCTGGAAAATAGTTCAATGTAATTAGTTTCACGCTTCTTTTAAAGCTCCCATTCTATGGGCTTTCCGAGAAGTTATGCGATTGGGTCACTGGCTTAATAGCAGATAGAAGCATAAAGGTCGTAGTCGATGGTGAATACTTTCCATGTCTGTGAATGCTGATGACCCGCAAAGCTGTGTGCTATCGGCTACTTTGTTCCTCCTTCATATCAATTACATGCTACATATTAGCGGCATTCATTGTTATGCGGATGACAGCATGGGCGATGCTCTCTACACCGGCCGCGTTAATATTTCTCGGGAAAACGTCATTGAGAGTCGGTATTGGGGTAGACTTAATTTAGTAGAACTTAACCCCACAGAGACACAAATTTGCGGGTTCACCGCTAAAAAACTGTTGTGGGTCGCATGTCCTCGTTTTGAAGACACTCCCCTATCTCCTTCAGCTTCTATATTGGAATAATTGGTGTCGACATATCGAGCGAAGTCCAGTTTCGTGGCCATTTGGAGGGTAAGGCCAAATTAGCCTCGAAGAAGCTTGGCGTGCTCAACAGATCGAGGGAGTATGTCACTCCGGCCCACCGCCTTCTGCTTTATACCACCCCCTGCCACCCCTTTCCTCGTCCTCGTCCTACGCTACAGAAGTTTTATAATCATCATATAGATGGTTGTCAGTCTACAACTGTGCGCTTTTCCAAAAACTTTCTGCCTCGCACAACAAAACTGTGAAATTAACTGTCACATGCGATATTCCCGGGCCAATGTCCCGCTATACGTATTGACGACCTTCAAACCAAGAAAAGAGCGTATGACATGTGACGCCTTGGTGTTGCGGATGTCTGCTCGTTTGCCTCTATACAAAATTTACAAAATGACAAAAAAGAACCTTTAGGAAAACCGAAATCCATTCATTATATACTAGTATCACTTTCGATAGTCTCATCACTTAGGAAATAACATATAATTTCTGAAATGCCTTATCAATTCAATACATGCATGCATGCTTTTGACGCAGGTCAGATGATCAATCACAAATTCACAACCAACAGTGACAAAATCAAATGTGTGTGTGGGCACAGAACAAAAAGATATAAGTAGAAATGACTAGTAGGCGTAACGCGCGTGCCACTAGTAAGCGTTGCAATGTATACCCTAATGAGTTGTAGGTATTTTGTATCATAGTCGTATTACAACGCGGCGTCGAATAGGTCGTCCATTGAAAGTTTTTTTTACGATACAATTCCGTACTGCTCTGTTTTATAGTGTAAAAATAGTAGCAGAAGGAAAAATATTAATAATGGAGCTGTTTCTTACCATCGGTAGGTACAATTTTGAATAGTTTATCAATAAAATCATAAACTTTTATTTAACTATTAATCGACTAGAGATTTAAGCCTAACTCTTTCTTATCCCATTCACTTAAAGCTCAATTTGGTATGATTGGGTTTTATCAATTTTCAACGCTACGCGATTAGAGATGTAGTCAGGTAGGATGTTGGTTTTATCGATATTCATACTTTTAAATGGGTTATAGAATACGTATAAGTGTAATATACAAAGGGCGGCCTTATTGCCTAAAGCAATATCTTCCAGGCAACCTTAGGATGGATTTAAATGTCTCGGAGAGACAGTAGTTGACGGTGCGGTAATTTTGAAGAATTATAATTTTCTAATGAATATAACTAGAAACACACATATTATATACACATACAAATACATCAATATACATACACATACATGCCAATAACTTTGACTAATCAATTATATTATAACTACATGTCGCATTTTTGTTCATTGCAATCAATTTATGATTATTGATACTATGTATTTCCTAAAAAATTAAAATGAATATAGTATTTTTTAAACATTTTAAAATCTATTAATATAGGTACATACTATGCTAAAAATCAATTATGTAGGAACCACTGTTTTGAATTATGTTATGTGCTTAAACAGTCTTTATTATATATAATATTACTAGCTGTTGCCCGCGGCTCCACCCGCGTGTATGTCGATTATCGCAGCATATAGTAACATATGTGTTATTCTGATGTATAAGCTATATTACTGTAAAGTTTCATCAAATCCATTCAGTAGTTTTTGCGTGAAGAAGAAATAAACATACACACTCACAAACTTTCGTCGTTATTATATGTGTGTGATGTGATTAGTAGAATTATGATTCTAATACAGATTCTTAAAATAAATAAACATTATTATGCAAGTACTTATTTTTAAGCTTCCTTACCTTTATAATGTTACCTCCTCAGATATCCTTCATTTCATGTTTTATATTCTGCTCCGTCCAAACAGAAGTTAGGTATCGATATTATTGATAATATTCTAATATGTGCTACAACGATAATCGAGTAGCGGTACATGTCGAAGAATGACAAAAATAGCGAATTAATTCCTATAGAGATTAATTTTATAATTGCATGCATTTAGGATAACGCCATCTGTTTTTGAATAGCTTGCAATGAAGTATTCTTACTTTCAAGATACGATTGTAAGTTCTTCTTCCCCTATGGCAAAATAACTCTTAACATTACGCGAGAAGAAATATTATTAAACGTGTGTCTTTACGTATTGTAGGCTAGTTTTGAGCAAAATACAAACATCAAATCTAAATAATTCGTTATTAGTGTGCAATAATAAATAGTTCTTTCATTTGTCTGAGTTTGGCGACAGTCGTTCCGCTGTAAATTATGACACATTACACTTCTACTTATATCTTTTTCTTCTCTGTGTGTGTGGGTATTTACAGGGTTAGTCATTTCTTTTAGTCATTATTATTATGATATTTTCAGTACCAGCCATAACTAGTAAAAACAGTGTATACACGAGTTGCCAATCATATTGTATATCAACAAACACTGTCAAAAAAAAACTTCTTACCTACTAGATAAACTTTAACTTTTAACTTGGACCGATCTATTATGTCTGTGAGGTAACTTCGCCCCGGGGAAAACTAGCTACATTGTTTATCCGCAATACCAAACAAATTCGTTGTGTTCTTCCAGGTATGAGATATGAAACCAAGTAATAAAATGTTGCGTAATGTAGGCCAACTTAAAATAGAATTCGCAAACCCGAGTTTGTACGTAATAATAACTTTTTAATTTTCACGTTTCATGTTACTGTTACAATTACTGTAATGAATACAAACGCGACGATTTGCGTTTAAACCTACATTGTTCTACAAATTCGTAACTTTTAACTGTTTCGGGTTTTGACTGCTTTACACTTGTCCACTTTACAAACTGACTCATAAAGCGTTAATATTCCTTATCGTAATTGTATTAAATTCTAGCTTACCAGGCAAACTTTGTTTTGAGATAAAAAAAAATTGGAGGTATCGTTATCGTATTATGAAAAATAGATGTCGGCCGATTCTCAGACCTACCCGATATGCACAAAAAGTTTCATAAAAATCGGTCCAGCCGTTTCAGAGGAGTTTGGTAACAAACGCTGCGACACAAAAAAATAATATTAGATTGATACCTATGAACCATAATGGGATATAGAGATAGCCGGTTCATACAATAAATGTATTATAACTATATGCCCCGACAGACTTGGTTCTCTGAAAAATTATTGGCCTGTCGGTGTCCAATAGAAAAAATAACTAAGTGTTGTTTTTACTATTTTTCCCGCAATTTTTACGTTTCTTCCCTCAATTAGAACCTTCTATGTGTCGAAACAAGCTGTTCTCAATTTTTGCGCTTATCGATATTACCTCGATATTTGGCAATTCATTTTTATTTATATAGATAAAGTGAATTGGGTAAGATATGTTATACAAGTAATATTCCGGTATTTTCAAGGTAGTAGAGCTACGCTGATTTCAGCACAAACGGGCCGGCTCGACCGGGGCAGTACTACCCTCGCACACCTCGCGCACCTCGCAAATCTACGTAAAATGATAGCGATCATGCTGTCGCATTTCGTTGGTGAGTGCTAGACCGGAGGCCCAATGATGTAGAAGCATCACTAGCACATGGTGTGGGTCGCCATGCTGCATTGATGCATTGTCTGCATCCGCAGTATGGTGACCACCACTCTTGGATTCTGCTTATGCTTTCCATCAGGCAGAGTAGAGTTACTTTGGCAGGGCCAAACATAACATGAAAATAAAAAATTAGAAGAATTCGAAAGCGTCAACAGACTTGTGAATTTCGAAACATGAATTGACATGTTTTTAGTGGTTACACAGGTTATCAGGCACCGAGCGTGGCACAAAATTTTAATAATATCTTTATAATAATAACATGTTAATAATAATACCTTTCTTTCGGAAATATATCCATAATGTGTTAGTAACAATATAAATATAGTATTTTAGTATAGTAATGATTTGCATTCATGTTTGCATTGAATGTAGGATCCAGGTCTGTCGGTTCCGAAATTATAAGTATTGTGTTTAGATATTTTTTGGAGTCTATCTTTAAGTCTACCAACGAATTTTTTTCGGAGAATACTTGTTCTTAAATAAATGGTGATAGAGCCGTAATCTCATAATAGAGAAAGCTATCCAAACCTGTCAACATGTTCCAAAAGGAAATTGAATCTAGAAAGCTTTATACATAAATGCTACATAAACTTGTATTGAAAAGTTATAAATTGTAAATTTTTTGTAGAGTTCTGACTGAAAAGTATACTTTATCTTTATAGTGTATGGGCAAACCTTTGAAGTGGGACGAAACTTGCGTTGACACCATCGCACCATCACATCTTCCAAGTACAGCTGGTTTTGCCAGCGCTGCTGCATCTATGGGAAGTCTCAAACGGAAAATTAGTTTACATTTACATAATCCGTGGTGACGGAATCCGTGTGGTGACGGAGTCCGCATCGTGACGGATTAAAAATATAAAGTGTCACCACCTCCATTCAACCCAACCCAGACAATATCACTGCAAAAAGAAGGAAAACTTGAAATAACCCTTTTTAAGTGTGTTTACGTGTTTGAAAGAAAACCCCCTCGGGCCCTCACCCCACCGGGGTTTGCAGCGAGGCAGTGTGTTGGAATCTAACCGACTAAAACCACACGGTGTGCCACTCTGCGCCTGAGAAGGGAGGGATTCAAGAACTGCTGTTATTAAGACATCCATATCCTTCCCAGCAGTTTGAAATAAACCCAATACCAACCCAACTGGGTGGCGTGGCATAGTAGACCAAAAACTCCTTTCGAAGGAGAGGCTTGTGTTCAGCAGTGGATCAATAAAGGCTGTCGATGAATTACATTTTTTAACCTTTTGGGGTCGAGAAGCTGGGTTCATGGAGTCCGAGTGCTCGTGCTATGTAAGGGTAGGGTTCGCGCCGGGACAGGGACTAGCGACCGAGACAGGAGACCGTGACCATCGATCATAGGCACTGTATAAGCAACAGTCCGCGAGCGAGACCGAGACCGGAGACAGAGTACAGTACATATAGAAGGGACCGAGATACTTGACGCGGTCTCCCGTCTCGGTCGCGGCGTGAACCGCTACTTTGAGCTAACCACTAGCTAGCGCTGATCGATGCTTCTGTGACTAGAAGGCCGGCCTTTTTCTATCACAGAGAATTAGCATTGCCGTTCAACGTGGCAGTCTTTTGCAACGCTACTAGGAAGCGATGATGTTGAGAATTTTTTTACCCTTTTTTCAATTTTAAAGAAGGCTACTTAGGTTCCTTATTTAAGTAAATATTTTATGGAAAACATAAACTATTAATATTTTTTAAAACCATAAAAATAGTGTCTATTCTATTGTTTTATACTTTTCACCGATTAAGTGAGGCTACAGGATCAAAAACCCTCATGCTCACACTTTTCGTTGAAAGCTTCTGGAAGGTGTCCATGGAAGGTGGTAGTAGTAGTCAACTAGAAGAAGAAAGGAAACAAATAATTCGCGAATAATAAAAAAAAAAATCGATTTACAATGAAAAACGTTGCAGAGATCTCTTTTTTTCTGTTTGTTATTCTAAATTCAGTCAAAAAAGTATCGGGATGGGATGATTTGTTTATGGTTCCAAATTATTTTTTTTGTTTTCTTTTGTTGTTCTTAGATTGACACAACTGCTTTCCATTTTAGCGCGGATTTTGAGTTGCATCTATAAGCTGACTCGTACTTCGTACCGCCATATTTACATATCTGTCTCAGCTTCCCACAGGCAGTGTATATTGACGGACGAAAAAAAAAGACTATTCCCGTTATCTTTTTATTTTTCTTGTACACAAATCTTGTCCTAACAATAAAGAACACATAAAAAATATTTATTTAATTTGGTGCAACCAATCGGCAATTATACGCGTACATATATTTTGGCGATTCATTTATATATATATATAGATACAGCGCTGTATTTAGTTATATCATATCTGGTGTGTATTGCGAATTTCATAATGGACAAAAACATCGAACAAAGAGTTTGTCTTTTTTGCATCGCCAATAGAATTTCGTGTTCGGAGTCACTGAAAATGTTACAGAAGGCTTACGATGAATCGATTTTATATAAAACATGTGTTTATGAGTGGTACAAATGTTATGTGATCAAAGATTTGCCTCGCTCTGGTAGGCCATCAACGTCTGCAACTGAAGTTAAAGGCTGTCACAAAAGTGAAGGAAATAGTGACTGAAAACCCCTATTAACTTTTATATTAACTTAAAAAGAGATAACCGCTAAACTTTCTGCATCTCATGAGTTGATCCGTATCATTTTAAATAATTACTTGGGTATGAAACATGTTGCTGCTTGGCTAGTCCCAAAAGACCTGAATTTTCTCCAAAAACTCAATCGCACGAGTGTCGCCGAGGACATGCTAGAACGAGTTAATTCCGACCCAACATTTATTAAATGCGTTGTTACTGGTGACGAGACGTGGGTTTATGAATTTGACATGCAAACTGGTCAACAAGCTTTGGAGTGGCGCCTTCCAACTGAACCGAAACCGAAAAAAAACACGCCAAAGTCGATCAAAAGTCAAAGTCATGTTGACTATTTTCTTTGACTCTCGCGGTGTTGTGCACTTGGAATTATTGTTGGAAGGTCAAACGGTAACTAAAAAATATCATTTAAGCGTTATGCGCCATTTAAGAGAGCAAATTCAACGAAAATGATCAGATTTGTGGATAAAAAAATCTTGGAAAATGAACCACTATAATGCGCTTTCACACAAGGCAATCATTGTAAATGAATTTTTGATCAAACATTCAACAAATACTGTCGAGCAACCACCATATGCACAAGATATGGCTCCAGCCGACTTTTTTCTTTTTCCAAAATCCAAATTACCACTTCGTAGCACCCGTTTTCAACCGATAGAAGACATAAAGGAGAATTCGCAGCGGGAACTAAACTTAATTTCGGCAAGAGCGTTTAAAACATGTTTTGATGATTGGATTATTCGATTATTCGTTGGCATAAGTGTATCTTTCCTGAATGAGCATACTTTGAAGGTGATAAAATAAATTTGGATGAATAAATAGCATTTTATGTATTATTCGTTTTTTCCCGATACTTTCTTGACAGAATAACACAAAGAAACTCCTTTGAACTGTAACTTCAATATCAATTATTTCCGGTTCTTATTCTGCTCGTGGTTCGCTTTAAGATGTCAGCATCAAAAGATGCATGATTACAATAAAAAAGTTCCGTGAAACGAGACTAGAAGCGAGCGGTGAATATTTTATTTACCTATTCTATTATATTGTGAATGAACTTATGCAAAGCTTGTAGAATTCAAAAGTTTGCGTCCATTTACTTAATTTGAAAAGATTTATTCGTAAACATACACTAAAATTCATCGTCGTTGTGGTCCGTTTGTCGGCATACTAAAACTGTATATGCGTCTCGGGTTAAGGGTCTCCAATGGAACCCCTCGCGACTTTTCTACCATTTGAGTATTTGTGTCGTGATATTCACGTGTCCTGTTTTCGCCGCAATTGAACTGCTAATCGTGAAGATTGGGCAAGAATCTACTAAACAACCGGTTACACTCACATTTTTGTTTGTTCATTCTCCAACACTATACACGCACACAAGATGCTGTTCTCGATAAGTCTTCTATTAGAGTAAGTAAGTTCTTGTATTTAGTCTACAGGCACACAAATAAGATTTTATACAGAATTTCATTTAATTTTTATTTTTTCAATATTTATTTATTTATAACTTTACGCACTTTTGTACTTAGGCGGACTTAATGCCCTAAGACTTACGTAGTGCGATAAATATCTCATGTCATTCATTCACGAGTCAATCAATCATCTAAATGCTTCTAATGCTGTTTCATCTTTGCAGTCTAACTTCAAGATTTTATTTATTTATTGAATAGAGGGCAATCGAGCAGGCGTATCACCTAATGGTAAGCTGCCCATAGACACCCACAACACCAGAGACGTCACAAGTGCGTTGCCTTTTAAAAAGGAGTACGCTCTTTTCTTGAAGGTTTGAAGGTCGTATTGGTCCGGAAATACCGCAGGCGACTTTTCATTCCACAGTTTTGTTGTGCGAGGCAGAAAATTTGATAATGATAATGCAGCAGGAAATATAGGCTGTACTGTCTGTAAGTCTTACTGTTCTTATACAAAAAGGGGGTAGGGGCAACAGAGGTCCTCCTCGGACAGCACATACACAGCAGACAGGTTCCTGTTTATTTAAAGGAAATAAATTGCTACGCTTATTTTACATTTACCATGCTCACTGTATTAAAAAACAAATAAAATCGTAATAAAATATGAATGATTTTATAGTATTTTTAAGGTAAGTAAGTATTTTTAAATATTATATTTTAACGCTGTTCTTCTTAGACTTTTTTAATCAACGTTGTAAAGCTTTTATATAATTCTCTCATGCTACTTAAATCTGTTTCTTGGTTGTGTTATTTGGTTTTCATATAATATTATATTTGTTGTGTTATTTGGTTTTCATATATATATATGTAAATATGTTGAACATAAATTGATTGAAAATGAAATCATATTTTGCAAAATTATCTAATTTATAATCTTAGAAGAATTAAAGTCTCTTGGCACGACTCAGTGGTAGAAACACATCTAAACTAAATAAGTTAAATACTCTTCACTCCTCCCACTTATAGTTCCATAAGTGTAGTCCACTACAGCTGCATTCCTAGATCAGAATAGAAAACTAAATAAATTAAATACTAACTACAGTTAACAGAAAACTATATTATATCGATATAGTACCGCATAGACAACTGATTGGCTCTATTAGATATAGTAGTACCGGATACCCATAAGCACACCCATTTATAATATCAAAGAACAATTACTGGCGCTTAATTTAATATTCGGTTGCAAATACTAATTAAACAATTAAATACACAAGCCTTTAACCAACTAATTTGAAGTAACAAATTCACGAACACTGGTAACAGAGTTAACAAAGGACTGCGCAATTACAAAGTGAGTTCACCCAAGTTTACATTGTTTTGAGACTAGAGGGGGTCAGGGATACTGTCTGTATTGTTGTTCCGCCAACAAAGTACCTATATATAATTTATGTACCGTTGCTTTAATGAAATACAAAAGTAGTTTAAGGGAATATCAAATGTGAGTAAATTTTTTTGGAGATCGCCTCCTTGCATTCTGCCAAGAAATTTATATAATATTTTATTGAAATATTTTAACCTTACTCCAAATCAAGAACTTAGAATAACATATAAAAAGTGTTTTATTAAATCAAATATATACATATTACAAATTCATTGATTGAAAGTAAGAGTGGACATTTGTTACTTGGGCATCGAAGTGTATAAATTATTTTATGTTTCGGGAACCCTGCGTTCAGCAGTGGACTTCTTACGGCTGATATGATGATGATGAATACTTCGAGTGTCTGTAACAAAATCTAATATTTTCTAAGTCTGAAATAACGACTTTTACCAAAAAAGTTAGTACATTGTGTTTTTACTTGGTAATCCAAACCATTACCATAGTTTGGGAATTTCTAGTAGTATGTAGACAGAAAGGGGAACGCATCTAATTTAAACGGGAAATTTTTTTGGTTTGTAAAACTTTCATGTCTTGCACCCAACCTCTATGAATTGTAATAACCTTTTATTGCCTTACATAAAACAATCACTGTTTCCAAGCAATAAAAAATAAATTGTTGCTTCAAAATTGAACTGTCTTCGTACCAGCTAACAAAATAATACATACGTATATAATACTCATACAATAATATACTCATATTTGTCAGCTGTTGTTACAATTTCTTGTCATAAATGTGTTTACGTGGAACATAAAATAATTAATAGGCGGTCCAGAACCACAACTGAAGTGGAACTGAACTCAGCTAAACATTTGATGTTTTTTGTAGCTGTTCTTCAAGGGCCTTTATCTCTTTCTTCTATACTGGACTATATTAGTGTTAATTTCGCTGAAGCAATGTTAAGCAAATTTATCAACATTAATGATCTCTCCATTTGCTCATAAGTCATACATATTCAACACAGATGGTCTGACAAAACAATTAATCAATCGTGGCTGAGAGATATTTGGCCGGCTCGATCTCACTAAAACTGACTTTAGGCATTTTTGTTTTTCGTGCTTTACACTGAGTGAGAGAAGGCATATTGGAATGGAGAATGCCATAAGGCGAAACCGGTCAGTTGTAAAATATAATAAAATAAAATAGTGGAATAAGTACAAGTGAGTTTTAATCAAGAATGGAATGGAATTATTCATAACAGACACATTGTCCTACAAATTGCGTGGTACGTTATCACGTTATCCCGGTCCTACGCTCAGAAGTTTTTTGTCCCTGCTAGCCCTGTTAGCTACCACTTTTGAAAATTTTTGTTAGGTGAAAGCAACCCTCATCAATATAAAGCCACTCACGAAAAATTTGCTTGATAGTGATAACTTGTAAGATTTGTTCCGGGGATCCCGGACTAATAAGATTAGCAGCTATATAAGAACTGACAGAAATGACAGTTTGGTCTTACTGGATAAATTAGAAGCTTTCTTATAACCTTTTCTTGTCCTCTTAACAATGTATTTGTAAATTTACACAATTATTCAAGACAATAATGGTTTCAACTTTCTATAATTCCATGAGTACGATTTTTATGAAAGAAAGCGGAACAGTTGCCAAGAAAATTAGTAATTGTCTCGGAAACTTTGCCAATATTTATTTGACTGAAACCTTGTTATATAGTTTTTATTATATTACACATTATCTATAATAGGAATACGTTCTTTCGCTCTGGAAGAACTGATTTATAAATTGTCGATTAGTCCATGTAGTCGTCAACATTACTTCACAGAACCCTTCACAAACCGATGGCCGTTTAATAATAAAGAACGTTCGAACTCGTAAATAAACTGGCAGAAATATCTATTGTGTCTACTCATTATTTTTCCTTTTACAAAGTTATAGTAATGGTAAATTGTGAGTTGTTAATTGTATAATATTATAAAACCTTTGTGCACCTACTTTATAAGATTTCTACATCACCCTTAAGGTCGACTAGAAGATTATGCATTACATCATAGGCATTATTCATTGACCAAAAAATCATTAGAAATCTTAAGACAGTTTTAAATAAATACTGAATAACAAACACAAGAATTGGCACTGCAATTTGGTATGCGATAAAGGCAAGCTATGAACGTGAGCTGAACAGATATGTGGATCGTTGCCGGCGGTTCGTTGTTAATTAGACATTCGTGGTGGAAGAAGTTCAGCCATTTTATTGAATGTTTTTTGTCTCAAATAATTTTGATGATTAATTAAGAAATAAAAGATGTTAATAAGGATTTATTTTTATGTTAAACGGGGCAAACGAGCAGTCGCATCACGCTTCGACATGAATGGGCTGGCTCGACCGGAAGGAACTCTGTCCCCCAAAGATCGGCAACGCACTTGTGAAGCCTTTGCTTACCATCAGGTGATACGTCTGCTCGTTTGCCCCCTATACCATAAAAAAAACATAAAATGTTTAAATAATTTATGGTATAACTAAACTAACTAAATAGTTCAGTACTAATAACTCTTTTTTTTTATTACTTAATTTGGTCACGTCATTGCCAGGTAAAAGTACATTGATTACAATGTACATAAAATTTGATAAATTTAGAAACGAATTGTTATCTCAAATTATATCGCGGCGTTACCCGCGGTACAAAAACAACTGTGGGTAACGCCGCGGGGCAAATCTAGTCTCAAAAGTAGCCCGAGTTACTCCTTATATCATCAGCTATTTGCCAGTGAAAGTGCCGTCCAAATCGGTCCAGTCGTTCCAGAGATTAGCCGGAACAAACAGACAGACAGACAAAAATTGTAAAAAAATATATTTTGGTATATACACCATATATACCTACTTTTTTAGTAAAAAACCATATATTTAATAAAAAACGATTATTTTAATTTTCAGACAGACTCTTCAATTTTATTTATACGTATAGATGTATAGATATAGAGTGGGTATATTAGCATAAAAAATATCACAGTAGACTAGAGAGATAAATTCAAAAATAAGTGACTAGCAAAAGAATTTGAAATTAAAAGAAAGAAGTAAATACATAACGAATTGTCCTTTTGATAACTTATGTCTTAAATTTCGTATAAACCAAAGAAACTACTGTTATATAATAGGCAGAAATATATTTTGTCAAATTGCTTTTAACTGAAACAAAGTATCTCATTTTCTTAAGTATTCTGTGGCAACTTTGATAACAAAGCGGTTCTTTAAAATTGTACCCCTAAATGTTTATTTAGAGAAACATTAAAAATAATTAAGTATTTCCTTTTGATAGCAGTCAAAATATTATTTTATTTAAAAGGCAGGCTTTAAACCTCGCCAAACATAATAATTTACGCTTTCATTATTCTTAGCCAACTTGTTTAAATGTAAACCTAGCGAAAGAAGCATTTTCTGTTTTAACGTTATTATTATCACTTACTATTTATAATAATAATAAATATAAAATAATATTTGTCTGGCTTTGAACCCTCTCAGCACTTTATTGGAGGTTTCAGGGTTAGGTTATAGGTTGCAGAAAGACAATCGAGTTATATTATTCCGAAATATATATTTTTTTTTTTTTATATCTCACCTCTTTTATATGGATGATTTGAAACTGCTTTTGACGAAATGAAATTACAATTGACAGCGCTGCTAAGGGTTACGGAAAACTTTAGTAATTCTATTAAAATGGAATTTGGTGTAGACAAGTGTGCAGTCATGTAATGTAAAGAAAGGTGTGATTGTGGAATAGAGCTTTCAGATTCTACAAGACTCAGATCTCTGTCTGCAACCAAAACCTACAAGTATCTAGGTTTTTCACAGTCCTTAGGAATACTGGAATCTGACATGAAATTCTTTGGCCGTCTGAAAAAAGTACTTAAAAGTCTTTTATCAGGCGGTAACAAGGTGCGAGTCTACAATGGTTGGGTCATGCCGGTTCTAATGTATTCCTTTGGTTTACTTAGATGGACTCAGACCGAATTAGAAGCCCTGGACAGGAGAGTCCGTACATTGCTGACTGCATTCCGTATGCATCACCCACGTTCATCAGTTATGAGGTTGTATATCCCGCGAAAGTTTGGGGGTCGAGATCTATTAAATGTACACAATCGCTAGATATACAATCTCAGAGAATATTTTCTTCATACTGATGTGGGAGTGCATTGCAGTGTAGTTGCAGTGGATACCGGACTCACTCCGCTCGCTCTAGCTAAAGAGAATGGGCGCAAACCTGTAGTACTAAGTACTAATGAACGCAGGGAGGTATGGAAGTGCAAAGAACTTCATGGACGGTTTTATCGGGCCCTTAACGGGTCCGATGTAGACTTCAAAGCCGCAACCTTCTGGCTACGATACAGTGTGTTTTGTTTGTGCGATTATAGACGAAGTTATCATGACGAATAACTATCGGAAAAATATACCGCCCCGCCGCAAACCCCGGCGGGGTGACGGCCCGAGGAGGTTTCCACACGTTAAAGGGTCTGATGCAGTAAGCAGTCCTCCTAGACACGGCACGTATAGTGAGGAGGTTCCTGTCTTTGGAGCTCTAACCACCGGTTTCTTAGTCCCTGTACCGGTCGTAAAGTCGGTGGTCTACTATTTTTTATATTTTTACTTGTATTTTTTTATGTATATTTAAAAATGTAATCAATATGTTACGTTTATGAAATAAAGAGAATAATAATAATAATCTTTATTGATATAAAATTTAAATTTATTGTAACTTGAGGTTCCTATCTCCCGTGCTAGGTACTATTTACTAACCGGTATTACAGGAGCCAAAGCCCTCTCCTATATAAGACTGTTACACTTTTATGCAATAAAGGTTTTACACGACTTCTAATTATATATATGTCACTGTTCGAACACTGCTCACAATAATAAAATAACAATAACATTTCGGAAATCTGACACACAACTTTATCTAGCCTCAAACTAAGCAGAGCTTGTTCTATGGGTACGAAATATATACAAAATACCTAAACTCCGAAACAAATGGACGGTCTACAAGATGGCGTAATAACATATTTTGAAATCAAAATCAAGCGTCTACGATTTTCTTGTTCCTTCAATAAAATGTGTTTTTTTTTAACTAAACACATCAATAAGCTCAATAATAAATATCGATTAAATTATTTAGTCGTTTGTTAATTTAACATTATATTTTAAAATGTTTTACATTATTTTTGTAATATTTATGTAAAAATTGGCCAAGTGCGAGTCGGACTCGCGCAGGAAGGGCGTCGTACCATTATCTATACACTTCAAGCATCTACCTGTTATGGATATCAATATCGAGCAAAAACGAGAAAAAAGAAAAATACGGTAACAGAAATACACCATTTCTGAAAATTTCAACTGTCTAACTATCACGGTTACCACAGGCAGATAACCTGATGATAGACGGACGGACAGATATATAGACAGACAGCGAACTCTTCGTAATAGGGTCCCGTTTTATCCTTTAGCTACGGAACCCTAAAAACCGCATTCTGTCTCGGGTCACACGAAATAAACGCGGGCGAAGCCGCGGACTAAAGCTAGTTTAAAATATAGGAAGAAATAAAATAACATATAATAACCTTTTTATCGCAATAAAAATGTAAAATGGGCAATGAAACAATTTTGTTCATCAAGATTTATTCTTACTATAGAAAAATTATGGTTTTTACAGATCAATGTAAAATTTTATAGAGTCTACATTATTTTCTACTTAAATAACTATTTTATTACAATTTCTAACCTAAATATTATTATTATTTTAATATTTAAACCTTCAATAATAATTAAAACTACCCACGATCTTATTGTTTACCTGAGATTCGTTTACTTTCTTAATTTTTTTTCGAAATGGAGTAGAGTTTTCTCAGTAATATAAAGTTTAATTTAATTTTATTACTGTGGGAGAGCCACGCTTCGGCATGTATGGGCCGGCTCGACCGGAGTGACCGACAACGGCCTCACAGAAAACCGGTGTGAAGCAGCGCCTGCGCTGTGTTTCACCGAGTGAGTGTGGATACCGGACCTCCATCCCGCAACCCCTCCACCCTTTCCCCTCCCCATCCCCCAAAGGCCGGCAACGCACTTGTGACGCCAGAGCAGACGTATCGCCTGATGGTAAACGATTACCATCAGGCGATACGTGTGCTCGTTTGTCCCCTATTCCATAAAAAAAAGGTTAATACAGTCAAGCTTTATTGCCTCCAAGGTATTTACTAATTGAAGTAGTACATGTGATATTAAAACCGTATTAGGTCATAGTTAAACAATTTTATTTATTGATTAAAATAATTTAAAACTTGAATAATTTTATAAACTAACTAGCTGAACCCCGCGGTGTTACCCGCGTTTTTTGTTGTACTGCGGGTAACGCCGCAGGATAAGGTTAGCAAACTTCGCATAAACCATCTATTAAATAGTCCGAACAAAACCTAAACATTTGGTTTGGATAGATGAACCCGTTTTTGAGTTATAAAATTACAACGAAAAGTGGCATTGATTGTTATATATTGATTGATTGACTTGATTTACAAAGACCCTTAAACTAAAGGTAAGGTAAAAAAATAACGTTAACAAATGTGAAAATTTACATTTACAAATTACAGTCGTTGTTATTATATTTCATCATACACAAAATGCTGCTTACATTTTAGACAATTATTAGAACATTTTTAGAAGTTTCACTTTCAGTCGAAAGTTAAATTGTTAGCAATAAATAATTACTGTTAAATATCTTCTAAGTAAATTACTTAAAATGCATATTACTTACAATATTTACAATGTAAATTCAACAAGACTCCATTTTACCATTTTATTATCAAAGTAGACATTGTCAAACTAAAAGCATTTCTAAGTAATTGAATAAAGAAACGCAATGCGAAAAGATACGACGAAATGTTATTTATAAATTAGATGTATTTTTCATAGAACTGTATTTTCATAGTTGTTATAATATATAGCTATTTGTTTCGTACCGTAGAGATAAAACGCTTATTCCATTTTTACATAATTTTCTAATTATTTATCGCTATTGGCTACGTCTTTTAAAACTTGAATTAATAACAATTTGAAAGTATAAATAGGATGACTTAATTAAAAGGAATAGAGGTCACACAGAGAGATCACTCAGAAAGATTTGATCGAATATTTTTTAATGAGTGAAGGAGTTTGCGTAATCCCTCGTGGCAAAGAAATAATTCGTCTGTATTAGAACAGAAATAATTCAATAAAATGCTGAATTCGTAAAAAGAAACCTCGGTAACTTTATTTTAACAATTCACACAACATTTTTTCCTGGGAAAAGGTGAACCAAAGCAATTTCATTCTGTTTTGTAAGTAAGTATTGCGTAAATTTGCCTTGTAACTCCAAATAAGTACGTCTTCTGTAGGACGTAAGAAAATTGAAAAAGGCGTTCCAAAGGTAATTCGTCAATGTTTTATTTTTCAATTCACTGGCAGACAATTGAATTGACGAAAGAAAATGACTTAACTTCCATTTAACGTTCAACGTATCTTACGTTGATTTTTTTTTATTTAATGAAAAAAAAAATCTAATTGAATGCGCGTTTAGTAATGATTTGTATTCAACCTCTTTATTTGCAAGCAAAATCTATACTTATTAGATCGACGACTAAACTGTAGAACCGATTTTAATGAAATTTGGTAAAGAGATACTTTAATTCTTGATGAAGGACATAGGCTACTCTTTATCGCAATATCAGGCACATACGCTGGCGAAGCCTCGGGCTAAAGCTGTATGCCGGGTTTCAATATCAGAAAGTCGCTATGACACTTACAGCTCATAGTTTTGACTGTTAACTGCTTTTACGCTTAAGAAAAGCTTATAAGACCTTACCTTAGCCTTCTAAACTACTTCGGCAATTTATGTTTTAATTTTCCTTTTCAAAAGTTAATGACACGTGCAAGATATCGGCCAGAATCATACTTAAGAAAGTAGTGAGAGATGCTCTTATATTTTATTCAGGATTGGAGCAAATGGATTAGTACAATGAGCCATTTAGTCTTCTTGTATGTATACGTATTACAAGTTGTTTAGTTACACAGTAAATTATTCACAACCAATTCGTTAACTGTACGTCGTCAGTTTTTAATTTTATTAATATAATAAATGTATATAATATAATGTAATAATAAATCTTTGCTATATCGTGTTACCTACTTCCTGCACTGGATCCAGAAATATAGGCGAATGAATGCCAGCAGACTGACAATACCGATATGATATTTTCTGGGATACATTAGATAAAGACATACATAGTGTCACGCCTACTTTTCAGGGGGGTAGACAAAGACAATTGATCTCTATCTACTACTGTACTGACTAACCTCTTTTGTTTTGTCCACGTTCATCAACCGTTGCATGCATGCTCGTCGGTTCCTGATACTTTTAACACGGCTCTTCTTTAGAACATGACATAGTTGCTTATGAGTATAACACACACCTAATAATTATCAAGAAATACTAGTTTAAGAGCGGTTACGCACAGTAGATATGTGAAAAAATTTGAACCGATATATTTAATAACATAGCAAGCTATAACGTCCACGAATGTTGCCACGAATAAGATTATTGCCTCGGTGTCGCAATGGTAGCGTATGCGAATGCTGTTTGATGTCTCGGGTTCGAATCTCGGGTCAGATCAAATGTTTGTATGATCTTCAATTATTTATTTTTTTGGAGTTTGTATGATTTATATGTATAATATGTTGTTTATGTTTTTACAAAAAAATATTAAAATTAATCAAATTTACTTAATTTTTTCTTCACTCTTTATAATTTAAATTATTTCAGTAGAGAACTTGTTTCAGTAAGGATTACTAGGTGGCAGCACAAGTGACCTTTAAGTTATATTTATTGTTTATTGATAAAAAATCATAATAAAAATGTATACCTTAATACTTGAAAACAATAGATATATTACCTACGTATTAATTAGTGCTGAAATCAGTGCCCTGCCGGGCCGTACGGTCTAAAACTGCATGCCTTGACACATTTCACTGATAAATAGTACGAAGGATACGAAGCAGCACGTAAGAGAAATAGACAGCTTTATTTAATTTTCATCATCATTCAGTATTCTTTCATTTCAAATGTTTGTATAGACTAACCTGTTTATAGACGTAGATTGGACACTCGATTGAGAAGTTTAGCAGGTTGCTTAGTAGGTGTACAAGATATATTGCGTGTTACTTACTCCTAACAGGGCTAAATAATCAAATAAACTGTTCAGTTTATTCTCAATTCTGTGTTTACGCCTTAATCTTAAAATAAGGAAGGAAAGTGAGTATAAATATTCATATTTATTTTTTAAATAATAGTATGATTTATAAACCAAAGTAAATATCATAAACACTCAAAAGTAAAGCAGACACAAAATAACCTAAACTTTATATCAAGCTTCAAACCAACCAGAAAATCATTATCTATCGATAATAAATACCTCTACGTTAAGACTAAAAGCCAACAAAGCTCTCAGTGTTCAGTTTTGTAGAGCTCACAAGAACTTCTTTATAATTTTTGAGTGGTGATATTTCTAAAACAATCGATAACTTTGCTTTTATAAAATCATCTAAATAAAATAGCTATAATAAATTCTATCTAAAATTCAATAAAACAGAATTTTAGTGGCAGGTATTAAACTCACTGCCAAAATTCGCTTCTGTAAAACTTATCTATGTTCGCCATTGATGTTCGCAGTCCACGCAACATTACGTACGTGTAATTGAGAGAGATGTCAATTGGAAGGTATACGGGTTTTCACTTTTCGGGCGCTGATAACATAATATCTACTTTTTTTTATGTAATATCATTGCCTAAATAGTTTTTTTTCTCTTTATACCTTGAATAGTTGTAGCAGTTGAATTTTTTTTTTGATAAGGAAGTTCTTTCCTATCGGGGGTCCCACGACACGACACTGCTTTTTTCTAATATTGTCATTTACAACAACTCTATGAACCGCAATATAAGTGTATTGTAAAGTAACAAAGAATCGTTGAATTTATAGGCATAAAATATTAATATAGGCATAAAAAGCGCCCAGTAGTCATCTTACGATGATAAGGAAGATTCAACTCCCTAACGGTTAGAGGTTGGAGAATAATTCATTTGTAGCCTTTGTTCAATTTTAATACGTGCTTTAAACCACTACAGTTTTTTGTTTCAGGAGGAGTAACATTTGAAGGTGGTCGTTTTCTTAGGTTACCTCTCACAACTCATATGAAATAGTTCAACTTACGACTTACTTACGATTTTTGTTAACTTCTAACATATTGAAAAAGCAATTCACAAATACAAAAACTCATAGGTTATGCTAACAGTAAGATATAAAAAAAAAATTGAACAAGTTTACCCATGATCAACTCCAGGTGGATCCATGATGGTACTACAGCATTGCACGACTAATGCAAAAAGTAGTGGAAAGATTAGGTCTAACTTGAAATATAACTTATTTCAAATAATTCCAATGATATTTAAACTGCTAAGACATCTTGAACCAAAGTTAGTTACTATCAGTATTGATCGCGCATATGGTTATAACGACGTTACAGTTCCCAATTACATGATTGTCTAAGTTTAGGATAATCTACTTTGAATAGCGTTACGCAACTACCTAACTAATAGAAGTAATAAATCAATCTACAATTTAGATATAAATGGACATCTCATTTACTCAAAGTAATTTGCATAATTGATACTTAAGGTAAACATAAAGGTAAAGAAGTACAAAATAAATTATTTTCGAACTAAATACATGTTTGTATTGCCGTTCAAACCGATCTACTTTTTTCGGAGTTGGTCAAAATCACTTAGTTTCAATTATGCTTATAGATTTCTTATTATTTCAACAGATTGTTTATTTTACAAAAAAGCTAAATAGAAAGATCAATAAAAAAAACTTTAAGCAACTCAGAAAGTTCTGACTTATAATACAACTTTACTATTTTACACTGCACTGTTTGTCTCTCACCGATTCTAATCATTATATCAACCAAGCTACACGGCTACCTTCTCTTTCGACAATCACATCATCGGGTGGTGACACATTGGGCTCCGCAGCAGCGGGAGCGACACCGGGCGCTTCGCTTACGCGTTGTCGCGTTAACGAGCGCTGCGGCTCCCGTCATGTGTTGCAGTCGATACGTGCACATATAGCCGCACTAAGTAATGTTGCTACTGCTAGTGTGATTTGGACACAAGCGATCACTACTAAATCACGTGACGAGGGTATCGTATCATCCTCCACCGGGCCGTCTCTGTAAGAAGATTTATGGTTTAATTATTGAAATAAAATTCTTAATTTAAAATTACACACCAAACAATTTTATAACTAGGGTAGATTAAATAGCGATATTTATTTTAATTTTAAAAGTAGAATGGCCTACTATTTTCATAAGTGATAAAAAACAACAGCCACCAGAAGGCAAAACAAAAAGAAAACTGTCTGTGATAATGTCTTAAATTTACTACATTACATTACATTAGATTACATTACAAGGTGAAAAATTGGCTCACACCTTGTTTTATTTATCCTCAGGATGGTATGTGATTAATCTACACGTACGTGTTTCTTATGGCCTGTTGAACATTGTTATATTTTTACTTTTTTAATATAAAGTGATAGCCATTGTTATATTCATATATTTTTTATATTCGAATTCACATCATACATATCAATCTCCTATTTTAATTTCTCAATTACGTATAGATTATTTTCGTAATATCTGATGACTTTACTTATTCTAAATTGAAATTACATAACCTTTGTAAAAGTACTAAATGCATATTATTACATCAACCTATTTTTTATAAATAGCTAGACATATAGGTGTTTGTATATTTATGATAAATAGGTGTCTATCGTATACGCTGTTTAAGGTACTTAATGGAAATGTGAATTACAAAAACTCTCAGAATAACAGATATAGTGTGAGAATACTCAGAATAACAACAACATTATTTTGAAACTAATGTCATTCATTTTTTTGCTTCTATAAGTATTCACAACTATTTAAATTACACTTTTCGTTATTTTGACATCACTTTAATATGGTAACAATTAAAGAAAAGATATTTTTGCTGTATATATTAGAAGCTGTCTTGTAGTACAATATTTTAATATTATACAGTGTTATAATATTTTATTATTACGATTGAGAAAAAAATCAATAGTTATTCCCATTTATTGAGGAAGTATTCTATTTTTAACTGACTTCAAAAAAGGGGAGGAGGTTATCCATTCTTCGATATTTTATGAATGTATGTTTCTTACATTTTTTAGTAGTTATATCGATTTTAAAAATTCTTATTGCACTGGATTTGGTAACTCTTCAGAAAGAGGACGTCACTTCCCGGATCGCCAAAGCACAAACAACGTTTGCGCAGCTGCGACCTGTTTAACAATCACGGAAACTGCCACGGAGAGTCAAGCTCGAAATATTCCGGTCTAATGTGAAGATCGTATTGCTATACGGGTGCGAAACGTGGAAGGTCACAAAAGTTATCTCGAATCAACTTCAGGTCTTTGTAAACCGATGCCTTTGCCATACACTTGGTATATTCTGGCCTTAGAGAATATCCAACATTCACTTGTGGGAACGCTGCGATGAAGTCCCGATCGACCATCAGATCAAATGGCGCAAATAGAGTTAGATAGGCCACACCCTCCGAAGAGATGCCAACCATATCCTCAGGCAAGCCCTAGACTGGAATCCCCAAAGAAAACGCAAGCGTGATCGTCCGAAATATACCTGGCGTCGGACTATGATCAATGAAGCGAAGGCAATTGGCAAGACCTGGAGCGAAATCAAGCGAGACGCTCAAGACAGAACGGGATGGCGATGCACTGTGGACGCCCTCTGCCCCATCTAGGGGAAATAGTACCTTAAGTAAAGTTGGTAGCTTCCAGGTCCCAGTGCACCATTTCGGGATATGATTCCAATAAAATTGAGAGCAAACTTAAAATTTTATAGCTGCGTCTTATGAGTTTTATATATTTTCTAAAACTATTAAAATATAAGCGCCCAGTAGTCATCTTACGATGATAAGCCAATGATGGAAGATTCAACTCCTTAACGGTTAGAGGTCGGAGGATGATTCATTTGTAGCCTTTGCTCAATTTTTATACGTGCTTCAAACCACTACAGTTTTTTGTTTCAGGAGGAGTAATATTTGAAGGTGGTCGTTTTCTTAGATTACCTCTCGCAACTTTTATGAAATAGTTCCACGTAAGACTTACTTACGATTTTTTTTTAATTTCTAACATATTAAAAAAGCAATTAAAAAAAATATAGAACCAGTTTACCCATGATCAACTCCAGGTGGATCCAGGATGGTCCTACAGCATTGCAAGACTAATGCTAATAGTAAACACGCGGCCGCAGCCCACAGCACGCTTGCCGCTCCTGCCCCTGGTCCCGCTACGCCTGACACGGCAGTCAAACCCCGAGAAGTGTGAATCGATACCGCTAAAATCATAAAATAAGAAAACATTTTAATTTATCAACGTATGATTCCAGTTTAGCGATAATTCAATATTTTTAATATTAATTCATTTTATGTTTATTTATTTATTAATCTATGGAAACCTATAGCAATAATACGTAATTAAAAATACTCCACAGAAAGAAATTAAATATTTAGAAAAAAAACCTTAAACAAAAATGAGAAAAATTTAAATATATAAATATTACCTGGCAATCAACATCTATAGTTATGCATATATTTGAACAATTGCTTTCCAATCATTCGTCTTTCATTTACGCTCATATGACAAAGCTTAGCTTATTTGTTCATAAAATGAGTGAGAGTTCACTTTAAGTAAAAGTCGGTACAAATCTTCATCTAAACAGATATCGATATTGGTATTTAAACGTCTTGTTTAAAATATTATCATTTATTTTTGACTTCGTTAATATTTATTAGTAACAATAATTTTAACCTAGTGTTAGTAAAATACAGATAAAGATAAAAAACGTTAATAGGTTTATATTGGTTACTTCTACTCGTAATCCATATATTTCATCTGTAAGCGGTGTCTGTTTTATTTTGTTTAATTAATTATTGTTACACACACTCTGTTAGTTATAGTTTGATCAAATGAATATTAGCTATAAATATAATAATTATTTTACAGTGAAGTCAGAGAGTACAACGGGACTGCACTCTACAATAGTAATATTAAACAATTAGCTGAACCCCGCGGTGTCACCCGCGGTTATTGTTGTACCGCGAGTAACACCGCGCCGCGCGACAAAGTTAGTCTAAAAAACTAGCCTAAGTTACTCCCCGGATCATCAGCTACCTGCCAGTGAAAGTCCCGTCAAAATCCGTCCAGCCGTTCCAGAGATTACCCGAAACAAACAGACAGACACAAAATTTTTTTCAACTACATTTTTGGTGTATGTACCGTGTATACATACATATGCATTTAGTAAAAAGCGGTTATTTTAATATTACAAACAGACACTCCAATTTTATTTATTTGTATAGATGTTAAACCTGAGTAACATCCTATAGAATATATACTTTACTGATCACACTGTCTTGAAGATCCTAAACATCAGAAAGGGCAAAAGCTCAAGGACTGATGAAGGTTTCAATGTGAACTTAGCTACAGTGATCTTAGTTCACTATATTGGTCTTACGAAATTAACAATTACACCGACAAAGTTTTAAAGTATCAATGCATGTATAAGCTTTAGTCGCTTCAAAACCCTAATCAAATTTAATATCCCTACAGATTTGACAACCCTATTACTGAGAGGGTCGATGCTGTCAGAGATAACGGTGTAACGCTCGACTCGAAATGGTAACTAAAATATATTTATAATGTTAATAAAAGAAAATAACGTAGGCAATAAAGGTCTTCAGTGGATTATTATTATGATATATTTTTTATGAATACACATATCTTGACAGCTAATTAAGCTACCCACATCATGGCAGTACGTTGTCAACGCGATAAAAGCTTTGCCTACCATGTTTTCCTTCCGTTTTTCTATTAAATACATCTTTATGTTAGAACTAGGCCAGACTTAGTGGCAAAATAGGGAAAAAAAGTCATAAGCAATAAAAATGACAAGACGACAATCATACGCTGTTATACTACTCACATTTTTCTCAGCTTAGCTGTAAATTCACGGAGAAAGGTATCCCTATAGATGTTTTATTCACAATTTTACCACTTACCCTTAATTGACACTTGGGAAACATCTCGTGTGAGTCTGTACGAATATTTAACTCAACACATTTATAATTTTAGAGAAATTTCTCACACGTTTCAGACAAAACATTATCGTTATTACACAGTGATATCCTTGATAAAATGTTCTAAACAGTTAAGTGTAGTGGGTAAAAAAAAGGTTGAAAAATAACTTTTCTACTTTATTTACAAAAATAAGTGGCCTTCTAATTTCTTTTCATTTGGTATTTTCTCCTTGAGTAGAACACTTAACGTTTACATTATATTTAACTTGCCGTCGCAAAGTGGTTTGAAAGGAAAATATCTGATTGACTAATTACTTGTTCATTCAAGTGAAGCAATAATTTGCTTCCTTTAATTAAATTATAAGCTGGCAATTATTTCGATTATTTTAAATAACATCTCGATATGAATGAAGAAATAGCATTGGTCAAAATTACGAAATGAATTAATAATTAACATCTTTTCATTAGACTAGTTTTAGATTAAATACTTAATAATTTATCATTACTCGTGTAAATATTTTCGAAAAACAAATGATTAATCAATTATTTCATCGGTCGGTTTTAATCGGTTAATTTTTTCATGAGAAAATTGAAATCTGAACCTAAGAATGGTGGGATCGAGGTAAACTTGTGAATCATGTCACTATATTGACTATCACTGGTGAGTCTCTGATCTCTAATGTATTTATCTTCCTGTGGTGATGTCAATTCATACAACCTTGACTACAAGATTGATCCATAATTTAGGCGTTACTATCTAAATTATAGGTACTGAAGTGTAACTTACCTCAACATCTTTTTTAGTATTGGCGAAATACTCTTGTTATATCAGTTCTAGTCCATACATAGCATTAATATTTACGAATATAGTTATAGAATATTGTAAAAGATTTAGTTTTTAGAAAATTCCATTTTGTTTCATTATTGCAAATATATTAATAAATAAATACATCGCTAGGATTATACCTTATGCTGAGATCAAGCTGTAGACTAATTTTATGTAAATGGCTCAAAGGTCTTGATTATGATGCAGCAGAAAATCTATTGGTTCCGATGCGCTAATCGATCTAGCACACGTTTATAACACACACACACACTCACACACACACACACACACTCACACACACACACACACTCACACACACACACACACACACACACACACTCACTCACACACTCACACACACACACATACACTCACACACATGCAACACACACTCAAACATATGACTAATATATATCCTACGCTTACCCTATAATTCTATCTCATCATTCATTGATTGTGTCATTTGTGTTTCACTTGTTATAATAATAAGTCTGTTCTATAATTTCGTAGGGGGCCTAGTGACCCGTAACACAGGTATTCAAATACCTATCTCGGGCACTAGTCTCTCACAAATGTTTGTTGTGAATGTATATTTAGATTAAGCATCTACACTGTACTGCATACATCTGTGATGAGAAATAAATTATATTATATTATTATTGTATGTTACTTTTAAAAACTGAATCACCAGCATCCATACAAATATTATAAAATCGAAAGTAGCTTTGTTGATTTTCATGCAATGATTTCAATAATATTTGCGATGAACTATGAAGGTATAAGTTTGAGGAGAGCTGAGCTTCGGCCGGTTCAACCGGAGTGATACTACGGCCTCACAGAAAACCGGTGTGAAACAGCGCCTGCGCTGTGTTTCACCAAGGGAGTGAGCATGGCGGAGGCCTATACCCCAACCCCTCCCCCCATCCTTCCATTCTCCAAAGGCCGACAACGCACTTGTGACGCCTCTGGTGTTGCGGGTGGGTGTCCATGGGTGACAGTAATCGCTTACCATCAGGCGATACGTCTGCTCGTTTGCCACCTATTTCATAAAAAAAGGCGTAGGCCAATGTCCAATGGCATAGGCTACTCTTTACCGCTATAACTGATATACACGCTGGCGGAGCTACGGGCAAAAGCTATTAGGTTAATAAAAAACAATACCTCGCTAAAAAGAAACCACATCAATTACATGCAAAAAATATACCAGACTGAAACTGCCATCGCTAATCTTGCAAACTCCTTGAACTGATCCCGATCATTACATTTGACTCGTAATTACAGTCTTAGCATTGGAAAACCTAAGGTCAATCGATTTTCTTCGTAATATTTAAGTCATTTATTATTTAACTTTGTGAAACGACAGAACTAGAAGTTTAGCTCCATATAGCCATTAAAGTGATATCTATCGAATAAAAAATTTGTTTATTCGAAATGTTCTCGTATTTCATAAATTACTTCTCATTTCGGATTAGATGAAAGTATTTTTTATTATAAATTATTTTGGATTAAATGAAAGTAGTTTTTATTATAAATTACAGGTGATTGTCACTCTGCCTGGGGTTGATAGATGAGGCCATCTGTTTAGGTATGGGTCTCTGGTGTCATCACTCACTCAGTGAAACATATCGCAAGCGCTATTTCACACCGGTTTTCTATGGGGCCGTGGTATCAATCCGGTCAAGTACGGTGCGGTAACGGTAAAATATGTTAATCTTATTTATAAAATTCTCGTGTCACAGTTTTCGTTCCCATACTCCTCCGAAACGGCTTGACCGATTCTCATGAAATTTTGTGAGCATATTGAGTAGGTCTGAGAATCGGCCAACATCTATTTTTCATCCCCCTAAATGGTAAGGGTCACCCATCCTTAAAATATTTTTATGGCAAAACGACGTTTGCCGGGGTCAGCTAGTAAAATATATAAATGTAAAATAATTTGATCTCCATAATAAAATGATGAAGCTAGCTTTACTTAATAGTGTTTTTTGAACGTAGAACAGAAGTTAAATATAGAATATTGTTTTCTGTCCACTTGTCTGAAATTTAAAGTAATTTTAGAATTTCAATAAAGTTTATAAATGAAACAAACATTGTATCGTCAAGTTTTAACAAGCTCCATCCGAGTCTTAATTAGTGGCATTTTTTTAATGTGTAATTAGCATTGTTAGTTGGTCATATTTTTGCTAGAGTATTCTACATTTTGTTAACCGACTTCTAAAAGGAGGATGTTCTCAACTTGATTAGTATTTTCTTTTTTTTTTAATTATTTATTAACTTTATGCACAAAATGTACAATGGCGGACTTAATGCCAAAGGCATTCTCTACCAGTCTACCGTTGGGTGGTGCGGAGATGAGTGAGAAGGTGCACTACACAATTGTTATAACACTTAGATAGATTAATCCAAAATAAACTGACAATCAACAAAAAGAATCGGCAATTATAATATATCTACACAATACTACAAGAATACATACATATAAACAAACACATAACTATAATTCTATATATATACATACTACAATAAATACAGTATCAAATTTGTGAGGAATCTGCTGCATTTTGGGTAAGAAGAGCTCGTACCTTGACCTTGAACGAGTTACGACTGGGTGCCTCTCTGACCTCCTGAGGAAGAGCATTCCAGAGAAGAACAGATTGGATGAGGAAGGAAGAATGAACACACGCAGAGGTGTGGGAGGGGCATGACAGTAAGAGATTATGTTTAGAAGCCGGTCGTATTTGTTAAGAAGATCTGCATTCAGGTCATAGTAGCATACATCACCATAATCAATGATGGGCAGGATTAAAGTTTGCACCAACATCGTTTTTGTCTCGGGTGGCAAAAAGTTCTTTAGTCGGTATAACGTCCGCAGGGTTCCTGTTACTTTCTGACTGACACTAGTAACTTGGGTTTGCCAGCTAAGGTTCCTGTCGATGAACAGGCCTAAATTCTTCACGCTAGAACTGAGAGGAATAATTACACCATTATATAAGATAGGTGGCAAATTATCTACATCTAGCTTTCTGGTCATACGTTGACTGCCCAGGATTATAGTCTGACATTTTGTAGGGTTCACAGTCAAACCGAACCGCTTGGACCAGTTGCTGATAGTATCCAGATCACCGTTAATCTTAGTAATAGCCTCTGCTATGTTATCTACATCAGCATGGTAATAGAGTTGTAAGTCATCGGCATAAAGATGGTACGCACACTGAAGATTCTGAGTGATGAGATTAATAAAAATAGAAAATAATAAAGGTGAGAGAATGCCGCCTTGAGGGACTCCAGAGTCAAGATCACACCATGTGGAGGTGGATTCGTCAACAAGGACGGACTGTTGGCGCCCTCGAAGATATGATGAGAACCATTTCAGTTCATCAGGCGATACCATATGATAGGAAAGGATAGACAGGAGGATATCGTGACTGACAGTGTTAAAAGCATTTGAGAAATCAATTAAAGCCAACACGGTGACTTTGGTGTTCTCAATTCCTGTCCGAATGTCACTAGTCACTTTCAGGAGAGCTGAAGTTGTGCTGTGCCCAGGCCGGAAACCCGATTGAAAAGGGCTTAGTAATTTATTCCGGTACATAAATTGTGATAACTGTTGCTGAACACATCTCAAGCACTTTGGATAAGTAGGGCAGTATGGAAATTGGGCGCAAGTGATTAGTAAGGGTAGGATTAGGGACTTTAGGTAGGGGAATAACGAACGCGTTACGCCACAGTGAAGGGAACGTCCCTGAATCGAGTGAGAAATTCACTAAATGCGTTAGCGCAGGAAGAAGATGATCAAGGATAGGAATGATCATGCGACGGTTAATGTTGTCACAACCCATTGCGTTGGACTTAGTGGAGAGGACTATCTTTTTGATATCGTCTGGTGCGACTGGAGAAAACTGAAAGGAATTGATGTTAGGACGAGGTAGGTCAGCCAGGTACCTTATAGTGCGACGTTTTGTTTGGTAATCAAATTGTGGTAGAGAGGTGAAATATTGATTGATATCGTCCAAATCAAAGGTCGTTGTAGAAATACATTTCCTAGATTTGCCGATACCCAGTGTGCTGAGGAAACTCCAGATATGGGAGGCAGAAGAACAGTTAAGGTTATTGATAATATGGCAGCGTTTAGCATTGCGCACCACCTGATTACACCGATTTCTCGCAACCCTATACAGAGACCAGTTGGCGTCGCTCTTGCTTTTGCGAAATTTACGAAACTCCTTGTCTCTGCGTCTCATTGCCTCGCGAACGTCCACCGACATCCAGGGGGCTGCAGAACGTTTGATTCGTACCTTTTTTATAGGGGCGTGTTGGTCATAGAGGTCAGTTAATAGTGTATTAAAAATGTGAACTTTGTCGTCTACAGTATGTGCCTCGACCAGAGGTTCCCAGTTTAGTGCTAAGGCGTCATTGCGTAGTTTTTCCTCATTAATCCGTCCAAAACAACGTATATGGCGAAACTGAGGGCGGGGCTTAGGAGGTTTCAGGGCATAGGATAAGTAGATAAGGTCATGTTGGGAAAAACCAGGAGCTTGGTGTTGGCCATGACTGCGAACTAAGGAAGGAGATGAGGTAAGGATTAAGTCCAGCCAGGTGTCAGAAACATCAATGTTATGATGTGTGGCTGCCAATGGCAGCACATGCAGACTTGCTGATTTGATTACCTGGAGGAGTTTACGGGAACGAAGGGAACAGGAAGCGAGGAGATCCGTATTGAAATCGCCCATGATGATATGGTGAGTATACTCGGACCCTAAAGATTCCAGAATCGGTTCGAGACTGGAGAAGTAATCGACGCTAGGGGGAAAATAAACCACGCCTAGAATTGTTTTGGCTCCATTCATGCTAACCTCGAGGAAAAGGTATTCCGCTGATGCAAAACAAGAGGGAGGGGAAGATAGTAAGATTCTGTAAGAAATTGCGGAGCGAAGATAAATAGCGACACCACCTCCTCTCCTATCGATTCTATCGTTTCGAACGAGAATGAAACCGGGGACGGCATAAGAAGTAGATGGTAAGTGGGGTTTTAACCAAGACTCAGAGATCAGAACAGCATCCACCCTAGAGTCGGTGAAAGCTTCGAGCAAATCACTATGGTGGCTGGGAATGCTTTGAGCGTTTATATGACAAACATTCAAGCAACATTTCGAAGGGGGACTAAACGTATGTCGCAGAAAGTCGCCAAGGGTGTCAGATAGAGAGCTAAAACTTACTTCACTGGTACTACTAGCAGACTCGTTGGCAGAATAAAAAGATTCATCATGAACCAGCATTAATTAAAAGAAATAGACTAATATAAATAAATAATACTGTCAAGTGACAATAGTACGATATCAAACTTTTATAAATACAATATTCAAAATATATAAGTGTAAATAAGAATTCCTAATAATATTAAACACAAAAAAAAAAAAACTGTTAGTGGGTGCTTCAAAACATAAACATATCTACACCACCCACCAGTCTTGACCCACACTAATATTCAATACAAAAAAAAAACAAGATTTAATAACTAAGTGAAACGAAGCCAAAGTAAAACGTAACAAAGAAATAAAAACTGATACATGTTTTCGAACGCAACTAGTCGGCCGTATGTCAAAATTTCAGAAACGTCACCTTTTCTGTTTTTGTTGTTGTTTATATTACGATTTACAATGAATAATTGCAAGATGAATAATATATAGCTGGCCAACTTAAAGAAGAAAGAAAAAAGAAAAAGTGAACTAAACAATTATCGCCCAAATAGACAGTTAACAATACAGACCACTATGGTGTAGGAGATTTACAAAATAAACATTATTTGCGTGAAGAGTTGTTACCACTGTTCCTGTCTGCAAAGGACTTGTTACTAACCGCTTTGGGATGCCTTTCCAGAAGCGGAAGGAGCTGCTCCATGTCCACTAACTTGTGGCGATGCCCATCCGGCGTTTTGATAACAATGGTACCATCTTGTGTCCAAACGGCCCTCATGCCAAACTGCTGCCGTGCTTTACCGAAGATCTCTTGTCGGGTCTTTGTTAAAAACTCGCGCACCGAGACAGATGTGCCCTTCAACGCCGATTTTGCTTTCCAAACAGAGGACCTAGTTTTCACGTCGGCGAAACGCACTAAAATGGGCCGGGGATGGTCTTTACTCGAGGTCCCAATCCTGTGACAGAACCTAATGTCTTCTAGAGAAACGGATTCCATGCCCAGCTTGTTATGGACCAAGTTAAGAAATGATGTGCAACAATCCTCATTCTCTGCCTCCAACACGCCCAAGAAGAGAAGATTCTTTCTTCGCTGCCTTGACTCCAAGGTATCAACTTGCCTTTGACAGTCGGAGATTTGCTTGCGAAGGAGTCCAAGCATTTTAAATATTAGTTCGCGAAATGTACGAAACTCCTCTGCCACTCTGGCCACAGTGTCCTTTGCTGGCACCCCACTGTGCAGCTGGGTCTCGAGTTCCATCATTCTGCGATTGAAGCTTTCCTCCAAGCTTCTCTGTGCCGATACTATCTCCGTTAGATGAGACATTGTCAACAGTTAAGTGAATGCGGGTGTTAACTGGCAGGTGGAATAGTGAAAAGTCCTTAAGTTACATTAAATATGATAACTATGTAAGTAGTAACTCTAATTGCTCTTAAAATGATCAAAAATTTGAATCAAGTTTGTGAAAATAAACTTTATAAATAAAATTTTAATTTTACTAAGAGCACAAGACGTCTTAACTTATTTAGCACCTACCCTCGAAAAAAAAAAAAAAATAAAAAAAAAAATCATGTATGTACACTGATTACTCCGTCAATTGTGGACCGATTTTGAAAATTATTTCTGTATTCGAAAGGGTATGCTCCCGAGGTTGTCCCATTGCCACCATATCAGGATCCGATGATGAGATCCCAAGGAAATTGAAGAAAACCCTCAAATTTGTTAGGCATGTACTATGTTTTCACACATTTTCTTTCTAAAGCTATTGCAGTATTTACACCTGGTAGGCATCATTTAATGATGATGAGCTGATTTTGGAAGATCTAACTCCATAACGGTTAGGAATTGGAAGATAAATCTTAAATGTCATGTGTACAGACATATGTGCCAGTGCGGTACCTACTATTACATTTTGGCTTGGCACCGACTTCAAACCTATCAATAAGTAGCACATATAAATAATAGTATTTCATTAATATTAAAGATGTGTATATGAGGTGTATTAAATTAAATCTTTAGTAAGTTATTTCATACTCTTTAGTTTTTGAAGTCGGTTTTTTCAAACGTTTTTTGGTGGTTTGGAGTCCACGAAACTAATTATACAAATAATTTTGAGCGTGTATTATTTATTTTCAATATTTTGTATACTTACTAGAATTTTATTACTGAGAAAATCATCTTCCTTCCCTCAATCAATTGCATTTGAGACTAACCAATTTACTAAAACCAATGACCCAGTTATCATTTATTTGGTCTACCTACACATAAAATAGATTATATTACCTGCTGCCAAAACACTGATGCCTCCGGCAGGAATGCCAAGTCCCATGTTGAATTTTTGCCTTTCTTCTATAAAAGCCACACTGCCCATCACCATTGCTGATATGCCGCATACTATCTAAAAGAAATATGAAAAGAATTACTCAATAGTTATGTAGTGTAATTTGCTTACTATCCATACTAAACAACCGATTTACATACATTTGGTATAGAGATAGATTAAACCTTAGAGAAGAATATTGATACTTTTGGTTGCTGCAATAAAAAGTATCGTATATTGTTATTGTATTGTTTTTTTTGTTGCTATTGCTGTTCGTTTGTGTCACTAAAACTCGAGAACGACTTGGGCTAATAACTTGAAAATCCAAACGTTACGTGTATGAAGTAGCGGGCACAGTTAGTATTTATATAAAAATTCTGAATTATCTTTTTTTTTTTCTGACTTATCCACTAAGAAAATACTATATTGTACCAACTTACGAGTATGTATCTAAGTACTTAATACTATTTACTCGATAGCACAGTCATTATTGGCAAAAGTTTAGTCACGTTTTACTGTAGAGATGAGTTACTGTATCAGTAAGGCAACTTCAACTCTAAGTTGTGTCCTTCCACTTTTCAGGTTTTTTTTTGCGTACAACCATTTATATTTCTTTACCTCACTTTTATCCTGGTCCTTTCGAATTATGCTAATGGGGTGTAAAAAAGAAATTTAAAAGCACTTAAATATGTTAGTTGGACCGGTAAATATCATGAGTTAAGTCGTTTTCCTGAATTTTATTTCAGGAGCGTCCAAGTATTTATTCTGTATCTTTATTGCCAGGGTGAGGCTCAATGCGAAAAGAAATAATCCGTTTCGGAATGAATAGGTTTATTTTAGGGTACCTCAATGCAGATAGATTCTTGATGATATCGTTTAATATGAAGTTTTTAACATATTCTTCTTGTATATAAAAATGAATTGTTGTTCGTTTGTCTCGCTAAAACTCGAGAACGGCTGGGCCGATTTAGCTGATTTGTTTTTTGTTTGGTTTTGAAATGTTTGTCGTAGTTCAGGGAAGGTATAAATGGTTTAAAATAAAAAAAAAATGAAAATATAACAGATAAAGGACTACCCTAAGCTTCTGCTTATATAAATGAGATCATGTTGTTGAAGTAGTTTGTCGATATTCCAAATTTCAAGACTGCAAGTGACATCTAATGCCAATAGTCTACGGATATGTACCACGATGATGTTGCAATAAAGAGTATATTAATTCAAATCAAGAAAGAATGATATCATACCACATATTTAAATAATCACAATTCATCTAACTAGTCTGCTATATAATAAGATTCTGCTTGTAGATTTGGACACAAAAGTATGCACACGCATCATTGTTCAAATCCTCTATATGACATAGAAAAACAATAATACCTATTCATACGTGTACTTTTTTGAAGGCGTTGATTGTTGCAGTTTTTAAAGTTGTTTATAACGTACTTCGTACGTAGTACTTCAGACTTAAAAGGAGTTATAATGTAATCGAAAGTAGATAGTAAAACTCCACATTGTTTGAACATTTTAGAATCGTTTTTTATGCCACGTAATACTACTTCTAGAATGTCACTGCTAAAAAAATATTGTATGGATCAGTTCCTCTACGTGTAAGTATAAAGTGCGTACGTAAAAAAACGAGATGTTTTTCCGTAGCTACTGTTACTTTATAATATAGATTACATTTTTCTTTTTACATATGTAATTTATCTTCCTAGCATTTACTATTATTCATGAGATATCTTAACGTCGGCTACTAGTTCAACCGGTTTTACCTGAATATCAGTTTTTCGAGATCTGATGCCAGTCATCGGACCTCCGCAACCCTGAGGTTGAACTAAATTAGAAGGTTAAACTGGTTGTCGGTATAGCTGAGGGCACTGACTTCCGTATAACTATCGTCATAGGTGTTCCTGGCAACCGGGGCCGACGGCTTAACGTGTTCTCCGAGGCACGGGTGAGAAACACCGCTTTATTCCATACATAGTTTTTATATATGTAATCGACATATAATTATTTAGATTACTTGGATCTAGCCGAAAATACATATGCGGAACCTAATCGGAAGGTGTGTTATTCTAACTAAGTTAACATTTCTTATACAGAAACTTCATAGTAGTCTACATTGGTTTTTACAAGATACGTTCCATTGACGATAGATCGTAATGGTATTGAGTGTTGAGCACAATTTTGGGTCGACTTAATCCAATTTTGTCTCCTTCAATAAAACGGACGTAAGATAAAGAAAACTTTATTGAGTAATTTCATTTGTTGCTTAGTTTGCGGTCAAACGCTGGAATCATGAAACGTTAGTAAATACTTTTAATGCTTTATTGGTGTTTGACTTTTTTAACTTTAAGATTAGTTTTATAATTATGTTAAAAGATTATTATTTTTAGAAAAGGCGCTCCAATAGAATCAGGGTTTGTATCTAAAAACCTAAACCTAAAAGAAGAAATATAACATAAGTACCTAAGCGTAAAAACCTTTGAAATGTATATTCGTGGACTGATTAATAAACATAAACGAAACATGAAAATATAAACGCACTAGTTTTATTAGCTTCTCCACCCACGTATATCTTGGTTTTGCGGCAAAATGTAGCCCATGTCCTTCCTCAAGTATAAAAGTATGTCAAATTTTATCAAAATCAGTGTAACGGTTTAGTAGTGAAAGGCCTGACAGACATACATAGTTACTTGCAAATTTATAATATTAGTATGTAAGTGTGTATTACGCCAATTCAGCAAATATGTAAAACCTAGAATACTGACTTTTTATCAAGCTCTTTCGGCACGAGGCATTAATTACGGAGCAAAGTTAAGAGCTTAAAACAAAACAAAATGTCAATTATGTTAATTAGATTTTAATTGGCGTGGCGATACTTTATTTAATTTTTTATTCACATAGAAAATTAAAAACCAAAAAGAATTTCACTTTTACATTCAGCATACATTTAAAAAATATTCGGTGACAAATATAGGTTTACACGATATTGGCGATTTTTCGACCCTCCTTTCCTCTTTTGGTGAGATTTTTACTCGAGTCCCTTACGCGGAACGAGACGTAAGATTTTGAACTTTTTTAGAATCTAACAAATCTAACGGAAATCAATTTAATGCTGCTAGAAAGAAGATCATAAAATCTGATAATATTTATGTTGTGGCAATAATAATTTATGTTCAAGAAGCGTGTCTATTTATAACTAGTTCCTATAGACACAACATCTTCATGTAAGGTAAAATTTGCATACAGTCGGACTTAACGTAAAATCTTATCATTGAAATTATTTCGTATAGACTTATGACACCACATTTAAAAACATATACATAAACTAGCTGACCCCGGCAAACGTCGTTTTGCCATAAAAATATTTTAAGGATGGGTGACCCTTACCATTTAGGGGGATGAAAAATAGATGTTGGCCGATTCTCAGACCTACTCAATATGTTCACAAAATTTCATGAGAATCGGTCAAGCCGTTTCGGAGGAGTATGGGAACGAAAACTGTGACACGAGAATTTTATATATAAGATCTAAAAGCACTTCATGCGTAATAAAGACAATAATTCTTGATCATTCTAAAATGTATTTTTATGCATAAATTATTTTTAGTTGTAGAATTATTAAAATACAGTCCAATAATCTCCTTCAAGGATGGAAAGATTGCTACGCATATCGAGAAAAAGAAAACAAAATTAATATACATTATCACGGGTAACGATTGTGTATTGTAAAATATAACAATAGTGTTAAGAGTATCTACATCAAAATCTAGTCTATGTACCATTTCATAAAAATAAAGTTCATAAAAAATTGAAAAAAATAGTACTTAAATTGAAAAAAAAAAGTTATATTTTGTTGTCTTATTTTTATTTCAAACACCCCTAACAAGGTGTATTGGCTTCGTTTCTTTTATCAAAGCATTTTTTGCTCGTCAGTCAGTTCAAAGCTAGGATTAATTCGAAAATGCCACAGGGTATTATTCTAAATTAAATTCACATTTTGTTATGGGCTCAATTTTACGAAGAACACGTTTTTTGAAAGGGCGTGAGGCAATTTGCCTGGCATGTATTAACATATATTACTGAAACGAGGGTAATAGGAATTGACAATGTTTTAATCTCAGCCGTTTCACCATTTTATACGATTATAACAATATGGAGTAATGGAAACGATTCATCTGTGTTTTGTCTTTTATTCGTTTTTAGTTAAAGTTATTTGACAAGTCTGTGGATTTAGTGGTGAGATATTTTGTTTTTATAACTCGTAGGTGCAATTTATGATAAATAATATTATTGGATGATTTTCGTGATCATTAATTGATCTTCAAGTGATACTGGTATTTGTATTTAGTAAATTCGATTATACTCGTTAGGTTGCATGTTTTGTCATTAGTGGCATAATTTATTTCGAAGATCTTTTAAAACACGATGGTTACATATATCCATAAAAAATTACACCTTTACAACGATAGAATATCGTTTTTATATTAACCGTTTGGAAGGTAGACCGAGGACGGACAGACGGTCGGGCTGACGGACAGACGGACGGACATGACAAGACTATAACGGTTCCGACACGTGAACAACGGAACCCTAAAAGGACACATTTATTTATGTTCATACTTACATGACATGTATAGAGAGTTGTAAGAGACTTAAGAACCCCTGGCTTATTTGTGCTACGTGGAATATAGTTATAATTATGTCCTCTAAAACTTGTTTGTCAACGACGACCCTAAGAATTATTCTTGGGATGTCAGGGAATATGGCTGGCGAAAATCACCTTTGTGGCAAATATGCGGTCACAAGTACCGCATTAAAGTTAACCATTTTCATATGGGCGAGCTCGTACCGCAAGAACTTCCGATCTAATTCGCGTCGTGCATTCGTGCGATGTTACGTTACCATTTTTGGTCCTCTCTGAGACTTTACTAACTGGCACTACTTTCTTTCTTTTTTTTTACTTAACTTTGACTAGATAGCGCTGTGTGTTAGATGTACTAAAAATGTATTATTATTTTATACACTATGTAGTGTTGTAAAGTTATCTAACTAGATAACTATACGCAACGCATAATTTGCAGATCTGAGATGTTATCTTATTTTGGTTCAAATACGGAAGAATATAAACAAACATTTGTTAAACATTTATTTTCTTTAAAAATATTTACAAAACTATTTTGTTATTTATTTGTATCCATAAATGATTTATATTACTTTTACTCTATTTTTCACCCATTTAATACAAAAATGTCATTAGAACACCTCTTTATAGTTGAAAGTATGGTCACATGAACCAACGCTTTACCGCACGAATTCGTATCGTAGCAATTCGCATCACAAGTTTTTTACGATGCGGCGTCGCATCGCATCGCATCGTAGTTATGTTTGGAAGCCCTTACGTAAGTTATAAATTTAAGTACGGTACGTTTCAGATTATATTTATTTCGTAGAACTTATCCATAGTTTATTTTCCTACTAGCTTTTGCCCTTGGCTCCGATTGCATGTATTGTTATCGCGACAAAAAGTAGCCTATCTCTTTTTCCAGGGTTCAATGTACTGAAATTCATGCAAATGGGTACAGCAGTTTAACCGTGAAAGCGTTACAGACTGACATAAAGACAGAGTAACTTTCGAATTATAGTATTACTATGGATTTCGAATATCGTTTTATAAAAAGCAAAACTCAACAACTGTAACTAATATTTATAGTACTATATTACTTGAATTTCCTAAATAGGCATTTGTCCAACTTTTCCCCAAGTATTAATATCACAAAGAATTCCTTTCGTCCGATCGTCGTTCAACAAAAATGTAATGACGACGGCAAAATCTGCTTTGTTGTGTGTTCAATACGAGTGGCACATACTAAGAGTATGTTGTACAGACCTATGTATACTATGTGGAAGCTCACTTTAGTTATAGAATATGATATGAAAAAGTTTTATTATACTGTACGATTACTATATCTAGCTAATAAATAATCGAACTGCTACAATACACTGTCAATGGATTCTGATAATGAAAACCTTCTTACAACAGAAGTCCAGACATCATATGTCATTTCAACTGGAAATTCTCGAAAAATATATGTGGATTATAGAGTTTTATAATAAAGAATTTATTACATAATATAGAAACCTATGTCCATAACCATAATTAAGATTAAGAACAATAACAATATTTACATACAAGCGTCAAAAAACTCAATATAATAATAATTGATTTGTAATAGTTGGGAAACGGGTAGGGGGGTGACGATAATATTTGACTGACACATAAAGTATAAGCAAAAAGGGGACGATCATATTTTTGTCGGGTCGTCCTCATAGCTCTGAGTGGGTATACTATTGAGAAAATATCGACGTCACCGTTTCGACACGGTCTATTGATTGCAATGCCAATTCTCATACACAGCGTGCAATTCGACACACTGGTTCTATTGTGGCACATCGGTTGTATAGTGGTTTGAAACGATTTCATTTCATTCAACTTGACATTATTTTGCTACCTTCCTCAATAATGTTTTTGGCTAGCATATAAAGTAATTTTATTTTTGAAAACTTTTTTAGGCGCGTTGAGCACTATTTTGTAGGAGCAACTCTTATGAGTTCGCGCTACCGACATGCTAACATGACATTTTCGAAGTGAAAACTTCTTATGCCGCGTTGAACATTTTTTCGCAGGGGAAAGTTTTATTGATTCGCGTCACCGACATGCTAATGTTCGATCTTGATAATTGTAATTTTAACATTATGAAATTTCTAATTTCACACAAATAACATTCTAAATTATAAGTTTTTACTTCTATCGGCAGTCCTTATAACTGCCATTTTTTAAAATCTGAAACTTATTGTCAATTGTACATACCTGCAGAACTCGTAGTCTCAATACCAAGGCGAGAGGATATCCAAACCGAAACAGCGAACTGTCTCTATCGCCAGTCAATGGTGCCGCTGACTCTTTCCGCCGAGATAGAGCCGCCTGCAACAACCAATGATATTTAAAAGAGATTTCCTGTCTTTGCCTTCGAGTCTTTAAACTGGTGAAATGTTTTTATTACTATGGATTCATGAAACTGAATGTCAACATGTTTTAACTCTGTATGTCATTTAATCAAGTGATATTTAAAGGCACCCAACTTTCTCTACATCAAAGTGGTATATAATCGACAGTCACAGGGTTAAAATTTAAGAAAAAAATGTATATCTCTGTGACGTCATCTTCAATCACGATTGTAAATAGAGAAACAGGGCAGAAGGTATTTGCAAACTTGAACGAAAGAAACCAATTAAGTCCGCCTGCGTCGACTACTTTCTTTTACTTAAGGTAATAGAGTATCTAAACTGTGGTCTTATGTGCCATGTTCTTTGATAACGACAGTCTAGACAATGTATTTTCTCACATTTGTAAATTGTAATAAATGTTTCATTTACGTATGTACTTTGGGAATGTTCGAGTAATTATGAATTTGGTGGATACCATATAAATATCAATGAACTTTGAACGGACTGCTCGTCATATTTAATGAAATATAGCTTTTCGTACAATGAATGTAATAATTCTAAATACACTATGAGGATCTTGAGTCATCCACACAATTTCCGTGCATTTAGGTGATGCTATAAATACTATACCTACGCTTCAAATATAGTTTACTTGGGGCCCGTAATGTTTTTGTGCCCGTGGTGATTCTCTGTTCAATAGATTTATTCATTTATTACTCTTTCACAAAGGTATGTACAGATCAGGTTATACTGTATACCTACTATACTTAGGTTAACACAATGTGTAACCATTATTCCTTTGTGAGAGATGGTATAACTATTTTATTTCTGAGTTTCGATTTGCTAAGGTGGAAACTTTGCATGTTATATATTCAAGCCCTTCAATTTATTTAATTTTATAGCAGAATAGCTTAACCCCGAGGTGTTACCCGCGGTTATTGTTGTACCACGAGTAACGCCGCGGCTCAAAGTTAGTCTAAAAAAAAGAAGCCTAAGTTACTCCCTGGATCATCAGCTACTTGACAGTGAAAGTCCCGTCAAAATCGGTCTAACCGTTCCAGAGATTACCCGGAACAAACAGACAGATGTTTTTTTACTATTTTTGTTATATGTACTGTGTATACAAATGAATTTAGTGAAAAGTGGTTATTTTAATATTACAAACAGACACTCATTTTATTTATTTGTATAGATTTAAGCCCGTTTAACCTGTCCTGGCACATCCCGAATGTCATTACTCAGTGTGTAAAAGGCGTGTCCATTTAGTCCCGTAAATAGAATCCTTTATAAATATGAATGAAAGTGTTCATTTCAATGAACAACTCTGATTATTGTATACATTTATTTCAATTTTCAATTCAAATTGAGTCACTGTTTTAATACGGTTTCAATTGGATTCCGAGATGTTTGATTAGGAACTCCGCGCCGCAAAGAACAGCGAAAGCTCTTTGAGTTTTTCTACAAGTTATTATTTCCCCAGACAACATAAGGTTTTTAATATTTAAGCTCATAACGTACAGAATCTGCGAGACTTATATAAATATTTGAGAATAAAAAAAGAGTGATACATGTTTTTCTATTTATATTCACGTGTGGATGAAGATCCCTATTAGTTGCGGATCCAGTACGACCCTTTTATTGATAGTCCTACTGAGTCAATGTCAGGCGCTACGCAATCGAAGTAATGTTCAAATGGGAATATTAATAGGAAATGAAAACGGTGTTTATACCGAGTTACATGAATAAATACGCTTTGATTGATTTTATTTCTTAAAATATCCTGTGAATTTCAAACAAAAACCCAATTTAATATTTTGTTTATTTTTTTAAAACAACTTTATCATTAACAACATTATTTTTACGGGAGTTAACGCGATCACTTATTTAAAGATAGTACATACCTCTGATTTACGTGAGAAAAACTTTTGAAGAAGTTTTTAATGTTCCTTTAAACCTAGATTTGGAAATTAACGTTCTGGGCGCCATTTATGTCCGTCTGTAAGAGTGACATAAATCAATCCTAATATGCTAGTATACTTCGAGGTTCTGCATTCAACTGATTGTTTCCAAAAACGCACGAAAAGGCACTTACAGCTTTACTAAAGTCAAACATCTCACTTCATTATTTAACACTAAAAATAATCTCAGTTGCTTAATAAATCAGGCTCCAAATCTACTAGTCATATTTACAGAAAGCAACTTTAGTTCATACTGTGTAAAATTATATTTACCCATAAAATTAATAGCTACAATGCGTACACTTGAAACATACCCTCGGCCGCTGGCGAGTCACTTTGCAATATGACAAGATACATTGCGTGCGTGGACATTAAAAACATTCAACAAAGGCGAACAGTCGATGAATATGTAACCTATACGAAAAACCGAAATTAGATTTATTAGTTGGCAGAGTGAAGTATGCAGGAGTGTCCGATGCGCCTGTGGGCATGTAAAATATAATGTAGGTGTACAATCATAAACTCCCACGCTTGGGGACTACAGTTTTAAATAGCAATTTTGACCTTTAGCCAATATCGTGTTTAATTTCAATACGGTTATTTTAGATCTCTTTAGATTAGATTAGAGATGATGTTACACTTTGCAAATATATAGTTTTTATTAATATATTTTATGAAAAACGAGCTATTGAACGGACTGAATTGAAATATCTATAGGTTGAATTTAAATCTATGTAAAACAATTAACGGTAATCAAAATCGAAATTTTAGATCAATAATTCTTTAAAAAAAATGTTGCAATTTAAATTTATCGATTGATGTCCTCCTAGCCGATTACGATTAGCCGAGATCAGAAAACTACGCAGAAGATATTATAGTGCACAAGTGTGTACGTAAACACAAGTGCACTCTCTGTTCCCTGACTCTCATAATCCGATAGGATGGTTTAATCGTCACGGGAAGAGATCAGGGGCAGGACCGATAGATTTACATGCTCTCCAAGGCGCTCCGAGCTTTTATTAAGTATTTCTATTTTTAACCAGAAATAGTCAATAAAACTATGACCCGATACCGATTCGAAACAGAGACCACTTGATCAGCAGTCGCATACGTGAACCGCTAAACCAACGAGGTAGTTATTAATTAACTGGTGTCACAAAAAGAATAGGGGAAAAAATTAAATTAGGAAATAACTTTAATGAGAAAATATACTAAGTTTTGAACATATCTTGATTACAAGCAACACCTAACCACGTAGGTACAGTAATTTATTCACCGACAATGAATACTTACTATTAAATATTTTTCATTTTTCCCTCCAACTTAAGTTAATGTTTTTCGCATCCTATTTTTCCGAATTTACCTATCAAATTGCTGTACCATTCCGTACCATGAAGCTTTTGCGCATGCGTTAACGGTTGTTTACCAACGCAACCAATTTGTTAGCAAACACAATTGGTGCGACACAAATAAGTGTTCATTCCATAGTTTAACATTGAATTAATATCTAGCTTGAATTACCGACGAATAAAATAGTTTTACGTACTGTGGCTACATATTTAACTTTAATCTGTTATATATAGGTAGTTTTACTTGAAGGTAAGGTTTCTTGTCACCCTGTACTTTTTATGACTTAAAATTAAAATTTATTATAAGTTTTTTACCATAAGGGACCATAATAATATTATTATGATCTGAAATATTGGTGTCAAAGGTTGTAATTAGATTCATGCTAAGCATAGCTTGAGGTTTACAAAAACCAAAAAGCGATTAGTTGGAAATGAAAATCAAAACGTTATCAGTATAATATCGGCGTAATTTAATTAAAACTTAAATTTACTGGTTTTATAGAAATATTTTGATACAAAATATAATTCTGTTACATGTACACAAATTTTAAAAGTTAGTCGGTTAAGATCACGAGCGCAAATAAGTTAGTTACTTTGTTTTTCGCGAGAGTTGTAACTAGTTAGAAATTTATCCATTTTGCCGTCACGAACGTACGCATGAGAGGATTGAAATCAAGCTTTGAACATAATTTGAAATTCGTTGAAAAATATTTCATTTTATACTACGTATACAAATGATTTACGTAATAATATGACTGAACACGCTCAACACTAAATTTGTAATTGAAGAAAAAACTTCTTTATGCGAACCCTCAATTTTACTTCGGAACAATGTCTGTGAATTGTCACGAGTTCAGAAGTTTTAAAAGAGAAGGCATTTTTAAAACAAAAAGCTTTCGAACTTTGGTCGTATAATTTTGTATTGAACTAAAAATTCGTAAAATAATTGTACGTGAAAAAAAAATCTTACCCGTTTTTATTTCTAATACATCATTCTTCTGTACAAAGCGGCATTGAGATTTTACATTGATATCAAAAAGTGAATTTTAAATAATGTATTATTTACCTAGTAAAAAGCTTCTTTTCTAGTATCGCACTAGCTACGTTTTAAGTGAAACATTATAGCAGAGGCAGTCATTTTGCTTTTGCGTCGCATTGCCATAAATAAAATGGTAGGCGTTATCTATAAATGTAGGCTAATAATTGTATTCTTTTCGATAGGTACATTGCCCAAGAAAGGGTTAAAATGAGCGACCTGGATAGTTCGGATAGTGAAGATAAAAATAAATCTATACCACAAGTGCGGAATTCTTCCTCCGAAACGAGTTATGATGAAGAAGAGGAAAAAGAAATGGAACCGAAATCTGTAGATATCGACGAAAAGAAAGATGAAACTTTGGTTCAGTCAGGTATGTTTAGATTTTTTTTTACTATCCAGCAATTGCCAGCTACTAAATAACTTTAAATGATGATGTCATAAAATAAACCTGGAAGCGAGTATTTACAATTTAAGTTAAATTAACAAATAAATAAAAAAAAAAGTAAGTAATGACAAATCGAGTTAATTCTTTTAAAAAGAGAAAACAGTACACTGATATGTTTCATATTTTTTAGCAGTTCGCTTTCCTATTAGCGTACCTAAATTTCATTCATTGTAGTGGGGTATAAAATAATAATATTTCAGACATGTAACACACAACGTTTTCTAGTGCCGAACTAAACAGAGCTTGTACTACATGTAGGTACTAGACAAATGATATAAATATATATACGTATCTTATGTTGTGTATGTATTTTCTTTGTAAATAAATATATTTTATACGTAGAATACACCCAAAATCCAAAACAAATATTTACAGCTCATATAAACATTTGCTCCGACCTTTTGGTTTTGATATGTAAATATTTAATTTGTATTATACTTTCATTATTTACTCTAATTTCTTTTTTAATTGAAATGCTTCTGCGACGGATATTGAACAAACAAATATTTTTATAATAAATATAATGTTGTTTGGAAACAAACGAATCCTGCTCTTTTTTAACCGACTTCAAAAAAAGGAGACCTTTTTTTTAAATGTGTTGTCGGATAATTTCGTTGTTTATGAACCGATTTAGATGATTCTTTTATAATGGAAAGGAGTAGTACAAGGACAGGTACATAAGGACATTAATATCTGATGATGGCATCCAAGAGAAATCGAGTCGAACCTTGAAGTCGGTTTAATTTTTTTTAAATTGTACTTGTAGCTGATTCTGTATATTTGCTTCTTCTATACTTAGTTTTGCTCTACCTTGAAATTATTTTTTCCTTTTTTAGTAATGTAATATTATAGTGTATCCAATCGTTTATTTAACTTTTGACAGCTCTAATACTTAATCAAATAGTGATACCCCAACCCGCTACCGATTCGATTTCTTTTATCGATCGATTTTGTACATGAAGAAGTTTTAATCGATTTAACACACTCATTGTTTTACCGAAAATTTCGTAATTTTATCGATTATTAAACCGCAACACCGGACGCGTAGCGGACATTTTGTAGTTAGTCATAATTCACATTTTCATACGTCGAGTCGAGTATTTTTATTCCTCCGTATTGATTTATTTGTGAATTCTCACATTTGGTTGAGTTGAGCGTATCGTCCCTCCCTTCGTTACTGTCAAAATGCCAAAAATTAAGGTGCTCAAAGGACAAACAAGAGAGTTTGTCTTGCGACTTCGTGAATACTTTGAAAAGGAGAGCTGTAATAATGGGCCTCTTATATCAGTGATTCAAGTTTAGAGACCGTGTGATTTGATATAAAATATAATCACAATAATGTTATTGTATGTTTTATTAATATAATCGATAATCGATTTATTTCAAACCCGTTTATATAGTCTGTGGTCATTCATTATGAATGACACATCTCTAAGTGGGCGGAGCCCGTCCATGAAGTACAGTATTCCCTCTAGTACATTGATCAAAAATTATTACAAAACTTTATGTGCGTGATCTGTCAAAAGTTAAATAAACGATTGGACGCACTATAGTAAATAATTTATACAATAGAGTATTTAAAAAAAAAATAAACAGGTTTTTGAAGAAACACAAGAAAGACATTCTATGCAAGCCTTACTTACAGTAATATTGTGGAGACCTGGTGACACTGATTTGTACCTAGCTTGGACAGTTTTGTCATAAAATATATATATATATATATATATATATATATATATATATATATATATATATATATAAAAGAGGAAGGTGACTGACTGACATACCCAGAGATCAACGCACAGCCCAACAAACCGCTGAACCTAGAATCCTGAAATTTTGCATGTAGGTCTTTATATAACGTAAGTGAGCACTAAGAAAGGAATTTCAGAAATTAGACCCCTGAGGAGGTAAATCATGGGATGAATGAAGATAAAGTTTGTATGAAACTTTTTATTCCTTTGATGGATTTGCTTAAAATTTTGTAAAAATATAGTGGGGTTAAAGTAATGAAATCCGTATTTTAGTATTTTTCAAAATATTGCCCGTAAGGGGGTAAATCAGGGGATGAAAGTCTGCATGAGAGAAGCCGCGTGTAAAAGCTAGTAGATTATATTAACTGAAATATTATGGCAAGAAATATAAAGGTAATTATTATTATCTTTATTTTTCTTACCATAACGTCCTTCATACTTCGCCAAATGGTGGGTTCAAATCCCATTTAGGACAACACTTTGTGTGATCCACGAATTGTTGTTCCGAGTATGGGTACTCTTTGTGTCCGTTTCATGTATGTTTATTAAGTCCCCCGCAACATAGGAAAAGAATGATTTTATATTTCAAATTTAAAGGCCGCCATAGTGCCGGGTGCCGTGTATTGTGAACCACACTTCACACCACATCATGTTGCATTGTCTGCATTCGCAATGATTATGATGACCATTTGATTCCTTTCATACTGCTTCATTGGAGCAGTAGTAGCGTTCGCGACACCTGTGTATTTGTTCTCGGGTTCGATTCTCGGGTCGTATCAAATGTCTGTATGATCTGCAAATATTTGATTAGGAGTTTGGGTGTATTCTATGTATGATATGTATGTATTTACAAGAAAAGTATGTATATGTATTTATATCAGTTGTCTAGTGCCCATAATACAAGCTCTGCTTGGTTCGGAACTAGATGGCGTTGAGTGTAAGTTGTCCGAAATATTTATCATTTTAAACTATTCATCAAATATAGTAGTTACTTTCGCAGCCTCATATCTATAATTAAAAAACAGATGGACTCATGTTATACATTGTCTATGGTCTAATTTCTTATGTCAGTCTTGTAAATGTTGAAGTTGTGATCTAATACAGGCAAAAAGTTTTCAGTTCAATACAGGTTACCATACTCATTTCAAGTATTGTATACAGTACAACTAGACGTTTTGTAAAAAATATTTAGCTGTCAAATGATATTGTTGAACTTCGGTGTCCAGTATACATACAATATTATTACTGAATATTAATTATTCCAGTTCAAGAAAACAACATCAAGATGTCGTCTACATCGAGTTATTCTCAGCGAAAACCACGAAGAAAAAGATTTATACCAAAATATGATGTTGAAGGTGTGGTGAAAGTAATACTGGGTGAGGAAACACAAATACAAATCGAAGTTGCAATAGGTGTCCATGTGACTGTTCAATACCCTTGGAAAGAGGTCCCAAAAGCTAAAATTATGGAAAACATAACTGTTGGTGGGGAATTGTCAGAATTTTTCACTTTGAAACAAGCACTTGAGGCGTATAGTGAAGAAAATGTTCTAATAGGATATATCGTTGACGAGTCAAAAGATATTGATGAATATTATGTTTGTTGCACTAAAGAAGCAAGAGATCATTGTAAGCAGCAATCTGATAGATTTATCAAAAGACAAGAAAAGAAATTAGAGAAGGCTTTACAAAAGAAACCCAGGCCTTGGATTAGCTTAGGTAGTGAAAGCGAAATCATTGGTTTAATACCCAAAACTACAAGGAATTTGATGGAAGTAGAAATAAAATCTAAATTTCCTACAGAATATGAACCCACAACATTTCAGGTCAGAGACGCTGATTCTGTAAGAGATGGATTCATAGAGCTAACACCGTATCGACAAAAATTCACAAATGTTTTTCGTCGTAGAGTTGACTGTGCTATTCAAGTAGCTCCTCCATTAATTAACAAGGATGCACAAACAGTATTAAGATATCCTCAAAATAAATGGACACAGTCAATTGCAGATGCTTTAGGATCAAATGATAATGCTGAGACAGGAGGAGGGGGGGACGATGGTAAGCCGTTAGTAGATGGAGAAGAAACGGCTCAAGTCAAAAGTTCCGATGATGAAGATGAAAAAGAGACTGAAAAACCTGACGAAGCTGCGATGGTTGCTTATAGAGCTGCATTTAAGCGTTTGCGTCGAGCTTCTTATATAAAATTACTAAATACGTTCATTTCTTCTAAAACCGTAGAAATGAATTCAATTATTGAACTTAATACGGTAATGGATATATATTGCAATGACTACCCAAATTTAATTTTGCAAAAGTCAACAGACACATACGCTACGATGACTTTTGAAGAATATGTCTGTTTTACAGATGTCAGAGCTAAAGATAAATTCGTATCTTGTGCTGTATTTCACCCGATGTGGTCTGGGATTGTAGCTATTTGTTATTCTGACGGATCTCCGAAAGCCATGAAGACTTTGAGTTCACGTCCAGATCCTATTCAGAGGGCTGTGTATGGTTTAAACCCTGTAATGATTTGGAGCCATATCGATAGTTTGATACCAAAACTCTATTTAGAATCACCTCGAGAAGTCAAGGCTCTATCGTTTTGTCCTTTCAATGAAAATATTCTCATTGGTGGTTGTATCAATGGCCAAGTGGTAGTTTGGGACATAACTAATAAACTGGAAAACGTTGAAAATATAGAAGTTTTAAGTGAAACAAGAGAAAAATATAAAATTGCCATGAATGCTCACATGGGGTGGATGAAACCAGTACAAGATAATGCGGTTGTAAGTGCTACTGTTTTAAGCAATCAAATGACTAGCCATTACGGACCTATAACTGATATCAAATGGGTCTCACCGAATCTTACTATTACACCTACTGGTAAAATGATATTGAATGAAAAAGGAAAATACTCGTTACAATTTATTACAAGTTCCGAAGATGGTAATATTCTTATATGGAATTTAACAACTGCAAACATAAACACATTTGAAAGCAAAAAAGTAAAAAAATCAAAAAGAGTTCCCAAGAGACCTTCAGGATTACTGACTGATGTTTCACCCTTCAAAATTTTGGATCGTATTTTACAACCATGCTACAAGATTATTTTAGGTACAGCAGGTCAACCACAAACACTATGTTTGCAATCTTTTGCTATGATCGCACCGCCTCTTAGCTATGTTCATACGCCGAAAACCGATGGCAAAGGCAGAAAATACTTCAGTTGTAGTATCTTACCACAAATCAAAGCAGAAATAAATACAACCCTTTACTGCGGTTCACAACATGGAGAAGTGGTCAAAGTATCTTGGGAAGGTCATGAGTTCAATACCGGCGAAGTAGTTAATTCTGAATACTGTGATATAAAATTTAACTGTTGTATACATGACGGAGTTGTATCTAGTTGTACTAAAAATCCCCTCATGGATAGCTTAACATTAACCGTAGGAGGAAAAATATTTGCGATTTGGAATGACAAATTAGTGGGCCGTCCATTAACTTGGAAGAAGCGACCATACCGTTTGACTGACGGAGTATGGTCTTGGTATAAACCAAGTTTACTTTTTATTTCTACGTGTGAAGGAGATCTCGAGACATGGGATCTACTATTAAGAAGCGATCAACCTATATCGGTTCAAACTCTCTCTGGTACAATGCTAACAGATATAAATTTACACACTCTACCATTAACCAAAAATTTAATTGGAGTTAGCGATGGCAATGGTTCCCTTAGGATGTATTTAAATCCTCCTATTTTTCAATTGGAAAGTGCTGCTTATAACGGACGAATGGAAATTATGGTTCAAAGAGAATTGAATGTTATGAATAGTTTTTTAGAGTGGCAAAATAAGTACATGAGCAGTAACCCGCAAATTTTACTTGAAATGAAAAGAAAAGAAGGAGCTATTCTGGCTGAAAAGGAAGAAGAAAAACGTAGACTTAGAGAAGAACAAGAAAAGCGACAAGAAGAAGAAGCTGAAGCAAGAAGGATAGCTAGTATGAAAGTCATTGGTCCTGAAGAAAGATGGCAAAGAATCATACAAAAACTAATAGAGCGAACAATCGCAGTCAAAAAGAGAATAAATAGAGCAGAATTAATAGAACATGAAAAGCCGTTAAGAGAACTTGAAGCCCAACGCTTAGAGAAAGAAAGAAGAATGTTGGATATAATGAAAAACCAAAAAGTAATATTTAATGACACAGTGGCTATTTTGTTCCCAGAAGCGGTAAAAAAACCTGAAAAAATTAAAAAAAGTCTTTTATCAAGTGACAAAGAGCAACTTAAGAAAGAGTACTTGGAAGATTATGAATATCTTAAGGATAACGTTATTATTACTGTAAAACGAAACCGATATAAGGTACCATTTAATTGGGACGAAACTATTGCCGAAGGTAAAGAACGAAGGCAGGCTTTGAATGCTCAAGAAGCTTTTGTTAAGATGCATAAAGAAAGGCTTGAGACCGATGAAGATCGAGACTACCCTGAAAAACCTTCATATCATTCAAAGCCTTCCCCAGCTTTAGAGCCCGACCTTGAAGAAGTAGAAGAAGAAAATTTGAATTTATCCCTTTAAATCGATTTATTTTATACTGTGAGTCATTTATTTTAATCATAGTTCCAATATGTTAGTGTATAATGATATGAGTAATATATTAATAGTCTTTTGCAAAATAAATCTATATCTATACAAATAAATAAAATTGTAGTGTCTGTTTGTAATATTAAAATAACCGCTTTTAAATAAATGCATATGTATGGATACACGATACATGTACCAAAATAACATTTTTTTATATTTTTGTCTCTCTGTCTGTTTGTTCCGCGTAATCTCAGGAACGGCTGCACAGATTTTGACGGGACTTTCACTGGCAGGTAGCTAATGATCCAGTAGTAGTAACTTAGGCTACTTTTTTTAGACTAGCTTTGTCCCGTGGCGTTACCCGCGGTACAGCAATAATCGCGGGTAACACCGTGGGGTTCATTGTTAATATGACTGTCGTATAGATAGTTTTATAATTTATACAGTTTATAATTTTGACTGCACGCTAGACTTTTTGCCACTCCGTGACATTGATGCCTAATAAAAGAATGTTAAGCAACTAATATTTTATTCTCTTAGATTGTTTTACTGATTATATACATACTAAAATAAATTAAACTTCAATTGGAATATTAGTTGTTGTTATTTTAGCAATAGAGTACCGACTACAGGATTCCCCTAATGTCATTTAAACGAAAAATGCATGTTTTAAATACAACGAGACGGCTGATGGGGTTAAAAAGTTAATGAGAAGTTATCATGTACTGAGTTACGGAGCGTGGATAGGCCTCCTACAAGGTGGTCCAACGGTCTGTTGAAGGTGGTCGCTTGAACTCGTTGCGGGCAGCATACGACCGTAATAGTGGGATGCCTTAGGGATGTCTAGCAATGGACGTCTTTTGGTCAGCCGATCCATCATCATCTCAGCATCTTGAGATGATGATGATCAATGTAATACAAGAGCCGTTGAAGATCAACTTACACTCATCTGACAACCAGATAAGAAACACACAGAGAGGGTTTGGGGCCCATACCCAAAGCCCTCTCCAATCTCCGGTATCCTCACTCACTCGGTGAAACACAGCGCAAGCGCTATTTCACACCGGTTTTCTGTCAGGCCGTGGTACCACTCCGGTCGAGCCGGCTATTCATGCCGAAGCGTGGTTCTCCCACGGTGTAGTTGATGATATAAGGAGTAACTTAGGCTACTCTTTTGGATTAGCTTTGCCCCGCGTGTTACCCGTTGTTATAAAGGTACTACAGCAATCGCGAGTAACACACACACACACACACACACAAACAGACCAGCCAGCCAGCCAGATTCACGTAAATGTGTGAATCATTATAGACAGATTCACACATTTGCGTGAATCTGTCTTTAATGTTTTAAACTGGTTATATCATTAGATCTTTACGAAATCGTATTTTTACAAGCTTTATAATAGGTACCTATGAAATTGCCGTTTTGTATGCAATAACTGAAAGTACTTATTTTTTCAAACTTTTTTATTTCTGTTATTCGAAACCCATGCAATCGACGCATCTTTGCCAACGCATTGGCAGTTTATTTAAGCCCTTCTTGTAAAATTCAGCTGGACGGGAGGCAACAAACTCTTCAAAGGCATTTTGTACTGCCTCTCGGGAATTGAATTTTTTACCCACCAACAAGTTGTCTAAATTTTGAAAAAAGTAATAATCGGTAGGTGCAAGGTCTGGTAAGTATGGCGGATGAGGGAGGGCTTCCAACCCCAGCTCTTGCAGCTTGGAGACCGTATATAACCCATATGCATGTGTATTGTACGTGTTCACATGTATCAGCCGTATCTATTATTATTAGAGAAACAATGATAGAAGCTATTTTGTTCAGCGAAATACGATTATAGTATTATAGATAGACGGAATTACTAGCGGATTTTCTACGGAATGGTTCTCAGAGAAAATAGAATTACTGAGTGATGGAGTATCTCTATACAAATCGTTGCCAAAGAAGGCAATTACTTGTTCTAGTTGTATTACGTTCGAAACCTTATCATAATGGATAGAAATGAAAGCTAGTGTGTATCAAAACTTGATGTCAGTAAGTATTATGTCATGTTACTTATGTCAAGAAATGAGCTCTCAATGAAACTTTTAGAAAATTTAACTCAGGTATTAAAACTTAGAAAATGTAAGAAGTCGAGCTCCATTTGAAAAATAAAAAAGGGACGAAACTAGTTTTTCTTTACGTTGTCTATAAATTATTATAAGGAAAGACATTTTATCATGCGTGATCGATTTTATTTAATTATTAGCTATTCCCGCTACTTCGTACACGTAACATTTGGATTTTCAAGTTATTTTTAATTTTTCACCGTTTAAACCTTCCCTGGACAAATGTTACAAAACCAAAATCAACTAAATCAGCACAGTTGTTATCGAGTTGTAGCGAGAAAACGAACAGCAATTGATTTTTATAAATAAGATTTTAAATGTTTTATCCTCGTAGCTCTAGTGGCTAGCGTAAACGACTGCAGATCAAGAGGTCTCGGGATCGATTCCCAGGTCGGACTGCTGTTGGGTATTTCTTACGAGAAATTTTAAATTGCAGTCCGGAGTATCCCGCCCATTTCTCGGAGAGCACGTTAAGTCGTCGTCCCGGTTGTCATGAACATCCATGGCAATCGTTACTGGCAAATCAGTGCCCTCAAATGTACTGACAACTAGTTCAACCTTCGAATTCAGTTCATCCTCAGGGTTGCGTAGGTCCGATGACAGTCCCTTCGTGTAAAAACTGATATTCAGGTAAAACCGGTCGAACTAGTAACCGACCCAAAATCTTGGGAATAATAAAGGCTAGGAAGATGATTTAGACAAAAAGTAAAAACTAAAACCCAACTACGACAAAAAACGACGCTGAAAAAGCAGGAAAGAAGTTTCAAAAGCCATAGTCACGCGTTGTTAAAGTGTTGTGGACTATTTAAGTTTCAAAAGCCGTAGTCCATGTAGTGTAATGTACCATAGTCCGTGACACGTTAACAACGCGTGACTACGGCTTTTGAAACTTGAATTTTTTGTCGTAGTTGGGTTTGAGTTTTAACTTTTTTTATTTAAAATGTTTTGGTGTCTCTAGAATATTAATTTCTTTGCAAAGTATATTTTAAATAGTTCCCATAGAAATAACGCAATTATCGAATAAATACGGACAAAGTCAGTAGAGAAAATGCTAATAATTTATATATTTTTGAAATGTACAAGTAACGCCCTTTCCAATGATACCAAAGAAGACATATTTATCTAAAATTTATTTTTTAATACAGTACTTTATGTCGGCTAGAGGGCGGCACATTGCATTCAGTGACACGTCATATAGACTATAACCAGAGGACGATCAAGACGCTTCTAACAACATTTGGTTTGTCCAGTTCTAATGAGTAGTTAAGGAGCTATGAGGGAACAAATGAACATACATACATATATACATACATAGATACATAAATAGCCTGTCAAAATCATAACCCTCCTTTGGCTTTGCCGTAGTCGGGTAAAAATATAACATAAACCCGAACACAGGTATTCAAAAGCAAAATAACAAAATCTATGCAAATAAATAAAATTGGAGTCTCTGTTGTTTTTTTTTTGTTACATACATACAGGTGAAGCTGTTAAAAACCTGTTAAAAAAGGGGGAAATTTTTACACATACGATTTTCGCACATAAAAAAAGATCCATTGGGGCTTAAATCTTGTCAGAGAGGAACGCTTGCGTAGGACTACTCCCTACCGTATTGCTCTATTCTTAAAACATGAGTGTTCGAACTTAACTATGGTAAGATTTTTTTTTTTTGGACAAAGTGATATCTATTTCGTTTTTTTTTTAATATATGGGCCTGCCAAAATGACTCTACTCTGCCTTATGGAAAGCAAATGCAGAATCCAAGAGTGGTGGTCACCATACTCATTGCGAATGCAGACAATGAAGCATAGTAACCCACACCACGGCGGTGCTTCTGCATCATTGGGCCTCCGGTCACACACTCACCAACGAAACACGACAGCACGAAAGCGGATAGTTTACTTTGATCTTCTGTGCAAGGGTAGTACAGCCCCGGTCGAGCCCGTTTGTGTTAAAACTGTGAAATCAGCGTGGCACTACTACCTTGAATCGATATGTAATTTACGAACAAGTTTTACTTTTTTTGGTGCCAAAATATACCTCATTTCTAAACTATTTTATTAATTGCGAGTGACGCGTTTTTCGCGCACTTCACAATTTCTTATATAGGTACACGACCTTAATTCCGTAACATAAATAGATACGATATACTATGTTTATCCGCAATTCAATTAACTTAAACCCTTTTTGGGACGAACTAAATATCTATTAATAAACATCAAAGGCTTTAATTTTATTAAACGGGAACCTAAACAAATATCGACATAACACTGTTTCACTTATATTGAGTGGAACATTTATCCTTTACCAAGTAAATAGTTCAGACTTTTGAATTCTTTATCTATACAAATAAATAAAATTGAAGTGTCAGTTACGATACTTACGTCAAAAAAGCAAGTTTTTAAATTTTTGTCTGTCTGTCTGTCTATTTGATCCGAGTAAAATCTTGAACGGCTGGATCGATTTTCACGGGACTTTCGCTGATGATATAAATGAGTAACTCAGGCTACTTTTTAGACTAACTTCGCCCCGCAGCGTTACTCGCGGCTGTTGTTGTACCGCGGGTAACACCGCGGGTCTCAGCTTGTAGTAAATACATTTCTATGAAATTTTAAATACGTATGCATAAATAGGCTATATTTTCAACTAGCTTTTGCCGCTCCGCTCTGCCGCTCCGTATATGTTGGGTTCAAAGATTACACCCCCTACAACTTCACAAACCATACCTCTTCACAATATTAGTATAGATGTATCAAATAGATACTTACCACGTTAAGCTCTTCCATATCGTCGCAGTTAAAAGAAGTTCTGCATAGTTTACGCTTCATATGTATTGGGTTTAGAAACAACTTGCCAAATAAATTTTTCTAAACGTCGAAATGCCACTCAAATAAGTGTATCTGAAAAGAAAAAAAACAAGTTAAAATAACAAATATACCTGATAAGTATTCTTATCTATTTGTACAAATAAAATTTTAACAAAAAAAAACGAGCAAAACAGCTAACTAGTAATGAAAGCCCCTCAAAATGGGTCCAGTCGTTCCAGAGATAAGCCGTAACACAGACGGACAAATTTGTATAAAATGATAGTTTGATATACTCGTAAGTTTCTTATATATTTTTATAATTATGCATTAAATGAAAAGCTGTTGCTTTGAAATTACAAACAGACACTTCAATTTTATTTATTTGAACAGACGTACAGACGTTAGCTCTAGAATAAAATACAAGAGAAATTAACAATTAAAATTATATCTCATATCCATTTACGTACAGAAATTTCTATTTCAAGAATATCATACCATTTGTGATATTGCAAAGCATAAAATACTACCAAATGTTAGTGTTAAATATGAATTATTAAACGAGTTTGTGTAATGTGTACTTTATTGTGTAGTAGCGAGAGTATATATTTCTTTTAACGTCTCTCCAGAGTACACCTTCGGTGTAAAATATTACTAAGTCTTCTGTGCTACAAGTTATTCTTAACAGTCTTAAGTTACGTGAAATGAAAGTGTAAACGAAACTTAATACAAAATTAGAACAAAAAATTATAAAACAATGTACCATATTTCTCTAGATATTATGCACATTTACGGTCGCTGATCTATTTCTTAATTGATGCGTCCCGCGGTATTATCCGCGGGTTTTGTTCTTTTAAATCGGATATAGACTAATATTTAATTGGTATTATTATTATTAAAAAAACAAAAAAAAACCCTAATTTGCTCCTTATAACATTAGCTACATGTCAGTTAAAGTCCCGTCAAAATCGGTCCAGCCTTTTTAGAGATTAGCCGGGACAAACAAACAATAAGCTATATTACTGTTAAGTTTCATCCAAATCCGTTCAGTAGTTTTTGCGTGAAAGAGTAACAAACATCCATCCAAACATCCATCCATCCTTACAAACTTTCGCATTTATAATATTAGTAGGATTTACGTATATAATACAAATTTAATCGTAATAACTTCTAAAAAGTGAGCAGACTACTATAAGCTATAAAACCTTTCAGATTTTCTTTTAACTTTTTATTCTATGAATGTAAATTTTATATTAGTATATACCTATATTAGTTTTACAAGGTAGTGTTTAACGTCGTTCCTTAATCAATTAAAATTACACTCACGTTCTAAAATTTACTACATGTCCTAAAAAGATCAGTAAAAATACCGCATAATGCCAAATAGTGTGTACATATTTAATTTAATTTTTTAATGACAAAAATTTTACTTATATGAACATTTCAACTGTCAGCCTGCCTACCGAAACAAAATCTAAAAACATTACTTTTAATACCCGAACCATTTACCATATGGCACAACAGCCCAGAACGAAGCGAGATCAGTTACTAGCTGAGTTTCTATACAGGCTAATTTTGAATCTGAAAGTGAAACCGAAACTTTGGGTACTATCTAGTAGTAATAAACAACGTTCCAGATAAAGGATCTCACTCTGATTATTAATAATGAACATATCTAGTATAACTGAGTAGTTATGGTTTTTAATATGTAGGTACATGTTAATATTTGTATAGATATTATATGTATGCTCCACTGATGACATGTATTTCTTTATTTTTAATGTATTTATGTTTGTGTAAATATGCCTGTATGGAGATATATATGTATTTCTAGTTATAATCATTGGAAAATTATAACTCATCAAAACTCATTGCACCGTCAACTGCTACTATCTCCGATACATCTTGATCCATCCTAAGGTTGCCTGGAAGAGATTGCTTTCGGCAATAAGGCCGCCCTTTGTACATTATATATTCGTTATTTTCTGTAATTTTTGTACTGTAACACGGTGTACAAATAAAGAGTTTTCTATCTATCTATCTATCTATCTATTTTTGCTCAAGGGATAAACTCAAATGTAGATCTGCTCCCCTAGACAAGTTTCTCTTTCTGCAATCGATAACGCCTAAGTTCTCGTGTGTCATTGGCTAATCTACATCTACACTAATATTATAAAGAGGAAAGATTTGTACCTATTTTTGTATGTTTGTAATGAATAGGCTCAAAAAGTACTGGGCCGATTTAAAAAAATTTTTCACCAATAGAATGCTACATTCTTCCAATTTGACATAGGCTACATTTCATTTTGAAAAAAATTAGGGATCCTTGGTAAAATTTGAACAATGTAACCGAAGGTGTAGAAAAATGAGTCTTAAAATGTCTTTCGTCGAATGCGCTGCCGAAACTATTAGCGATAGAACAAAATAATGTACAACAATATTGAAGAACATCATAATGTCTACAAAAAACTCCGCGGTAGCATATGTCCAACTATTGTAGTTATGTCACTACAACAACTTTTTCCATTTTAAATCCAAACCATGCTATTTATGTGTTTATATTAATCCTTATCCAAATAAATTATTATATGGTCAAGACCATTTAACTACCTATAAAATAGTTTTTAAATTATTTAAATTGGACTTTCCATTCAAAAGATATTACGAATTAAAAAATTCAAACAGTAAACAAAACCGCCATAGCGCCTTGGCCGTTGTTTGCAACAACAATCTGTGTGCTCAATCCGCAAAAACGGTCCGCTGGGGCAGCTCTTACAAGACACTTCGCTGGTCATCTGGGACGAGTGCACCATGAGCCACAGGGCGCACGTGGAAGCCGTGGAGCGCACGCTGAGAGACATCCGAAGCTCAGACCGTATAATGGGGGGCGTGACGTTTGTTTTAGCTGGAGACTTTCGTCAAACATTACCAGTTATAACAAAAGGTACTCGAGCTGACGTTATTCGAGCTTGCCTTAAATTATCAACTTTATGGCAATCGATTGAAACTCTTAATCTGCGCACAAATATGAGAGCACATTTAAGTGACAATGACGATAATAATTTCTCACAAAAACTTCTAAAACTTGGAGACGGAAAATTACCGTCTCCGGTTGCAAACAGTCCCCAGGTATTGTTGGATAACGAATTGGGTCAAATCGTTCAGAGTCTAGAAATTCTTGTGGACACAATATATCCGCACGCAGATATAGTGCACTATCCACAAGAATTTTTAAATTCCCTGAATCCTTCCGGCTTGCCGCCCCACGAACTACAATTAAAGGTAGGCACTCCCGTAATGCTGCTGAGGATTAACCCCAGTTATATTTGTATGTAAGTCTATTTATGTTCAATTTCTTTGATGGTTTAATTGGCGGGCACTTAAATAAGTAATATTTACATAGGATATTATATACATTTTTACTATGTTTTTTTAAGTAATTAGAATAAAAGCAGAGTCGAATAAAATATATACAGTCTAAATTAAACGTTGACAACTTTCAACTAAAAATGTAACTACCTATACATCTAGGTATTTCAAAGAAATTTTTGTTCGTGTCGATAGAAACTTGCCTATCATTATTTAGTATTTTCCTTACAAATTTTTTTTTTGTTTTGTTGTTTTGTGCTTTTTATTTTGGTTTTATATATTTTTTTGTGTTTTTTTTTGTTTTTTTATTTTTTATTAAAAAAGGGTTTGTCATTAATCATTTTCATTCTTATTATTACTTAATAATTTACATTTTTAGTATTTTTTATTTTACAGGTTTACTTTTACATTATTTACAGATATAATATTAAGGTAGATTTACGTTTTTTACTTTTACTGTAAACTACGTTGGCAGTTGTATTTGTAGATGGCAACAAAATATATTGATTTTCAGGAGATCCCACTCGAGAAAGGGCAACAAATGGTTGTCCATGAGAAAAGCATTCTTTTCTTAGGTCGATGCCAACCATCGAAAATGTTTGACCCTGGGACTTATTTATTGTGAGGCCAAATGATGTTTTTAGAGGAAACTGTAACCTCTTAAAAGATATAGGCAAGTCCGTATGAATCATGGGGATCCGCGGTATGTGGGCGAGCTGTCCAGCCGCGGCCTCGGTGATTATAGTGGCTACTACGACGTTCTCCCGCAATTCCTTCACCAGAAGTCTCGTGCCATTGCACATGTTGGGAGGGCATAGGTTCCTCAGCAGCATTACGGGAGTGCCTACCTTTAATTGTAGTTCGTGGGGCGGCAAGCCGGAAGGATTCAGGGAATTTAAAAATTCTTGTGGATAGTGCACTATATCTGCGTGCGGATATATTGTGTCCACAAGAATTTCTAGACTCTGAACGATTTGACCCAATTCGTTATCCAACAATACCTGGGGACTGTTTGCAACCGGAGACGGTAATTTTCCGTCTCCAAGTTTTAGAAGTTTTTGTGAGAAATTATTATCGTCATTGTCACTTAAATGTGCTCTCATATTTGTGCGCAGATTAAGAGTTTCAATCGATTGCCATAAAGTTGATAATTTAAGGCAAGCTCGAATAACGTCAGCTCGAGTACCTTTTGTTATAACTGGTAATGTTTGACGAAAGTCTCCAGCTAAAACAAACGTCACGCCCCCCATTATACGGTCTGAGCTTCGGATGTCTCTCAGCGTGCGCTCCACGGCTTCCACGTGCGCCCTGTGGCTCATGGTGCACTCGTCCCAGATGACCAGCGAAGTGTCTTGTAAGAGCTGCCCCAGCGGACCGTTTTTGCGGATTGAGCACACAGATTGTTGTTGCAAACAACGGCCACGGCGCTATGGCGGTTTTGTTTACTGTTTGAATTTTTTAATTCGTAATATCTTTTGAATGGAAAGTCCAATTTAAATAATTTAAAAACTATTTTATAGGTAGTTAAATGGTCTTGACCATATAATAATTTATTTGGATAAGGATTAATATAAACACATAAATAGCATGGTTTGGATTTAAAATGGAAAAAGTTGTTGTAGTGACATAACTACAATAGTTGGACATATGCTACCGCGGAGTTTTTTGTAGACATTATGATGTTCTTCAATATTGTTGTACATTATTTTGTTCTATCGCTAATAGTTTCGGCAGCGCATTCGACGAAAGACATTTTAAGACTCATTTTTCTACACCTTCGGTTACATTGTTCAAATTTTACCAAGGATCCCTAATTTTTTTCAAAATGAAATGTAGCCTATGTCAAATTGGAAGAATGTAGCATTCTATTGGTGAAAAATTTTTTTAAATCGGCCCAGTACTTTTTGAGCCTATTCATTACAAACATACAAACATACAAAAATAGGTACAAATCTTTCCTCTTTATAATATTAGTGTAGATAAATAATATTTTTTTAATAAATAAAAATATTTGTGAAAAAACTGTTTTTATATCCAAATTTCCAAAAATAAATAATTGTCTACCCCGTGCGAAGCCGGGACGGGCTGCTAGTATAACATAAACATAAACTATCAGCATTACCTAGAATGTTCTATGTTCAAATGGAAACGTCAATACAGAATCAATCTTGGTAATTCGTGATGAAAATGATGGGATTGCGAATCTAATAACAAAACTGTTCGATTGCCCCTTAAGTGCATGATTAAATTGTCGATTTCTCTGTAGGAAAATTGAAAACGGCTCAAAACAACTCCCTTGGAAATGTTTGATTAGCTGGAAATGACATTTCATCGTATATTTGAAAGGTAACTTAAAATATTTGGAGATTTAAAATAGTTCAGAACTAAAGTAGTAAAACGTGGTTTATGCACATAAAAGAAATTATCCCTTGAGCTTAACCATTGCTTTAAGTACTCATTTATAAATTAAGGTAAACTTCTTAGTAATATTTTCTATGGTAATCTATAGGTTAAATTTTAAAATTTATTGACTCTGGATATGATCTTAAAGTCCTACAACCATCCGATCGACAATTGGTTAAAAGAATATTAGTTCCTCTCTCTCTCGAGAGACATATTCGTAGCAATCTTAATTCGTTATCCAACAATACCTGGGGACTGTTTGCAACCGGAGACGGTAATTTTCCGTCTCCAAGTTTTAGAAGTTTTTGTGAGAAATTATTATCGTCATTGTCACTTAAATGTGCTCTCATATTTGTGCGCAGATTAAGAGTTTCAATCGATTGCCATAAAGTTGATAATTTAAGGCAAGCTCGAATAACGTCAGCTCGAGTACCTTTTGTTATAACTGGTAATGTTTGACGAAAGTCTCCAGCTAAAACAAACGTCACGCCCCCCATTATACGGTCTGAGCTTCGGATGTCTCTCAGCGTGCGCTCCACGGCTTCCACGTGCGCCCTGTGGCTCATGGTGCACTCGTCCCAGATGACCAGCGAAGTGTCTTGTAAGAGCTGCCCCAGCGGACCGTTTTTGCGGATTGAGCACACAGATTGTTGTTGCAAACAACGGCCACGGCGCTATGGCGGTTTTGTTTACTGTTTGAATTTTTTAATTCGTAATATCTTTTGAATGGAAAGTCCAATTTAAATAATTTAAAAACTATTTTATAGGTAGTTAAATGGTCTTGACCATATAATAATTTATTTGGATAAGGATTAATATAAACACATAAATAGCATGGTTTGGATTTAAAATGGAAAAAGTTGTTGTAGTGACATAACTACAATAGTTGGACATATGCTACCGCGGAGTTTTTTGTAGACATTATGATGTTCTTCAATATTGTTGTACATTATTTTGTTCTATCGCTAATAGTTTCGGCAGCGCATTCGACGAAAGACATTTTAAGACTCATTTTTCTACACCTTCGGTTACATTGTTCAAATTTTACCAAGGATCCCTAATTTTTTTCAAAATGAAATGTAGCCTATGTCAAATTGGAAGAATGTAGCATTCTATTGGTGAAAAATTTTTTTAAATCGGCCCAGTACTTTTTGAGCCTATTCATTACAAACATACAAACATACAAAAATAGGTACAAATCTTTCCTCTTTATAATATTAGTGTAGATAAATAATATTTTTTTAATAAATAAAAATATTTGTGAAAAACTGTTTTTATATCCAAATTTCCAAAAATAAATAATTGTCTACCCCGTGCGAAGCCGGGACGGGCTGCTAGTATAACATAAACATAAACTATCAGCATTACCTAGAATGTTCTATGTTCAAATGGAAACGTCAATACAGAATCAATCTTGGTAATTCGTGATGAAAATGATGGGATTGCGAATCTAATAACAAAACTGTTCGATTGCCCCTTAAGTGCATGATTAAATTGTCGATTTCTCTGTAGGAAAATTGAAAACGGCTCAAAACAACTCCCTTGGAAATGTTTGATTAGCTGGAAATGACATTTCATCGTATATTTGAAAGGTAACTTAAAATATTTGGAGATTTAAAATAGTTCAGAACTAAAGTAGTAAAACGTGGTTTATGCACATAAAAGAAATTATCCCTTGAGCTTAACCATTGCTTTAAGTACTCATTTATAAATTAAGGTAAACTTCTTAGTAATATTTTCTATGGTAATCTATAGGTTAAATTTTAAAATTTATTGACTCTGGATATGATCTTAAAGTCCTACAACCATCCGATCGACAATTGGTTAAAAGAATATTAGTTCCTCTCTCTCTCGAGAGACATATTCGTAGCAATCTTGACAATTGAAAGTTAGTATTATGTATGTTATTGCTAGTCTTGTTAGTCATGGACGATTGGTCCAAGGGCTTAGTGACAAATCACGTCGGGGTCAGCAATTTAAAGGTCTACCTCTAATTATCTCAGGTATGTGTTCTGTTTAATATATGCGGAGGAAAATGATATTCGAAAGTCACATTTTCTTCAAGTTTATTTTCCGAGATGTTATAAAGCCACATGCATGACGAACTATCTGAACCACGACTACAAGACGACGGACCTACGTTAGGAGGGCCGCCGGCCAAGCGACGCTCGGTAATACATTAGCAGTTCTGTCATTATAGGAAATACATGGAATAGATTCGAAGCAAACTGGAATAACTATTCATTAGTTCTTGAAGTTGTCGAATTGTTAATACAAACATATCAATATGTGCAACAACGAATTTTTTCTTTCAGTGTTTTCTTAAATCAATTAGGTACTTGATTTATTGGCGTTTGGTAATTGAAGTATTAATTACACTGGCGGGTAGGTACCCGCCAGTGTCACTAATAATTTTATTTGCCTATTTTATGTTTTTAAAAACTAACAATTTCCATTCTCTATCAGCACGCGATTGGTATATTGTAACACGGTCTAAATATAGAATTGATAGACCAGTTTATAACCCTCTTTTGGCTTTGCCGTAGTCGGGTAAAAATACAATAGTGCAAAATGTTAATAAGTATGTTTTATTTATGTTAGAGATATATAAAATACTAGCAGATCCGGCAAACGTTGTTTTACCATAAAACAAATATTTAGGGGTATGAAAAATAGATGTTGGCCGATTCTCAGACCTACCTGATATGCACACAAATAATAATCTTCCTAGCCTTTATTATTCCCAAGATTTGGGGTCGGCTACTAGTTCAACCGGTTTTACCAGAATATCAGTTTTAACAAGGCATCTGGCAGACTGGCATCAGACCTCCGCAACCCTGAGGGTGAACTGAATTCGAAAGTTGTACTAGTGGTATATGTATATTTAAGGGGACTGACTTCTCAATAACGATTGCCATAGGTGTTCATGACAACCGGGACCGACGGCTTAATGTGCTCTCCGAGGCGGGAAACACCGCCATCTTCCATACTCCGGGCCACTATTAAGAAACCCGATATGCACACAAAATTTCATAAAAATCGTTTCAGTCGTTTCGGAGGAGTTTGGTAACAAATACTGCGACACGAAAATTTTCTAATGATATAGATATACTAGCTGAAACCCGCTGGTGTTACCAGCGATTATCGTCGTACCGCGAGTAACGCCGCGGGACAAAGTTAGTCTAAAAAAGCCTAAGTTACTCCCTGGATCAGCTACCTGCCAGTGAAAGTCCCGTCAAAATTGGTCCAGCCGTTCCAGAGATTACCCGGAACAAACAGACAGACAGACAGACAAACATTTTTTAAAATACATTTTTGGTATATGTACCATGTAAACATACATATGCATTTAGTAAAAAGCGGTTATTTTAATATTACAAACAGACACTCCGATTTTATTTATTTGTATAGATGTATAGATATATTTGAAATATTAATAAGCACTGCAGCAGAAAATAAATCCAATTTTTTTTTTATTTTTTTTTTATTTTTGACCCTGCCTAAATGACTCTACTCTGCCTGATGGAAAGCATGAGTAGAATCCAAGAGTGGTGGTCACCATACTGCGAATGCAGACAATGCAACAATGCAGCATGGTGACCCACACCATGGCGGGCTAGTGATGCTTCTGCATCATTGGGCTTCCGGTCTCGCACTCACCAACGAAACACGACAGCATGATCGCTGTCATTTTACGTTGATTTTCTATGCGATTCTTAGTACCTGCATAAAAACTGTCAAGATATGCGACTTAATTTTTCATGGTCACGGTTTTGGATTACTTAATATTTTATGTGGATAAATTTAGATGAGATTAAAGTTCTTCGTCGAAATCTATAAATAATTCAAACCCTCAGTTCTGTCTTTGTACTTGAGTGTTGCCAAAAAAGTACAAGGGCGTACCTCGATCGCGGTGAGCTGAAGTGGTGAAATGCGAGAGCTGCTTATTGAAAAGCTTTCATTATTTTATAAAAAAAATGAATTTCGAAAATTTAAGCAGTATACACCTGTGTTGCCACTAGCGAAAATTTGTGGTGTATTAACGGTAATATTACAGGTTTGATCAAATATGTGAAGTTGTTGGGATGCAGAATTTTGATATCCAATCAGTCACAATAAAAAAAAAAACAACTTCAAAAAAACCTCCGTCTGAGACGGTGTGCGGTCTTTAGGTGTACTAAATCACACGATTCTTTGTCAAATATATAAAGGTATATTATGTTTATTATCATTCAGTAGTCTTACTATAGAAAACTAGGAAATAAGTTGGTACATCTGTATCTACCTAATATACCTACTTACATAACGTACCTATAAGTGCGTACATGAATGAGACTTATTTTGATTATACACTAAACTTTACAGAACTGTCAGACTGTTTCCAAGTTTAATTTGTCACAGAAATCCTAGGGTTTATTTATTTACTACCCACGAAACTTGAGCTTGGCAATTATTTTCAACATACAATTAATGAACGACTAACAGTTGCATGTACAGAATGTTTTAATATGTATTTTGTAGAATCTCTTACATTTTAGTTTATAAATACCGGTTTCATAATAACTATATGAATAAAATTATATGTATAACTAGCTGGACCCCGCGGTGTTACCCGCGGTTATTGTTGTACCGCGAGTAACACCGCGGGACAACGTTAGTCTAAAAAAAGTAGCCTTAGTTACTCGCTGGATCATCAGCTACCTACCAGTGAAAGTCCCGTCAAAACCCGTCAAGCCGTTCCACAGATTATCCGGAACAAACAGACAGACAGACAGACAAAAAAATTTTAACTACGTTTTCGGTATAGGTAGCGTGTATACATACATATGCATTTAGTAGCAATGCAATAGCAAAAAACTGATAAATTCCGATACCTAGGTATATTAAAGAAACACGATTCATATAAAAACAAGAGCGTCAATTTTTTTTTTTCAATATAAATCCAAAATTAAGTTCTACTTCTACGAGATTGAAATATACAAAAGAAAAAACTTGTTTAAGAAATATTAAAAACGTATTCTCATTCAACATTTAATAAAGTTTTGCAGACCAAAAACAGCCATCAGAAAAATTTATTATTAAAATAAATAGTCACTAGTGCAGACACAGTTTATTTAGGACGAGTGATCTGTAACGACTTTCTGTTATACAGATTGTATCGAAGTGGGGACGAGTTCTGAGTGTACAAATGTTGAACCTTGCCAAAGTGTCATACAAAATTTCACAATGATTTTAGCACGTTAAATAAATACACAAAAACCATTAAGTCAAAATTAATAAAGTAAACATTCAAAAAGAAAGAGGTATTTTGAAATAAAACTTTATAATGACTCCTTTTGTTTCATTATGGGTGAGTAAGGGCTACCTGACAGTATTTGTTGGTTATGAATATGTAGAAATGATTTTTTATCAGAAGTGGATTATTCGTTTTTTAAAAGTTGTCTGAAAACAAAAAAAAATATTAATAACAAAGACGTATATCATAACAAAATAGCATATCCAGCCACTTGTAAAAAGACGACAACTAGCAGATTGTTCTTTTCTGTTAAAAATTATATGATGAAACTGATAGTGTGAATACTGTTATTTTGATATTTTATTAGTATAAGTTCCAAGTGGTATCAATATATTTTGAATTTCACTGTAAAATTTAATGTATTCTTACTAAACTTAGTCAACTCGTCAGTTGCAAAAAAAGATCTACGAAAACACAGTGTAACTATTTCAACATACCGAAGTGAATATTTTAACATAAACATCGACTTCAAGAACTAGATTAAATTGAAATAGGACCACAAGGGAAGCACCAGCTTTCAAATAAAGAAAAAGTATCATCAAAATGGGTTCACTCAATCGAAAGTTCTGAGGTAACAAAAAAAAATACATTGTCGAATTGAGAACCTCCTCCTTTTTTGAAGACGGTTACAAATACATTATATGAAAACATAGGAAAGAAAACATTATCTCATATAAAAAAATATGCCAATAGCAATTTCAATGTACAGATAAATATTATACAATAATGTTTCCTGAACCGCTTTGTATACATTTATTCATATTCATTCATTCGTTTATGATATGATGTAGCTTTCAAAATGCGCGTCACTTCCAAAAGACTTTATCGACTAAGGTTTACTTTCTTTGTATTTATATTTTTAAATAGCTCGACTAACTCTACCAACGTGACGTTTTTACTAGAATATTTTTTTCATATATCATAATCATTGCGCTCAATTAAGTAAAATTTAAGTATTACTTCTTACGAAATTCATCACTAGTAAATAGTGAGATACCTAGGTATGCATTTGGACCGTAACTATCAGTACAATGCTGGTTGAGTCCAAAGGTCCTGAAAGATTGTATAATAAGTAAGAATCGGGACTGGATGTCATTCCAAGAACTCCTTGAACGAAGAACAAAATTAAAAATATAACTCAAACAAGAAGATATAGAGAATGCTACTAAATACATCATTACTCGAATTCAGGAAGTTTGTTGGCTTAGTACACCTGATAAGAAGTCTCACACAGCTACACACGACAACTATCCCGTCAAAGTAAAAAAGGTGTCTTTGAGAAACGTAAGCTTCTACGAATTTGGCATGAAAGTCGACTAAACGCTGAAAAAACCAAATTCACAAAAGCCGCCATAGACCTAAAAGGCATGCTAAAAACTGGTACAACAACACCTTGGAATCTCAAATGGAATCTCTGACAGCTACTGCATCCACAAATTATTCACTATGGAAGTTCACAAAAAACTACGGTAGACCCCAATTAGCAAAACCTCCCCTAAAAACAAATGATGGATGGGTTCGTACCACGAAGCAGTGGTTCGTACACAACAAGGAAAGGCAAAGTAAATGTGTTTAGCCCGAATATGTATACATGTTACCCAGAATCCGATAAAGAATCGAAGATATAATGAAACAACACTTGCAAATGTCACTTCCTCCAGCCCCAATAACTGTGCTAGAGGTCTGGCGAACAATTGACAAGGAGATAAAATATCAAAAAGCACCGGGATTTGACCTTATCACAAAAGAAGTGTACTCAAATATAAAACGGTTCTATTAATGGGCTGGCAAAGGGTTTAATTATGAAAAACAATAAGCATAGTATCATAATATCCATAAGCTTCATACTAAACAAAAGTTGAATACTGAGCTATATTTCGAATAAAACACTAAAGTAAAATAAGTACAAAATAAACATTTGTAGAGTTAGGTATTATGGCAAGCACTCAGTACTAGAATAATTCAACATAACACCCACCTTCAGATCTATAGTAATATCGTTAGTGTTGATATAGTGAGTCTTCATTTAAAAGTCAATGAACTTTAAAGTTTTCTACGGACGACAGTGTTCGGAGATAAAATCAACTATGATAATTATTTACGCGAAAGTTTAAAAGTTAGTGTATGATAATTATTAGTGTAACTATTTAAAGGACGAGAAGTGATTCCTTTTATATATGTACAAATCTTTCTTCTATATTCTTCAAAATTGAAGTAAAAAATAGTTTTCAAGTTAGTAGAGCCACGCTGATGTTTGCACGAACGGGCCGGCTCGACCGGGGCGGTACTACCCTCGCACAGAAAATCAACGTAAAATGACAGCGATCGTGCTGTCGTGTTTCGTTGGTGAGTGCGAGACCGGAGGCCCAATGATGCAGAAGCATCACTAGCCCGCCATGGTGTGGGTCACCATGCTGCATTGTCTGCATTCGCAGTATGGTGACCACCACTCTTGGATTCTACTCATGCTTTCCATCAGGCAGAGTAGAGTCATTTTGGCAGGGTCAAACATTAAAAAAAAAAAAGTTTTAATCAAAACAACACAATGTACTCATAATTACCGAAATTAAACGAATTTATCTAGTTACCAATTAAGAGTCTAGCAATCATGTTTCATCGGGTTAGCGGTTAAGTCATACATTACGAAGCATAAAATGCAGTGTTATTCACCTGAAGATCAAACGAGAATAAAACTTGCACGAAATGGCGGAAAAAATATTGTAAATTTCAAAGCGTATTTTGGTTCTGTTATTTGCAGGAGTTATACAAAACAGTCATCATGTCAGCCTTTAGTATAAGTAGTTCCATAAATGACTTTTCTAATGTTTCTAAATATATTATTGTGCCACTGTCATTAAAATTTACATTTCCTTATGGCTGTGAATCTAATCAACATATTTTAAAAACCTTACTTCCAAAAAAGTTTGCAAAGCAATTTAATTAATGTTGTTTAACACAAAAGGGTTCTATTTAGAAATTTCAGTGGAACACGGTTCGCATTATAAATGATAATCCCTTATTTTAACCCATATCCATCGTAGCCTCCATCACATTGAATTATTTATTTATTTCTGTAGTAACTGGCAGTTTCCTCAGGCTGGATTTATTACTGATAAATGATGTGATAAATTAATAAAACTACTGCAGATATTCAAATATTTAACAAATTTCAAAAGAGTGCTCACTATGAAGTAGAAGCTGAATCAACTTCAACGAAATGTATACCCTTGTAAAAATTTCTTTAAGAAATGTAAAGAAAACAGATATTTTAAACAGTTATGAATATTTTACCACAAAGAAAGGTACATATACCGTGTTCAACAAGCAAACAGGAAGTTACATTTAATCATGCCAAAACGGGGTTCTGTATTTATATTTTTGCCGTAGTTAATTTCCCCGAAGTGCTTTACAAACAATTTATTATGAGAAAGTTAAGTTATTTATTTCTACAAAGGTAGTTAAGTTCGCTCCTTTTTAACCGACTTCAAAAAAAGGAGGAGGTTTCTTAATTCGATATATATACATACTAGCTGTCCCGGCAAACGTCGTTTTGCCATAACTACTAATAAATAAAAAAAAAAATTAAAAAAAAATTGTCCAGCGGACAAAATTGTGAATCTGAACCATTCCCATATCCCCTTGAACACACACAAAAAATTTCATCAAAATCGGTCCAGTCGTTTGAGAGTAGTTCAGTGACATACACACTCACAGAAGAATTATATATGTAAAGATATATATTTATGTGTGTTCACGGAAAACTCCGTCGTTTATGAACCGATTTTGATGATTCTTCTTTTGTTTGAAAGGATTGCCAATTCTTGTCTATACCTAATTCTTTCTTCATTTAAATAGTAGTAGTATTAAGTGTGCTAGGTACCTAAAACCTGTTTGAAGTCAGCGCCAAGCCAAAATGTAATAGGAAATACCGCACTCGCCGCTGCCGGATAGCTACTCCTCGTATAGCACAAAACAACCCAAGTGGGCAAATACGCGCGGGCTAACTTTGTTGATGGTCGTCTCGAAATATAGCGAGTGTGGTACCTACTGTTATATTTGGCTTGGCGCCGACTTCAAAGGTTTTAGGTACCTAGCACACATAATAATATTACTATTTAAAGGAACAAAGAATTAGGTATAGACAAGAATTGACATGGCAATTTATGAAGAGCCAGTTTATTATTGTTTTTTGGCAGGGAGTTTTCGTTGGAATCTTTTTAGAAGTCGGGTTTTTTTTTTATATAAAAAGGTTTTATTTTCTTTTAAAGACAACTCCTGCACTAGGAATAGTTAAGGTTTTGCGCGGGACTTTACAAACGTACATAAACTGACACAAAGAATACCAAGGCTCAGGACAACAATTTGTGGATGACACAAAGCGTGGTCCCATGTGGGATTTAAACCCACAACACTTGACGAAGTAGGGAACGGCGTGGTGATCGCTTACATCACTAGGCCAAACGTGCTGTCACAGTGCAGTCACTTCAACATAAAAACCTTGTACGTGCTTAACACGTCACATAATTACGTCATCAGCCTTCAATAGTCAACTGCTGGTCATAGGCCTCTTTTCGAAAGAGGTTTTCGGTATACTAAATACCAAGCTGGCCAGACAGGTTGAAACAGGATTTATTTCAAGTTTAATTTTTTGCAGTGTTGTTTATTTATTTCTTTTGGTAACCGACTTTAAAAAAAAGAGGAGGTTTTCAGTTCGATTGCTTCTTTTATATGTGTGTTCAAGGATAACTTCGTCGTTAATGAACCAATTTCCATGATTCTTTTTTTAATGGAAAGTAGATATCCCAACGGTGGTACCATATTAAGGACACTAAGATCTGATGATGGCATCCAAGCGAAATCGAGTAGAACCTTGAAGTCGGTTATATTTTTATTATTAATACTTAGGTCCTGCATAGTTTTCTCTCTTAGACGTCTCGTACGATACCTATGGGATAACAATGGTGACAGTCGGTATTTTGTTATTACTTATTGTTAATATTTTTATGTCATCACCTATTCAACGAACCACAGCCATACCTATGCCTCTGGTTACTTCATAATCTTAATAATCGCTCATTTTAGATTAAGCTCTAATTCCTGTAGGATCGCTCGGCTGTTGAAATGTGATCTATGTTTATTACTTTTATATTTTAAGTTAAAGGCTTAGATAATAAGTTCGGTTTTCACATTGGGTTTCGTCTAATTAGTTCAACAGCGTGAATCCAAAACTATAAAGGAGCTACATAAATAAATAAAAAAACCACTTTCAATGTACTAGGTTTTCGTGTTTCTCAGGAGTAGATTTAACTTAATATAAGCAAAATATTTATTTTTAAGTACATATACGATAAGAACTAATTATTTACTATGCCTTTCTATCAAATTACAATTTTTAATCTTATTATTAAGTATGGTCAATATTTCAAATTAGTAATCTGCCCGATCTAGGTAAGACCTGTGTTTTAGGCAGTTTACTGTTAAGTTTTAGGTGTAAAGGTATGGTACAGCGTTAGACAATGATAGGGAATCAGATCCTTTGATACAACGATAGATTTAGACAAGGTACTTGTAGTCCCACAGCAAGTCACACATATAAAACACGTATATTCATAAAAATAATAAAAAACAGTGCTGATATTATTAAATCTCTGAAACGACTACGTATGTTATTTAATGTTATACTATAGCTATATTAATTAGTACTAAACTTTCTCGCTGTGGTATTAATTTTCACTAAAGTATTTACTAAAGTAATTGATACAAGTAGCGAGCGTCTTTAATTTAATAATTAACATGTTTAGAAGTTTGAATGGTGTTATATTGTATGGTATTTAGTGATAAATTTATCACAGTTTGTTTAGTAGTTCATCTCTACTGTACAAAATATTGAATGTGTTTTCTTATTTCACTTCAGCCAATAATATGTGTTTTACTTCGTCTACAACATGCATAATACACCTTTAACTTGCGTTTTTTGTTTTTTGTCTTTCCTGTGAATGTAGAAATGTGATAGCATGAATACGTCAGAAGAAAAACTCGAAACTCTTAATATCAACGAAGTAACAATAAAAACAACCACAATCGATAAGTCACATATACAATAATGTACAATTCCATTAGACATAAATAAGAATCAAGCGAAGACTCACTGCGTTCCTAATGGACAAGTTATAGAAAATAAGACGTTTTGCTGCGAGTGACTTATCGTTATTACCTTATGAACATAAATGGAACATACATAACTGAAAATAGCATAGTGTTATTTCACTTAATAAGTAGGGTCGAGTCTCTTGTGGAAAAGAAATAGGGTGTGAATTATTGTATAAGAACCGAGTTACGCACGTGTGTTAACTGTCAAGTGGGTTCGGTTTATTTTGCACTAATTTTATTATTAATTTGATTACAATAAACAGCTCTAGTTCTGTATCGGTACATGTTTTTTCGGTAGTAAATATTATACTAGTTTGTTAAAAATGAGGTCTTTGAAGCTTTATTTGAACCGGATGGATATTTTCCGTATCTCTAACAATGTAGCGTAGTTTTTTGTAAGAATTTCCCTTTGTATCATCCTTCCCATCCTCCTCCTCCCACTTTACTGTAAGTCAAAGGAGTGATGTTGTGATGTTGTATGTTGATGTTGTGGAATGGGACGGAAATGAAGCTGGGGAGATTCCCTACGTTTGATTTGACCAATGAACTCGCTTTGTTATAAATATTATGAACAAAGGATTTTAGATGGGTACAAAATTACATCATAATTTATATGACACACTACAATATAGTAAAATACTTACTTATCACAACATGTTTTATACAAATTATTCAACAGCGTGTGGATGTTCTAGCGACATTAAATTTCGAGGTAATTTTTGTCGTTTTTAAGATATTTAGTTGTTTCTTCTTAAATATAATTTTTAATCATAAAAGTATTATTTGGCATCACTAAAAATATTTTAGATAACACCTAAATATATTTGTTTTTGTAACATAACCTTGTCTGGGTAATATTTATAGATATCTGATCTTAGTTTTAACTTAAAATTAAACAATAAGTTAAAACCAAGATCAGATGTTAAACATCATTCTAATCGATTGTACTGTTTCTTTCATATGAATTAGTAAAAGAAACTGCAATAAATACTCTTTTTCTCAATAAAAAGAAGTGTACAAGAGCCATGCTCAATTAGTCTCTAACGTCCAATTAAGTTGAACTTAGTAACGCTCGGTTTGGAAATTAGGTCATTGTAGGATTTTATCTTTAAAACTAGCTGACCCACGCAACCTCGTTTGCGTCTTATATTGCCCGTAGCGTGAAAATTTCCCCCGTTTTTGAAACATTCTTCATTGTTGCTCCGCTCCTATTAGTAGTGGCGTGATGATATATACCCTATAGCCTTCCTCGATAAATGGGCTTTCTAAAACTGAAATAATTTTTTAAATCGGACCAGCGGTTCCTGAGATTAGCGTGTTCAAACAAACAAACAAACAAACTCTTCAGCTTTATATATTAGTATAGATAAAAAAATGATCGCTTTAAACTAGATATTTAATTTAAACACTTTTCATTAAAATATTTATCTATTATTTCTATTATAAGCAGATTAAAAGGTATACATGTAAGAGAATCTTATTATTTAATACTAGTTATTTTTATTGTTAAAGTATACTAAATTCCATCATTAACTCCATCGTTACCTGAATACTTCGTTACATTCCCTTTACGTTTACTATCCCACATTCGTTTCTTATGCTCCAACCACGATCTATGCTTCTCTTGTTTCCAACTTTATAACTCTTCTTTCCATACGTATCACTACAAGTAACTTTTCATAATTTTTAATTTTTAAAAATGTTCAGAAACTACTGGTTTTACATTTCTTAAGGATAAAGTCCCTTCTACAGTTGTTTTGTTCCAATAGTTGCTAACCAAAAAGATTAGACTAAATTAGATTTATGTTACCAAATATAAAGTATTAAATTACCAAGTACTGACATGTTTTTAAATGTAACCAAAATACACGGCCCTTATTACGAGAAATGTAAACAGTCATATAGTATCAGGGTTAAAAAAGCACTTACGTAAATATGCACTAATGGCTTAAACCAAATTAAGCGCTAATGGAACCAAGTGGGGCTATATTTAACAGTTCCATATATTTCTAAGCTAGACAATTACGTGTATGCTTTCACGTGAAAATCGAATTTGCTAACACATCGATGTGATTTACTTTTCTCATTAGTCTCGAAAGTAATATTGAATTGAAATTTTTGCGTAAATGCGTAATGTATTTATACTTGATAAATATTTTAATACCTTCATAAAATCTGAATCGCAGAAACAGCTCCAATGGTTTTTATTAAAATTAGTATTATATAGTTATTATAATAATAAGTTTCATAGCCGATGAATTGATTTAGCTACGATCCATTTTTAGAATATTTACCAAAGAAAAGTACCAAGCCAAGATCGGTCTTCCATGTATTCAATTCATAATTTACGCTTCCAAACTCACAATTGTTTTTTTATCTTCTATCTATTGTTTGATTATCTCAATTTACTGACTTTAAAATTACTTTTCAGTACAGAGGCTGAGAGCATCGTTTCAATTCAATGCGGTTGAAAAGGCGAATGCATTTCTGTTATGTCTTTGTGAAGTCATTGACATATCTTCTTTCCATTTTTTATTAAAAATTCCTATCGATATTCGGTTACAGCAACAAAGATAAAGACTTATAAACTTTGTTAATGTTTACGAGCGTTGAACACAAATTTCAGTACTTGTATAAGGTACGCTGCTCAATAGCAAAACAAGTCCAACCTTTTGTAAGACCACCCATTGTACGTAAATTACATACTTGCTTGCCCTTGAAGATAACTACGCATAGTCAAAAAGACTGATTGATAGCTTCCTTTGGTAGGAACCCTCGTCTGATAATGACGTGATAAGCCATTGAATAATAGCGGTCAGGACAATGAATTGCTGCTGATCCCAGAAAAGCAGGCACTTCAATAGTCCACGGTTTCTTTATTTAATTGAATGTTGACATAAGAAATTATAATGAATATGTAATACCAAATAGGATACCGTAATTCTACAGTTAACATGTACTACCCAGTAACTAGTACGAACCTGTTTTTTTCAAACCTAATTCTTTCTTCACTCTTACTTCGTCACTTGCACGTTTTATGGTAAAGAAATTGGCTTACGTTATTAAAACACTACGGTATGGGCGATAGCAGACACAGAAAATTCTAAATTATATCTTCATTTGCTATTAAAGGTATACATTATACTTACGTATGAGAACAAACACTGACGAATTTTTCTAGTAGGTAATGAATTTCTTTTCTTAAATTTTGCGTCTTGGAAACGTTCTCATAAAGGTATCGGGAGGTATAATAGATTTATTATAGCGTTTTATTTGAACCTTGTTTTTCGTTTAACTGAATTTAAGTTTTTCAATGTCATTTGATGCTGTGTAATTTTACGAAAGCTTATAGAACTAAAATCTGCTTTTTATTTTAGGTACGTGAAACAGTTTAAAAAATCATCTACATTTAATAGCACTGTCATCCTGTATCATTAATCCTTGTTTTATTTAATTGTCATGTCACTCAACACTTCAACATTTGTGAAGATTGAGTGGTTTTGTTCAAAATATCTTTCGTTATCTTTCTAATCAGCTGATCATTCCAAGTTGACGTCGCTTGCGCTTAAAGATGTCATTTGATTGATTACCCGATTAACTTGATAACATTTTTTAAACAGGTTGTTGTAGTATATAGCATATAGATTGCAACAGAGAGTGAGATTGTGTCAGAGACATAAAGGAAATATTATCCTATTAAATATTGCTTATATTCTTTACAAACTTATGTGATAGGTACACTATGTTTAATTGGTAAAATTTAAGACAAAACAATTTTACCCATAATCATCAGCTAAAAATCAGTGCTGTGGTCTTTTTCGGGACCGTATAAGCTGAGCTGTGGCCTTTTAGTCACACTGCCAGAAATATCAATACAAAACAAACAAAAAAAGTTTGTTGTTGTTTAGTCTTAGATATTTTTTGTTCTCTTTTAATGTTTATATATAAAGAGGCAATTTTATAAATATTTCAAGTAAGTGTAGAGAAATCCAAGTCGATATAAATTCTAATTATACACCTCTTTATGTGCACAGGATCAAACGTATTTTACAGTTTATATATTATCGTATCACTTTTCGCTTATTCTTGTATATAATTATAATACTATATTGTGTATTTAGTTATTTATATATATAATTTATAAATGAGATACTCGAAACTGCAAACATTTATCAACTAACCGGATTTTCTTTTTATTTAATGAAAATTTACGTTATATCTTTAAATAAATATATTCTCATATGTTCTGTCTGGCACTCTGCAAAAGTGAATTGAAACTTGAACTTTCATTCAATTTTGAAATTGTCTAACTTGTTATTGTGGTGGATTTTTGAAAATATAACAACCTCGGTGTACCAGCCGAGATAGAAGTAATTTAAATATTTGTACTAAACTTAACTTGTGATTCGTAAAGACTTAGTGAAAATTGAGTTTAAAATTGTTGAGTAAATGTTAACTACATTAAAAGCTTTTATCAGCAATATAAATTATCACGCCGAAGCATTATTTTCTCAAATTTGAACATCATCACCATTAAGATTTGTTACAAAATTTGACCATTTAATGAAAGTGGCTTTGACTCAACTTAATGGTTTTGATATTCTCGTGCAAGGCCTCTTCAAATATTGTAATAACGATGCTGTTACCATTACTATTGTCCTTTGTTAAATTTTACGATATCACATCATACTAATAAATAAAGGCGAAAGTTTGTGAGTGTAAATGTTTGTTACTTCTTCACGCAAAAATAACTTGACGTATTTGAATGAAACTTTATAGTAATAAAGCTTATAGATCAGAATAACACATAGGCTACTATTAACCGACATACACGCAGGCGGAGCCGCGGTCAATAGCTAGTAATAATATAAATATATACTTACTATCACATATCTACAATTAATTTTTGATGTGAAACGTCTACGAGTATACGCGAGGGGTAAACCTGATTTTTGTTACTCCTTATAATATCATTAGCTACCTATTTCTAAAAATCCCGTCAAAATCGGTCCAGCCATTCTAGAGAGTAGCCAGAACAAACAGACAGACAGACACCGTGCATACGTACACCTTTAGTAAAAAGTGGTTATTTTAATATTACAAGTACACTTTTAACTTAGACCAATTTTATTTATTTGTACGTAATGTATGCATAGATTAAATTGGGTTTTATTAGTTGAGACTCAGTCTGCAAACACACATAAATTATGTGGGCCTCGTTATTTGATGAGCCCTTCTTTGTAGTAAGAATACATGCTTCTGCAGCATGTTTAGTGCTAACATGTTCAGCCATCTATCTTTCGACGACGTCGCAGTACTGACAAACTAAAACGCTTAACATTATTAACGACCTTCTGATAAAGATTGAGAGATTATGCTGTCATCTATGTTCTGTCTTTATTATTATTATCTTAAATGACCGTATTAAATTCTGATTATAATTTGGTTGTTTTAAATTATTGTCAAAAACTATGATTACAACTAATATTTGAAACATCATGTGTTTCAGTACAATGACAGTATACTGGTTTAAAACTTAAGCTCATCGTTTAACATAGCTCAGTTCAGACTTTTCAATTTTCACAGACACTTTGAATTTATTAAAGCATGCACGACGCCGGATATTTCCAGGCCAATGATCACAGAGACGCCTGGTTCTTATTTCATGCGAACATGGGAGGGTTGAACTCTATCAAAACATTCAATATTTACCGAAAAAGTGGCACTTAACTAACACTTTGATGAAGATGACACACTTCAATGAAATTTTTCAGCAAGATTGTCAATAATTTTCAAAATAATATGTATTTATGCATCTATATAGCAGACAAGTTTTTTTTTAAATATCGCTTTGGATATTTAAATTGCCTGTTTCTTTGCTAATGTACACTGTATGTTAGGCTGGTGTCTGTACTTTATACTGACTGAGTTAAATAAAACTATAAGCTTTCCCACTATATAAATTATTTGTTCCTTATTTTACTAGCGTTCCCAGAAGTAACAAAATATACAATATTTTATGTAATTGTGCAAAGATTCAAAGTAAAACTACTACTAACTACATATCTTCACAATATATATTCATCGTCTTCCTGCCCATTTGAAAATAGGTAAGTATGGGTACCATACCATATCTATTTTATTATTATCACCATACCTACCAATATAAATGAAAGAGAAAGAGTCACTTCTCTCATTTTCAGATGAAAAAGAATGTTAATTTAGGTAAGAAGTACACAGATGCTGAAGAGGATAAAGTAACGAATATTTGTTTAAGTTAATATATTTTACTAGTTGTTGCCAGCGGCTCCACCCGCGTATATGTTGATTACCGCGGCAAACAGTTGACAATGAGTTATTCTGATGTATAAGCTATATTACTGTAAAGTTGCATCCTAATCCATTCAGTAGTTTTTGCGTGAAAGAGTAACAAACATCCATCCATCCATACGTACAAGCTTTCGCGTTTATAATATTAGTAGGTTTAATAATTTATTACGTATCAGTAAAAGTATATGTAATCGAAAAATAATCCATACTAATATTATAAATTCGAAAGTGACTCTGTCTGTCTGTTATATGTGTAACAAGCACAGTTTAGCTGTGACATTTCACAGCTAAACTGTTTTTTTTATTTTTTGACGGTCTGTCTGTCTATCGTTCTGTCTGTCTGTCAGTCTGTTTGTGCCGGCTAATGTCTGGAACGGCTGTACCGATTTTGACGAGACTTTCACTGATAGGTAGCTCATGATATAAGGAGTAACTTAGGCAATTTTTTAGACTAGCTTTTTCCCGCGACTACCGTTACCCGCGGTACGACAATAACCGCGGGTAACGCCGCGGGGTTCAGCTAGTTGTTAATATAATGTTGTAGTATTTAAGTATTCTATCAGTCACTCTAACGCTATATGTACAAGTCCGAAAACATTTATTTATGTATATTATTATAAACATTATAATATATACTATGCAGCCTTGCTTTTATTCTTCGTGAGTTATAAAGTCAACGTGACTAACAAATCATTCAATTGTCGGAAGTAAGACACGAATAATCGTTCCATAATGTCTACATTGTTATAAGCAATCTTTAACATCACTTTCACAAATTTTGTAGCATTAAATAAATTTTATGATGACTTTCAATTGTTCTTGAAGCTATTTAAACATGTTTTGCAGAATTAATATTAAAAATCAGTTTTTATAGACGTTTGTCGACGCACTTCCTTTAAAATAGGTTCGTTTAGAAATGATTAACAATAACAAAGTACCAAAATGTGTAATTAATATAATAAAAGGCGGCAAAGGTGTGAGATTGAGGAGAAGTTTGATTAGATTTAATACAACTTTGTTGATTATTTTAAATAACCGTACACTAATCTTCAGAATGAGGGTGCTAAACTGGGTGTCAGGGGAGCTATTAAAATCTATTATTATCGTTATAAAAAACTTAGTTATTGATATTCTCATTAAATATTTGTGATCCAAAGTCACAGCTGCGGTAGACCACCAGGTAGATTTTACCAGGTACATTTCGATGGGTAACTGATATAGTAACCGGTTACCAAGTTAAGCCCTTTGTATAATATATTTGAGGATATTTAGGGTTCCGTACTTCAAAAGAAAAAAAACGGAACCCTTATAGAATCACTTTGATGTCCATCTCTCTTTCTCTCTTTGTTGTCTATCAAGAACCCTGTTTCTCAGGAATGCGTGGAGGCATCAAGCTGAAATTCAGTTCAAATACTCAGGTCTATTTTCCCTTAGAGCTGTAAAAAAAATAAACTTCTAAGCCAACGCAATCAAAATATATAGCCATTTTTGCTGCAAATTTTCGACACTCGCAAGGGAATCAATACCTAAAGGGTACTTCCCGTGAACTCAGAATCTTGAAATTTGGTACTAAGCAACCTCTTATAGTACAGATATTTTTTTTTATCAAAAAGCTTTAATTTTTAGTTACATCGTATAATAATATACCTACAGGATTGTACGGGACCCTCGGTGTGCGAATCTGACTCGGATTTGATAGGTTTTTAAATAATAATCAATGCAATAATAACTAGCTGACTTGGCGAACTTTATACCGCCATTATAAATCGTAAATATATTTAAAACTTCTGAAAAACTTGTTTTAGAATCGACAATCGCAAACTTAAAAGTATAACACATTTTTTTACATAGTCAAATATTGTCTTAACAATAACAAACATGAACAGAATTATCCAATTTGGTGCAGTTGATCTGACGTTAGGTTTTTTTAAAAATATATTTTGGCTGCTCCAAAATAACTCTGCTCTGCCTGATGGAAAGCATGAGCAGACTCCAAGAGTGGTGTTCACCATCCTTAATGCGATTAAGGACATAGCAGCATGGTGACCTACAATATGGCCGCCTAGTATGGGCACATACATTTCAAGGATTCATTTTTATAGATTGGAAAGTAACTCTCTTTGTCCGCGTGTAATTACTTCTCTTAAATAAAAACAACATTTAATTCGAATTATTAGAACAGTTTCTGATAGACACAATAAAAAGATTTTGATATTACGAGCGGTTATTCACATTTTAAAATGACAAGTCCGTGTAGGGATGGGCATATTTAGTTTAACTTCAGCCCCCTGTCCTACTATTCAGTGTAGTAACTTTATCAACATGTACTTGAATTACTAGGTCATTTCTTTCATGTACCATTCTGTTTTGAGTTCTAAATCCGTGCAATATAATTGATATCTTTACTTTACTATGTATTCCGATCAATTTGATATCAATTTGACTTGAATTTGACCTCAACACATTTGAGAGTAAATGGTAATATAAGTCTTTGCTTCTCAGTACTAGGTATTTTATTTAAATTTAATGTTCACACAGCTTTCATTCGCCCCATCAAAACTATAAGAAATTACTCTCACTTTAACGAGTATTTTTAGACTAGATAAAATCACAGACATAATTTTTAACAGAATATGTATCGAAAGAAAGCTATAACAAGGTGAAAAATGTATATAATGAAATCACATTTCAATATACCTCGAGAAGCGTTAAAGTTAGATTATTTCCAAAACTTGTTCACAAACCTTTGCCTGAATACTTTTTGTTAATGGAAATAACTAAGCAAGTTGATCGAATAAAGCGGCTTTTTAATGTCTTTATGTTGAATTTGTTACCTCGCAAAAGTTATATGGGTAAAAGCAGATTCAGTTTGCTTTCTTACTTTTTCATTGATATGCTAATGCAAAGCTCAATATAATTCAAATCTATTCATCGTAATAATCATATATTTCAAGCACATTACTTAATGTAACTAATACTATTTTGAAAATCGTCATTATTATGTATTTCAGGCTTGAAGAGCTTTTAATCGGTGGTAACCCATTTTTTACATTGATAAAATTTATTTACGAAGTATTTGTTGAGTCAGGTTAAATATACTGTTAGTAATGCAGGTACAATGATCATAAACACAGGTTAAAATATTTAGACCAGCTAGTGATTATCGTGTATAATGTACCTAGTTGTACTGTTTGTAAAATAAATAAAAACACTAGTAACACTAGTGGGTTGGTAGTAACACATACAGATGTATGAGACATTTATTAGGATATACTTAGCCTTAGCTATTTATACCACTACGTTTTATTGGCAATTCTATGAAAAGGACCTAGTCGGGTTTTATTGCCCATATCCAGTTTATTCGACGCTCTCATCCTGTTAATGCTAAAGCAACAAAAAATGTATTTAAAACCTCCGATTATTGGGAATTTAGATAATATTCCCGAAATCCCTGTACTCGTATCATCAAACGAGAATGTGGCAAACAGGAATTTATCATAGGAAGTTTTGATCATATACCGTGTCAATGGCAAACACCAAAAACTTGAAAACTTCTCAAGTTATTTTATTATTCACAATAGTTCGCAAAGATACAAATATTTAAAACCGCGAAATATTTCGTTCACCATTCTTCATTGTCAACTGTAACATATCATCAGTATTGAATATTTGCCTAAGGGTATTTTACTTAGGGTATTTAAGTTTTCGGAAACAACTACCGTGCATAATTTATTTAGCTCAGTTTGCACATTTTCGAGAAAAATAGTATATTATTCAAAGTTAAGGATGTACTCAATTTCGATAGTCTGTATTATAAAAAAAACTACTAGAAAATTAAAAAAAAAACAGATATTAAGGAATGATAAAAAAAGATGCTTAACGACAAAAATATTTAAGAACCATATAAATGTCAGAGCACAGATTTATAAATAAAATATATACATATATGGTTATACAAGCAGTTGTTGGATCAGTATTAGGGTTTTATGGAATAGGAGGCAAACGAGCAGACGTACCGCCTGGTGGTAAGCGATTACCGCCGCCCACGGACACCCGTAACATCAGAGGCGTCACAAGTGCGTTGCCAGCCTTTGGGGGATAGGGGGTAGGCCATGCCGGGTTTTGGTATGGGCCTCCGGTATCCTCACTTACTCGGTATACAGTGCTTGCGCTGTTTCACTCTTTATCTGTGAAGCCGTGGTATCACATCGGTCGAGCTGGCCCATGCATGCCGCAGTTTTACATTGTATATAGACATATATTATGTTCATTTTTTAGTGGAAGAGTAATGCCTCATTAACTACGACGACAATTAACAGGTAATTGAAAAAAATAGGTAACAATTTAAAAATGTTTCAGAACTCTATAGTGATTAATCTTTTTACTCCGAAGAATATCTCAGGTGTTTGGAAAAACATTATAGTGAAAAGACAATGTAAGAATGAGCTTGACACACCTAATTTGATTGAAAGCTACATTTTTCCCATCATGAGCCAACACTTTGTGACTAATAGGACTGATCCAATAGATATAGGAGCGTTGTACTTTGATTGTATTGCCAGCTCATTTTGGAGATTGCAATATTTATGTCAAAACTGATTGACCGTGACAAAGTTGGACAAGTGAAATTGGGTGTAAACGGTTGATGTGTAAGCTGTTATCAGTCATTGGTCATACCTTTTATGTCTTAGTCTAGAAAATTTAGTTACTTATATATGTTACTTCTACAAAAAGACTTTAGTCTTTGTTGGCTTTAAACTTGACATTTTTAGCTAATGTAATTACAACCGATTGAGTGTGTGGGTGCGCTGAATAGTTAAGAGCGTTAATAAAAAGGCATTACAGTACTTTCAATCATACAGTCAGGTGAGCAAGGCGAGGCAGTTTATTTTGGCTAAGTGGTTAGGGTTGAGCAGTGGTCATTTGTATAAACTGAATCTGTAGCTTGATTTAATAATGTAGCTAAAATTTTTGTGTCATTTATAAATGTTACACACACGCAAGGACAAAAAGTAAACCGTAAATTTGATTTTATTTTCATATCATTTGCATGAAAATTACTTACTTTTCCATTCTCGTCTAAAACAAACTTTGTGTGATAACCAATTTTTTGGTGTAATTTATCTTTTGTATAGTACAGGTCGCGGGAACTGTTGGATGCAGACAGTACAGGACCAGGAGAAGCTTTGGGAAGGCATATATTCAGCAATGACTTCTTTTAGCTGTAAATATGATTATGATGGTACAAGAGGCAAACGTGCACACAAGTCACCTGATCAGTGGCTATCGTCGCCTATGGGCACCTGGAATTTAAGAGCCATAAGTGCTGTTCTTACAGTCCTCAGAATAAGAAAGAAGGAGAGGATTTGGGCTCTGGTTAACTCATTCACCCGGTGAAAGAAAGGCGATCTTTGGCGATAATAGGTATCGTATACTTATAAAAAAAAAATCTAAAATAAAATAGTCAATATGGGCAATAGTCTTGCTCCTTGTACATAAGTGAGATTTATTATAAGAGTGAGTATAAGTATATATATATATATATATATATAGTCTATAGTCGGTTATGAGTAATATAATTTAACCTTTTACGTAGATGCCAAGTTTAAAATTCTCGTGTACGTTTAATCTTTTTATTACATTTAGGTATGTGCACTGTTAGCGCTTGGTTTATCAAACGTCATTGTCAAAGCTATTCATAGTAGTTTCTAGCTAAATATAGTCAGAAATACGTTCTACATTCGTACGTACGCTCGCCTTTATCAAAGCAAAAAGAGCAATAAGTCTTTGCGGTAGTAAAGTCTTTCTATTAAATTCGGTCAAAGGAAATTGGAATTCAATCCCATTGTACAGTAGTTCAATTTTTATTTTGGACCTCTGAATATGTACAGTTTTAACCTTAGGTCATGTGTAGTTTCTGTTTATCTTGTTAATAGTAAACTGTTTCCATGCAATAAAAAATCACAATTAATCAAATAATTTAATATTATGTATTTTGTTTGTAGCTTTGTTGGTATATTCAAGGATCCCTTCGGGAACAGAACTTTTGTCTACATGAAAAAGACCTTGATGTCTTTGCTTGTACATCTGACAACGATCTGTGTGACTAAAGAGTGATTTTTTTATGATCATTATTAATATCAACATATTTTGGCTATATTCAATTGGTGGCTACTTTTATAACATATTATATATTTTTATGATTGCTTGATGTTTTTTTCTTATTTTCAAAAGTTATAGAGATCCCCGTAGTGCAGGAACAGTTACAAATATTAAGATATTGTGACTTCAATATTAAATAAAATATAAACCAAAATCATCTAGAACTTCACTTTCGAGTAATAATATTTATTTAGATAGTCTATTCAGCTCACAACTTCAGAAATGTAACTGTATTAATATACGTGAGTAAACAACTATTTATTTATGGATTTGTTTCTTCAATTTTGATTAGATAGTTATTAATACACAATATAGTAATCGAGAGAGAGCCAGGCTTCAGCAATAATGGCTGACTTAATCGGAGCGACAATATCCATATAGCAATACCTTTTTCTTCTATTTTAATATACAAAAAACTTATTTTTTTCTTTAATTTACAAAGTGCCCAGGCATGTAAGTAGAACCAAATTATTGGGACAAACTTACAAAAGGAGTGTTTATTTAATATTGAATTCCAATGTCCTTTCTTCAGAAACCTATATTATATTTGAATGATAAACATAATTTATGGAAATTGTTGTATCTTCTATGCAATTTTCCTTTAAATAGCATACTTCAATATTACTTTTAAAAATCATTTCTCATAATTATATGTATTACGTTTTTGTATTTTTTAAAAGGTTTTTTAATAGAATTGTGTGTTGGAATGGTAATAACTAAGAGAAATCCCTTTTCCATTCCATGGACAATTAAACGAAATCAGGGGGCGTAATTCAACGGAGTCATTTAGGTATGTCATTGACGTGGCGATGCGCTAGCAATAACGGTTGTTTATCAAGCCCTCATTTTTCGTCGTTATACCGTTTTTGGGTGCAAAGACGTGTCTACACTTGTATAAAAAAAGTCGAACGTATTGTGAACCAATCAATTTATAATATTCAATGGTGTAAACCTCAATAGGCATCCTGTATACGTTCATATCACAGACGAAGTCAAACAAGGGATAAAGAATTTTCACCAGGTAAAATCAATAGTTCTTACTAGTCCACTACTGGACATAAGCCTCTACTTAGAAAGAAGGTTCTGGTCTACTATTTATACTAATTTATACTATAGTTTTTTTAATGCCAATTATTTAGTGTAATGGTTTAAGTAAATACTATAGAAAATGCCGAAAAAATGTGAACTATGTAATGAAAAACGAATAACAATGCAGTTTTGCATGAACAAGGAATATCTGAAGAAGAGATTGCTAAAATTGTAAAATGATCACGGTGCGCAATGCAATCTGCTATTAAACGGTCTGTAGAGACTGGTTAAGATGTAAATAAAATCTGGGCTGACAAAATGTGTGACTACTAAGCGCCCGGACAGAAACCTAATCTCTGAAAGACTGCAAAAAAATGTTGTATGCGCGCTGCTGCTCTGTCCGAGGAAATTGAAGAGTCTGTTAGTGCTCAAACAGTAAGAGGTAGACCTGCTGAAGCAGAATCAAAGGGCTGTAAACCATGGCTCTCAAAAAAAGTGAAAAAAAAACACCGGTTGAAATGGGCTATACGACACCATCGTTTTGCGGAGTAAGATTGGTAAAATTTTGTGTGATCCGATAAATTAAAGTTTAAGGTAAGCTTTTATTATTTTAGAAACAATATCACTAATCATTTTTACTTTAGTTCACTTTCATAAAAATAATGAGAACACATTTCAACTCGTTTTTCTTTCAGTTTTCACAGGTATTCAATACGGCGGCTATAACAGTTATGAGACGGCGCAGTGAGTAGTATCATCTAGATTGTGCGTTGGCATGTGTTGGTAAACACGGTGGACGTAGCATTAAAATCTTGAGCTGCATGGCATCCATCCAAAAAATATATATATATACTAACTGTTGCCCGCGGCTTTGCTCGCGTGGAACTTAATTATATGTATTTAATTAAAACTGTGTAAAAGTATGTATAAATAATTTATTCATGTTTTTAAACGTCTTTATTTATTTTTTATCAATGCTCATTTAAAAACATATACATATCGGCATTACACAGCGTCTGTCAACCATAGTACGGTCGCGCATACTGCTGTACTCTGGCCATGTCTCTAGACGGAGTAGCGACTCAATAGAGCGACTGGTGGTGCAGGGAAAGGTGGAGGGGATCAGACTCCGCGGCAGGGCACCAGCGCGCTGGACCGACCAGGTGAAGTCCACAATCGGAAGCTGCGTGTCCGACTGCAGCCGGCAGTCTGCTGACAGGGTGAGATGGCGGGAAATTGTGCTAGGGGCTTTATCCGCCTCTACAACCAGTGTGCACTCTACGTGATCACGACCGCTCTGCCCAGAGTGAAGCGAGTTAGAAGAAGAATACAAATATAAATATAAATGGTCTCGGTAAAATGTGTGAACAGTGCAAAGTACATAAATGTAGTGGAAATTGCGCTATTGCCTTCGCTTACATGCATTTTCGATGGCACAAACTTAAATAGCGTCAAATTCCAAGGAGACAATGTTTGTTACAAATCAGCAACCACAATACGTTGATTTATAAACAACAACATTAACTTGTTACATTAGGACTTGGCGCAGACAAGTGAAGAAACCTGACCCCACATAATGGGACCAGGGAAGAGAGAAGAAGAACTTGTTAGATTAGCCGTCGTAGTCCCCTTATCCGGAGTTATAATCTATGGACTGCGCACCATCATCTTTGGGATATTCTGAAGCGCAAGATCCGTGAACTTACATTACATTATTACTTATATTACATTACATCCAAAACAGTATTAGAAATGCCTTAATTCATGAATGAACTACTACGAGTATAAATGCAGCCAAATAAATAAAGCTTGTAAGTACATGTCCCAAAGAATCGAAATCAAAGTTCAAAGACTGCCAATTATTTTTATTTATTTTTCAATAAACAAGGTAGCATTGATTTAATTATTTTGCGATATTTCTTATTTTGGAATAAAACATAAAATGTCATTACAAACGTAACAAATGGTTGATTTTATTACTAAGTAAACACATTTTTCCATTACCGTAACAATAAAAATGATTTACTGTGCGTAATTGGAAACAGGAGCTATAAATGCTCATTTTCGTCGTTTGTAAGGTGTATGTCTGTGGTGTATAAATGAGAAAAATAAAATTCAGCGCTAGTACAGAAATATGAAAAAAAAAACTTTTAAGTGATATGACTTAGCAGAGAATAAGGCTGATTTTACGTAAAAGAGTTTTACAAGCAGTAGATAACCATGTGTACATTTACCGTGATGTTATAAACCTCTAATGTGATGTTACATATTTCTAATTTTAACTTGGTATACCACTAAACTTTTATTAAGTTTATAATTATCAGAAATATGGCGCAAACACTGTTGTACACAAAATGTAACTAAAGGGTGTCGAAGTAAGACAAGTATGTTCTCTCGTTTTTTTAAGAGAGTGATTTTTTTACTGGATTGTAAACAAGACATGTTCCGCCGATTCAGGAAATTCGAGTTTAGGAATTGTTTTTGGTATATTCAAATAACCCCGAGATTTCACAAAATCCTAAAGAAAAATTGTGTACGGTCTTATTTTAACATTCTAAACTTTTTGAATTAATTTTCACAATTATAACGTTTTGTTTTCTCGTAAAGCGCTCCATTTTTAATAATCGGAATAAACATGTGTTACACCAGCTTAATTTCAGAGTTGCCATATGATCAAAGAAAAATATACACTAATTTTAAAAAGTGCACTATTATTGAGACACCCTATATAACTCTGCTCAAAATATTCACAACGGTGAGTTATATGATACTCTATCATTTTCATTTTATTAAGAACATCTTTCTACACTTTTACAGTTTTAGTATTGTCATAACTGGAGGAGCTAGAGTATATTTTGACGGTTATAAATTGTATTCTTATACCATAGGTCCCCCATCCTTCGGACATGTATTTTCGCGTGGCGTTTAAACCATGGAACACCTTGTCATTTAAGGAAGAGTGGAAGGCACTAGACCCCGCGGAAGGTCACCTACGCCTTGGACTTACCAGATTAAATCTGCCGTGGAAGGTTCGATGAACGAGTGCAGCAGATTAGATTTATACAAAAGATTCAAAACTAAACCAAAGAAAAAAAAATATAACTAATTAATTTATTTTTTTGCAGAAATTGTCACTAATCGTTACCTCGCTAGGTATTTGAGATATGTTGTAATGGAACCGATAAATAAATATTTAAGACAGATACTTTGATTTGTTACCGGGTCTTATGGCCGAGACCTTAACCTTGTTGTGCTAGGCAATCCTTCTACTAAAGGAACATAACCAGGTAAGCGCTCGTGTATATTTTTCAGACACCTCGCAAGTTGTACACAAAACAAAATACTACTATTTGTCTTCTTGTTAAGACTCGTAATTAAAAGCCAAAGTAATAGTATCCAAAATAAAATAGTATTTGGACAATGTATGCCTCCACTCCTTTACTGTAAAGACTTGTATTGATTTAGGTTCTGCCTTTTATCCCATGTTTATTCAGGATAGTTTGGGACTGACATGACCAATCTAAGTATGATGAGCATTGGTTTCTGTTGGTTCAGCTATCACAAAATAACCTTTGACAAGTTTTATTTAATCTGTCTTGAATTTGATGATGCTACAAAACAGCTTGTGCAATATTTCGGATTTGATTTTTTTTTTGGAAAGTTACGCTAATCTTCTAAAATCTTAGTTGTTTATATACTTTATAATTGCAGAAACCTGTAAATCATTTTTTATTGTAGGCTTTATATATAGGTAATATAATCATGGTATATTTATGTTAAAAAAAGTATGTTGGTATATAAATTATTATAGTCAGCGGTGCCTTGACGTAATATTTACTTTTGGTTTGTATCGACCGTGATGACGAGTCAGTGATGCCGACTTATGAAGACAAAGTGACACATTTTTCATATAATACCCTTAAATGTAAATATTACTTCAATCATATTTTTTTCCTTGCACCTTTAGGTATTTTTCTAAGTTTGGTCGGTCAAAATTCCTTAGCCAGCTTGTATTCTACTCTATATAAACTTTCTTCATGTAATAAATACTTATTCTGTCATTGGTATGGTGTTTACGTTACGTACAATATAAAATATAAAGAAACATATTCGAGATTCGTTTACGACATGTCAGAAGCCAACAAAGACAACCCTTTCGGTAAATTACATTATGTTGCGTGATGATATTTCTAACTTAAGATGTTAATCTAACCTGTTCTCGACATAATTTTCTTAATATCCGTCATGTTGAATAGACTTGACACTAATTGAATTTATGTCAAGCAGTTTACTCGTATTAGAATTTTAGGACTGACTATGTAGACGTTTGTTTAGGCGTACACTAATGAAGTTTTGTTTCTTGTCAACTTATATAAAATACCTACATACAATTTCGTCATGCATCTCATTAGAAGTTTAAAATATAAATATTTAGTGTAATGTATTCTTATTATAATGACATAAATTATATAATTATTAATGTACTGTATTTATGAAATTTTATGCGACGAACAAAAACCTGAGTATTTGATACGAATTTCAGCTTGATACCTCCACGCGTTCCTGAAAAATAGGGTCTTGACAGACAGACGTACGACAAAGTGATCTTGTAAGGGTTCCGTTTTTTTCTTTTGAGGTACGCAAAACTAAAAACTGCGTAAAATGAAATATATTGTAAACTAATTAATGATGAACGTTGAATTTGGTACATAGAACTGTTAACTGAATTGCTGAATCCACTTGTCAAGATTAAATAGTAATATAATTTAAAGTGGTTAAAATTCCTGACTCTCTTTAGCAAGTATAAATTTACTGTTCATTGTCTGGCAGTTGATTAGAACAGATGATTGCTAAAGAACCCCAGATGGTTAAAAAATTGTAATGTTACCCCACTTTCATAAAACTCTGCGTCACTTCCCTAAATGGAACAAGTTTAGCGTTCATTTTCATATTTGAACATACGCTTCAGTGAAAATTCTGATCAGTCAGGTGTGTATATTATTATACGGCTGCACGGGCCCCAACACATACAAGCCGTGGCGTCATTAAATTTAAATGTTCACAAGCTTTTTATTTAAAAAGACCTAAGTTGCAGACTTATCATTTTACTGTTTCAACACTCTCTTGGCGTGATTCGAAATCGGTGTTATCGGAATTTATAATATTATAAATTCGAAAGTAACTCTTATCTGTCTGCCGCTATACCGATTTCAATAAAATTTGGCATGGAGATATATACGATATTATTGCACTGAGGTGCAATGGGTGAGGTCTTGATGATAGGGTACTAGTTAGAGTCAATATAAAAAGAAGTAATTTTTAGAGATCCCACCGTAAATCATATTGATCTGAGTGGTCGATTTTGTTTTATAAACATTATCCACAGCTTAGTAATTCACTGCTCAACATATGACTCTCTTCAGAAAGAAGTTTTGGCCCTCTACATCACGATTTATTCGAAGAAGTTCATTTCAAATACTCATGTCTTAAATAAATACTAGTACGTATTAAAAGAAGGTTTCATAATAATTATTTATTCAATAATAATTTATCAACGTATTATTCAAGACGAGTAGAATTTTAAAATATTTCAAAACTTTAACATCAGAAACAAACTAAATTCTTCAGATTTTAAGTGCCAAAATTTTTAATTTCACATTTTGGTATTTAAGAAATGAAAACCAGTGGCCTCAGTCGTCAGTCAGTTGTTGCTTGGATTCTCATACTAATTTCCGATAGTTGTAGTTGCGTTGATTTGCTAGATTGGCATTTATTTATGTATTTTTCGAATAAAGTTAATTTAGCTTTTAATGTACCCCGAAGTTTAATAAGCTCGCTAATTTTAATATCGTCTCTTTCTACAACACTCATTTTGGCGGTATAAAATGGAGAAGGTAGGTACTTACGGTTACCGCGTCGCGGAAAAAACTTGAAATCTTGATTGATACACAATAAAAACTAAATTTTTATGACGTATAGGGAAACGTAACACTGTACAATGCAAATTCGAATGGAAATTGAAGGATTAAGAAAGGAATGACCACTGACCGTTTTGCTGGTAGGTACTTTCCGTGAAGTGTGGAAGCGTTTATCCGGCAACGAAGACCATATTTATGTTGCGGCCAGGATCCTTTGGTAATGGTGTTGCTCTTCAATGACATACGTTTATTATTGATTTTTAATACGTTTAATACGTTTAATACGATTAAAGAATTTAACATGTATTTCTTATTTCTTATGACAAAACCAAACAATACGGTGCGAGTGAGTGGTGTGAGTGAAGTTCGTAGCGTTGTGCGAACGCGCGCTTCACGATGGTTGAAGTTTTAATTAACACCGATAGATGGCGTTAACAAAAAGTTTAATTATTACGATATTAATATGAAGAAATCCTTCGCACATTGAAAAAAGAAAATCTATACTAATATTATACAGCTGAAGAGTTTGTTTGTTTGATTGAAATCGCTTATCTCAAGAACGGTCCGATTTGAAATTTATTTCAGTGTTGAATAGAACATTTATCGAGGAAGGCTGTAGGTTCTATATCATCACCCAAAGACCAATAGTAGCGGAGCTCCAATGAAGAATGTTACAAAAACGCTCATAGCCTTCCTCGATAAATGTACTATCCAAAAACTGAAAGAATTTTTCAAATGGGACCAGAGGTTCCTGAGATTAGTGCGTCCAAATAAACAAAGAAACTCTTCAGCTTTGTATATTAGTATAGATAACATTTTAAGTTTATAGTAGCTTGAAACTCCGCACTTGGCATATAAACTTTAACCTACATAAAAGCATATTTAAACTGCATGGTCGAAGTTTTTATATGAGTTTGGCAAATCTCTAAAGGCAGAGCTTATTTTGCCAGCGTTTTTATGTACCCACATTAGCCAACTATAAAATGACTGAACTGACTGAGCGTAGATTGATGGAAATAAAAATTTTAGCAAAATAAAAAAACCGACTTCAAAAACGAAAAAATCGAAAAAGATCTATTTCTCATGGATGCCATCATCAGACTTTAGTGTGCTTATTACGATACCACCGTTGGAATATCCCCTTACCATTAAAAAAAGAATATCAAAATCGGTTCATAAACGACAAAGTTATTCGCGAACACACATTAAAACAAGTACAATTTTGACAAAAATAAAACCGAATTCAAGGTTAGACTTGATTTCTCTAAGATGCCATAATCAGATATTACTGTCCTTATCATGGTACCACCGTTGGGACATTTCCTTTCCATTAAAAAAAGGATCATCAAAATCGGTTCATAAACGACGAAGTTATCCGCGAACACACATAAAAAAAATGTATACGGTCGAATTGAGAAACCTCCTTCGTTTTTTGAAGTCGGTTAAAAAAAAAAACGATCGAATTGAGAATCTCCTCTTTTTTTGAAGTTGGTAAAAAATAACTTTTAGTCATCTTCTATGTTTTTTTAATGGAAGGTAGTCGAAAAATGAGCTGATGGGTGACCCTGTGGAACATTATTATCGATGTTCATAAACACCTGTAATTCAGCAGTTACAAGCATTTTTCTTCTTTTGATGTAAATAAAGGCAGATTCACAAACACAGGCAGAGAGGTCACTTTTTCTTTAAAGTTTAGAAGACGGCAATAATGCAGGTGGCAATTTATTCCGTAGCTTGGTTTTGCGATTCAAATAGGTTTCTGAAAAGCACACAATGGTTCTCCATTACTGTGCATTTTTAATGTGCAAGTTATTAAACCAATAAGTGGCGGCAAGCATTAGGTCGATAATTCCTCTTCGCGATACAAGTGATAGAGAATACAACATCTCTATAAAACGCCAGGAGTCAAGTGAATTTAAATATTCCTATTATCGATGATTCGATTGCCTTTGCTTTGGATGCTACTTCGACCTAATATATTCTAGAGCCTATTTCTTAACGTTGATTATATGAAAATATATTTTGTTAGTCAAATGTATAATATATACAACAATATGTATTTAGCGCTGTTAAACTGTCATATCCATAAAATATTTTTTTACTAGGATTTCATATATTGGGAATATTTTAAAGTTGTAAAGTTACGCTACTTATTTATCAAATGTGATTAAAAAGTATACAAACACAAATCCATATCGTTTATGAAAATTTTAAAGAACAAATAACTGATTCTGAATACCAACCTATTATAACTTAAATAAAAGTCAATTACGAATATTCTCATAAAAACTTTAAAAAAATATCAAATGCATTTCTTACCTCATTGACTGTAATTCTAAATATTAAGAAACACTTCAACACCATAAACAAATGTTCAATGTTTTTCACTCACAAAGCAAAAATATAATAGTATTAAGCATCTGTGCTTAGTACTATTTCTGAATAATTTCGCGAATCCTCAGCTCGTTTGCGTCAACGCAGTTAACCGCAGCGGCGAACGTCAAGTATGCTTGGAGTCTCAGGACTGACTGAATTCAGAGGGTGGAAAGCTCAGACCGATTCAAATTCTCCGATATTCATTCCCAATATTAACATGAATAATACAGATTTTATTATTCATACAAAGAAATTACTTAGTCATATGTTTTTCTTTTCTTTGTAATATAATAACATATAGTTTGATGAAATATTTGGATTGAATATACCAAAGCTTTGACATGATTTTCTTTTATTGGAAATAAGTAAGCATTCTTTTCGTGATACTTTTACTGTAGAAGTTTATTTTTTTCTTGTTCAAATGGCTGGTTTGGTCTGTGCTCGTCGTAGAATATTTTACGGTTCGTCATAGACAAGACGGATTAAATTTCTGCTTCATTAGAATAGTTTAAAGAGAGATATTGGTGGTGATTCTCTTGTTGTCATCACTAAGCTAAAATTCACTTAAATTTGTTGTTGGATTATATACTTTAATTTCATTTGCTTTGTTACAGTTTATTTTTTAATATCTCAGCTATCACTATATTTAGTTAAAAACCAACTTGAGGTTGATCAGAGGTACATGCTTGTTTATTAGTAAAAAACTAAACTAAACTCTTAATGTGAAGATTATAAGAAATTATTGCGTAGCTAATTTAGTCGGCATGTATTTAGACGACGTCTAAGTTTACTGTGTCATATCAAGTTTTACGCCACGCGTTACTCGTTTTAAATGTTCAACACAAAAACAGCAAAACATGGTCTAACTTGAGTAATTTAAGTAATTTTGTTTAAGCCAAAGTAATAAGTGAACAAGCGTGTATTTCTTAATAATGTGTATGGTACAAAACTAAACACAGTGACATCGAAAAATCGACAAAGAGAAATCGAAAAAAGGAAGTGGATGAGATTACAGTATATAACCAAACAACAAATTTTAGTAAATTTTAGTAAATTTTAGTTTAGTGATGACACCAAGAGAATTATTACCATTGCAATCATTATAATTTGGTTCGAAAAAGGCTCCGGTTGAGACAGTGGTTAACATTTTAAGAATTTTGTAGATGGTTTTGTAAATACTTCTGATTTTATTTACCAATGTTGAAATTGTAGGTACCAATTCTCATTGCTAATTCAGAGGTTTGCGCCTACCCCCTCTGATCAGTCATACCTGTAAGATACTGAAAACCTTTTGGGTAATTTTCAGCCATTTACCAAAGAATTAGTCAGTAGAACCAAAGAAGTAGTTAATAAGCTTTGTCATGTGGTTTCTTCTTGCCATCCTCATGGCACTATAGATAGAAACCATGTGGGCTGTCCTTACCGCTTTTTACAGCGCTACGTTTTCGTGTCGTATATATTTTGTACCTTAGATACCAACTTATTACATTCGTTCTGTTTTTTCACAAGTGAAAATAAGAAGTATCTAGTTATTATTTATTAAAACTTGTTGTACTTATGGTACAAAAGGCGGACTTAATGCCATGAGGCATTCTCTCACAGGCGACCTTCAGGTAACATAACCAACTAAGATAAATTTACAGCAGATTATTTGTTGACCGAAGGTTTCTCCTCGTGATTAGAACATAAGAGAAGTGTGGTACCAGGTATTTGGGTAACGTTGGATACAAACGTCGCGGTACGCTCGCTGACGAGCGAGAGTAGTTCGACTGGTCTACAAACCAAATTCTTAGGTTCACTGTTTCCATAATAGAAATAGTTCTGTTAATAGCCAACATTTGAATTTAAAATGAAAAAGAACAAGATATTTCAAAAAACAATAAGAAATGTTTATTGTCCACCAACCATCAATGGTTGATTATTACCATACTACTTGATTGGTTGTTACATTACTATAGTTTGCTTCTGCTATGAGTCATACATGAAACTAATCCTGAAACCTAGAGACTAATGATTTCTATTTTATTTAATGACTAGCTGAACCCCGCGGTGTTACCCGCGGTTATTTTTGTACCGCGAGTAACGCTGCGGGACAAAGTTAGTCTAAAAAAGTAGCCTAAGTTACTCCCCGGATCATCAGCTACCTTCCAGTGAAAGTCCCGTCAAAATCCGTTCAGCCGTTCCAGAGATTACCCGGAACAAACAGACAGACAGACAGACAGACAAAAATTTTTTTAGCTACATTTTTGGTAAATGTACCGTGTATATATACATATGCATTTAGTAAAAAGCGGTTATTTTAATATTACCAACAGACACTCTAATTTTATTTATTTGTATTTTATGTATTCTTCTTAAAAAAGAAAATCAGATTAAGAGTTCTTTTATATGTTGAGAAAATACAAAGGACATGTGACAAACCACTGACAGGACTAAAGAGAGAACACATTGCGTTAAGTAAGTGATTGAGACCAAGCGTTCTTAAAGACCACTAAACTTTGTCAAACTAAGTTTTACTAATGCTTCTAGTTGAGAAGCTTTCAGAGAACTAGTCAAGTATACTATGTTACAAAATTCTGTATAAGTGATGTCTAGGACAAGTTACTCTTCATTAACTAAGTTGTGTTAAGTTATCACTCGGACATCGACTCGTCGATTTATTCTTCGTACGTTTGGATTTTCGAACACGAAAACTGAATGAATATTTCTTTTCAATCTATGTATTGTTTGGCAAACCATTGTATTATCCTTTGTCTAATCTTAGTATGTTTTGGGAACAATTATTTATGTATTGATTAAAGTAGTCTGGTAAGTACTTTAAAATTCTCTATTTCTGACTAGACTCGATTATTTGCAGTCGATTCAGTCACAATATTAGTGCAAGCTTTTGGAATATTTTCATTGCAGTTTTGATAAACTAACTATAACTTACTTGCCTTAAAAATGTAATAATTCAGTACACCGGTTAACTAGCAATGTTGAGGTGTAATTTATGAAGTTTCATTGTAGGTTCATGAGCACACTTTAATATTGGTTACTGCGTAACTATCCTTATAGTATCTAATTAATAGATAGTTAAAAAAGATTCAAAATATCAAAACGAAGAACGAAATGTATAAAGAACTACAAAAATCATGGAAAGCTTTATTTGATAGTCTGTTAGAAGGATATTAATTTGGATGAAAAGAGTATACCTACTGCAGACTGTACCCAATACCTATCTCGTCTTTTACCTGTACAGTACCTGGATGACCGCCTTCTCTTGGTACTGATTATTCTGCACCGATGACAGCGCAATGGAATTTATTCCAGTAAAGTTTAATGTAGTTCCATCGAGTTGTGATACACGACGCTGGTGCTAGATGGACATTGATTATCGATAAAGTTGATTGTTGAAAACTCGAATAACACGATATTTTCTAAAAATGAATACTAGTTAGATCGATTTATCACCCCCGAAACCTCCTGTATCTAAATTTCATGAAAATCGTTGGAGCCAAGACTCAGATTATCTTTATATATATAATTCTTCTGTGAGTGTGTATGTCACTGAACTACTCTCAAACGACTGGACCGATTTTGATGATTTTTTTGTGAGTGTTCAAGGGGATCTGGGAATGATTTAGATTCACAATTTTGTCCGCTGGACAATGTTTTTTTAATTAATTTTTAATTTATTAGTAGTTATGGCAAATCGACGTTTGCCGGGACAGCTAGTATATTTTTATATACAATACTCCTTTAAAGATAATAATTAACTATTTATGTTGTATTAGAGTAGTAAGTGTGAGATTGTTTTTTTCTTTCATTTTGTAGGTATGTCCGTATTGTTTAAAGATTAGTTTTCTGACTTTTTATTGTTATACTTTTCCCTTGTTGATATAACATGGTCGGATTTAAAAAAAGATGTAACATGTATTCAGCTGGAAACAAACTATCGGACGCTGCTGATAGCCGCGACTTACAAGTGTTCACAGTCTTTTGGGACGTTGCTTGTGGACGTGTTTGAAAGTGTTGCCACTTTAGTGATTTTGTCACTAGATTTGGTGAATTTAAGGAGTTACACAGAGATATTAAAAAAAGCACTGAAAAATTACATAATAGGTTACCTATGAAATTGCCGTTTTGTATGCAATAAGTGAAAGTACTTATTTTTTCAAACTTTTTATTTCTGTTATTCGAAGTAATCACCCATGCAATCGACGTATCTTTGCCAACGCATTGGCAGTTTATTGATGCCCTTCTTGTAAAAATCAGCTGGACTTGAGGCAACAAACTCTTCAAAGGCATTTTATACTAATTTAAAGTATATCAAAGAATTTAGATATTATATAGATTCCTTTTTACCCTTCGGTAAAGGTCCTGATAAATGTTTTGGCTTAGTAAAAGGTACACTTTGCTTTACCGAGTATAAATTACCTGTTTTGAAACGTAGCCTTAGACATCCAATAAACATAGTAAAGAGTCGAACTAACAACAGCAAGTTGTGGTACAATAATATTGGCAGCAAATTTAAGAATTTTTAAGGTTTTAACCCTAAATATACTAAAAAAAAACAAGTTGTTCTAAATTTCTTATGTTTATACAAAATTGAAAATATTTCAATTATCAAGATACGTCTACATCTAGAAAGGTAATTCAATAAATCGATCAAGATAAAGAAAAATTACTAGCAGAAGTATTGGAAGTTCATTTTAAAAACATAATACCTGTCACATTAATCATACTAGATAATAACAAACCAGAAAGTAAAGTACCAGAACCTTATAGTAATGTCCCACGTCGTTAGTTTTATTATATATACTAGCTGAGCCCTGCGGTGTTCCCCGCGGTTATTGTCGTAAGCGCGAGTAAAGCCGCGGTGCGAAGCTACTCTAAAAAAGTAGCCTAAGTTACTCCTTGTATCATCAGCTATCTGTCAGTGAAAGTCCCGTCAAAATCCACAGTTCAAGTTCCAAAGATTACCCGGAACAAACAGACAGACCAAAATAAAAGAAAAGAATGTGAGCCGTCACGGTATGCCTGGCAGATGTGAAACATCGAAATTGTTTTGTATTTAAATACAAAATACAAAAATTCCAAATTCAAAATTGTGTTCCAAGTAGAAGCAATAAGGCGCGAATGCACTATTTAATATCAGTAGAATGTAACTCTGGTTATTGTTTGTACTATTATGCGCTATATTGTAATAAATTAAGTTTAATTTTTCAATACACTTGTTTTTGGACATGTGTGTTATGGACTATGGTACATTACATTACATAGACTTTGAAACTTAGTAATGTACCATACTCCATAACACACAACGCGTGACTACGGCTTTTTAAAACTTGTTTTATGCTTTTTCAGCGTCGTTTTTTGCCGTAGTTGGGTTTTAGTTTTTACTTTTTTTTATTTAAAATGTTTTGGTGCCTCTATAATATTAATTTCTTTGCAAAGTATATTTTAAATAGGTAACATAGAAATACCACACTTATCGAATAAATACGGACAAAGTCACGAGCAAATGCTAATATAATATATGTATTTTTGAAATGTAAAAGTAACGCCCTTTCCAATGATACCAAACACGACATATTAATCTAAAATTTATTTCTTAATACATTACTTTATGTCGGATAGAGGGCGCCACATTAGATTCGGTGACACGTCATACAGCTTTTAACCAGCAGACGATTATGACGCTTCTAAAGACACATCATTTGTCCAGTTCTAATGAGTAGTTAAGGAGCTATGAGGGAACAAATATACATACAACCTTCTGGCAACACTGTCACAGATGCGTCCCGCACCCCTGCATACCGTCCGCGGACGTTTTCGGAACTCCATTTTCATAAGTATTACATCTACACTAATATTATAAAGAGGAAAGATTTGTACCTATTTTTGTATGTTTGTATGTTTGTAATGAATAGGCTCAAAAAGTACTGGGCCGATTTAAAAAATTTTTTCACCAATAGAATGCTACATTCTTCCAATTTGACATAGGCTACATTTCATTTTGAAAAAAATTAGGGATCCTTGGTAAAATTTGAACAATGTAACCGAAGGTGTAGAAAAATGAGTCTTAAAATGTCTTTCGTCGAATGCGCTGCCGAAACTATTAGCGATAGAACAAAATAATGTACAACAATATTGAAGAACATCATAATGTCTACAAAAAACTCCGCGGTAGCATATGTCCAACTATTGTAGTTATGTCACTACAACAACTTTTTTCATTTTAAATCCAAACCATGCTATTTATGTGTTTATATTAATCTTTATCCAAATAAATTATTATATGGTCAAGACCATTTAACTACCTATAAAATAGTTTTTAAATTATTTAAATTGGACTTTCCATTCAAAAGATATTACGAATTAAAAAATTCAAACAGTAAACAAAACCGCCATAGCGCCGTGGCCGTTGTTTGCAACAACAATCTGTGTGCTCAATCAGCAAAAACGGTCCGCTGGGGCAGCTCTTACAAGACACTTCGCTGGTCATCTGGGACGAGTGCACCATGAGCCACAGGGCGCACGTGGAAGCCGTGGAGCGCACGCTAAGAGACATCCGAAGCTCAGACCGTATAAGGGGAGCGTGACGTTTGTTTTAGCTGGAGACTTTCGTCAAACATTACCAGTTATAACAAAAGGTACTCGAGCTGACGTTATTCGAGCTTGCCTTAAATTATCAACTTTATGGCAATCGATTGAAACTCTTAATCTGCGCACAAATATGAGAGCACATTTAAGTGACAATGACGATAATAATTTCTCACAAAAACTTCTAAAACTTGGAGATGGAAAATTACCGTCTCCGGTTGCAAACAGTCCCCAGGTATTGTTGGATAACGAACTGGGTCAAATCGTTCAGAGTCTAGAAATTCTTGTGGACACAATATATCCGGACATACAAAATCTTACGGAGAGAAATTTCAATTGGCTCTGTTCGAGAGCGATAGTGTTACCGCGAAATGAATCGGTTAATGAGATTAACAAAATTATTATCGAAAAAGTACTCGGTGAATTTAAAACTTACAAATCTATTGACACAGTATGCAACATCGAAGACACAGTGCACTATCCACAAGAATTTTTAAATTCCCTGAATCCTTCCTGCTTGCCGCCCCACGAATTACAATTAAAGGTAGGCACTCCCGTAATGCTGCTGAGGAACCTATGCCCTCCCAACATGTGCAATGGCACGAGACTTCTGGTGAAGGAATTGCGGGAGAACGTCATAGTAGCCACTATAATCACCGGGGCCGCGGCCGGACAGCTCGCCCACATACCGCGGATCCCCATGATTCATACGGACTTGCCTATATCTTTTAAGAGGTTACAGTTTCCTCTAAAAACATCATTTGCCCTCACAATAAATAAGTCCCAGGGTCAAACATTTTCGATGGTTGGCATCGACCTACGAAAAGAATGCTTTTCTCATGGACAACTATATGTTGCCCTTTCTCGAGTGGGATCTCCTGAAAATCAATATATTGTGTTGCCATCTACAAATACAACTGCCAACGTAGTTTACAGTGAAGCTTTAAGATAAAAACTGACAAATATAAAAGTAAAAAACGTAAATCTACCTTAATATTATATCTGTAAATAATGTAAAAGTAAACCTGTAAACTGTAATATAATTAATAAATAATAATTTTTTAATAAATAAAAATATTTGTGAAAAACTGTTTTATATCCAAATTTCCAAAAATAAATAATTGTCTACCCCGTGCGAAGCCGGGACGGGCTGCTAGTTCAAACAATATATTAACAAACCATTGTTAGTTGAAAGTAATGCGTGATCATTATTATGGTAATTTAATTAGTAGTGATTTTTATCAGTACCTCGACTACGGTTTGTCATGCACACTAAAATGTCATTGCTTACGGTATCATCGTAGGTCGAGTCGTTTCTTTCCCTCTGATATGGCGAAAGAGATGATGTCCATGCGTCATACTCATGAACGGGTGCGGCTTGGGGTGACTGGTCAGCCTAGTCAGCGATGCTTTAGCGTAAACTATTATTTTAGTTCGTTCAACTGCAACTCTAGCCTCTTAATCCAGTCACGAATTATTTTTACAGTAGATTTTGCATCTGCAACCTGGATTAATGTCTATGTTTAATAGACTAAAACTTTTAACGTTATCACGGAGTGTTCTTTTTGTTTGTGCGTTAGATTTTCAGGCATTAAAATGCTTAAAATAAAAGGAAATTCAGATGGCAACAGCTTGCATACTATTTACCTTACATGTAATACTAACACTATTGTATCTGAAAATCTGACTTTGAAAAAGAGTGGCCATTAGTTTCTTTGCCAGTATTCTTTTCATGAGGCTCTACGCATTTTGGAAGTTATGAATCGACACAGGCTGGCAGTAGATTTTGGTGTTTTCGCCTAATTTACCTCGACAATACAGCACATGCTGTGGCGTCTTTTTGTGTCGATTTATGATTTTTAACTGTAGCTTCAATTTAACGTTCATAAATGTCACTTGTGTCTTAATTGAATAAATGATTTTGAATTTGAATTCTCTGGAGACGGCTTGACCTGGGTCAAACCGGACTATCCGTACGGGAGATACATGCGTCGGTACATAGTAGCCTAGTAGCGCGATCGAGTGATAAATATCAGTCTCGTAGAAAACGGGTGTAACTTTTAGTCGAGTAATTTAAGTAGCTCTCGTGAGTACTCAAAGGACAGAAACAAATTTGTATCTCATGAGTTTCTTGTGTTAACTTTTAACCGTCTCATCTATTTCCTAAATTGTGAGTATTTAATACATCAAGTCACCTCCCCTTAAGATATTAGACGTGGAGCATTGATCAATATATTACGCGCAATATAATTTTTGGTTAAGTATTTTTATCTTTGGTAGCAAAAATAAACAAACATTGAGAGACTTTCAACTTAGTCATAATATTTAATTACCAAAAAAATATGCAAGGTCTAAATGTGTATGTTTTAACTTCAATTCCACGAAGACTAACATTGAACAGTAAATACGTACATATTTTCCTGCTCTAGAGCAAACAGTGAACAGTAGGAACTTTATGAAAAGTAAACACAATTAAGTGTATTGTATGTTCAAACCAAGTAAATAATAATAGTTTTGGTACACCAAATGTTTATTATTGTACGGAGTGCTTTGAAACATTTTGTTGTTTCAAGCTTCTATTATTGTTATGTTGTTCAGGATGTTCAGCTTGAATTTATACCAAATAATCTTCAGTTATAATGAAGATTAAGTAAATATGAATTAAATACAACTAAAATGAGTCGAACAAAAAACAAAAATCAGGAGAAAACCTCCCTTCCTCAGAAAGCTAAAAAAATGCTAAACGCTGCTTTTTTGTTCGGTCGTGATTTCACTTTGATCGAGATTTCTCATTTGTGCATGATTCTTCCACGTTTGTTGGTTTTGTAAGTAATACATTGCGTGAAATGTATTTGTATTTTAAACTGTGTATGATACTCACTTCTTCTTCTTATAATAAGTACATGCATATATTAAAACGACCACGGTAGTTTAAAACAAACAACAACACAAAATATAAAATCTTTTATTTTATTAAAATGGTAACAAATAAATTAATTATCGATCGTCTTAAACGTATCAATAATAAACAACTATCAAAATGCTTAGGCAACTTGGGTTTATTTTATGTAATTATAGTTAATTAATTTTAAGTTCATATTATTAAAATATTACTAACTAAATTTCTATTTATTTGGTGTCCTTTTAATATTAACAACATTATTATCTATATTCATATTAACATGAATTTGCATTCTTACTAAGGTAGACAATATTTTAAAAGAAAAAAAATCAAGAATGCTCCGTTAATTATGCCTTTAGTAGAAATAATGGAAAATCGAATACTAACATTTTTTACTCGGATCATGTAAAGATAAATTCGATACAAACATTCGGTACATTAGATTTTTCTTCTAAATTCAAGTCAACATCGGATGAATGACAACTCTCAATGACTTTTAAGCATACAGTAAGCAGCAGAAAATATAATTTACGTTAACCTGTCAGTCCGGGAGTCTCGGAACCAATTTTACAAGTTATTACTATCAAGCAAATTTGTCGTGAGTCACTTTATAAAATTTTTCGATTGTGGTAGCTAATAGGGGTAGCAGAGACAAATAACTTTTGAGCGTAGGACCGGGATAATGTATCACGCAATTTGTAGGACAATGTGGCTGTTAAATTGTATAATGTTACCCAAGCAACTGTTAAAAAAACATTTAGTTACTATCATGACCACAGTTTTGAGGACCCCGTTATAGATATAATTATGTTGGAAGGATCATAACATACAATTTGTTGGACAGGTTTTTCTAATAAGTAATAATGTTAGTTAATATTGTAAAATTGGTTCTGGGTATCCCAGACTATATTAAATATATGTATTACTTATTACATAAGATCAAAGGAAATATTTTTAAATTCGCGACTGACGATGTTTATTTATGATCCGCAATTTCATTGCTACAAAAATAACTCTACTTCTAATTTAAACGTAATACAGTCAATGTAAACGAAAATATTTAAGCAAATTAATGTAAGTAAATTTAATTAATATGTAATTTTAAGAACGAAATATTTACCGATGCGAGTGAATCTTATCAATTTTACAAATTTAATAGTGAGAAACAAGTTCAGTCTAAATATAGTCATTGCATGTAAATTCAAAAAAAGCTTTTCATATCCTAAAGACCAAAAAAATATTTAAGTTTCAAAATTATTAAGCTGTAGCTATGGCATTGTCATTGTTTAAACTTTGCAACAATTCTCTACTTCTTCGAAAGAATCATTACTTTTTATCGTCTACGTTGTAACTTATCATATACGTGTACTTAGAATGCAAGAAAGATTAAATTTAAATGTTCAGTCGTAAAAAGTCTTAAACTACTTAATCCAACTTTTTTGTTATTTTTATTTCTAAAAATTTGAGAATATTTAGGCACCAGAACATAGCAGATGTGACGTAAAACATCTGAAGTGCAGTAGCTAGCCCAGGGCTGGTGACCGCCGCACTTCGTGTTAGGAAGGCCAGAGCTGAACACCTTATTACCTCGAGAACAGCTGCGTTCTTGGAGTTGTCGAAGAGCATTCCGATGACGGACAAAGAAGCGATGATGTAAAAAACAAAGATGAGAACTGAGATTGGAGTCATACCCTGAAACAAGGAAAAAAACGTAAACAAATTTATCCAGCGATTACCTAAACATGCCAAAAGCCATTTCCTTCTCGGGCCAGAAATAATAACATTGAGTTTTTCAGTCAGAATATTGTTAGTAGTACAAAAGTGTGCAGCAACGAGCAATTGCAATATGACATATGTGTCATATTTCAATTGCTCGTTGCTGCACACTTGTATATACTCCAACGATTTTCATGAAATATAGAATGCGGAGGGTTTCGGGGGCGATACATCGATCTGGCTAAGAGCCATTAGCCTAAGCTCATTTTTAAAAAGTTACCAAACAAAAATACCGAGCAAAGCCAGCCATCCAGGTGCTGACCGGTATTTTGCAATATTATGAATGCGCTCACCTAGCTCTAAAGAGCATTAAAAAAGGGTATAAAACCTAAGTGCGCTAAATATCCAAGTAAGCCAAACCTTTTGAGGGTATAAAGCTATTTTCATCTCTAAGTCTGATCTCGCCGTTTCAACTTACTAATCTTGTTTGATGCTCTTTCATGTTATATATAAGGTTTAAAGGAAAATCGTTTATTTTCCTAGCGGGATGAAACCTTATCCTTAAACAGTATACGATATAATAACCTTTAGCAGGTAAATATACAGTGGTTAAAGGGATTAAAATTTCCTGTGATAAAAGTGTATTTTGAGCCTGTTTTTAACCCCCGACGCAAAAAGAGGAGTGTTATAAGTTTAACGTCCATGTCAGTCTGTCTGTCTGTGTGTATGTGTGTGTGTCTGTGGCATCGTAGCTCTCAAACGGATAAACCGATTTCGGTGCGGGTTTTTTATTTGAAAGCTAGTTTCCTGGTGGTGGTTCTTAGCTATGTTTGGTTAATATTAGTCCAGCGTTGTAAGAGTATCAGCTCTTCTTCAAAAGGATGTGAGTCATTTTTGGCGAATGATTACTCGATTAAGTGCTTAAGCGTGCCAATATAATAGTTAAATAACAATTACTTGATGATTTCGACCTGATGCTGCGTAGGGAGTTTATTAAATTTTAAATTTGATTATTATGAAATTCCACTCACATTTTGTATTTACATATTCATGATTCATTTATTATAATCTTATTTTACAAAATAATCTTTTAAATTGCTTATTTGATTGTAAAACCTTTTCGATCCTAATTGACCCAGGATTAACTACATTTGATTTTTATAAGGCAGCCTTAATAAGTTTAACTACAATTTGTTGCTTATATTTTGTACCTTGATGATACTTGATTTTATATTTATAATTGAATTTAGACACTGTAGTAATAAAGTCTAAAGACAAAAATAAAAAATATATCTATCTAGAAACCTAATTTAAGGAACAATTGGTATGAGTCTGATAGTTTCATTAAAGTTACATATTAATATATTTCTGTTTTTTGAGTTCTAAATAAGGAGGTACACATTTCATTTGACGAATTTGGTTATGTGAATTTTTAAAGTCAATGTTTGTGTAACATTATTTCGGGAATTTAGTCTCAGTATTAATTCTTGCTTATTTATTTAAAACCACACAATTAAATTTCTCCCTTGATGTGGAATTTTAACCGTGAAAGTGACGTGAGGTGGAGAAATCTAATGTGTTTATTATGTGGAGTTGAAAAGCCTCGTCTCTAGCAATTAGGATTAAGTTTAACATAATACGGAAACACACGGGTGAAAATATGTAGTCTTCCATGTTAGTTTGATATTATTATTAAATACTAGCTGACCCGGCGAACTTAATACCGCCATTTTTTATTTCGTGAATATATTTTTTTTATGTATGGGCCTGCCAAAATGAAACTACTTTGCCCGATGGAAAGCATAAGTAGAATAAAGGAGCGGTGGTCACCATACTCATTTCGAATGCAATGCAACAATGCAGCATATTGATGCACACCATGGCGGGCTAGTAATGCTTCTGCATCATTGGGCCTCTCTCACTCACCGACGAAACACGACAGCACGATCGCTGTCATGTTACATTGATCTTCTGTGCGCTAGCGTATGCTTCTGTGAATCGGGTGTAGACGAGGATATGCATCATGTCCTTTGGGAATGCTAACTATACGAGGCGCTAAGACAGATAATGTTAAGCGGGATCGTACGACAAGAAGACGGACCGGTGTACTACACTGACTTGGTTTCCTGTGAGGCAAACTTCAGACTGTTACGGGACTTCGCGCATGGGTGGCACGCGGAGAGGAGCAAATTGGAGTGATAGGTACGGCGACATCAGAGGGAGTGAAGAGGAGGGACGGCGAAGTCGTCGTGCTGTGACGTTTAGCCCCAGAAAGGGGAGAGTACACAAAAAAAAGGGACAAGATAAAGCAAACAATTTGTAGGGAGTCAAGAAAGGACACGCGTGAAACGAGCCCCGAGCAAGTAGCGCGTGTCCTCTCCCGTGATTCGGCCCGTTATAACCGCGAGGTTGGTAGGGCCATGGGAAGGTGGAGGGTTGATCTTCTGTGCGATCGCCCGATCGAGCCGGTCCGTTCGTGCTGAAATCAGCGTGGCTCCTACTACCTTTATAAATTACCGAAAAACTTCTTTTAGTATTTAAAACCGCCTTAACTTCCTTGTGCGGCTGCAATGTATAGGACTAAACAGACTAAGAAAATATAACATCCCGGTTCCTTTTTATTTTCTTCTGTACAAATCTTGGCGTGACAATAACAAACACATAAAAAATAATATACATAAATTTTTGTTATTAATTTTTATTTTTATAGATATGTGATTAGTATAGGTGAAAAATGTGTTTGAATGTTTAGATCCATCGAGTTATGCATTTAAAGCTTACGTGTTTGTTGACGTATGTACCGATGTGTCTACTAGTTGAACACATAGTAGTTTATGTGTAAAAAGGGATAAATTATAGAAAATTAATGGTGTTTTTTTAAATTAGACTTTTACTTTGGTATAAAAGTATTAAAATTATGTAGAGCGTTACGTTACGTTACTTAAACGTACTTTATTTATAGCTTTATTTTTATATTTTCTTCATAATGAATTTCAATTTAAAAGATCTCATGAGTCAACTTAATCTATGTATGAAAATCGAATATATGTTTCCCTTAGTCACATTATCATGCGTAAACGGCTGGAACAATTTTGTTATTTCATTTAGTACTAGCTTAACCCCGCGCTGTTAACCGCGTTTATTGCCGTACCACGGCTAACACCGCGGTGCGTAACTAGTCTAAGAAAAGTAGTCAGAGTTACTCCTTATATCATCAGTTACCTATCAGTGAAAATCTCGTCAAAATTGATCCAACCGTTCTAGAAATTAGCTGGAAGAAACTGACAGACAGACAAAAATTCTAAAAACGCTATTTTGGTGTATGTACCGTGTATGCAAACATTTGCATATAGTAAAAAGCGGTTATTTTAATATTACAAACAGACACTTCAATTTTACTTATTTGTGTAGACTAAAAATGTATATATTTCATAGCCTATTTATTGAGGATGTCTATAAATATTATGGTAAGACCAATAGGAACCAAGCATAAATGATTTAAAAAAAACTTTGTTAAATTATTTCTTTCAAGAGACGCAGACGAAGTTGTGTGGGTTAGCTAGTCTTAAATAATTATTTAACCGTTAGTTTCGTTTCAAACATCTAAGAGTTATTGAAATCCATATGTTTACAGTTCAATGTTTCTGTAAAAATACTAAATTACAAAGGTTTACTTAATAATCGTATATCTTTAGAAATTTGAAGTCTGCTGTAGCAAAGTGTAAGATAGTTAACTTTGTAAACCAAACTAATAACTTAATGATTTATTTCTAAAAACCGGTAATATAATTAAACACTATTAATCTAGTTAATTAGTCAAGCCGCTTAAGCAAAGGTCATAGGTTAAAAGAGGATACAATCATTTGCGTCTGGGGTTATTCATCTACAATATATAAGTGACTGCCTCGTTGGTCTTGCGGTTAACGTATGCGACTGCCGATCAAGAGGCCTCAGGAGGAGGAGGCTCAAATCACGGGTCGGGCCAAAAGTGTTATTAAGTTTTTCTAATTATAGAAATAATAACAAAGTTCGGAGTTCAAAAGTTGGGGTCTGAACCCTCGTTCCGTGGCTCGAAGAGGGCGTAAAGTTATCGGTCCTGCGCCTGATCTCTCCCCGGCCGTGTTGGTTAACTTTCCCATCGAATTCTGAGAGAAAGAGAACAGAGAGTGCATATGTGTTTGCGCACACATTTGTGCACTATAATATCTCCTGCGTAGTTGGCTGCGTTGAGACTGGCCGCCGTGGCCGTTTTCGGTAAGGAGAACATTATATAAGTGTTTAGTAATGTATGTTTGCCAGCAGCTTTACTGTTATACGTGCTCTATCTATATCTAAGATGGTCGCGTGTTAGGTATCATCTGTTAATATGTAATCAGTGTTAGTTGGCAGAACACACACAATTTTTTGTGAGTATTTACTCGTGTAAGCCGCAAAAATGTATGTTTGTTTATCAATTGAGGGGGGTAAAATATCTAAAGGTTAAACACGAGTGTTTTGTTATCTGCCTATCTTCTTTATACCAACTGACAGGCAGAACAAATAAAAATAGCTACAAAGTAGTTTTACATATAATCGATAATACATCGAATGTCTCGTAAAACATCGAATGGATATCTATTCTAAATACTCTTGCTCTTGTCTTATTTACTATTACATTCCATGTTCTTCATTTAGTAAAAAGTATGCTGTTAGCACAAATTGTTAAATAAATATCTAGAAAACAACTCACCATGTACTTTGAAGCCAATTCAAAGAAGCCGTACAAGACTACTGCATGATGTGTCGCAAGGTAGATATTGCACCAGATAGGCAGTTGGACGTCGTACTTGTCTCTATTTTCAACCTGATGAAAAAAAAATATCATAAATATCTACACTACACCAATATATAAAAAACCAAATAAAATGGTACAATTTATATTTTTTTATACTAGTTTTTGTCAGCACCGTCCCTCGCGTGATTATTTCCTTCGTATTTCTAACTTTTAAAACGACTACGACTTATTTTATCAGGGATTATATATACGACACTCACAAATAATGTGGCTTTCTGTAAGTAAAAGGATATTCAAAATCGGTTTAGTAGATCGTGAGATTACCCCTACAATCTCACTAACAATAACTCTTTGTAAGTATACGAGTATATTTTTAATAAGATTTAGATTTGCTAAACTATACAGGGCAGAAATATCGCTATGCTACTGTTAATGCAACATCACAAGACGTCATTTTTTAACCGACTTCAAAAAAGGAGGAGGTTCTATGTTCCACTGTATGTATTTTTTTGTGTTTATTCTTTAGTATATCAGCAAAACATCTAAGTACGTGTTTACGGAAACATATATTTGATTTAGATGAATTGTTTCTTTTATTTGTTCCCGAGCCAAAGTATAAGTTGTATATACGAATATGTGTCTAAATCTATATATCCTTATTTAAGGTGGGCTTAGTTTTAAATATTGCTGAGTAATGCGTCTCTTAATAATGTTATAATTACGAACCAATCATAACTATGCCGTTCACTCCACGTGATAATTATATCTTTCATCTCATACAACACATTCCTGTCTTGAATAATAAATAAGGTCGATACGTGTTTAGATGATCCTACCCAATAGACAGAGCAAATAAAATAAAATAAATAAAATAAGGATACTAAGATCTGATGATAGCATCCAAGAGAAATTGAGTCGAACCTTGAAGTCGGTATTATTTTTGTTAAAATTTTACTTGTTTATTAACACTTTCTGCATTACTATCTGCATAAGGCGTGCTTAATGCCATGTGGCATTTTCTACAAGTAAATATTAGAAACATCAATTTTATGAAACTATATTGTTAAAATTTGTGTCTATTCTCCTTTTTTTTTAGAATTCTAAGACACCTGGAAGCAGCTATTTTTGTAAAAACTTAATACTTAATGTTCGGTTGAGTAAGATTTGTTAAATTTTTAAATTAATAATGATATAGTAAAATTAAAATTAGTAACCGGCAATTGCTTTTCGGCAGTTCGATGCAAACACTGTTCGCTAATTTCTAAATTTTGTTAGTTAACGTTATGTAGAAGACGGGTATTAAGCAAACTGACTATGTTTTTAATTCGTACGCGTTTGTTTTAGTTATTCGATGCCTAGATTGCAGCATGACAATTGCTCTATTGGTATAACCCATCACGAAGTTCCTAAAGTGCTTAGATAATGAAAATATTTAAGTATGTTTGCGAGGGCCCTTACGCACATTATATTATAGTTGTTGTATCTATATGATTGTATGTTGGCGGTGAACTAAAATTTTAAATTCTATTTTCTGTTACAATTAAACGTTCCATACCTACTGCTTTAAGTTTATTCCGAAAATCATTTCAAATTTATTCTAACAACATTTGGCACAAAATTGGCGGTTTAACTTAAAGTTAGGTAATAAATTACTGCGGTCCTTATCGCGTAAAGGTCCCCAAAGCTTAATTATTCACAAAAATACTGGCAAATTAATTTAAGTATTTACAATTTGTTCTAGAATATTATATTTATAATAAGTGAAACATATAGTTATATGGTTTTGATATTAGAGTCTTTGTTTTCTACTAGAAGCCAGTTAAAGAGTTGAACTTACATCAATCTTTTCATTCTCGTCGCCTAATCGTGGGGTACCTGGTTCCCAACTTGGCCCCCATAATACGGCTCGAACCTTGTTGCCAAATGTGTCCATTCTTCTAGTTTTTTCGACTACGTACTTGCTGTAAAACGTCTGTAAAAGAAACATATTTTTTAAGACGTGTACGTAAATAACAAGAAATATGGATAGTTTCCGATTCTGTTTTAATAAAATCGTAAAAAAATATTTGTGCGATATAAATTTCATTCATGATAAATTTTCTGACGTATTTGTAATGAGTGCATTATTTGTCAAATAGATATATGAGTTACGTTATGAATAATACTATAATTAACCTTATAAAGAGTACAAAGTAAATTAATAATATCACACGACAGACATGAGTAAAATGATATATTGCTCAAAAGACACGCAAGGTCTTTCAAAGTAAAATGTAATTCTTGATTAACGTCATGATAATAAATACAATGAGAGTTAGTATCCATAGTGTTGACGAAATAATACAAATAATAGAATGAACACCTAAGCATAATAGAAATTGTAAGCAAGCATGTCGAATTCCGCCGTTTATTGTAAATGTGACCTACATCATTTTAATTAGTAATATTCTTCGCACGTAGATTTTTCCATGTCCTAATAAATTAATCGATCGTCATGTTTTTTAAATGCAATTTAGATATGGACAAGATGATTTATGGCTGTTTTCAATTGTCTAGTTCAAACTGGACAAAATCATTTTTTCTCAACACTTTCATTGATATGTAGCACCTTTTTTTCTTTTTTAATCGCTTTAGTTGTTAAAACATAAAAAACTTTTTAACTTAAATTCAGACCGTTTTCACCTATCGCTACTTTAACTGGAGTAAGACTATTGAAAACGGCTGTAAATGAGAACGTATACTCTTACGTCGCATCCAGTAATAAAAGTAGCATTCATTAAATAATGATCAATTAATACTTAGTTCTAGCGAAGCCACAAGTTACTTGATAATAATATGCTTCTCAGAAAATTATTATATAGAGACATTCGGCGACTTGTTGACTTATTCATTCAAAGCAAGAGAAATATTATCATAAAATTTGCTAGTTACTAAGAACAGGCGTTTGACATAGAAAACAAAAAGTTCCAAATATACCTCTGTACAGAAAATACACATTAATCTGAGGAATAAATGTTACTTTTCACAAACACACCAAATGGAAGCAAAGTTTTTCTACCTTTATTAATACTATAACTATGTAATACTTGGTTGTTTTTCATGTTTTATTTGAATACTAGTTTTCAAAAAGAATCTACAAAAATGTGGATGATTTAAATCCGAAAAAAATTAACGTTTTACTGGGTTTAGAACAGTTTAAAATAAATGTGTTAGTGCAAACAGTTAGGAAAAATATTATTGTTAGATTTTGGCAAAACACAGATTTATAATAGAATTGATGGAATTGTAACAAGGTGAGTTTTGTTTACTTATTTTAAGTATACTCCGTCCATATAACAGAAGGCAGAACTATAAAAATAAAGAGTGCTACTGAATACAAATCACTTTAGGCAATTTTTTATAGGAGTACGGTGTTTAAAATAAGCAAGAAAAATATCTAAGGCAATACGACTGAAGGCAATGAGAAAAACAATAGGTAACAGTAAGTACACGTATTTATTGAATAAGTTATCAAGGCTCTAAAGAAGACGTGTGAAAAATATAGACGTATTAAGTTGAGGTTTAACAATAATCTAAAATGTATAAACAAATCACGAGATCTATGCGAAGGATGTGGTAATATTATTGTTTTTGGATAATTCTGAGTATCTGTTTAGATCTGATAAACTTAGTTCTAAGTTTTAGTATCAAGTTAAACTTCTTCATAAGTAAACAATGGAATATAAACTTAGATTTTGTGATAACTTGTAGACAGAATGTTGATATTCACTTTAAGTTCAACCAAAACTTTTGATTTTAATCTTCATATTTCTAAAAACAAACAGCTAGATCTGTATTTACGCGTCTAGGGGAGAAGTTCTTGAATATCTTTTAAAATTTATGTGTTAGCTTTAAGACATATTGTTTGAACGATTTTTCACATATGAATATTGAACATGTTAAATATATAAAATATATAAGTTAACAAATCATAAATTTAGATATGTTGATAAGTGATATTTAATTGCTTACCTGTAAGTATACTGGATTAAAAGACGGTTGATTGTAGATGAGTCCATAGACTATTTCAAATTTATCTGTCTCCGGTCTGAAGGTACCAAATATGCGGTCCCAAATAATTAAAACTCCGCCATAGTTTACATCTAAGCAGTATTTGTTGCTACCTGAAAATAGGGAAGTGAGTGACAAATAGAAAAACAGGATAGAATAACCGAACGACGCAATTGAAAAAGAATGTACATATATTTATCTTACCATGATGAACTCTATGATGACTAGGTGTGTTAAGTATATACTCGAGAGGCCCCAAGCTTTTGACTGCTTCGGTGTGAATCCAGAACATGTAAAGGTAGCTGAATTGATGGTGCATCACGAATTGTGCTGGTGGTATAGCCAGCGCCAGAGGCAAATAGAAAATCTGTAAAAGTAAAAATTATTACAAAACTGACAAAAGAATATTATTCAAGTATACAAAAAACATTTTAGAAAAAACGAATATATATATCGTCACTCGTCCACACATAAACAAAGGCATTTTTACTGCTACCAATTCAAACAAGAATTTCTATTAAAGAGTCGTAAAGCCTGTTTTCCGCAAACCCTAATGTATTCAAGATCATGCGCTGAATACCAAAAGATCCGGTCACATCGGCCTAAACATAAGTGTATTTATATGACGGTAGTGAATTGCAAAAATACAAACATCGTTTATACAATCTAAATTTTCAAGACCTATCCTCTCGATGCATATATTACTGCAAGCTGAATGTGTATAATACATGAATGCTATGCGGATTTATAGAGTCTTTTAAGTATATAACCCTAAATTGACTCGACTTTCTTCTAAATATCGAATAAACTTGTGAATATGTGCTGTGCACTAAAAACATATATAATGCCAGTACTTACAAATCCACACCATCCTTGTAACATAGACTGCCGTATGCCAACTCCCATGTTAAAATCTTCTGACGTGTGATGAACTTGATGCTGGGCCCATAATATGTGAACCTCTGTTAAAAGAAATTATTGATATGTTATTGAGAACTCCTTAATTTCCGTTTACCTTTAGTAATTAAGATAGTAGAAGCAGTATTCATAATCATCATCAAGACATGTTGGACATAGATCTTTTCAATTGCACGCCACTATTATTAGCAGTATTATTCTAGAAAAATAGTCGTCGGACTCTACTAAATCTAGATAATATTCCGTCCTAAAGTCTTATGATCAGAGTCTCAAATTTACTTTTAAAAAGGGATTGCTGTAAAATTTTCTGTAAAATGAAATCTAATGACCCCCTTATGACCCTGATGTCTATACCCCATGCCCCATTCGAACTTCTCCAGAAATAAATTGAATGGATTTACAAAAATATTACGTAATTTGCTGTAGGCACAGCCTCCAGCAATGATATAAATTTTATTTGATGTATATTTTGCTATTATGTTAAAGATATGAAAATAAATCTTAGAACATATTTTTTTTAATAGAAGAAATTGCTGTTTAGTGTTTTGTGTAAAGCTTTATCAAATATTTCTAGAAAGGACATTAGTAAGGTTAATTGCTATTAAGAGCTGCTGAATAGTGTTGAAACTAGAACCTTTGTAGAGCATTGTACCATATTAGATTCTAGCATATTGTTGATCACAAGACTAACGTCACCTACATCTAAATTATTTACTTTTATAAAATCATTTGTACACGTGTTCTTTTAAAGAACTATTTAATAAAATACTGAAATTATTATTATTGTATATGACAAAAAAATGCAGAATAAAATTTGAAGAATAATACTGATACAAACACAAATACTACTTTAGTAATGAACTCAACTCTTACCATGACAAGCTCTGTGCATCCAATAATAACAAAAGTCAACGCCAAGTGCCGCAGCATACCACGTCAACGTATGATCCCATGGTAGATCCACTAGTCTAAAATTCACGTATATCCATGTGTAGATGTAAGACTCAGCCCCTCGCCAAACAAGCCTAGAACATTCAAATTTATAAAATATTGAACATTCGTAAGTTTTTACATTATTTGTGAATGTTACATGTTTATTTATGTCATCAATTTATTCCCAAAAGAAAATTTAACACGTCTTCAAATTAAGATAAAGTCTTAATCTGAAGCACATATTGTGTGGCGAATTTATTGTAGCAATGAAGCGAAAAGTTGGGAAGTTTGTTATAAACAAGTATTTAAAGTAATAGGCTGTATTGTTTTGTAACATAAGTAATTAAAATTAAATAAGTAAAAAAAAAAAAAGATAATTTTGGGTTTATCTTTTATGTAATACGAACTGTTACTAAGAGTATATACCACAAAGCTATTTTTGGAATGTTTGAGAAAGATAAGAAGACATATGAAATGATCTTCATTTTAAGGAATTTAAACATTTAATGCATACTGAAAAGATGACGTATCATGTTGGATTATAAACTTATGATAAAAAAAAAATGCGTACTATGCAGGAATCGCAAAGTCACAATTTTCGCTTACGTAAGATACTTTGTCTCACTAAAATAGGTCATTTAATTAACATATATGTAAACTTACCTTCCACATTCCTGTAAGATACCACTCGATATACTAGTTATGCCATCGTTCAGCCTAATGCCTGGCTTTCCTTTTAATCTTAAGACTATGTGCTCCATTATCATAAAGAGGATGAAATACGGCCATGACTGCAATTAATAAAATAAAGTTAGTTATCGTAAGTAAAGCAAAACAGCATTAAAATATTATATGTATTGAGATATCCATAAAAAGTTTTAAATTAATAGTAACGTAAATTTTAAAGTAATAACTTGTGTTCAATAATATATTTTCTTATTGTTAATATTTTTTTTGTCTTAACCTTTAACTACTATTGTTAACAATGAAAATTGTGATGCCTTTTTAAAGATAGAGACAGTTAGGAGACTAATCCAATAAATGGGAAAAATAACATTACGTAAAGAATGATATCGCCGGTGTGAGACTCACAGACTGAAAAATATTATTTAAGGTACATTGTTTTTGGAGGACTAGAGGTAATGGTACAAATTGTGCCAGTCTCTAGAGTCGGATTAAGTGAGGTTAATTGAAACACGTTCCCTTTTTTATGGAATTTAAATCTATACAAATTAATAAAATTGGAGTGTCTGTTTGTAATATTAAAATAACCGCTTTTTACTAAATGCATATATACATATATTTTTGGTGTATGTACTGTGTGTACATACACACAGCACATACACCAAAAATGTAGTTAAAAAAATTTTTGTCTGTCTGTCTGTCTGTTTGTTCCGGGTAATCTCTGGAACGGCTGGACGGATTTTGACGGGACTTTCACTGGCAGGTAGCTGATGATCCAGGGAGTAACTTAGGCTACTTTTTTTAGACTAACTTTGTCCCGCGGCGTTACTTGCGGTACAACAATAGCCGCGGGTAACACCGCGGGGTTCAGCTAGTTTCAAATAAGTATTAATTTTCTCAGAGCAGACTGCTCATTCAATTGCTAAGCTTTGATAAATAAATCTCTTACATATGCAATCAGGGGTATCAATTCTGTAACCCTATATAGTCACGTCTGTGGTACGTTTCGTATCATTTTACATATTTCGTTCACAGCATGTAAGCATCGAATGTACATAGATCAGATATCATGTCGTAACTATTGCCACAACATGCAACTAATGTACTCTTAAGAATCGAATGTGAACTTATTTGCGAATTTAAAATCAAATGATTAACAAAAAAAGGAGAGTCTATTGTGTGATACTTAGTTTTACAGTCACGTTATTTGACGGACTACTGCCAGAAACCCTAAGATATACTGTGCTAAAAGGATAATACTAACGTTAGATAATTTGGTTAGATTCTAATGCAGAACTGAGTTTTCTACGTACGTGACGTACAGTGAGAAGTTTTCTCTACTTATTGAACTTTAAAGAGTGAATAAATTTATAGTAACAAGTTTGGTGTCACAAAATATCGATGTGACACTAGTAAATAAATAAATAGTATATTGTGCATCCAAAAAGTGCTATTAAATGAGCTCTATATGACACTGACACCTAAGCAATGAATAGACTAAGCATGTCAGGGCTCTATTACAACGTTGATTTTAATTAATACTGTTATAATGCTCTATAACATTATTTGATACCACAATCACAAACTCTGATTTATTCTATCGTACAAATGTCTGGTCTGCCTAATAGAAAACTACCACTTAACTTATTTTGTAACAACAATTCAAATTGCTACTGCAAAATCTATTTTTAAAAATCGTATTCTATGGACACTTTTAAGTTCCTGACAGCGAGGTCATCAACAATTTAAGCGTCAACGGAAGGAACTGCGCAATCCATCTGGTTTTAAAGTTGCGCTAATTACCTTAAAGTTTGATTTATTTCAATATTATACAAATTTATGATAATTATTCTCTGAAATTGAGTTCAGGGTGTGCTGTTTAATGATAAAAATAGAAAAACAATATTAAATTTATATGCAGAATTCTTCACGTTTGTATAATGCTGATTTTGGAGGTTGAAGTTCTAAGACGAGATGCTTGATGGTAGTTATTTTTTTGTGCAGTTTTGGGTAGTGAAATTGTAATTTAAATCAGAATTTCTGTTATAAATTCGAAGTGTTTGAAAGTTATTTTTTCTAACGACACAAATACTCATCTAAAAATTTTATACTTAGTACTAAAGATATAACTGCAAAAATTCTCTCGTATTAAATTCTAGAAAGCCATTTAAATTTTATACGCGCAACATTCAAAAGGTAACAATTAAAATCCTAAAAATAATTTATGAACAGTCCTAAAGTATAAATGTATTCGTGTCGCGTACAATTCACAATTTTGTTTTTTGACAAAGCCGAGGATTCGAACTAGGGAAGGGAACTTGAAAATTTTCTAGAATTTTTATCTAGACTTTATTTTATTGTGTAGGATTTGGAATTGATAATTGAAAAAAATCCATTAATAGAAAACAAAATGTCTGTCTTTATTTATGTCATACAATTCCATTTTACAAACTCTAAGCGAAACAGTCGTATTATACATAAATTATACCATTTATATAAACATTTTCTTGAAGGTTCTTTGACAATCTCCACATGTGTAATAGAGCAAGAATGATTAATGTAAGTGTATTGTGATTATAAAGTAAATATTATTTTCACTTTGAACTCACAAAGATTACATTGCGATGTCAACATAATATATATTTCTTAAAAGTTTAATTTTTCATCACTACATACTCGTATTATAAAAACAAAGTCCTCCGCTCTGTCCGTCTGTTCGCGATAAACGCTAAAGCTACTGCACGAATTTTGATGCGGTTTTTACCAATAGATAGAATGATTCTTGAGGAAGGTTTTCATATATAAATTATTTATTTTTAAGTATACCCATTGGCTAATATGTCAATATTTGACTGCCTCGTTGGTCTAGCCGTTGGTGTGTGTGACTGCTGATCATGAGGTCTCGAGTTCGATTCCCAGGTCGAACCAAGAACGAATGTTTGTATGATCTACAAATATTGGTTTCGGAGTTTGGTGTATTTTCTATGTATAGTTATGTATATATTTACAAAAAAAAGTATATATGTATTTATATCAGTTGTCTAGTACCCTTCACACAAGCTTTGCTTAGCTTGGGATAGATGGCGTTGTGTGTTATATGTCCGAAATATTTATTATTATTTATTTATTATTATTATATTAATATTAAATGATATTTTTTGAAGACGTCGGGAAAAATTAAGCCGCCCACCTTCTCGGGGTAACATAGCCGGGGCAGGTTGCTAGTTTAAATATAGTATTTGGTCATTATTTTCTTACGTGTCATTTACACTCGAATACAATTAAAGAGATCGGTACAGGATCAAATTTATACTTTGAAATTCCAAAACTTTTGGTACTTCTATAAGAAATAAGCTAAAAAATTATTTTCTACCAAAAAATTTAAAGATTTATAATTTTCGTCTACATTGTTGTCTGTTAGTTAGTCTAAATATTGTCTGAATACTTTGTTTTACTTTTATGCATGTATTTGTACGTCTTATCAAACAGAAATTAATGAGAACTTTAATTTGTCATTTTCACTTTCAGCGTTTAAAATCAATGATATTCGGTTTCATTGAATTTACTGATATTTGACCTGAAATCCAAATGTAAATAATAACTAATGTAAAAAAAGTAAAAACTAAAACCCAACTACGACAAAAAACGTTATAGTCCATAACACTTTAACAATGCTTTTTCATGCTTTTTCATCGTCGTTTTTTGTCGTAGTTGGGTTTTAGTTTTTCCTTTTTTTTTATTTAAAATGTTTTGGTGCCTCTCTAATGTTAATTTCTTTGCAAAGTATATTTTATAAAGGTACCACAGAAATATCCGAATTATCGAATAAATACGGACAAAGTCACGAGAAAATGCTAATATATATATTTTTTAAATGTACAAGTAATGTCCTTTCGTATGATAATAAACACGGCATATTTCTCTCAAATTTATTTTTTAAGATAGTACTTTACGTCGGCTAGAGGGCGCCACATGAGTAGTTAAGGAGCTATGAGGGAACAAATGAACATACATACATACATACATACATAGCCTGTCAAAATCATAACCCTCCTTTGGCTTTGCCGTAGTCGGGTAAAAATAAGTATATGTTGTGTTAACTTTTTTTACAAAAGAGAAATTATCTGTAATATATATATATATATATGTATTTAGAAAAGACAAGTGTGTTTAATGCCAAATATTTAACCACAGCAGGCTCCTTCTAATTTGGAATAAACCGGCCGAGTGTGACATTTTATTATTATTATTAAACATTACTTTAAGACGCATGATACAGAGGGCCGACACCAAATAAAATTTAAAAGGGCCAGGCAAAGAAGAATGACTTTTAAATAAATTGAATACGTTAAGAACAGTGTTTAGTAAATATCACAAACTAGTCTAACACGAACTCTTGCCCAAGAAAACCGTGAACTGTTAACGCATTAGGTGACCTTTTAAATGAAAGTACTAACTTATTATATTAATGTTAACATGTCAAGTGCATATCATTGTTGCTTAGTATTGACAAAAATACATCAAAATTAACACATAGAACCTTGAATTTTCTTGCGACATGAAATTTTTAAGTACATTTTGTAATCACATTCTAGTTATACTATTAACTTTATTTTAATGACCGTAGAGATTAATTTTAGATGACCTTGCACATCTTAGAAGGTCATGTGAAAGCAATTATTATTTGAAAAAGTAAAAAAAACGAAATATCCATCCCTGTTCAATACTTCCGTCTGTTTTTTTATCTAACTATGGTATTTACGTTTGTCTTCCGAAATATCTGAGGTTCTAGTATGAGTTTATTTCGTTCGTTTTGATCGTCACAGCAACTGCGTTTGACGTTGCGATTGGCCCACGTTGAAATGTTCGCCAATCACAACGACAAACACGCCCGACTACAAGAGTGAGTTCAAGTGTAATAAACTTCACTGGGCTTTCTAATTTAAAATGAAAATATTATTCATTTAGCTTAGTGAAACCTATGCGTTTAATATCTCAGACAAACAACACAGACAGAAGTAATACTTTTGTTCACACTTCCATTACAAAAACAGAGTCATTCATATTTATTTAGTAGAAAAAACTTTGAACGCAGTATTTTTTTAACAAAACTCGTGTTTTTGTTAGTCTGAATTGCGCACTTACATTTCCGCAAGCTAATATATTATACAGTTATATGTAAATACAGTTATTATGTAGTCAATACAGTTCATTCCATCAAGGTATTGGTATTCGAAGATATTTACACTACAGTCAATAAACAAATTGTACTGTTTTCAGAGTTTATGTTTATGTATTAATACATATTTATGAGATGTCCTTAGAATACCGTTACCACATACATACATTATGCGGCAGTGATTATAATATGTTTGGAAACCAATACTACCAACTGTATATTAACGTAAAGGTAATTATTAATTTGTTTTTGGTCCGTACAGTGGTTTTAAAATTCAATATTTATGACCAATTTTTTAAAGCAAATCAATTCAATCAAAACGAATAATTTTGCACACATCGAAATATAGTTGTTTGACTGCAAAGTTAAGACTATTTTTCGGTCTATCTATAGGTATTTCATGCACTGAACAATCGTTATGTGAATTTGACCAATGTTTGCTGGTTTTTAATATATGTATAAACTATTGATCAATCTTAAATATACCAAGACTTTTATAAATATCATGTGTCACATCTCCATTCTGTCTGTTACTGACTATATTGTGCATACATTGACAAACTGGTCAATGACCTTCGTTGTTATTTTAATTTGCATTCACAATCGTCTTGGTATATGTTGAGCCCATAATTGGGAGCAACTTTTTAAATTGATGGGTCAATCAATATAATTTCATTTTAAAGAGACGTAAGTTTGGCATTGAATGATACGTAGTTTGATTAAGGAATGACTGTTAATTTTGATTTAATTTATTAACTTTTATTCCTATCTTTATCTTTACCGGCGGTGGATATCCTGATGCTAAAACTAAATTATATTCTTGACATTCAACTCGCTTACACTTTTATACTATTTGAATAAATAAATTATTTAATTGGTGAGATAAAAGTACAAGTGAGTTTAATTTCAATAATGTAATTAACACATTCCACTAAGTGCCGACAATCGCGAGTATAAATTATGTATAGAACGAAGTTATTCATGGAGGAATAAATTCCAATCGATATTACACGTTAAACAGTAACAGTAGGAAAGTATTCAATTGGAAAATTATAATAGGATTCAAATTGTTTTTGGGAACACTCGTTGTACCTAAAATTTTTACGGAGTCCGCGTAGGCTCCGTGAAAAATTTTAGGTATTCCAATTCCGATGTTACACTAATTACTTAAAGACAGTGATTACTCACAAGTAGTTACAACCAATACTAAGAGTTATTCTTATAATCTCAATTTCTTATAGACTCATGGTTTTATTTTCAGACTGAAATTTCAATATAATCTAATACTTGAATGATTTTCTTCGATTCTTGGAATCCGTTTTAATTTACTCGTATCCGTACTTTTATAAAAACGTAAGTTGCCCAATTATGTCTTTTCACTTCCCGTCTTATAAAGAGGTTAAGTGTTTAAACTAACTCTTTTTTGATTAACCATATAAGATGATTTCAATACGCGTGATATTTTTGTTATCTACGTGCTCACTTTTAGTTCTTAGATAACCTAATGGACAGAAATGAGTGTATATCAATATTTTTAACATTCAAATTTTCACGATCATTTGTGACGAATGTTTTAAATATCACATATGTATATTTCAAATACATTATACATGATACATTTTTTAAATATGAGCCTGACAAGGCTCAGTGACTCTACTCTGCCTGATGGAAAGCATAAGCAGACTCCAAGAGTAGTGGTCACCATATTCATTTCGAATGCAGACAATATAATAATGCAGCATGGTGAACACCATGGCAGCCTAGTGATGCTTCTATATCATCTCAGAAATATGACATCGCGAATGCTGTCATTTTAGGTTGATTTTCTATTCGAGGGTGTACTAACACCCTAGTCGAGCTGGCCCATTCGTATTGAAATCAGCGTGGCTCTAGTACCTTTCTTTTTCTTTTCTCGTAGGTAATTTGTAAAGAGTTAAAAGTTTTTACCACATAAAGATTGTAACAATGTTTCGTTCTTATCATTTATCCAAGTATTTGCTATGATTTACCACAATCTAACATATTTTTCTTCCTCAAAAATAAAGTATAGTACATTCATTTATTATGTCATATTTACTTACTTGTCTAAAAAAGTTTGGAACGTCCTCCTTCCTTTCAAACATGGTGTCTTTCGGCGAATGTATGTAGAACATTCTTCCGATTCCTTTCAAATGATCGTTGAACATTTCAGCGAATCCATTCTCCGTAGTCCCATTGCCAAATATTGCGTCCCCCATCTTCGGTTAGTAATCTGAAAAATAATGAATTCTTAATACTGTATTTGTATTCTACATTTTATTTATGTGTCTTACTTTACAGGCGTACAGACAACGTGTTACATAAAGAACACTCACTCTGCAAATTATTTAGGTAACAATCGACAACTGATTCGCTTCGACTGATGATATATCCTGACAATCGGTTTGCAAAACAGTTGTTTTGGAATTTATGTAGCAGTTTTTTTATTTCTGTTATATTTTATGTAAAAAAAAATTAAAATATATATGTGTAGCCTTATTGTATAGATTTCTGCTATACCGAGCACACTGAAATATATCAATAGGTTTTATTTTCTATTCTAAGTTATTGTTAGTAATCCAGTTCTGAACCAGTTCGACCAAAGCGCAACGAAAGTCATATAGAGGACACCTTCTTGTTGTTTTTTAATTTCATTGAACTACAGAGAACAAACGTGCAGAAATAATCGGAAAACAAAATCTCATTTGCTGTTTTTTGTTCATTTTTTGTTAAGAAATATAAAGTCTGGTAAACAAAATACTTTAAACAATAAACTATTTTAATTATTATGAGAAATAATATAATTTATTGTACCTACGTTGATTAGTTTAAGGCCGTCAAGGAAGGTCGAACTTTAAGTCCGTAGGAACTATGAGTTGCAACAACAGGACAGATTATGATCCATAAGCGGAAGTAGCACGATGACAATATTGGTTTAGTTCATTTCCGTGTTTTCAATAATACCAAGTACAGGTTATGTTTCTACTGTATGGGTACCGGCAAGAAGTGCTTCATTTAATTGCGAAGTCGTGACAAGACTATATAAAATTATGGTAGAAAATATTGCAAAACCTATATAACATAGAGAGGTTATGATACAATTGTTTTCTATATTTGTTGTCTTTGTGGGGTTTTTGAACGCAGATAGTTCTAGATTCTATTTTGTTACTCCAAATCGAAATAACAATCTTAATATTATTCGCAAATGTACCTACCAGATTCATTAATCTACTAGCTGAACCCCGCGGTGTTACCCGCGGTAATTGTTGTACCGCGAGTAACGCCGCGGGACAAAGTTAGTCTAAAAAAAGTAGCCTAAGTTACTCCCTGAATCATCAGCTACCTGCCAGTGAAAGTCCCGTCAAAATTGGTCCAGCCGTTCCAGAGATTACCCGGAATAAACACACAGACAGACAGACAGACGGACAGACAGACAGACAAAATTTTTTTAAACTACATTTTTGGTATATGTACCGTGTATACATACATATGCATTTAGTAAAAAGCTGTTATTTTAATATTAGAAACAGACACTCCAATTTTATTTATTTGCATAGATAACGTCTTACTATTCTTCGAAATTTGAAATGCATTTTAAATCACGTTTGATGTGAAGGGAAATTATTTATTATTCATTATTTTTAGGAAAAAAAAATATATATACGGTCGAATTGAGAAACCTCCTCCTTTTTTTGAAGTCGGTTAAAAAAATACTTTCATGTTTACAGAGTAACTATAGCTAAAATCGTTTATTTTTTTCTCTGCCTGTTTGACTCGGCCACTTTTCGAAATATTGATTGATAAAATAATAACATATGTAAAAACACAAAATTTTTAATTAGAGGAGTATAACAAAAATCACTATGACCACTGCAATTTGGTCTACAGTCTTTGTTTGTTATTCTTTGTGTATCAACGAACTATAAATATACTGTGCCATATTCTTACTACGCCGAAAAATCTGAGAATGATAATATAATATAATTTTAAGAATGTTTTACATATATTTTGCTAAGATAAGTGACCTAGAATTTTATTCGCTATTCAGAACACAAACATACACGACCCTGTAATTCCATTCATCTCATGCCAAGACACGTGTGGCTTTATATTTTTAGAACATATGTTTACTTGTACGGAATACATAAAAAAACATTTTTAGATATCGGCACAATACAGTTGGCATAGTATTTAGAACAGTTTGATTATCTCCTTTTAGACGTCTTTTAAAAATCGGGATGGACATAATATGGATATGCCATCCAGGTCTTTTAACCCATTGCAATTTTCAATTCGTGATTGTGTTTCTTATCCTAGTACCATCACAATGTATTTTTATTTTAAATTACTTTCTTATCGTATTCCATTTAAAAAGATTACATTTTTAAGGAGAGTTTTTCCCAAGAGGGTAGTCGTTCATAACAGAAATTAGAGAGAACGGGTTTCGAATAAAAAAAAATTAGGAGATGTTTGGGAACATTAAATTATGCTATCTATAAACAAAAGGTTTATATTAGGTTAAAGATACTGTAATTAATACCTTAGATGTTAACTAAGTCAACAAGAAACAAGAAACAAGATTCCTTCAAATTATAAATAGCTGTAAGTAACCAAAGTCGGACTAGAAAAGTAAGACCCATATAATGACAAAATTTATTTTGTCACTTTTTATTTTTAAATAAATGTTGTTGCTGACTCTACAATCCAGGTCGTATAAACGTTAATGTGGTGATAATCAGTGATTACATATCTAGTTTATTTATATATTGTTATCAATTACGATGCACTTGATTTACTTTGGTTAACCTACTTAGCTATATTTGTTGTCATATTCCTTTATACTGTTTATTAACATTAATAACACCATCAATCTGGATAAAAAGCATGAAAGGTTCGGGTACAGTTCAGGTACCTGTGCTGGCTTTTTAGTTCGCTTTTATTGCTCTTTTTGTGAAAGTGATAAGTTTCTAAGTTTGAAGTCATTATTAAAATCGCGTCTCTAGGATTAGGTTTTTTACATTTTAATGCAGACATGAGATTGTCGTATTTAATATTCATTGGGTCAGTTGTTGTAGAAAAAAAACATATTAATTGTTTAACGAAGTGTTATCAACGTATGCTAAACATGTTTATCGATTATATTATTATTAACTTCAAAAGTAAATAAAGTTTTATTGAACTCGTCGGCATTACATTTAATGAAATGATAAGACTTCTTACTACACGTGATATAATGGTGTTACGGGACATGACTAGCATTCTTATAGAAACATGTTGGTGGCATCATAGATGTATGGAGTCATAGATGTTCAACAGACAACATAATAAGGTTACGACTCACTTGTTGACTAATGACCATATTTGCAGATATGGCTATAAGCTAATAGGTTAGTTTACAGAATATAAATCTTTTAATTCTATTCACTTAGAACTTTGATTATTTACAGCTTCAAACAATGTTAGATGGTTATTAGATTTTTTTGTTAAACATAACTCCTGCACACATCTCTGAGAAATATATTTTTACAACGATAATTAGTTGCACCGTTTCAGAGCTCAAATGAATATAACACATTAATAGAGTCGTTAAATAACTAAAGTTTTCTGTGAAGCAAAGAACGCACGTCAAAAAATTAAAAATATTTATGTCGAAATTGATTGGCCGATCTAAAAAATGCCTAAACTATAATGAATAAATAAAATAATAACTGTGATTATTTTCTTAATTCGTTCAAGAATCTCCTATCTACTTTTCTCACTTGTTATCTCGTGTATGGTTTAATTAACATGTCACATATTTATCACATTAAACATAGGCTTATAGTATAATTGTAGCATATAGTATAGACTATATGCTACAATTATAATTATATGCCTAAAGCTATAGCTATCCACTATATTCAGTATAAGAATAAATCTTGCTGCGACTCGTTTGACTTGGTCACTATCGAGTAAGTTTATAACGATCTAAAGCATATTTCTTTATTATTCAATACTATTTTTTATGTAAAAAAAGTCTTTGTATATATCCATTGATTACTGCATTCCAACTTTTAACAGTTTATTAACCTTATATTTTATATCCACCTCGAAGCCTTCTAAAAGTTGTCACGTTGCAGCGAGCCGTTTTCAACGTGATTGAAGCATAACAAACCAAATATTTGCAGTTTCTTTAACGATCCACGTTTCCACAACGTGGGTCGTCAATTTCTTAAAAAGATGACCTTTGTAACAATATCGACATATAACGTATAATGAAGATAAAGAACTACTCACGCGAGTGTTATGTTCACAAGCGTTAGCAAAATTTTAATTTAGAAGGATATTCAATACTTTTTAAGTTTTCATATTATATTATCATTATCGATGGTGGCGGTAAAATATTATTATTTATCTTTTTGAGTAAATTTTAAAATAACGGTTGCTGGGAAAAGATCGTAAACCTCGATAAGTCAGCTAGCGTATTATAAATATTGATCCCTTGGAGTAATGTAATGCTACTTCAAAGTAGAAGTACAACACGGCGCAAAAAGATACGATATTCTTAAAATGAAGGTGCTTCTTATCTGGTCTGTCTCGCTTTCTTTTAATTAGATGATACCTACCTGATATTTTGTAATTGTAAGTAAAGGGTGAGTGTCACTCATTTTAATGGATGTTTCTAGAACCGGATCCGTAATTTACCATATTAGAGTGACCATGAAAAACTAGTTTTAATCGAGATAGAGTTGTTATTAGAAATAACAACTTAATTATTCATGCTAAGGAAATGTTGCTAAACTAAGTTATGTTTTTTAGGTGTTTACAATTGTTTTCTAGAATGCATGATAAATATGAATAAATTAAACGAAATAATAACAAATAGAAAAACAAATTACTAATAACAAAACAATATACAGGAAATGGTAGGTACACCAACAAGGTAAAATGGTAAAAAAGTAACTACGCAACATTGCAGATAATGTAATTAAAAACTTATTATAATCTACATTTATGAATCATGAAAGTGATATTAGACTATTCTAGTTAAAAACTTGTCTTTTACGTGAGAAGGCTTGTTGATGATATCCGCCAATCTAATTTTATAATAATACTAGCTAACCCGTGGTGTTATCCGCGGTTATCGTCGTACCGCGAGTAACGCCGCGGGACAAAGTTATTTTAAAAAAAGTAGCCTAAGTTACTCCCTGGACCATCACCTGCCAGTGAAAGTTCCGTCGAAATTGGTGCAGCCGTTTCAGAGATTATCCGGAACAAACAGACAGATAGACAAAAAAATTTTAACTACATTTTTTATTATTACAAACATACACTCCAATTTTATTTATTTGTGTAGATAGCCATAGTAAATATTAATTACAAAGTACGCTACCATTTAATTTTTGTACAAAAAATAATTTATTTTAGGACGTGTAAATTTGTCTCCCATTAATTTAAATAATACAATAAGCACATTAGCATTGCAATTTAGGCAAATTCAAAGAAATTTCGTTTTGCGAATATAAATTATTGTAAACGTGTCTTTACTGAAACTGAATTCTATCGTAGTTAATGATAATATTGAGATAAGGTTTTAATGAATAGGTTTATGATTGCAACTAATAAAGTGATGTGTCCGAAGGTTTATTTTACATGTTCATTTTTATGGCCAAGTTGATATCTGGACCTGTTTTGTGAAACAAACTTTCTTTTTGTTCTTTAGTGATTATTAGTAGGTATCACATAAAGCTTCCTTTAGTGTTAAACCATGTTTATATAAAAACAAACAGTGGATGTTGCTTGTGGATTGTATAAATAAAAATAATATAAACGATTCATTTCCTAGGACTATGTTACCAAACAATGCATTAAGTGCGCATTAGCAAGATAGTCGAGCAATTCTAAAAAGACCTTGTTAAGTTTTTTGTTATCTCATTATAGTTGTTTTACCCTAAGGAACTAAGTGAGTTATAAAATGGCGATCTGAAGTAACGCTCGATACCATGATCATATAGAAGTTCAGGTAATAATAATTTGGGAAATTTTAAATGGTGCTGCTGAATGCTATTTTTAAGTACGATTACCGGGATTCCTTCATATATTTCAAAATTGTTTTAACATTTTACATTAACGACTGCCTCGTTGGTCTCGCGGTCGGCGTGTGCGACTGCTGATTATGAGGTCTCGGGTTCGATTCCCGGGTCGGACTAAATGTTTGTATGATCTACAAATATTTGTTTCGGAGTTTGGGTGTTTTCTATGTATAATATGTATGTATTTACAAAAAAAAAGTATACATGTATTTGTATCAGTTGTCTAGTACCCATAACACAAGCTCTGCTTAGCTTGGGACTAGATGGCATTGTGTGTTAGATGTCCGAAATATTTATTTATTTATTATTTATTTTATCTTACGCGAACAAACGTAAGTACTGTAGATAGTCATTGTATATAAGCTTACAGTTTTATGGAAACTTGTGATCATAAATTAATTTTCAATTACAATTAATTTAACTTTAATCAATTTTGACTAATTTTGCGAAGGTAAATGTGAATTTCTTAATTATGATTGAACTTAATCTATCATAATAAAACTTTAATAGGAGTTCAGAAAAGGTCATTAATCTCATTTCTTTAAAAAATAATACGGCTCCCAAAGCTAAAAGTAACCAAAACGAAATTGCCTCAGAGCATTTATATATGTATATAGACAGTTTAAGGAAGGAAAAATAATAACGGTACAAGTAATGTAAACCGGGGCTTATAATATCTTTTTTTTACTTTGACTTGAAAACTTACTATTTACAGTTTAAAGAAACCCTGGATATAATGTTTAAGTTGTTTAAACTTAAAACCTTAACGCGTCACACGGATTAAAAGCTATCCTATAAAGGTTTCTTTTTTCGTATTGAGGAAGAGAACCCTAAAAAGTACGTAAAACACAAAATTTTTGAACGAAGTTCCTCATGGGGTGTTGCGAAGGGGTACCTAGCCGGCATAAAGCGTCCGTAACGTAACATCATTTTCTCGGTGTCGCAATGGTAGCGTATACGAATGCTCTGTTTGAGGTTTCGGTTTCGAATTCCGGGTCGGTCGGTTTTTTCGGAGTTTGGATGTTTTCTATGTATAGTAAGTATGTATTGAAAATTAATAATAATTAACTTTTTCTTCACCATTTTTCATTTAAATTACTTCGTGAACAAAAAAATTACTTTCATAATTAGGAACTTCGTTTCTATTTTAAACTTACGGATGATATTAAATAAATAAATAAATATTTCGGACATCTAAACACACAACGCCATCTAGTCCCAAGATAAGCAGAGCTTGTGTTATGGGGTACTAGATAACTGATACAAATACATATATACTTTTTTTTTTTTGTAAATACATACATATTATAGATAGAACACACCCAAACTCCGAAACAAATATTTGTAGATCATACAAACATTTGGTCCGACCCGGGAATCGAACCCGAGACCTCATGATCGGCAGTCGCTCACGCCAACCGCGAGACCAACGAGGCAGTCAATATTAAAATATTAATGTAATCAAAAAGTTTTCTTTCAGTAAATTAAAGATTTTATATAAAAGCAGTTGGTATATCACGTTTGAGTTAACCATTAAATTTATTTGATAGCTTTCTTTTGTAATCTGAGGTTTGATCTTTTAATAAAATACTAGAGATTGCCTAGTGATTGAATTTTTTATATCGTTATTTAAACTTCAACTGTCTTGAACACTATTATTTGAACTGTTATTATAAATTTTCCTTACTGTGACAGACTAACTGTAACACCTAGGTATACCCAGTCGGATCATATAATTTACTAGCTGAACCCCGCGGTGTTACCCGCGGTTATTGTTGTACCGCGAGTAACGCCGCGGGACAAAGTTAGTCTGAAAAAAGTAGCCTAAGTTACTCCCCGGATCATCAGCTACCTGCCAGTGAAAGCCCCGTCAAAATCCGTCCAGCCGTTCCAGAGATTACCCGGAACAAACAGACAGACAGACAGACAGACAGACAGACAGACAGACAGACAGACAGACAGACAGACAGACAGACAGACAGATAGACAGACAGAGAAAAAAATTTTTAACTACATTTTTGGTATATGTATCGTGTATACATGCACATGCATTGATTAAAAAGCTGTTATTTTAATATTACAAATAGACACTCCAATTCTATTTATTTGTATAGATTAAGATAAAATCTTTAAAAATTTTGGCTTTCTGCACTTTTACATGCAAACTTATTATTTACATATTAATATACATTACAAGTGCGTGAAATAATTATGTTGAAAATAGTATAAATTTTAACCGACATTAAAAAAGGAGGAGGCTCACAATTTGATTGTATTTTTTTTATGTTTGTTACCTTAGACCTTTCGACTGGGTGAACCGATTATTTTGATCCTTATTTTATTTATTAAAATTAGTGATAATAATAACAACAACATCTATAGAGATAACAAAACCGCGTTCTTGATTAATAAGTTTAAAAAAATCGTTAATCAAATATGATAAGTAAGACATTACAGCGAAGTGATTTTGGAATTATTTTACAATAAAGTAATGACATACTTCATTATAAAGTAAATTCTGTTATGTTGAAAATAAGATTGAAATTTGATAAGGACTTGTAAAAAATATTGAGTTCATAATGATCCGATTTCAGACTTATAGTGTTATACGTGATCAGGGATAGTAGGTATTTTGCCGTTCAATGACCTGTTTTTCATAAAACGTACTCACTCAGGTGTTTACCTAAAACTCAATAGCCTTATTTTTTTTATTTTACGACCTCCCTATATGTACTGATATTTTGTACTTATCAAAGTCAGATAAAATCAAATATAACGTTCATTGAAATATTTAATACTTGAAAAAGTACTGAGTAAAAACATTATCAGAAATCTAAGTTGTTGTAAGTAAATAAATAAAACTTACCACACTAAATCTATTCTAATAAGCACCCTCACTCATAAAGTTGTAAGTCACTATAACTAATAAGTCACTAAGCCACACTATTTTAATACAAATAACCCGTAAAAAAGCAACACTGTAATAATTCCCCGTGATGTTCAATTTCGTACTCCGAAACGTTTGAGTCAAGTGATCTATATCGATCGCGCGTGCACTCACGGTAAGAATTGAATGCAAACAGTCGCCTCGAGTAGGTCGCATTTGTATAAATAGGCACACCACTGCTAAGTACTTTTAACCTTTCGTATTTAATCGGTCTATAAGGCCAATCAAATTTTGATGTATGTGATATTACTTTTTTCGTTTAATGCATTTTATATTTGCCAAATAATTTGAACGCTTTTTGTAAGTAGCTTTTAAATATTAAGTAACTAACAAAGTAACGTTTAAGTCATGAGATGAAAATGAAAAATATCCACTTTTGATTTTGTAAAGTTTTTTTTTCTATTTTTTATTTATATAATACACTACACTCATAGGCTCCTAGCCCAATATATCAGTGTAGCCAAATAAAAGTTAGTTGTAATAAAACAAATGGGGAACCGTACTATTGCTTTTACCAAACAGAGACTTACGTATTGAATTTAAGACTGTTCTTACGCTCTGCATGCATGCATAATGCCTAAAGGCAATCTTCTGAAATGGAAAAATGTTGCCTTGTTAGGTGGTATTTCAATAAAAAAATAGTCATTTTAACTTATTTAGTTGCCTATTCGGTATTTTTTATTCATTCGGAATCTTCCTAATTTTCTAGAAGTTAAATTACTAACAAGTTATACATCTTAAATCAAGTACATTTAAAGGTCAGAACCAACATTAACATAAAAATCATAAGAATATTGAATTAACGTCAATCTTCAAGAAAATTCAAGACGTGAATCGTGATTATTATTATACTATTCTAGAATTTCTTATAATAATTTTATTTTTAAAAATATATTAATATTCAGATATTTTAAATTAATAAATATCATTATTGAAAACCATACGGCTTTTGCATTTGAACATGTAAGACCTTTACCATAGCATCAAGGAGTGAGACAAGGGGACGTTTTATCCCCGAAATTGTTCACAAATGCAATGGAGGACTTCTTCAAGACGCTGCACTGGAAAGGGCGCGACATCACCATCAATGGCGAATACATCTCTCACTTGCGATTTGCAGACGATATGGTCATCATGGCAAAGACGTTGCTGGACCTACAACAGATGCTGAACGACCTCGCTGACTCTTCTGTACGCATCGGCCTACGGATGAACTTGGAAAAGAAGAACTCAAAGTTGTTCAGAAATATGTGTACCTCGGACAGACTTTGCAGTTAGGTAGAAACAACTTTGAGGACGAGGTGAACAGGAATCTAGCTGGGCTGGACAGCGCTTGGAAAACTTCGTCGGGTTTTCTCATCGTCGATCCTACAGTCCCTAAAGATGAACGTCTTGAATGAGTGTGTTCTACCCGTAATAACATACGGAGCCGAAATGTGGACACGTGGTCCACAAGTTTAAAGTCACTTAGGGTGCTATGGAGAGGGCTATGCTCGACGTTTCTCTAAAGGATCATACCAGAACGAGGTGATCTGGCAAAGAACCAGGGTCACCGACATAGCCCATAGGATTAGCTAACTGAAGTGGCGGTCATAACCGTTGAGGTAAACGGGTTTTTAAGTGGAGACCGCGTTTCGGCAGGACGTCCACAGGATAGGTGGAGTGATGATTTGCGCAAGACGTCTGGCAGGAGCTGGATGTGAGAAGCCAAGGATCGAACTAAGTGGCTTGAAATTAGAGAGGCCTATGTCCAGCAGTGGACTGCGATCGTCTGATGAAGATACGCCTTATATTGGTTAAAATAAACAAAATTTGGAATTTTACAAAGTTTCATTAGACGGTTACTGTTAAATTAAATTATGTAACTATTTTGCCGTAAACATTTTAAGCGCGGGTATTTTCAGACCATCATTGTCATTGAAGTGTTGAGTGTAGTAGGTATTTCTATCAGCGTACCAGTTGGTATGTCAACATAATATAACTTGTTTATTTTCTGATGATAATTTAAGAAAATAAAACAGTGTGTCGTGTCAGTCACAGAATTATCTTTAATCTTATCTTTAATTTAGTCTGTTCTTTTTTTTATAAAGTTTTTAGATCGTTCACTTGTTTACAAATAGGTATTCTACATGTTTGTACTGGTTGCATTTTGGTACTGAGCTTTTTATACAATACGGCTGAGATATTTTTATTGAGGTTTCACCAGTATTTACCTGTCTGCTGCTTTATGAGTTTTAATAATTTTAATCACTCTAATATATAAAGGCGAAAGTTTTTGAGTGTGTATGTTTGTTACTTCTTCACGCAAAAACTATCGTTTAAAGTTTGATGTCGATGTCTGTCTGTCTGACTGTTTGTGTGTGTGTGTGTGTCTGTCTGTGGCATCGTGGCTCTCAAACGAATTAATCGTTTTCGATGCAGTTTTTTTTTTCGTTTAAAAGCCAGTTTCCTTGCGGTGGTTCTTAACTATGTTTAATTAACATCGGTCCAGCAGTGTAAGAGTATCAGCTCTTTTCCAAAATGATGTAAGGAATTTTCGGCGTATGGTTTCTGGATTAAGTGCTTGCGTAGGGGGTTTTTAGGGTTCCGTGCCAAAGGCAAAAAAACGATTTATAGATGCGTGATGTCTGTCTATATGTTCGTCTGTCTGTCCGTCCGTATGTCACAGCCCCTTTTTTCCGAAACTTTAAGAACTATACTGTTGAAACTTGGTAAGTAGAAGTATTCTGTGAACCACATAAGATTTTCACACAAAATAGAAAAACAACAAAAAAAATCGGGGGTCCCCATACTTAGAACTGAAACTTAAAAAAAATATTTTCATCAAACCCATACGTTAGACACGGATAGGTGTTCAAAAATGATATCGATGTTTCTAATGTAGTTTTTTTCTTAACTGAATAGTTTGCGCGAGAGACACTTCCAAAGTGGTAAGATGCCCCCCCCCCCCTGTAACTTCTAAAATAAGAGAACGATGAAACTAAAGAAAATATACGATCTACATTACCATGCAAACTTCCACCGAAAATTGGTTGGAACGAAATCTAGTAAGTGGTTTTTATTAATACCAATATAATAATAATTCAATCAACACAAATATAAAAAGAGAATAAAATATATATTACTTTTACTTTCTGCTTACTTTTACTGTTACTTTCTGCTGCGGAACCCTTCATGGGCGAGTCCGACTCGCCTTTGGCCGCTTTTTGTTTTTTTTTTTATTTTGGCTTGTTGGAGCATGATCTTCTGTTATTTCTGATGTCAATGAAACTATCAGGTTTTCAACGCCAACAATCTTTTTCCCTCAATGGAGCCTGGAGTATTTGATATGACGATGAGATTCGTTTTGAAGAATCTATTAACCTTTTCCTTAAGATTTAACTTACAGTGCTATGGTCGCTATAAGGTTAAAATGTAGACGAAAATAGCTTGTTTGGTAAATGCTATTTGTACATCTTATTCAAACTACTATTAGTTCAAAGATCTGCTTAACGTAGCCTCATTTTTGTCTTTAACTCTGTGTTTACAGGAAATATTCTATTATAATTTAAATGAGGAATGCATAGGAATCAACATTAACGTATCTCCACTAACAGGAGGAGTGCAGAAAACAGGAAGCGCGGAAATTGTTTGATGATGCTCTTAAAATTACTTTAATTACAAGAATTTAATATTTTGGTAAAACTCGTTTTCTCTGTTTATAAAACAAAACGAGTAAAATTGGTATCAAAATAATACTAGGTATAATTAAAATAGCCCCACCCCATAAAACCTACTGGGAACCCTATAAAAGTTTGCTAATAATGATCCCAAGTTTCACAATAACATTAAACTTTGGGAAATAGATAGGAAACCTGCAAGGTTTATTATATCCAATATGTTATTGACATCGAACCGGTTAAATTAATATCAGGTTAGTGTAAACCTGTTAGACACGTTATTACTCGTACTTTGTTGTCTAGGTGCACGTAGCTTCTTTTGTAATATTATATCTGCAAGTTCAGTGTTTCTTGCGGGGAGTCTTACTTATTAACATTAATATTAGTATGTTCATCTATCTGTATACATTTTTTTTTTCTTACATCTTGCGATCAGTCATAATTCAACTATAAGCAGATGAGGTGTAAGTTCTATTGGCGTTCAGAGCGTTGCTCCCAGCGGAACCTGCCCTTTCTTATATTTACCTGGAATTTAAACCATCTACTCCTCAGATATATCAGGCCGCTTTTTGAGTCGACGTATGGTTTGTGTGAGTGAGCTGTCGTCTCGCTAGTTGGGTTAGGTGCTTTGAAAACCTCAATTTGTAATTGACTCCATGGGTCTCTATTTCCTCCCTGATCATTGGCATCTCCAAAATATCATGAACCACTGGCATTCTCACAAACCAGGGTGCATTTAATGTTTGTCTCAAAATCTGAGGTCACGGTCGTGCCCCCGCCAAGACGAGCCGAGCAAAGTGCAAGAGTACTACCTACCTTTTATCGTAGTCTTTTGTCATGTTCAAATTCTCAGGATATGATGTATATGATAGACTAATAAAATTTAAAAAGTTTCAATTGCATAGCTTTGATACTTAAATTTTATAGATACCTACCTAAAATACCAAAAAAACCCCGTTTTCGTCACTGACACACTGATGATCATCAAAACTGTTAAGGTACTTCCTGAAGTGCTAGATAGTGGTGTGTCGACCAAGCTTAGTAAACAAACAACAAAAAAAAATCATAAACTTATTACTTTTGCCCCCTAACCCCCAAAATTGAGGGGTAGAAGTTTGTATGAGACTTTCACTAATTTTTATTCTAGAGATTTTATTTTTGTTATACGGACTTTTTCGAAAGAAGATGTACAAGAAAAACACCCCAAAAAAAGAGAAAAAAAGTAATAAAAAATACTCCCTTAAACAACTAATAAGGTATCTAGGTACTGTCTGCTGATTTTCGAACGAGAAATTTCGAACACTCTTATCTATGAAACGGGGCAGAATAGGACCACTTGGAAAAGTAAGACCGATAGCTCGTTCTCAACCATGAAGTTTTCAGCCTGCAAGAGACGATGACCAGACCAGTAAAGTTGAATACATTCAGTCACAATTGCATCTGTTATTTGTATAAATTATAGCGCTATTTTTACTAACTGACTTCAAATAAGGAGGAGATTCACAATTCGACCTTATTGTATATTTATATATTTTTTTACAATTTTTATTATTTTTATTTTTTATTTATATACGAGGAAGTTATCCGCTAACACATGCGGATAACTTCTTCGTTTATAAATCGATCCAAAAGGAGAAATACCAACGGTAGTACCACGATAGGAACACTAAGAAATGATGATGGCATTCAAGAGAAATCGAGTCAAACCTTATAGTCGGTTTTATTTTTGTTAAAATTTTATTATTTATACCTCGTGTGTATTGCGAATGTCATAATGAAAAAAAAACAAAGATCTAACAAAGAGTTAGTCTTAAATTTTGCATCGGCAATGGAATTTCGGTGGTACAACTTCTGAGTGGTACAAAGCGTTCAAAAGCGGTCGAGATTTGATGCAAAATTTGCCTCGCTCTGATAGACCATCAACGTCTGCAACTGAAGTTAACATCGCTAAAGTGAAAAAAATAGTGACTGAAAATCCTCATTCAACTTTAAGAGAAATAGCCGCTAATCTTTCTGTATCTCACAAGTCCATCCGTATCATCTTAAATAATTACTTGTATATGAAACATGTTGCCTCTCGGTTAATCCCAAAAAAAACTGGCTTTTCTTCAAAAACTCAATCGCATGAGTGTCGCTGAGGACATGCTAGAACGAGTCAATTCCCACCCAACATTCATGAAACGCATTATTACTGGTGATGAGACGTTGGTTTATGAGTTTGACATGCAAACTAGTCGACAAGCTTCGGAGTGGCGCCGTCTAATTGAACCGAAACCGAAAAAACCACGCTAAAGTCGATCAAGAGTCAGAGTCATATTGACTGTTTTCTTCGACTCTCTCGGTGTTTTGCATTCGGAATTCTGGTCGGAAGGTAAAACGATAAATAAAGAATATTTTTTGAGTGTTATATATATTAGTTATATGTAATATATATTAGGTTTATACGTTTCGATGTTTAGATTATTCGTTGGCGTAAGTGTTTCGTTTTGTGAAAGAGTATACTTTGAAGGTGATAAAATAAATTTGGATTAATAACTGACATTTTGTGTATTATTGATCTTTTCCTGATGCTTTGTTGACAGAATATTATGTTTACTGTTCGTCTATATTGCAGCCGTATATCGAAGAAGTTCTCTTTTGAAAATCTGAGCTCAGAGCTCATTTGTGTTTTTAGAAGTAAGATGATGTTTTTTTTAATATACTGTGATTACACAGTATATATATATACCTTTGTTTATATTAATAAATAAAATTTATAATTTTAATGTTAAAATAGTTTATAACAATTTTGAAATCAAGTTAAGCACTGTCTCTTCGTAAAGTTCACCTTTTATGAACCCGAGAGGCTAAATAAATATATATTTATCACAATTAAACCTTAAAATTAATGTCAAGGAAATAGTAGCTGTTTCCATATACATATTTCACATCCGCTCCTGCAATGACAAATGCATTTATTTTAAATGCAATTATTTAATAAAGTTTATGTATTTTTGTTAAGTGATACAGAACATAGTCCTAATTTGAGAGTTTTCTTTTTAATAAAGGAAAAAAAAAACATTTTTTCATTTTCTCAAATTGATTTGAGTTTATAACCTCATCATTGACCAACATTTAGTATTATTGCAAAACTCGGTAAAATAATGTTCCATTTTAGATAAAAAGGCGTAAACGGTATGCATTAAAAGAGGGTTCCTCTTTTAATGCATACCAATATACGAGACATAATTTTGTGAGTTGCTTTTGATTTAACTAATCATTTTTTGGCTTAGAGTAGACCAAGTTTTTTATTGGGACTCCAGACCTGTTGTGATATTGTATTAAAATATCAAACTTACCATAATTCGTTTCAAACATTTATATAAGCACTTATTTTGAAAACATTTATTTTCAACTGTTTTGAAATCTAGTCTATCTAAGTTATTTATTGGGGTTGTTTACTATTCAGAACTCATCCTATATGAAAATTGGTCGGTGTTCCTAGATTATTTATTCTTGGAAATTATGACAAAGATTCCACTGCCACATACATAATTTTTTACCTTGCGTTCTAACTAAACTGTTTTCTTGACATTGTTAACTTGTAGCCTATATTCTAAAGAAACATCTTTCGATTATTATCTTGACCACATCCTGCAAGTTCATCACGATTTGAATTAAGTTCATTATTATCTGCGGTTATCATCTGATGTCACTATAACTGCACAGTCATAGTTGATTTTTGCACATTTACCTCCTTAATCTGCCTATAAGGAAAACTGTAATTAGTGGTAATTCTTCTGTTGTTATCACTAGGCTAAAATCACTAAAATTTGTTATTAGATTATCTCTTATCCGATCCATCCATCCAAATGGACTATAAGCAGCTGAGATTAAAGTATATAACTCAACAACAAATTTTAGTGATTTTTAGTTTTGTGTTAACAAGAGAATCACCACCACTATCTGTCTGTTTTCACTATTAAGAAAATACTCATAATAAGTTTTTATATAAGTTTTTAAATATGACATGTACATCTCAGAAAAAAAGTGCATTATTATATATATATTATATTATCTATATATTACAAGCTGTTAGCCACGGCTCCGTCCGTGTGTATGTCGGTTATCGCTTCAATTAGTAGCCAAATAATGTGTTATTCTGATGTCTAAGCTATATTACTGTAAAGTTTCATCCAATCCTCCTGTAGCCTCGCGGAAAATTTTAATGGGGCATGAAGATCTGTAGTAAGAAAATCATTTGAATTATGATCCAATGGAATTGATTTATTTTTGCTTGGAGATTAAAATATTAAATTACAATATTAAACATTCTCTAATTTATTTATAGTTAATATTATAATCAAAATATAGTTTTAGTTAGTTAAATATTTGCTGATCCATAAATTAGTAAAAAGTTAAAAAAATACAACAAAATTACCTGGCTACCTAATGTCTCAGAAAAGAGCTAACCTTTGCTACGTTAGTACTATTAATTATTTTGGCCTTAGCCTCTGGCGTGTGTAGGGTGTTGGCGAATCATAACTCCGAAATGTAATTATGCCAATTTGTCCTATGGATGTCGTAAAAGTCAACTTAGGAACGAACTAAGCAGGACATAGGCACTACAAAAAGAAGGAAAACTTAGAAAAAGCTAGTAGTGAGACAGAGTAAGCCAATTCCTACTTTCTAAGTGGATACCTATGTATAGCAAAATAGCTCCAAGAGGCTCCTTATTACCTTATTTTTATTGAGATTTATATTAGAGAGATTATATTATTTTTATTAAGATTGAGATAGATGTGTAATGCAGAGTTAAGAGATTCCTGATAAATAATGCAAAATTTCATGAAGGATTTTGTTAAGTAGTAAAGGCAAGAACATTTTATAAACTAACTAGCTGACCCGTCGAACTTCGTACGTATTTACATATCTGTCTTAGCTTCCCACAGGCAGTGTACTGGCGCGGACAAAAAAAATATATTTTCCCCGTTACCTTTTCATTTTTCTTGTAGACAAAACTTGCCCTAGCAATAACGCACACATTAAAAAGGATTATTTAATTTGATGCAGCTGATCGGAAGTTATGCGCATACATACATTTCGACGATTCATTTTTATATTTATAGATAAACAACATTACATTTAAAATATGTTATAATAGTCAGGATCACATTTCTTATGTATTTTATGACTTAATTATACAGTATTTAGTGATTAAAATTTTAGGATACAAACAGTTTTTTTTTTAGTTTTGTATGACGAACAGTTCCTTCTTTATTACGTAAGCCTTCGCAATTTTGTTTTTACTTATTTTTATGTATTTTAATGTCTTATTTGTTTATTACTTTTTTACTGTGCAATTTGTTATATTTTACGCACTTATTTCAGTGGTTTTATTTTAATTGGTATTTATGTTACAAAGGTGAAAAAAATTAATTAACTTCCCCACAACAGGCAGTTGGATTTGCAAGATTTCTACCTTTAGTGCATTGAAAAGTTAGATTCGGAGTTGCGTTTCTCCAAGAACGCAATTTTATATTTTTTAGATATGAAGAACATGTTAGTGTAAAGTTAAATTCGTTTTTGGGGTTGCGTTTCTCTAAGAACGCGATTTTATATTTTTTAGATATGAAGAACATGTTAGTGTAAAGTTAAATTCGTTTTTGGGGTTGCAACCCTTGTCCCCTGGCCGCCACCTTAGAAAAAGGGGTGCAAATGGTTTTTATGGTTTATCTGCCAAAATATAGGTCTGTCAAAAAAATATACATTTCTTGTTGCCAATCGAATTATCTACAACTTCTTCAAACACATTTTAGTAGTAGTAGAACCAAAAATACCAACATTGTAAGCTAAAATCTTTGAACATTTCGGTTTTTTTTTGTATTGGTCGCTATAACTTTTTTCTGATCATTTTAGCAAAAACTGACGTGAAATCGTTTTATAGAAGTATTTGTCAGGAATAATTTTCACTAAATTTTTTTCAATTTAATTCTATTTTTTAAGGTTTTACAGCGCTGTGAAGCAAACATTATTTATCTGTATTAGATAATCTCAGATCTCAGAAAGAAGAAATCTGAGATCATATTAGAGTGACCATGAAAAACTAGTTTTAATCGAGATAGAGTTGTTATTAGAAATAACAACTTAATTATTCATGCTAAGGAAATGTTGCTAAACTAAGTTATGTTTTTTAGGTGTTTACAATTGTTTTCTAGAATGCATGATAAATATGAATAAATTAAACGAAATAATAACAAATAGAAAAACAAATTACTAATAACAAAACAATATACAGGAAATGGTAGGTACACCAACAAGGTAAAATGGTAAAAAAGTAACTACGCAACATTGCAGATAATGTAATTAAAAACTTATTATAATCTACATTTATGAATCATGAAAGTGATATTAGACTATTCTAGTTAAAAACTTGTCTTTTACGTGAGAAGGCTTGTTGATGATATCCGCCAATCTAATTTTATAATAATACTAGCTAACCCGTGGTGTTATCCGCGGTTATCGTCGTACCGCGAGTAACGCCGCGGGACAAAGTTATTTTAAAAAAAGTAGCCTAAGTTACTCCCTGGACCATCACCTGCCAGTGAAAGTTCCGTCGAAATTGGTGCAGCCGTTTCAGAGATTATCCGGAACAAACAGACAGATAGACAAAAAAATTTTAACTACATTTTTTATTATTACAAACATACACTCCAATTTTATTTATTTGTGTAGATAGCCATAGTAAATATTAATTACAAAGTACGCTACCATTTAATTTTTGTACAAAAAATAATTTATTTTAGGACGTGTAAATTTGTCTCCCATTAATTTAAATAATACAATAAGCACATTAGCATTGCAATTTAGGCAAATTCAAAGAAATTTCGTTTTGCGAATATAAATTATTGTAAACGTGTCTTTACTGAAACTGAATTCTATCGTAGTTAATGATAATATTGAGATAAGGTTTTAATGAATAGGTTTATGATTGCAACTAATAAAGTGATGTGTCCGAAGGTTTATTTTACATGTTCATTTTTATGGCCAAGTTGATATCTGGACCTGTTTTGTGAAACAAACTTTCTTTTTGTTCTTTAGTGATTATTAGTAGGTATCACATAAAGCTTCCTTTAGTGTTAAACCATGTTTATATAAAAACAAACAGTGGATGTTGCTTGTGGATTGTATAAATAAAAATAATATAAACGATTCATTTCCTAGGACTATGTTACCAAACAATGCATTAAGTGCGCATTAGCAAGATAGTCGAGCAATTCTAAAAAGACCTTGTTAAGTTTTTTGTTATCTCATTATAGTTGTTTTACCCTAAGGAACTAAGTGAGTTATAAAATGGCGATCTGAAGTAACGCTCGATACCATGATCATATAGAAGTTCAGGTAATAATAATTTGGGAAATTTTAAATGGTGCTGCTGAATGCTATTTTTAAGTACGATTACCGGGATTCCTTCATATATTTCAAAATTGTTTTAACATTTTACATTAACGACTGCCTCGTTGGTCTCGCGGTCGGCGTGTGCGACTGCTGATTATGAGGTCTCGGGTTCGATTCCCGGGTCGGACTAAATGTTTGTATGATCTACAAATATTTGTTTCGGAGTTTGGGTGTTTTCTATGTATAATATGTATGTATTTACAAAAAAAAAGTATACATGTATTTGTATCAGTTGTCTAGTACCCATAACACAAGCTCTGCTTAGCTTGGGACTAGATGGCATTGTGTGTTAGATGTCCGAAATATTTATTTATTTATTATTTATTTTATCTTACGCGAACAAACGTAAGTACTGTAGATAGTCATTGTATATAAGCTTACAGTTTTATGGAAACTTGTGATCATAAATTAATTTTCAATTACAATTAATTTAACTTTAATCAATTTTGACTAATTTTGCGAAGGTAAATGTGAATTTCTTAATTATGATTGAACTTAATCTATCATAATAAAACTTTAATAGGAGTTCAGAAAAGGTCATTAATCTCATTTCTTTAAAAAATAATACGGCTCCCAAAGCTAAAAGTAACCAAAACGAAATTGCCTCAGAGCATTTATATATGTATATAGACAGTTTAAGGAAGGAAAAATAATAACGGTACAAGTAATGTAAACCGGGGCTTATAATATCTTTTTTTTACTTTGACTTGAAAACTTACTATTTACAGTTTAAAGAAACCCTGGATATAATGTTTAAGTTGTTTAAACTTAAAACCTTAACGCGTCACACGGATTAAAAGCTATCCTATAAAGGTTTCTTTTTTCGTATTGAGGAAGAGAACCCTAAAAAGTACGTAAAACACAAAATTTTTGAACGAAGTTCCTCATGGGGTGTTGCGAAGGGGTACCTAGCCGGCATAAAGCGTCCGTAACGTAACATCATTTTCTCGGTGTCGCAATGGTAGCGTATACGAATGCTCTGTTTGAGGTTTCGGTTTCGAATTCCGGGTCGGTCGGTTTTTTCGGAGTTTGGATGTTTTCTATGTATAGTAAGTATGTATTGAAAATTAATAATAATTAACTTTTTCTTCACCATTTTTCATTTAAATTACTTCGTGAACAAAAAAATTACTTTCATAATTAGGAACTTCGTTTCTATTTTAAACTTACGGATGATATTAAATAAATAAATAAATATTTCGGACATCTAAACACACAACGCCATCTAGTCCCAAGATAAGCAGAGCTTGTGTTATGGGGTACTAGATAACTGATACAAATACATATATACTTTTTTTTTTTTGTAAATACATACATATTATAGATAGAACACACCCAAACTCCGAAACAAATATTTGTAGATCATACAAACATTTGGTCCGACCCGGGAATCGAACCCGAGACCTCATGATCGGCAGTCGCTCACGCCAACCGCGAGACCAACGAGGCAGTCAATATTAAAATATTAATGTAATCAAAAAGTTTTCTTTCAGTAAATTAAAGATTTTATATAAAAGCAGTTGGTATATCACGTTTGAGTTAACCATTAAATTTATTTGATAGCTTTCTTTTGTAATCTGAGGTTTGATCTTTTAATAAAATACTAGAGATTGCCTAGTGATTGAATTTTTTATATCGTTATTTAAACTTCAACTGTCTTGAACACTATTATTTGAACTGTTATTATAAATTTTCCTTACTGTGACAGACTAACTGTAACACCTAGGTATACCCAGTCGGATCATATAATTTACTAGCTGAACCCCGCGGTGTTACCCGCGGTTATTGTTGTACCGCGAGTAACGCCGCGGGACAAAGTTAGTCTGAAAAAAGTAGCCTAAGTTACTCCCCGGATCATCAGCTACCTGCCAGTGAAAGCCCCGTCAAAATCCGTCCAGCCGTTCCAGAGATTACCCGGAACAAACAGACAGACAGACAGACAGACAGACAGACAGACAGACAGACAGACAGACAGACAGACAGACAGATAGACAGACAGACAGACAGAGAAAAAAATTTTTAACTACATTTTTGGTATATGTATCGTGTATACATGCACATGCATTGATTAAAAAGCTGTTATTTTAATATTACAAATAGACACTCCAATTCTATTTATTTGTATAGATTAAGATAAAATCTTTAAAAATTTTGGCTTTCTGCACTTTTACATGCAAACTTATTATTTACATATTAATATACATTACAAGTGCGTGAAATAATTATGTTGAAAATAGTATAAATTTTAACCGACATTAAAAAAGGAGGAGGCTCACAATTTGATTGTATTTTTTTTATGTTTGTTACCTTAGACCTTTCGACTGGGTGAACCGATTATTTTGATCCTTATTTTATTTATTAAAATTAGTGATAATAATAACAACAACATCTATAGAGATAACAAAACCGCGTTCTTGATTAATAAGTTTAAAAAAATCGTTAATCAAATATGATAAGTAAGACATTACAGCGAAGTGATTTTGGAATTATTTTACAATAAAGTAATGACATACTTCATTATAAAGTAAATTCTGTTATGTTGAAAATAAGATTGAAATTTGATAAGGACTTGTAAAAAATATTGAGTTCATAATGATCCGATTTCAGACTTATAGTGTTATACGTGATCAGGGATAGTAGGTATTTTGCCGTTCAATGACCTGTTTTTCATAAAACGTACTCACTCAGGTGTTTACCTAAAACTCAATAGCCTTATTTTTTTTATTTTACGACCTCCCTATATGTACTGATATTTTGTACTTATCAAAGTCAGATAAAATCAAATATAACGTTCATTGAAATATTTAATACTTGAAAAAGTACTGAGTAAAAACATTATCAGAAATCTAAGTTGTTGTAAGTAAATAAATAAAACTTACCACACTAAATCTATTCTAATAAGCACCCTCACTCATAAAGTTGTAAGTCACTATAACTAATAAGTCACTAAGCCACACTATTTTAATACAAATAACCCGTAAAAAAGCAACACTGTAATAATTCCCCGTGATGTTCAATTTCGTACTCCGAAACGTTTGAGTCAAGTGATCTATATCGATCGCGCGTGCACTCACGGTAAGAATTGAATGCAAACAGTCGCCTCGAGTAGGTCGCATTTGTATAAATAGGCACACCACTGCTAAGTACTTTTAACCTTTCGTATTTAATCGGTCTATAAGGCCAATCAAATTTTGATGTATGTGATATTACTTTTTTCGTTTAATGCATTTTATATTTGCCAAATAATTTGAACGCTTTTTGTAAGTAGCTTTTAAATATTAAGTAACTAACAAAGTAACGTTTAAGTCATGAGATGAAAATGAAAAATATCCACTTTTGATTTTGTAAAGTTTTTTTTTCTATTTTTTATTTATATAATACACTACACTCATAGGCTCCTAGCCCAATATATCAGTGTAGCCAAATAAAAGTTAGTTGTAATAAAACAAATGGGGAACCGTACTATTGCTTTTACCAAACAGAGACTTACGTATTGAATTTAAGACTGTTCTTACGCTCTGCATGCATGCATAATGCCTAAAGGCAATCTTCTGAAATGGAAAAATGTTGCCTTGTTAGGTGGTATTTCAATAAAAAAATAGTCATTTTAACTTATTTAGTTGCCTATTCGGTATTTTTTATTCATTCGGAATCTTCCTAATTTTCTAGAAGTTAAATTACTAACAAGTTATACATCTTAAATCAAGTACATTTAAAGGTCAGAACCAACATTAACATAAAAATCATAAGAATATTGAATTAACGTCAATCTTCAAGAAAATTCAAGACGTGAATCGTGATTATTATTATACTATTCTAGAATTTCTTATAATAATTTTATTTTTAAAAATATATTAATATTCAGATATTTTAAATTAATAAATATCATTATTGAAAACCATACGGCTTTTGCATTTGAACATGTAAGACCTTTACCATAGCATCAAGGAGTGAGACAAGGGGACGTTTTATCCCCGAAATTGTTCACAAATGCAATGGAGGACTTCTTCAAGACGCTGCACTGGAAAGGGCGCGACATCACCATCAATGGCGAATACATCTCTCACTTGCGATTTGCAGACGATATGGTCATCATGGCAAAGACGTTGCTGGACCTACAACAGATGCTGAACGACCTCGCTGACTCTTCTGTACGCATCGGCCTACGGATGAACTTGGAAAAGAAGAACTCAAAGTTGTTCAGAAATATGTGTACCTCGGACAGACTTTGCAGTTAGGTAGAAACAACTTTGAGGACGAGGTGAACAGGAATCTAGCTGGGCTGGACAGCGCTTGGAAAACTTCGTCGGGTTTTCTCATCGTCGATCCTACAGTCCCTAAAGATGAACGTCTTGAATGAGTGTGTTCTACCCGTAATAACATACGGAGCCGAAATGTGGACACGTGGTCCACAAGTTTAAAGTCACTTAGGGTGCTATGGAGAGGGCTATGCTCGACGTTTCTCTAAAGGATCATACCAGAACGAGGTGATCTGGCAAAGAACCAGGGTCACCGACATAGCCCATAGGATTAGCTAACTGAAGTGGCGGTCATAACCGTTGAGGTAAACGGGTTTTTAAGTGGAGACCGCGTTTCGGCAGGACGTCCACAGGATAGGTGGAGTGATGATTTGCGCAAGACGTCTGGCAGGAGCTGGATGTGAGAAGCCAAGGATCGAACTAAGTGGCTTGAAATTAGAGAGGCCTATGTCCAGCAGTGGACTGCGATCGTCTGATGAAGATACGCCTTATATTGGTTAAAATAAACAAAATTTGGAATTTTACAAAGTTTCATTAGACGGTTACTGTTAAATTAAATTATGTAACTATTTTGCCGTAAACATTTTAAGCGCGGGTATTTTCAGACCATCATTGTCATTGAAGTGTTGAGTGTAGTAGGTATTTCTATCAGCGTACCAGTTGGTATGTCAACATAATATATCTTGTTTATTTTCTGATGATAATTTAAGAAAATAAAACAGTGTGTCGTGTCAGTCACAGAATTATCTTTAATCTTATCTTTAATTTAGTCTGTTCTTTTTTTTATAAAGTTTTTAGATCGTTCACTTGTTTACAAATAGGTATTCTACATGTTTGTACTGGTTGCATTTTGGTACTGAGCTTTTTATACAATACGGCTGAGATATTTTTATTGAGGTTTCACCAGTATTTACCTGTCTGCTGCTTTATGAGTTTTAATAATTTTAATCACTCTAATATATAAAGGCGAAAGTTTTTGAGTGTGTATGTTTGTTACTTCTTCACGCAAAAACTATCGTTTAAAGTTTGATGTCGATGTCTGTCTGTCTGACTGTTTGTGTGTGTGTGTGTGTCTGTCTGTGGCATCGTGGCTCTCAAACGAATTAATCGTTTTCGATGCAGTTTTTTTTTTCGTTTAAAAGCCAGTTTCCTTGCGGTGGTTCTTAACTATGTTTAATTAACATCGGTCCAGCAGTGTAAGAGTATCAGCTCTTTTCCAAAATGATGTAAGGAATTTTCGGCGTATGGTTTCTGGATTAAGTGCTTGCGTAGGGGGTTTTTAGGGTTCCGTGCCAAAGGCAAAAAAACGATTTATAGATGCGTGATGTCTGTCTATATGTTCGTCTGTCTGTCCGTCCGTATGTCACAGCCCCTTTTTTCCGAAACTTTAAGAACTATACTGTTGAAACTTGGTAAGTAGAAGTATTCTGTGAACCACATAAGATTTTCACACAAAATAGAAAAACAACAAAAAAAATCGGGGGTCCCCATACTTAGAACTGAAACTTAAAAAAAATATTTTCATCAAACCCATACGTTAGACACGGATAGGTGTTCAAAAATGATATCGATGTTTCTAATGTAGTTTTTTTCTTAACTGAATAGTTTGCGCGAGAGACACTTCCAAAGTGGTAAGATGCCCCCCCCCCCCCCCTGTAACTTCTAAAATAAGAGAACGATGAAACTAAAGAAAATATACGATCTACATTACCATGCAAACTTCCACCGAAAATTGGTTGGAACGAAATCTAGTAAGTGGTTTTTATTAATACCAATATAATAATAATTCAATCAACACAAATATAAAAAGAGAATAAAATATATATTACTTTTACTTTCTGCTTACTTTTACTGTTACTTTCTGCTGCGGAACCCTTCATGGGCGAGTCCGACTCGCCTTTGGCCGCTTTTTGTTTTTTTTTTTATTTTGGCTTGTTGGAGCATGATCTTCTGTTATTTCTGATGTCAATGAAACTATCAGGTTTTCAACGCCAACAATCTTTTTCCCTCAATGGAGCCTGGAGTATTTGATATGACGATGAGATTCGTTTTGAAGAATCTATTAACCTTTTCCTTAAGATTTAACTTACAGTGCTATGGTCGCTATAAGGTTAAAATGTAGACGAAAATAGCTTGTTTGGTAAATGCTATTTGTACATCTTATTCAAACTACTATTAGTTCAAAGATCTGCTTAACGTAGCCTCATTTTTGTCTTTAACTCTGTGTTTACAGGAAATATTCTATTATAATTTAAATGAGGAATGCATAGGAATCAACATTAACGTATCTCCACTAACAGGAGGAGTGCAGAAAACAGGAAGCGCGGAAATTGTTTGATGATGCTCTTAAAATTACTTTAATTACAAGAATTTAATATTTTGGTAAAACTCGTTTTCTCTGTTTATAAAACAAAACGAGTAAAATTGGTATCAAAATAATACTAGGTATAATTAAAATAGCCCCACCCCATAAAACCTACTGGGAACCCTATAAAAGTTTGCTAATAATGATCCCAAGTTTCACAATAACATTAAACTTTGGGAAATAGATAGGAAACCTGCAAGGTTTATTATATCCAATATGTTATTGACATCGAACCGGTTAAATTAATATCAGGTTAGTGTAAACCTGTTAGACACGTTATTACTCGTACTTTGTTGTCTAGGTGCACGTAGCTTCTTTTGTAATATTATATCTGCAAGTTCAGTGTTTCTTGCGGGGAGTCTTACTTATTAACATTAATATTAGTATGTTCATCTATCTGTATACATTTTTTTTTTCTTACATCTTGCGATCAGTCATAATTCAACTATAAGCAGATGAGGTGTAAGTTCTATTGGCGTTCAGAGCGTTGCTCCCAGCGGAACCTGCCCTTTCTTATATTTACCTGGAATTTAAACCATCTACTCCTCAGATATATCAGGCCGCTTTTTGAGTCGACGTATGGTTTGTGTGAGTGAGCTGTCGTCTCGCTAGTTGGGTTAGGTGCTTTGAAAACCTCAATTTGTAATTGACTCCATGGGTCTCTATTTCCTCCCTGATCATTGGCATCTCCAAAATATCATGAACCACTGGCATTCTCACAAACCAGGGTGCATTTAATGTTTGTCTCAAAATCTGAGGTCACGGTCGTGCCCCCGCCAAGACGAGCCGAGCAAAGTGCAAGAGTACTACCTACCTTTTATCGTAGTCTTTTGTCATGTTCAAATTCTCAGGATATGATGTATATGATAGACTAATAAAATTTAAAAAGTTTCAATTGCATAGCTTTGATACTTAAATTTTATAGATACCTACCTAAAATACCAAAAAAACCCCGTTTTCGTCACTGACACACTGATGATCATCAAAACTGTTAAGGTACTTCCTGAAGTGCTAGATAGTGGTGTGTCGACCAAGCTTAGTAAACAAACAACAAAAAAAAATCATAAACTTATTACTTTTGCCCCCTAACCCCCAAAATTGAGGGGTAGAAGTTTGTATGAGACTTTCACTAATTTTTATTCTAGAGATTTTATTTTTGTTATACGGACTTTTTCGAAAGAAGATGTACAAGAAAAACACCCCAAAAAAAGAGAAAAAAAGTAATAAAAAATACTCCCTTAAACAACTAATAAGGTATCTAGGTACTGTCTGCTGATTTTCGAACGAGAAATTTCGAACACTCTTATCTATGAAACGGGGCAGAATAGGACCACTTGGAAAAGTAAGACCGATAGCTCGTTCTCAACCATGAAGTTTTCAGCCTGCAAGAGACGATGACCAGACCAGTAAAGTTGAATACATTCAGTCACAATTGCATCTGTTATTTGTATAAATTATAGCGCTATTTTTACTAACTGACTTCAAATAAGGAGGAGATTCACAATTCGACCTTATTGTATATTTATATATTTTTTTACAATTTTTATTATTTTTATTTTTTATTTATATACGAGGAAGTTATCCGCTAACACATGCGGATAACTTCTTCGTTTATAAATCGATCCAAAAGGAGAAATACCAACGGTAGTACCACGATAGGAACACTAAGAAATGATGATGGCATTCAAGAGAAATCGAGTCAAACCTTATAGTCGGTTTTATTTTTGTTAAAATTTTATTATTTATACCTCGTGTGTATTGCGAATGTCATAATGAAAAAAAAACAAAGATCTAACAAAGAGTTAGTCTTAAATTTTGCATCGGCAATGGAATTTCGGTGGTACAACTTCTGAGTGGTACAAAGCGTTCAAAAGCGGTCGAGATTTGATGCAAAATTTGCCTCGCTCTGATAGACCATCAACGTCTGCAACTGAAGTTAACATCGCTAAAGTGAAAAAAATAGTGACTGAAAATCCTCATTCAACTTTAAGAGAAATAGCCGCTAATCTTTCTGTATCTCACAAGTCCATCCGTATCATCTTAAATAATTACTTGTATATGAAACATGTTGCCTCTCGGTTAATCCCAAAAAAAACTGGCTTTTCTTCAAAAACTCAATCGCATGAGTGTCGCTGAGGACATGCTAGAACGAGTCAATTCCCACCCAACATTCATGAAACGCATTATTACTGGTGATGAGACGTTGGTTTATGAGTTTGACATGCAAACTAGTCGACAAGCTTCGGAGTGGCGCCGTCTAATTGAACCGAAACCGAAAAAACCACGCTAAAGTCGATCAAGAGTCAGAGTCATATTGACTGTTTTCTTCGACTCTCTCGGTGTTTTGCATTCGGAATTCTGGTCGGAAGGTAAAACGATAAATAAAGAATATTTTTTGAGTGTTATATATATTAGTTATATGTAATATATATTAGGTTTATACGTTTCGATGTTTATTATTATTATTCGTTGGCGTAAGTGTTTCGTTTTGTGAAAGAGTATACTTTGAAGGTGATAAAATAAATTTGGATTAATAACTGACATTTTGTGTATTATTGATCTTTTCCTGATGCTTTGTTGACAGAATATTATGTTTACTGTTCGTCTATATTGCAGCCGTATATCGAAGAAGTTCTCTTTTGAAAATCTGAGCTCAGAGCTCATTTGTGTTTTTAGAAGTAAGATGATGTTTTTTTTAATATACTGTGATTACACAGTATATATATATACCTTTGTTTATATTAATAAATAAAATTTATAATTTTAATGTTAAAATAGTTTATAACAATTTTGAAATCAAGTTAAGCACTGTCTCTTCGTAAAGTTCACCTTTTATGAACCCGAGAGGCTAAATAAATATATATTTATCACAATTAAACCTTAAAATTAATGTCAAGGAAATAGTAGCTGTTTCCATATACATATTTCACATCCGCTCCTGCAATGACAAATGCATTTATTTTAAATGCAATTATTTAATAAAGTTTATGTATTTTTGTTAAGTGATACAGAACATAGTCCTAATTTGAGAGTTTTCTTTTTAATAAAGGAAAAAAAAAACATTTTTTCATTTTCTCAAATTGATTTGAGTTTATAACCTCATCATTGACCAACATTTAGTATTATTGCAAAACTCGGTAAAATAATGTTCCATTTTAGATAAAAAGGCGTAAACGGTATGCATTAAAAGAGGGTTCCTCTTTTAATGCATACCAATATACGAGACATAATTTTGTGAGTTGCTTTTGATTTAACTAATCATTTTTTGGCTTAGAGTAGACCAAGTTTTTTATTGGGACTCCAGACCTGTTGTGATATTGTATTAAAATATCAAACTTACCATAATTCGTTTCAAACATTTATATAAGCACTTATTTTGAAAACATTTATTTTCAACTGTTTTGAAATCTAGTCTATCTAAGTTATTTATTGGGGTTGTTTACTATTCAGAACTCATCCTATATGAAAATTGGTCGGTGTTCCTAGATTATTTATTCTTGGAAATTATGACAAAGATTCCACTGCCACATACATAATTTTTTACCTTGCGTTCTAACTAAACTGTTTTCTTGACATTGTTAACTTGTAGCCTATATTCTAAAGAAACATCTTTCGATTATTATCTTGACCACATCCTGCAAGTTCATCACGATTTGAATTAAGTTCATTATTATCTGCGGTTATCATCTGATGTCACTATAACTGCACAGTCATAGTTGATTTTTGCACATTTACCTCCTTAATCTGCCTATAAGGAAAACTGTAATTAGTGGTAATTCTTCTGTTGTTATCACTAGGCTAAAATCACTAAAATTTGTTATTAGATTATCTCTTATCCGATCCATCCATCCAAATGGACTATAAGCAGCTGAGATTAAAGTATATAACTCAACAACAAATTTTAGTGATTTTTAGTTTTGTGTTAACAAGAGAATCACCACCACTATCTGTCTGTTTTCACTATTAAGAAAATACTCATAATAAGTTTTTATATAAGTTTTTAAATATGACATGTACATCTCAGAAAAAAAGTGCATTATTATATATATATTATATTATCTATATATTACAAGCTGTTAGCCACGGCTCCGTCCGTGTGTATGTCGGTTATCGCTTCAATTAGTAGCCAAATAATGTGTTATTCTGATGTCTAAGCTATATTACTGTAAAGTTTCATCCAATCCTCCTGTAGCCTCGCGGAAAATTTTAATGGGGCATGAAGATCTGTAGTAAGAAAATCATTTGAATTATGATCCAATGGAATTGATTTATTTTTGCTTGGAGATTAAAATATTAAATTACAATATTAAACATTCTCTAATTTATTTATAGTTAATATTATAATCAAAATATAGTTTTAGTTAGTTAAATATTTGCTGATCCATAAATTAGTAAAAAGTTAAAAAAATACAACAAAATTACCTGGCTACCTAATGTCTCAGAAAAGAGCTAACCTTTGCTACGTTAGTACTATTAATTATTTTGGCCTTAGCCTCTGGCGTGTGTAGGGTGTTGGCGAATCATAACTCCGAAATGTAATTATGCCAATTTGTCCTATGGATGTCGTAAAAGTCAACTTAGGAACGAACTAAGCAGGACATAGGCACTACAAAAAGAAGGAAAACTTAGAAAAAGCTAGTAGTGAGACAGAGTAAGCCAATTCCTACTTTCTAAGTGGATACCTATGTATAGCAAAATAGCTCCAAGAGGCTCCTTATTACCTTATTTTTATTGAGATTTATATTAGAGAGATTATATTATTTTTATTAAGATTGAGATAGATGTGTAATGCAGAGTTAAGAGATTCCTGATAAATAATGCAAAATTTCATGAAGGATTTTGTTAAGTAGTAAAGGCAAGAACATTTTATAAACTAACTAGCTGACCCGTCGAACTTCGTACGTATTTACATATCTGTCTTAGCTTCCCACAGGCAGTGTACTGGCGCGGACAAAAAAAATATATTTTCCCCGTTACCTTTTCATTTTTCTTGTAGACAAAACTTGCCCTAGCAATAACGCACACATTAAAAAGGATTATTTAATTTGATGCAGCTGATCGGAAGTTATGCGCATACATACATTTCGACGATTCATTTTTATATTTATAGATAAACAACATTACATTTAAAATATGTTATAATAGTCAGGATCACATTTCTTATGTATTTTATGACTTAATTATACAGTATTTAGTGATTAAAATTTTAGGATACAAACAGTTTTTTTTTTAGTTTTGTATGACGAACAGTTCCTTCTTTATTACGTAAGCCTTCGCAATTTTGTTTTTACTTATTTTTATGTATTTTAATGTCTTATTTGTTTATTACTTTTTTACTGTGCAATTTGTTATATTTTACGCACTTATTTCAGTGGTTTTATTTTAATTGGTATTTATGTTACAAAGGTGAAAAAAATTAATTAACTTCCCCACAACAGGCAGTTGGATTTGCAAGATTTCTACCTTTAGTGCATTGAAAAGTTAGATTCGGAGTTGCGTTTCTCCAAGAACGCAATTTTATATTTTTTAGATATGAAGAACATGTTAGTGTAAAGTTAAATTCGTTTTTGGGGTTGCGTTTCTCTAAGAACGCGATTTTATATTTTTTAGATATGAAGAACATGTTAGTGTAAAGTTAAATTCGTTTTTGGGGTTGCAACCCTTGTCCCCTGGCCGCCACCTTAGAAAAAGGGGTGCAAATGGTTTTTATGGTTTATCTGCCAAAATATAGGTCTGTCAAAAAAATATACATTTCTTGTTGCCAATCGAATTATCTACAACTTCTTCAAACACATTTTAGTAGTAGTAGAACCAAAAATACCAACATTGTAAGCTAAAATCTTTGAACATTTCGGTTTTTTTTTGTATTGGTCGCTATAACTTTTTTCTGATCATTTTAGCAAAAACTGACGTGAAATCGTTTTATAGAAGTATTTGTCAGGAATAATTTTCACTAAATTTTTTTCAATTTAATTCTATTTTTTAAGGTTTTACAGCGCTGTGAAGCAAACATTATTTATCTGTATTCACAAGTATACATATATTTTTGAATGACTGCCTCGTTGGTCTCGCGGTTGGCTTGTGCGACTGCTGATCGTGAGGTCTCGGGTTCGATACTCGGGTCGGACCAAATGTTTGTATGACCTACAAATATTTGTTTCGGAGTTTGGGTGTTTTCTATGTATAATATGTATGTATTTACAAAAAAAAAGTATATATGTATTTGTATCAGTTGTCTAGCCATGTCTACCCATAACACAAGCTCTGCTTAGCTTGGGACTAGATGGCTCTGTGTGATAGATGTCCAAAACATTTATTTATTATTTATGTAATGATTTACGATAATTTTCTTTGTTTTATTTTTATGTATATAATACGAGATAGAATCTGGAGGCGCGTTTATTTTTAAATGATGACAAGAAATCTAAATGATATAATTACACCGTCCTCGGTTTTTTGATGGTCTTGAGGATAAGTAAGAACTATTCTAATACAATTGGACTTTTTTAAGGGACCTTCTTATTGAATTTTATAATGAGTAATTGTTTTATTTTGTAAAGAACCTATAGGAAAATATAAAATCAGAACTGTAAAGGCGAAAGGAGTTAGAACCTTACTCAACCGAGCAGTAGCAAAAATTATGAACTTAATGATCAAATTTTACTAACTCATTTCCGAAGTAAAGGACGCTTTGAGAAATGCACGCTAAGCCCAAAAAAATGAAACATTTCAATGGATTACTTGACTTACTCAAGATATTGCCCGCACTTCACTATCCATCCGTACAAATATCTATTTACGCTGACATTACATTTAAAGGTACATACCTTTAAATGTTCACTGATATATGTAAACCTTGCATTGTGGATTGTTTTAAATAAATAACATTTTGCATTTTGACGCAATACTCAAATGTACAGGCAACCTGCAGTTATGAAAGTTGACTGTTTTCTGAAACTTTTACAAATTAGATTATGAAATAATAATATGTTAAATGTTATCAAAAACAGAAATATGTTTTTGCAGTGGTGTGAATAAAAGATTGAAAACAGAGTCATTTTTTTCTTTTCTATCTATCGGTTACATTTCTATCATCTACAACAATTATTGATTTAAAAGGGCTCGTGGCTGTTAATCCAGTATAATAAGACTTTATAAAGTCAGAAAATCGTAACCAGGTCATTTTTTTGGTATGTAATCCTTCTTAATATATTACACCCTTCCGCATTTTGGGGAGCAAAGTCGGGAAAGAAAAGTTCGGAGGAAGAAAACACGATTATTATTATAATAGTGTACAGAACACTCAAAAGAACCAAATATCTCTTGACCACCTTAAGTACTTTCATACCAATTTTCGAGAGCCTCTAGACTATAGATAGATGCATAGGCTCTAGATCTGTTCATTCTGGCTGACTACTTTACGTCAGACGTAATGAGGTGTATTAATATCAGTATGAAGTTCAAGGTAGTAGAGCCACGCTGATTTCAGCACGAACGGGCCGGCTCGACCGGGGCGGTACTACCCTCGCACAGAAAATCAACGTAAAATGACAGCGATCATGCTGTCGTGTTTCGTTGGTGAGTGCGAGACCGGAGGCCCAATGATGCGAAAGCATCACTAGCCCGCCATGGTGTGGGTCACCATGCTGCATTGTTGCATTATCTGCGTTCGCAGTATGGTGACCATCACTCTTGGATTCTGCTTATGCTTTCCATCAGGCAAAGTAGAGTCATTATGGCAGGGTCAAATATAAAAAAAAAAAAAAAAAACCTGCCAAATGTATAATTTGACAAATGAAATCAAATTAAAATAGTTTAAGTTGAACCCTCCCTTTAAGCAAACAATAGAATTAGAATAGTTACTTCAGTTACTTTCATAGCCTAATGACTTACGGTATCCTACTCTGGGGTAACTGTGCAGATATTAATGCCATATTTGTTCTACAAAAACGCGCTGTACGAGCCATTTATAAATGAGGCCTTCGAGTTTCTCTCCGTTCCAAATTTAAAGAGATAAATATTCTGACTGTATCGTCACAATATATATATAAAAATTTAATTTATGTTCAAAAAAATATATCAAAGTTTCTTAAAAGCAGTGATGTTCATTCGGTAAATACTAGAAACAAACATAATATTAGTGTTCACGTCACTCGTCTCCACAGAATAGGCAACTCGTTCATGGGACAATGTATACGCTTTTACAATGAGCTCCCTATTACTATTAGGAATTTGCCTTTAAGGAAATTTAAGAATACCATTAAATCGAAGTTATCCGCAAAGGGGTATTGCTACTGTTATATGCTGTTTATTTTGAATGTTTAAATTTATTTTGATGTGACGATAATTTATACTTTGAAATAAATTGATCTTAAACTATTATTATAGTTGACATTTTTTTTTAATTATTATAAAAATTGTGACTCAATTTGTAATTATCTCTTTTTTATTGAAATAATGTGTTTTGCATTTGTGAAAATTGTCTGGATTTTAATTGGATTGGATTTGTTTGGATATCATTTCATTCCAATGCCTGTACTAAGAGGGACAGTAGATTAATGAATGGGATGGGTGAAATTCTTATATCTGGGTAAGAGAAGGACAGATTTTAAAGAAACGCAATGAAAGTTAACGGGTATTGCTTATAGATTAATTATAATAGCTCGTGAAGGTGAGAGGTATATTTATAACTCATACTGACTGTTGTCGAGACATAAAAGCCGTAATTTGTTTTTATATTATACCTAGCTTTGTTCTGTTTGTTTATTTGTTCCGTGTAATCTCTGGAATGGCTGGACCGATTTTGACAGGACTTTCACTGGTAGATAGCTGATGATCTAGGGAGTAACTTAGATTACTTTTTGAAGACTAATCTTATCCCGTAGCGTTACCTGCGTACGACAATAGCCGCGGGTTACACTGGTTGGGTTCAGGTACTACAAAATAAAACACAAATCTCTATGCCTATAACATTTTATTAAGTATTGAATTACGAAGTATTGCCGTTCTGAATGACATGCAATATTTTTTAAACTAACATGGAAATTTTACAAATATAATAATTTATTTTTAACCGACTTCCAAAAGGAGGAGGTTCTCAATGTGGTCGGTATTTTTTTTATGTGTATACACTGATTACTCCGTCAAATGTGGATCGATTTTGAAAATTCTTTATTTATTTGAAAGGGTATGCTCCCCATGTGGTCCCATTGCCACTATATCAGGATCTGATGATGGATCTCAAGGAAATCGAAGGAAACCCTCAAATTTGTTAGGCACACATATGTTTTTCATATATTTTCTAAAGCTATGGCAGTATTTACACCTGGTTGTCATTATTTTTTGATGATGAGCTGACGATGGATGATACAACTCCTTAACGGTTAGGAATTGGAAGATAAATCTTTAAATATCATGTAAGTTATCGTTATTGGTATTCTTTCAAGTTATTTAGATGAACTGATGATATATAGTACAACTCCTTTACAGTTACGAGTTGGAAGAAGGAAGAAGGAGAAGAATCTATAGTAGTACCAAATACACGAATATGGCCTTAGTTGTATTCTTTCAAGTTGTTTAGGTGATCTATAAAGGTAAGTTTAGGAAACAGATGAAACTTTTAGATAACTAGTATTCTGTAGACATGAAACGATATGTAAAGCCAAAACAACATTATAAGAGAACTCCCTGCCTAGAAACACTAAAAAGTGTAAAAAAAAAATCTTTGTTTAAAAAACCGACTTCAAAAACTAAAAAGTATAAAATAAGTTAATAAAGATTTCATTTAATACACTTCATATGCAAACCTTTAATATTAATGAAACACTATTATTCGCATGTGCTATCTATTCATAGATTTGAAGTCGGTGCCAAGCCAAAATGCAATAGTAGGTACCACACTCGCCTAGCGTGACCTTGAGCAGGATAGCTGCTCTGCGTGTAAAACAAAACAACAAACACGCGCGGGCTGACGTCGTTGACGGTCGTCTCGAAATATAGCGAGTGTGGTATTTGGCTTGGTCCCGACTTCAAACCTAGTAGGTAGCACATACAAATAATGATGAAACCTTAATTAAGTTATTTTATACGTTTTAGTTTTTGAAGTCGGTTTTTTTAAATGAAGTTTATTTGAAGAATATTCTTGTGATGACAGATTAAGAATACGAACAAATGAACAGAGGTGGTGAACCTCTGTTCATTTGTTCGGTGTCAAAAGAGAGTTATCTAAATACAAATATATAAAACTGAAGTGTCTGTTTTATATTAAAGGATTTTTTTTAAATGCATATCACAGTGTATGTATTGACATCTAAAATATTTTTTTTTTTGTATCTGTCTGTTCATTGAGTTTTAGCCGTATCACAGAACACTTAATACCTATCGCAGTTTAGGAAAGATGCTCGCAGGAGAAAAGTAACGAACATATCAAATCTTGAGCTATCATTTGTAGAATTCTCAATACTTCGTTAGATTAGAAAACATCAATTAAAATGGATCAAAGCGTCATATCTAAGTCAAAGTATTGGGCTCTTATAAATAAATTTACTAAATAACAACATATACTGAAAACCGGCAAATAAATTGTTATTGTAATGTTTTATCTAAAATGTTATCGCGCAAAGAAGTTTCCGAAACAAATCTTCGTCTGCTTTCTGAGATACTGTAATCATTTACTGATACACTGGTAACTAACCAGCTAAAATCAACCATTTTCGCTAGTTAAAAAAAATTGTGGCTTAGCCTGTTGTACGTGTTGTATAACTGTGTCTTTAGTAAAATTCCTCTAAAACAATATTTCATAACTGTTGCACAACTATTAAAATCAAAAGGTCATCCATTATATTATCTAATTGTCTGGTAACATCTAATTAATTGTTTTTATTTGAAACATTTTATACGTAGGGTAATGTAAACAATTTTATTTCTAACTAGCTGAGTCCCGCGTTGTCACCCGCGGTTAAAGTCGTAGCGCGGGTAACGCCGTGGGGCGGAGCTAATCTAAAAGAGTAGCCTAAATTATTCCTTCATTAGCTAACTGTTAATGAAAGTCCCGTTAAAATTGGTCCATCCATTTCAGAGATTAGCCGGTACAAACAGACAGACAGACAAAAAATTTAAAAAATGCTATTTAAGTATATATATATGTACCGTGTGTACATATCATATAATAAAAGCGCTTTTTATAATATTACAAACAGACACTCCAATTTTATTTATTTGTATGCATAGATAAAAGATTAAATTTCCCGATTGACAACGCAGGGTGTGGTACAGCCGTTGGACGAAGATTTCGACTACGGAGTCCTAACCATTTCGATCTAGGGCAGGCAATTTTAGATGAAATGATATAATAAATATATATTACAAACACCCAAGGACATCTAGTCCCAAACTAAGCAGAGCTTGTATTATGAGTACTAGACAACTAATATAAATACACGTATATTTTTCTTTGTAAATAAATACAAATTATACACAAAAAACAGCCAAACTCGGAAACGAATATTTGCAGATCATACTAACATTTGGTCCGACCCGGGAATCGAACCCTAGACTTCAAGAACAGCAGTCGTATAATTTACCACTGCGCCACCGAGGCAGTCAATAATTAGTTTAATTATAAAAATGAAGAAATTTTATACGTGAGTAATTACACAATTTTCTTGAAATTGAAACAGTTTCATTCTTGTGGTCTAGACATTAAATATGTATGTAAACTTTTTGTACTCGTAAAAAACTTTAATGTAATTATGTATCAATTCATTGAAATTCATAAAAACAAAAAATGTTATTTACAAACAAGACATATTTTAGAGTTGCGTTCTTAATTATTATTTAGTGTAGTAGTATAGTTTGTAGATTGTAATATTTTGACAAACCTAGATATATTTAGTATTGAACAATAAATACAGAGAAATTTAAGGTTCGACTAGTTGTTTCTCAAGAGGATGGTTCCTCTTGGACTTGGTTCATGAACTTGATTTTTTACACAATCAAGTCATCAAAACAAAGACTAAAAGAAGTGGAAATCTGTACGAGGTCATTCTTGTTTTCGGACAATGTTTCTTTACTGCACGCTCTACTAAATTATCCTATGTAGAGGAGATAGCAACAGACAAATGTCTGTAATTTACTATACCTACGTAAAAAAATCCATTTCAACATAATGTGCTACCTCAACAGTAAAAATATCCATTGAAATTTTATTCATTTCAACAGATAATTTAATGTCAATAATATAACAATTTCCTGCATTGACTTTGGCGTAATATGCAAAGATTGCAACATTAGTACGTAGCAACGTCATCACTATTGCGAAACTCTTTGTAATGGTATCCTTTTATTATTTCAATCTACATTTGCTGTAGGTATACTGCCTTGAACATTGCACTTTCTATATTCAGCTAATACATAAGGATAACATAATACAATATTCGGTGTATAAACAAACAACAGTTTCAGGAAGTGACGTGAATCTTGTGATTTCATTTTTACCTGACGAAGCCAAAAGCAAGGGTAATAGTTTTGGCAGTCATGTATGTGATAGTAGACCTTAACGCCTAAACTACTGAACGAATTTCAATAAATGTAGTGTCTTACGATTTAAATACTCGGGTTATAGTTTTTTAACTTTTTAACTTTACTTTAACACAAGTTTCATATTCAGCGGTTGTTTGTCACTTAATATTAAGATTTTTTTTTTCTAATAGATTTAAAGGAGTTCTAACGATAAAATGTATAAGCATTTGCTGAAGATCAATAAAATCATGGGATTTTATGAATAATCCTACTCACCATAACTTTTTCTATAATAAAAGATGTCCTCGCTACGCTTTAACATTACGCCACGAGCAATAGGATAGGCAGACGGCTGCGTGGGTCACTTAGTAACCAATAAATCAGATCTTGTGCTCCCCGAATCCGATGGCTGCACGCGTTCTTCAATAGGTTGTAGGATATCCTTTTAGATTGGCTACCCAGGCTCCGTCTTCCGAAAAATATACAAGAAATCTTTCGCCGAGAATGATTATTTTAGCATATATTTTATTCAAATTGACAATATCAACAATTTTGTATATTCTACAAATGCATATTCTTATTTTATTAATTAGAATACAAATTAGCTTAATTAAGTGCTTTAGTAATTCAGAAATTATTACAATGCTTATAAATAATCTTGATTGGGTATGATGCAATATGGTTGCTAATTCCATAACAAACTAGTTATGAAAATAAGGTAGGTGTACAACATACTTACAATGATGATTAAGATTAAATCGTCTACACACACAATGATCTAGATACAAAAAGCAACAAGTTGTCGATTTCGATTCTGAATAACAGTAGGTATGTTGGGACAGGCGAGCAACAATATTTGTAAAAATAACAATCGTTAGTACAACTAAATACCTAGGTCAAAGGAAAAGTTATTCTAAATTACATGTTCCATTTTTATATCCTTGTTTATTTTTGTTTCTGGTACAGTTAATTAATCTATTTGATCATTTTGATTACTGATTTTTTTATACTTTTCATAAAATTTACATTTGAATTTAATTTTAAATTTATACTAGTTATTGCCCGCGGCTCCGCCCGTGTGCATATCGGCTATAGCGGTAAATAGTAGCTTATGTGTTATTCTGATGTATAAGCCTTATTACTGTAAAGTTTTATCCAAATCCATTTTTTTTTTGTTTTTGCGTGAAAGAGTAACAAACATCGATCCATACTTATAAACTTTCGTGTTTATGATATTAGTAGGATAGCATTTAAGTATTATATCCCTACAATAGTTTTAGGTATTTTGTTTTATGCTAATTTTCGAACGAAGCGTTTTGTCTTACGAAGTGCCACTTTGATGAGCAAACTGTATCTAAGTGGTTCTGACAACGATACCGATACTATATACATATTATACTGAATAGTATGGATATATTAATAGTTGTATTTATAAAATTAATTATAAATTCAAAAGAAATTCTGTCTGTCTGTTAAGATTTCACGGCCTAACCACTGAACTCCATTGAATGAATTTCAGTATAGAGATAAATATGATCATGGAAAAGCAGATAGGCTACTATTTACCGCTATAACCGGTCGGTTATATATACGTGGTCGGAACTGCTGTAAAAGTTTTAAAAATAAATAATAAAAATATTTTGCATTTGTTGCAATGTCTATATAAAAGTCTTTCCTGTAATCATATTTTCACATCCCTATTGTGACTTTGAAATAATGAACATTATATAAGTAAATGATAAAATTGCATTAAACATTTGTTACAATTAAGTTTTAATTAATTTTGGGATAAGAGTTATTTTGTTAAATGTATTGTTTAGGATAATAAGGAAATGCGTCGGCCTTATGCTCGAACGTACAGGTGATAGTAGGTACTTTATTTTGTTTTCCCGGGTTGTTTCTGCACTTAGCCTCTTGATTAGACCATTATACGTTTAGTAGGTACTATCAACTTTACAAATTAGTAAACGCTATCCATACTACACCCACGACACCTGTGATGTGTGTGTTTTTTTTGCTGTTGGTATTGTAGCTTATTATGGCGACTTATTTTTTCAGTAACCTAAATTTGTACTTCAGAAAATAAGGTAACAGGCGTGAGTAAAAAAAGCTTCAACATTTCAAGGATTAATAACTTTATCTGACTACGGAATCTTCAGTGTGATGACCTAGTTATGCGACAGTCACGCAGAGGGCAAAGCGACCTGAACTTTCGGTAAGAGATCTTTCGAGAAGAGGCTCAACATATTACTTATAAATAAACAAATTCCAGGTATTATTATAAAAGTTTTGTAGGCTTTAATTGTGTGGTGTATCCGTTTATGAGTGGGAGTAAACATCTGTTACGGAGCGACTTTTTTCTGATCTATATCAATGTTATTTTATTTATAAATCAAGTCCCTATTACCCTTGAATATTTCAAATCAATAAACACTTATTACAAAAATATATCACTCACTACATAAGGACATAATACCTAGGTAGTCGATATTTCTACATGTTGATAATGGTTCTGTATATCAGTTCGCATAGTTCAGTTAGTAGAAATCAGAAACGTGATTTATTCAAAGGTAACAATTTGAATATTCATACGTCCCGAATTGAAGAGTTAGTGCAATTGCCCGTCTTCTTGTCTTGCCGGTTGTATTAGCTCTTATCATTTGAAAAGCTAATTAATACCGAAATACTTCTAACACTGGGCCACGTATACCTCTAACACGAATTATTCAATATTTTATATTGAATAGTTAGTGTTAATTCTACTAAAGTCATTTATTTCTTTAGTAATTTATGATAAAAAAAACCTGCTAGTTTTATTATTTGCGGTCACTGAAGAATTTAGGTACGTACGGAAAAACAGATATAACATTGAATCTAACAATGAGCCATTCTTATTTTTTATTCAAATGAGAAGTCCTTTCGACACTGAGGAAGACATTGCAAAAAAACCGATTGGCCTTAATCAACAAATGAGATATTTCTAGAAAATTATAAATAAGTTAACTGGTTCTGAATACTAGATAGTGATATAAACTTGCTGAACAAATTAAAGCAATCTCGTAACATTTATTTTTGAAAAAGATTTTATGCTCATCACAAAATCGTTGGGACTTGGTGAAAATCAAACCTAAAACTACTAGTCTAACTGGTGAATCCACTTATCAAAAACTCATTTAAATGACATTTCTGTTTTCAAATTCCATTTGGTAGCTTCTATGTATGCCCAAAAAGTTTTAATAGATATTTCAATATTGGATTTTCAAAAGTAATTAGCTATATCATAAGAGCCATCCAATGTAAAAAAAAACAGGCTAAGTGCGTCTTACAGCACGTGCTGTTTAGGGTTCTATAGCCGCTAGATGTAACATAGAAGGGAATTTGTTTTGTCACGATTAACCGTTTTAAAAGGATGTCATACCGTAGGCGTTAGAAAATATATAAAAAAAAATCTTGAAAGTTAATAAATTAATTATTTTAAATTAAGTATAGTATTTTTCTTCTTTTCAAAATCATGGCGTCAGAAAAACAATAAAAGAAAGAATATAGAAGTTGATAAATGGATTTGATATCACACTAGTAATATTTTTCTAAAAGACTCATAAACAAAACTTATAGTTTACCCGTGGAAATTAACAAACTACTAAATTTATACGACAAGTACTGAACTTTAGGGTTGTAACATCACACCTGTCCTTCTTTATAAAGACCTTGATTGTGTAGTATATATTGTCACAAATTATTTGATCTTTATTTGATGTCTGTCTTCTGCATTACATCCTTAATACAGTCATCTAACATGCAATTAAAGTACGTGTCAACATGACTAAAGCCACCACAATTGCTGAAATTACACCTGACATATCTGATTCAAACATTTATTTGTTTTTCTTTTTGACCTCTTAGATGACTATCTTCATTTGAAATTGTAACGTCAATCATTGATCGGCATTCTAATCAGTCTTATCACTATTAATAGATCGATCCCAGTATAATGAAGCAATACCATTATCAAAAAGGGGGAACTTAATAAGTAATTGCACTATTAAAACCTGTAGTTTTAAAAAGGAATAGTGGTCATAACAAATGATAATAAATTTACACAGGCCTCATTTAAGACTTGATAAAACTATTCATGTAATTCTTTATTATTATTTTATTTATTTTTATTTTATGTAATAGGGGGCAACGAACAGATATATTGCCTGATGGCAAGCGATTACGCGAAGGTGCTGGTTCACACCAGTTTTCTGTGAGACCGTGGTATCACTCCGGTCGAGCCGGCCCATGCATGCTGAAGCGTGGCTCTCCCACGGTAAGAAGTATTGTTTTGATAATATTGAGTAGGACAAGTTTATGACAGATCTCTTTATCTTGATAAACGGATTCCATTATCAGCTGATACCACATCGCGAGCATTAATGAAAAAAACTTCTTTTTAAGGTTGCGTGTCTTATAATTATGAATTTGACGTACCTAGAAAGAAGTTGTCTCTCTATCGAGTAACTCTAAATTCTCCCTCCTTCCCTCCCTCAGTGGAAGCGTGTACAACAAATGTTTTAACAAAGAAGAAGGTTCTCAATTCGAATTTTTTTATTAATTTTGTATTAATTTTACTTATAATTACATAACAACTATTGAACGCATAAATTTTGGCAGAGATAACGAATGTGTGAGTTGTTGTTGTTGTGAGCAACGGTACACCACGTTATGCGAAGCTGTAACGAGTTGTGATATTATTCTTAAGAAATAGTTTATGATGTACATAAAAACTTACCTCCATAAAAAGTTGACATCGTAATTGAGTAATTAGTGTTTTTATTATTCAGACAGTATTTTCTAACCGAGCAATAACGTCTAATTATAACAGTTAAGGAAATAATTTTATTTATCGTTGGCGAAGAGTGAGTGGCGATCTTTTGAATTAATGTTATATTATAAAAAAATATTAAATTATATTGAAATAGACAGGAGATAGGTAATAATATTAATTAAAAAATAAGTTTGTTATTTAAACCAAAACTAATGGCCTGCCATGAAAGAATATTCTGCGTTCTATAAATATATAATTAATGCGTACTCCTTCTGAAAAGGCAATGCACTTGTGACGCATCTGGTGTTGCTAAAAAGTGAGTGCAATTGCTAATTGCATTATTATCTTACAGTTTGTATTACCTCTTATCATTTGAAAAACTAAGTAATACGTGTTTCACCAAGTGAGTGAGGATACCAGGGGCCCATTTTTTTTTTTTTTTTTTTAACGTGTGGAAACCCCCTCGGGCCGTCACCCCGCCGGGGTTTGCGGCGGGGCGGTGTGTCGGAATCGAACCGACTAAAACCACACGGTGTGCCACTCTGCGCCTGAGACGGGAGGGATCCGGGAACTGCTGTTATTAACACATCCGGACTGCAGGATACCAGGGGCCCATACCCCAACCCCTCTCCCCTTCCCCCAAAGGCTGGCAACGCACTTCGAGTGTTGCGGGTGTCCATGGGCGGCGGTAATCGCTTACCATCAGGCAATACGTCTGCTTGTTAGTCTCCTATTCAATAAAAAAGAACACAGAAAGACAATTACAACAAAATGAATTAGAATTAAAATACATATCATATGATTTGTTTTAAAAAAAATTGGGTTTGAATTAGTTACCTAGAAAAGTTATGAATTATGTAGATACCAGTTAAACACGATGTAGGCTGACTTATAAACGTTCATAATTTTCGTTCAATCTAACTGTTTGTTGTACAAAATGAAGAAAGGAGTACAAGAATTAAGTAATTCCAGCAACAAATATACTTTTTTTATGATACATATATAACTACTATATTACGAGTATTAAGTAGCTGACCCACGTAATCTCGTTTGCGTCTCCTATTTTCCCCCGTTTTTGAAACACTCATCATTGGTGCTTCGCTCCTATTGGTCTTAGTTTGATTATATATATCGCTTATAGCCTTTCTCGATATAGGTACCTACTATCCAAGACTGAAATAATTTTTCAAATCGGACCAGCGGTTCTTGAGATTAGCGTGTTCAAACAAACAAACTCTTCAGCTATATAATATTATTTCAAATGGGATCAGTAGTTCCTGAGATTAGCGCGTACAAACAAACAAACTCTTCAGCTTTATAATATAGAGAGATATATATATAGTACAGATTATAATAGTAGTATAGATATCTAAACTCAAACTAAATATAGTAGTTGCATTTAAAGTAAGAATGATTCTAAGAATTTTAAACCTTTTTTGTTGATCTCATACCGAATGTGTTTTTATCTGGTTTTGGGAACCCGACACAAATTAGACCAAATTAGTTGATGAAAATCATCCACACACATAAAAGATGGTAACACGTTATCTCAATCTTTTTTTTTTAATTTGGCTAAAGAATTTTCCCAAGGAACCCTGATTACCAATGCAAATCCTAACAATACAAACTGTAGTAATGTTTACCTGATTAGCCGTTTGTTTACAAGCAAGATAGAGCAATGAACCATAATATTGCGTCATCCATACATACAAAGAAGTCCTTAATTTAAAAGGTTGTATTAAGAATGTTCTACTTTAGACTACTATTTAAATGAGTTCGACATAAATTGTTAGTTGATTAATTAAAATGCTACTAGTACATACTACTGCACTATTATAAAAATGAGATTTTGCGGTATCTTAATTGCTTTAAAAAAATGCGGTTGTTTAATTACTGTTTCATAGAAATAGAATTAAGGTTTTAGAGTTAAGAAAGTAATCAGCATGTTATTAATATCTTTGGATATATCTCTTAAAAACATTGAGAGAGTATGAACAATTTTTCTAGTGAATTCCCCAAAATTAGCAACATTTAACATATTAGTTTTGAAAAATGTAAAAAACATCATGGTGGTGGTTTCCACAATATATTTAGAAGGAAATATAAAGCGACAAGCTGTGTGTCTATTAGTTGAAGAGTAATGTTCGCTATAAATTCTTGACATATCAGATAGATTTAAAAATATACCAAAACATAACAAAATATAAAAAATATACTGCTATACTATAAAATATACGTAGTTTTATAATAATAATAATTAGGACAAATACAATAATATATTTACAATAATGATATAAGTACATATACCTATTTGTTTTTGTAAATACATACATATTCTGTATGGAAAACACCTAGACGCCGAAACAAATATTTGCAGATCATACAAATATTATAATTTGATCTGATCCGGGAATCGAACCTGAGAACTCAGACACGGCAGTCGCATACGCCTCCACTGTACCACCGAAACAGTCAAACATGTTGACCGGAATTTTTCATATAAGTTTAAGTACAAACGTAATCGTTAATAGGGAACTAATAAGTGTACAGGAATGACGACTTTTAACGCCAAGTCACTTCGCTAAAACAAAATGTTTGCCAATAATACCTTAGCGATTGTAGGAAGAAAATCGATGTGAGACCCTTACCACTTGGTTAACTGGGCAGGTATACCTACATGCACGTACTCTCTACACTGGTTGAAACCCTAGTCTTCAACGAGATAGTTTTTGGGGTCCGGTGGCGATATTCGGATTCGGAGGCAGAACCCCAAAATTGCTTTATGATTACGGTTTTCTGGAGCAGGTTTATCAGTTCTATTATTTTGATTCATCATTCATTCATCAACAACCCATAACGTCCCACTGCTGGGCTCGGATCTCCTCTCAGGAGAGGGTTAAGGCCATACGTCCCCACGCTGGCCAAGTGCGGGTTGGGGACTAACAAGACAACGCTGTGGCTACGTTATCTTGTCGTATTAATTGGTTTAGGTTAATTGTTAATAGTTTATTTTAAGAAGATTATTGGATTAAATAGACAAACGATAGTTGTTTTGAAAGCCACCTTTATTGCAGCAAGTGGATTATTTGCTTAATTTACATGCCGCCATTCTGTAAATATTGTGTGAGTGTGTGTAAAATATTTGCATGTTTATGTGTTTGATTTATGTTGTTGATCATATCTTTTGCCATTTAATGTATCTGATGCAATATGGGACTATTATGTACATCAGTGTTTGTAAATATTTTATAATATTTCATGCATTTGAATATTTTTTTTTTGTTCAAGGTTACCGTCTCATGCACTGAACTAAGCGTTTTGTATGTAAAGCAATTGAATGATTTTAACTTTATTTCTGAGGAGCACAGCAGCAACTAAGAAAATGCAACAAATAAAATAATCGTTTTTTTCATAGTACGTATTGTTGGCCCTGTTGGCAAATATACTTTTCAATAAAAAGATAAAAACTTCCATCAAAAACGCACAGTGGTGGAAGTGTTACTCATCCAAGTGATGGTGATGTAAGTTTGCGGCCGGCATTAGTCCGAAAAATTTCTCATCAAGACCTGTTATGAATAATGGGAAGTTTAATATGAACTATCTTTACATGCATTAAATAAGAAAAGCGGCTACGGAATATGTCAGTTCAGTTCAGTAAACAATTTTCTACAAAATCAAAATTGTAGCTCACTTAATTATATGACAGATTAGTTATTATATTGTGTTTAAGCCATAGCTACAACAACTCAAGTATCTCCTTAAGTTGTTGTTGCTATGGCACAAACAAAAAATAACACATTATTCTGGCCTTAACTGCCTAACTTTGTTCACTGCGGCTATTAACATCATGAGCCCAATGATAAATGTATTATATGGTTTTGCCTTTACTGTGTCTTAGTTTTTACTACTTTTATGTAGATGGAAATACGTGACGTTGTGTGTAAATATTCTTTCTTAACTCTGATCAATATTTATACTCACTTTTTAAATTGTTTACCAGCTGAACTCTGCCATGTTTCGATGTGGTACAGTGCTAAAAAATTAACAATCGTTGAAGCGGTTTGTATATAGTGCAAAATTTGAACTTAATCGATTTAAAACATTTTGAGTTTTCTAATCGTACAAAACTAAATGAAAATTTTAAATATATAGGTTAAAAATGTGGAGACGTTCCACTTTTCTTAACAAAATAATCGAATGGAGTATCATCAGTACTCGTACGGCTTATAACATCAGTAAAATAACGTCAGTCAATTTCGCATAATAATGTCATATTATGTTAGTGAAGATATGTAATTAACAGGAGCGAAACAGTTTATGTAGAGGTTATTTAGTTTAATGAGTTGTACACTTTGCTCATGCTGTTAAACATCGGACGTTCATGAGCAAACTTTGTGTAATTAGGTTTTAACATGCTACTTCTATGCTTGTTTCTCATTATACTGTTATATTTTCAGTACTTAAGTTACCTTCATTTATTAATTACAAATTAATGAAACTGGTAACTCCAAAGGCGCTGAATATTTTAGTAAAATATTTTTTCTGACAATAACTGAAATCACTAATTGTAGGATCAACCTGTCTGATCAAAGACTCTTTACGGAGTCATACACCTACTCCGAATTTCTGAAGTACCAATTTGTTGTCCATATATTATTCAAGGTAGTAGAGCCACGCTGATTTCAGCACGAACGGGCCGGCTCGACCGGGGCGGTACTACCCTCGCACAGAAAATCAACGTAAAATGACAGCGATCATGCTGTCGTGTTTCGTTGGTGAGTGCGAGATCGGAGGCCCAATGATGCGAAAGCATCACTAGCCCGCAATGGTGTGGGACACCATGCTGCATTGTTGCACTGTCTGCGTTCGCAGTATGGTGACCATCACTCTTGGATTCTGCTTATGCTTTCTATCAGGCAGAGTAGAGTCATTATGGCAGGGTCAAACATAAAAAAGAAAAGAGTCATCTGAAGAAAAATAACTTTTTTTTAAGTGACTATTTGTAAATAGTGTACCAACAAATAACACCCACAGGTCGACCTTTAACTGAAATAAAAGTAATCTAAACATGATATGGACAGCATTAACAAAACAACGTTTGTTTTCCAACGGTATTTTATCGATTATGGATTTGGACGAAACATTTTATTTCTGTTCTTCGAAATAAAAATTTTGCAAACGAATGTAATCTATAGAATTCATTCATTGTTCACTAATAAATCAATAAAAGAATCGTTTGAGCCTATCCTACAAAATGAAAAAGTTATCAAGAGTTATAGCGAACGCTTCAGTCCAAAAGTTAGCTTATAAACATCCAACTAATATTCAAAGCCTTTTTATGTAACTTTGTCTATTTGCGTTTACTTCACTTGAAATGAAAGGCACAATAAAAGTTACTGAGATCAAAACAAACTTGGAGGCAGAGAAACCATTAAATTGCCTGGAGATAGTTTTATAGTCGTAAGTTTGAGATGTTCCAATAGCCTTAATAACATGGTATTTGTAAGTTCTGGTAAATATTTTGCTTACACTTAATTTATTATAATATTACTTAGGTAGCGACTTGTTTAGTAGAGCGGTCAAATATTCAACTGTAATAAAATATCCATAAAGACGTTGATAGGCATAAGTTTATGATCGACCTACGTATTTCATCAATTTCTTTTATATACGATGAGCTTGCTTGATTGTTAAATTAAAAAAATCATTAATAGTAAGGGTTAAAGTATGAAATTGCCGTTTTATAGTACTATATATTTTGAATTGATATAAATGCTTTGTGGTGTGAGAGTTTTGAGTGAAACTTTTTACATATGATACCTATTTTTTAGCATTACTACTATTAATACTATTTTTAAGCATCACTAGGCCGCCACACCGTGGCGGCCTAGTGATGCTTCTGCATCATTGAGCCTCCGGTCTCGCCCCGACCCGGTCGAGCCGGCCCGTTCGTGCCATTTCATTTGACTTACCTTTCTTGTTTAAAAAACTGTGCAACATTAAATTTGCAACTTTCAAATGTTTTTATTAAAAAATCCAAGTAAGCTTTAAATACGACTTCCAATGTAGCAGAATCGACATGTAATATCAATGCTGCTTTAGGAAACTAGATTGCTAATGAATGAACCGTACTTTTTTGGTTTAAACGATTTCGTACTTCGACTTGAAGAACGAACTACCTGGAAGACCGCTCTTACTGGTGAATAACGCTAAATTAAAGGAGATAGTGGAAGCCAATCGTATCAACTAAAGAATTAGGCAGATGGTTTAACTTTACGTTACCAACAAGATTGATTTATTTGCATCATATCAATAAAATGGAAAAAAACATGAATAATAAGTGACTCATGATTTGACCGATCTGTACAAAGAAATGCGTGTAGAAACTGGCGTTGCCTTGTTGAATCGGTACAAAAATGAAGTAATATTGGATCGAATTGTTATATGTGACGAAAAGAGGATTTTTTACGTTAACCAAAAACGCGAAAATGCAAAGGCCAAACGCCGCAACAATGTCCTAAAGTAAAGTTTTTGTAAATAAAAACGTAATAGAGTACTATTACGTTTTTACGTACAACAGGAATGGACCAAAAAAGTATTTTTGGTCCATTCCTGTTGTATTCACAATATTTTACTCAGGTCTGGTCAAGCAATAACAGCAAATAAACTTCATTCGACAAAGTAAACAACGATGGCAAAACTAACATTGAAACAGATTACGCAAGACCTCACACTGCACGAAAAACCGTTGTAACTCTACAGGAGTTTCAGATAGAAACCATACGTTTGTTCTACGCAAAATAGGCGCAACAAGTCGTCGAGTTGCGGAAACCAAGCCCGCGAATCATCATCATCATCATCATAGAAACCATACGTCATCCTCCGCACTCACCAGACCTTGCTCCAATGGACTACAATTTTTTTCGTGATTTAGACAGTTTTAAAACTGATTTTACACAGTTTGTCGAATCTAGATCCCCAGACTGCCATCGCAAGCGCATTAATAAACACCCTATTAGTTGGCAACAATATAGAGATAATTAGTGTTAATATTTTGATTAAATTCAAAATGTTATTTTTTGAAAAAAATAATGGTTTTAATTTTTTAGTACAAATTGGCAATTTCATACTTTAACCCATAATGTTAAAGGAATAGTTAAAAATATGTTATTTCATCATTTTTGACCAGCCCTTAGAATTAAAGAGTTTCTACTAATTATCTATCAGAGCCTAAAAAATTCATGACTTCCGTTTCGCGAAGAAAGGCCTTTTCTTCGCACGTTCTTTTTTTGAAGTCAGTTAAAAACCATTTTATGATTTACAAATCAGAGTAAGTAATGGATTTATATCACGACAACTGATCGAAAAAAACGACGAACGAAAAAGAAAAAAGAATATCAGATTAAAGTGCCTAAGTTAAGTTATTTCTCGATAATTGCAAGTTGAAATAATTCAAGCAATGGCTAATTCCTTAGTATAATGGACATTTCACTTGTTATAGTATTAATTAGTCCAACAATAAACATTTCGATGGCGACTGGGCTGGTTTGCTCTGATAAACGATTATTGTGTCGCACCACGCCAACTTTAACGTAATTGAATTGTACTCATTTATACCAAGCTTATAGGTTTAACTTGATATATTGTGACTAACCAATTATTTGTAATGCTAAAGTTTTTCAGTCTCTAAACAGGGCATAGTGAGATCATTATTGTATGAGGTTCATTCTTTAAATTACTCGTATTACCACGGATTAAAAACCGATTTTTGGGAGCAAACTACGTAAGACAACAATGCTGCAAAGAGTAGACAAACTTGAAACAGACCTCATAATAAAATAAAATAATAATAAATAAAAACAGTGAAATATTTGGACTTATCTCACGAGATTGTTGATTTGTAGAATATAGATTCGGTGATCATTGTTCCGATAGTTGTATCTATTCACGGATTGATAGCCAAGAGCCTCAACCAACACCTTAAGACGCTCACGTTGGACCGTTGGATCAAGGGTCTGATGCAGAAGGCAGCAGGCAGCAGGCTCCTAGACACGGCACGTATAGTGCGGAGGTTCCTGTCTTTGGAGCCCTAACTACCGGTTTCTTGGTCCCTGTACCCGAAGTCGGTAGTCTACTATTTTTTATATTTTTAAATGTATTTTTTTTTTGTATATTTAAAAATGTAATCAATATGTTATGTACATAAAATAAAGAGAATAATAAATAAAATAATGAATCATCTGGTCAGCATGGTATAGTAAGCTAAAACTCCTATTCTAAGGATCTCCTAATTTTAGGAATACATTCTTCTTATTCTAAGAAAGATTATATTCTAGGAGAGAGAGAGAGTGTTATAAATTTGTTAGCTAGTGATAGATAGAACACGATGACAGCAAACAATGTTTCACTGTCACTAAGGCTGTCCACACATTAGAATAATATATTTCTTTATCGTACCACGATCTGAAGTTATGTCACGATTTTCGAACGCAAGTCTTAATTGGACCGAAATTAATTCATATCTTTCTACGAAAAAGGGAATTAAATCATTGAAGAAGTGTAATGAACTAATGACTCATTCTATAGATATTGAATTATATTTGGCTCTACGTTACTATTGAACTAGTAACCACCTGATAGTAGCTATATGGCTAGTAAAAACTATATTAAGAATGGAAGAGAAGCCTTTATTTTTCTTCCATTTGATTTGTAGAAGTTTTGCAATTTTAAAAACACCAGCCAACTGATTCTACCCTCGCCTAATTTAGGGTACCGTAGCTACCTATCATAATAATTCGAATTAATACGTAACTAAAATATAATTTAGATAAGGGCATTGCACATTAACGGCCTACAACGTCGAATTAGTTGGTTCGAGTATTACTCTGATTACTCGTTAACTAATTAAGTTTCTTAGCTGTTATAGTTCTCCTTTTAACTTCGTTATTTATTTATTTATAAATTTACGTACTTTTGTATATCAGTGGACTTAGAGCTCCCACACATAACTGCGAATTCCCATCGCATCGCATCGCAGTAAGTACATTTCTGTTATTTCAACAGAATAGTCACGAAAAACATTCAACTTCTGAAATAGGGTAATTTATTTAAAACGCGCCCATTTTAATTTATACGCGTCTTCTCCGAAAAATATATCCTCTTCAAGGCATATCCTGTACATTCAATTTAATATAAAGGTAAACAAATTGAATAAACATGTATGCCATTTTCACGAAATGTTACATGTCAAGTTACCGGGTACTTAGAACTCGTCAGTGAAGTCAATTATTATATGAATACTTTTATTTATCATAAATAAACGAAATGGCATAAATTTTTATTCCTAATTTATCATCAGCAGTCCACTGCGGGGCATGAGCTTCTCTTAGTAAGGAGATTTTCGTGTATTATACTATGTGCTAGCTAGACGAGTTCTTTCTTCTTGCACTTCCTACTCCTACGTCTTTTTTTATATAGAGCCTGCTAGAGTGACTCTACTTTGTCTGATGGAAAACATGAGTAGAATCCAAGAGTGGTGATGCAAATACTCATTACGATCATTACGAATGAAGACATACCCACCTAAGTTGGTGTTAGTTAAGAAGTTAGGGGTTTGAAAAACTCCCCGATGATTTTGAGAGAAATAAGTTGCCGTAGAAAATACAATATATACAAACTTTTTTAACATTTACGTGGCAAACCGAGAACAAATATTTGTAAGTTACCATCTGTAATGCCCCACAATTTACTATGATAATTCTGATGAAATTATAAATAGTTGGAATGCTACCTTCAACTTATCCCTGGAAAATTTTGTTATCGTGAGTATTTTGATATTATTATACACTTTATACATTAGCTTTTAATTGCGGCTCCGCCCACGTAAAAGTCGGTTATCGCGGTGATTGCTCAACCTGATATAACTTATTTATTTTTGAACCGATGGAAATATAAGAAACAATGTTAAATGGAGTAAACCGCATTAGTGTAAACCGCATTAATAAAAACCGCATACAAATCGGTTAAGCCGTTTCTGAGATAAGCGTACACAAACGTACAGACAAGCTGACAAAATGATTGAAAACCATTGTTTTGGGTTCTATTGTAGTGGCTATATGGGTCATATAGCCACCTATAACAGTTTTTCGTATAAATGTTCCATGTACAGACAGGGACCAGTTACGATTTTATTATATGTATTGATTGAGAACAACTAATATTCTACGATGTATAAGTACTACCAAATAAGCATATTTTATCATCAACATCAAGTGATTGGGATTTCATTATTATATTTACGGCGCCTGTAAAAAACATTGCTGCTATTTTGAACAAAAATTTGTAAGATCTTTACTCTAGGCGTTACTTTGAAATCCCAAGACTTCTGGATTTTTCGATCTAGATTTTTAGAATTATCATTCTTTTAAGTATTTAAGTAATACAACTTTTAGAATCTTGGCAATTTTTCAATCCATTATATTGTTTTATGACGAACTACCTACTACTACGGATTCACAAACTAAAAGTTGCTGGCGTTGCCCAGAGTGTTGTTGTAAGCAACCAAAGACCGGAAATGCCAATACGCCGGTACGTCCCTCGGTTAATGAAGCAACAGCCCTTTTTTTTTTTTTTTTTTTTTTTTTTTTTTTTTTTTTTTTTTTAACGTGTGGAAACCCCCTCGGGCCGTCACCCCGCCGGGGTTTGCGGCGGAGCGGTGTGTCGGAATCGAACCGACTAAAACCACACGGTGTGCCACTCTGCGCCTGAGACGGGAGGGATCCGGGAACTGCTGTTGTTAACACATCCGGACCCCTCCCAGCGCCTGCCCGCACTGAAGCGGGCACCGTCTGCTGTTAAAAACTCTCAATTTAGGCGACGTACGGCACACGCGTAACGTCGCCCCCTCGCGGGTGACCACTAAAGCGGATGGTGGGGAAAACCCATCCCGACCATCCGCGGCCACACTCAGGGCGGCATGAGGCGCTGATAGGCGCGCCTCCGCCGCCCGGTTCGCCGGCGGCGGATCGGGTCCGAGTGGATATCATCCTCCCGGGCCTTCTCCGCCGCCTCCTTCTGCGAAATTACGTCTTCGCAGAAGGCTGCGACCGCGGTAAAACTGCTGTCGCTACCGGCCATGGAGCGAACGACGGCCGGTAGCGAGAGATCTCCTCCGATGACTGCAGTGAGGGCCCGACGCTGCGACGTCCATGCGGGGCAGATCGCCAGCGTGTGCTGGGCCGAGTCCTCACTGCAGTCGCAGTGGTGGCAGGCGGGACTCAGTTCCCTCCTGGCGACCGAGTGCAGGTACTTTCCGAAGCATCCGTGCCCGGAAAGAACCTGCGTCAGTCGGAAGGAAAGGGTCCCGTGCTGCCGCCCTGCCCACTCGAGGATGACCGGCTGGAGAGCCTCCACGGCGGCAAAGCCAGCGCGTGGAGTCTCCAGCCGGAACGACCAGCGAGCCATCGTGGCTCGACGGGCGGCTTCACGCCACTCGCGTACCTCTTCGGGCGGAGGGCGAATGCCTCTCTCCGCCCGGAATTCAGCCACCCGTCGATAAACTTCGGCGAGCACTTCCGCCTCCAAATCCCACGGAGGTGTTCCGGCCAAGGCGCACGCCGCCTCGGTGGACACCGTGCGGTATCCGCGGATGGCTCTGACCGCCAATACCCTCTGAGGCCGCCAGAGGCGGGCCTTATTGAGGGCAGTCAGAGCCGCCACCCACACCGGTGCCCCATACAGCGCCATCGACCGGACCACCCCCGTGTAGAGGAGTCGCGTTGCGACGCTGGCTCCACCCAAGTTGGGCAAAAGTCGCCCAAGGGCAGAGGCAGCGTCGACCAGCTTCGGACCAAGCTGTCGGAAGTGCTCGTCGAAGAGCCACCTACCGTCGAGGATCAGGCCCAGATACCTCATCTGGGCCCGAACCGGTACGAGGACCGAGTTGACCACTATGGAGGCGCCGGGGGGCGGCCCACGACGGGGCCCATGAAATAACAGGGCCTCCGTCTTGTCCAGGGCCACCCGTAAGCCCAGCGCCTCGATGCGCCCGACCACCAGAGAGACACCAATGGTGGCCAGGCGCGCCGCCTCCTGGAAGTTCGCCCCCCGGGCCGTGACCAATGTGTCATCGGCGTAACAAATTACGCCCAGCCCGGGGGGGAGACGACCTCGTAGGACCCAGTCGTATCCCACGTTCCACAGGAGTGGTCCAAGGACAGACCCCTGCGGAACGCCGCACGACATGGGTCGCCGTCTCAAGGCGCCCTCTCGATCCTCGTACACGACGGTACGCTCCTCCAAATAGTCTGCCACTAGCCGCCTCAGGTACTCTGGCACCCCGTGGTATTGGAGTGCTTCCCTGATGCAGCTGAATGGCAGACTATTGAAGGCGTTGGCGATGTCCAGAGACACCGCCAACACCACGCCGCCACAGCTCACTGCCTCTTCGGTCACGGCCCTAAGGCGCATCACGGCATCGACCGTCGAACGCCCCTCTCGGAATCCGAATTGGGCGTCCGACAGGTCGGGCCCCACCTCGCAGAGGTGCCGGACGATGCGGGCAGAGAGTATCCTCTCAAACAACTTGCCCGCCTCGTCCAGCAACACGATGGGCCTATAGGCCGCGACCGAATCGGCAGGCCGTCCCGGCTTCCTCAATAGGACCAGCTTCCCGCATTTCCAGCACTCAGGGAAGCGTCCGGACGCCAGGCTAGCGTCCAACACTTCCCTGAGGCGGTCCGACATATGGTCGAGGGCTCGGGCCAGAACTCGGGCTGGAACCCCGTCCGGCCCGGGGGCGGTGTTCTTGGAACGAATCCGCAGAACAGCCGCCCCAACCTCCGATTCCCTAACGGGCGGCACGTCGTCCTCTCGACCCCCGTCGTCGCTGACCACATAGGCCATCGACGGGGGTGTGTGCTCCGCCCGCTGCGGGAAAAGTCCCTCGACCACTTCCTGCAGGAAGCTGGGCTGGAGAGTCTCGGTAAGGGGGGGGCCCGCCGTGCGGAGCTTCTGTCGCACCGCACGATATGGGCGACCCCAGGGGTCACGGTCGAGACTCTCCAGCATCTCCTTTTTCTTCACCTCTTTGGCGCGGCAAATGGCCAGCTTCAGAGTTTTCCGCGCTTCGCGGTACTCCTCATGAAGCTGGTCCCCGCCACCGTCTCCGCAGTGACGTCGCCGGCTGCGGGTGTAAGACCTCCGGGCACGAGTACAAGCCGCACGGAGGTCCGCCAACTCCTGGGACCACCAGTAGACCTCCTTCCGAGGAGGCCGACGACCCTGGACGCGGGGCATGGCCGTATCACAAATCTGCGTAATCGCGTCGCGAAAACGGCCAGCCCCCACGTCCACGCCGACCTCCTCAGTCGGGGCCTGCGGAGACAGCCAAGATTGGACAATGGCCGCCTCCTCTAGTAGGTCCCTGTCGAGCTTGGCGACAGCCCACCGCGGAAAGCGGGATGTATGCCGCGCCGTGTGACCCCTACTGGGGCCCTGGGACCGGGAGAGCTCAAATCGGATATAGAGATGATCCGAGAGCGTCTCGACCTCTTCCAGGACACACCAGTTCCTTACTCGTGCGGCGACAGCAGGGGTAGCGAACGAAAGGTCCACTATCGACCCCCCCTGCCGTCGTACGCACGTGTTGGTGGCGCCTCTATTCAGCAAACAGAGGCCCACCGACGCCGCCCACTCCTCTACGGCTTCGCCCTTGGCGTCCGTCCCGGGGGACCCCCACGCAATGGACTTTGCGTTGAAGTCCCCCAGCACGAGGACGTGCCCAGACGCTAAACGCCGCATCGAGGTCTCCAAGCTGTTAAGGAAGACCTCGAAGTCGCTCAAACTCCGGTTGGGGGAGAAGTAAACACCGTAAACGGTGATCCCCCCCCACTCGGCGGCAACATATCCAGAGCCCTTGTCCCTAAGCGACAAGGGCGGGGAATGAGCCGCCCCGGAGCCGACGACTGCCACGGAGCCGTCCCAGTCACCCATCCAGTTTGGACGGGGAGGAACGTAATAGGGCTCCGCGACTACGGCAACACCGATCGACCACTGCGCCATGGTTTGCAGGAAGAGATCCTGCGCCGCGGCGCAGTGGTTCAGGTTCGTCTGGACCAGGAGGCTGGAGACTTGATCCATTACTGGATCGTCGTCTCTACAGCCTCCTCCATGGGCGTCGACGCGGACGCAATTGCTACGCCGGAGGCAGCCTGGGTCGACTGGCTATCCCCCGACGTCTGCCGAGAAGCGCGGGAAGGCTTGCAGCCCCCCTGCCCCATCTGGTGATTGGCGGGCTTATTGCCCGCCGCACACACGGGGCAGTGAGGAGCAGCTGAGCATTCCGCCGCCTTGTGCCCCGGTCGACCACAGCGGAAACACAATCCGCTGCAGTCAAAGCAGCTTTGACACTTGGCACGTGTGTGGCCCGCCGACAGACATTTGAAACACCTCATCGGCCTCGCCGCCAGGACTGTTATCCTGGCGCTTACGAAGCCGATGAGCAGCCTGCCGGCATCACCCAGCACTTTGGCTGCCGTCACTGGGCAGCTGAGCCACACCGCACCAAGGCCCCCTGGACCGGGGCGGATGGTGCCGACCCTGATGCTTTCCGCGGTGCAGTTCGTCTTCTCCCGAACCGCAGCGCGGACATCCTCGGCCGTCACGGAATCGTCCAGGCCTGATATGCGCAGTTCTGCGCACTTCACAGGCCTGGCGATCCCGACACCATCCGTGGCTGCGAAAATGCCCCGCAGCTTCTCGGCAAATGCGTCCGCTGTCTTGGCGCCTTCAGCCCCGGGGAACTCGAGTACTCGAGCTCCCGTCTGGGCGAGGCGCAGCTTGACTCCTGCCGTCCCAAAATCAGCGGCGAAACTATCCCGGGCCTTTTTGAAGACGGCCGCATAGGATAGTCCACCGCTTGCCGCCTCCGGCGACACGGTGACAACTACAGCCGCGGTTTTAGGCGGCTGCAACTTCCGCGGCTTTTTCTTTTGAACCGGTGTCACCGGTGCCGACGGCGGGGCAGAGGCCGCCTTTTGGGCAGCCTTCTTTGCCCGCTTTCGGGACTTCTTTGACCCCCCGACTACCTGCCAACCCTCATTGGAGGGGGCAGAAGTAGAGGGGCCAGGTGCAGTCGTTGGAGTGGGGAGCGGAGGAAACTCCGCTCCAGCCCTTGTCTTTGGCCTCGGTTTTGAGGCAGCCGCCTTGGGCTTAGCCCCCTGTTGCGGCTTGTGGGCCGCTGCAGGAGCCGGGCCCGACGTCGCCGAGGCATAAGTCACCCGACCACCCATCACAGGGAGCGGGGTTGGCGCCGAGGCGACCTTAGGCCTCGGGGCCGCGAGCGGCGGCCGCAGGATGGGGGCCGGAGGCAGCCTCGCCTCTAGGCCGGCCAGTCTACCGTCCACTAAGTTCCCCACCGCCGTGAGGATCTGCTGCACGAGGGCGTCAGATACCCCAGGGACAGTGGGGACCGGCTGCACTGCAGACGGGGTCAACCGTGACGTGGACGGGGCCGGTCGCGACGCCGACGGGGCTGGCCGCGGTGCCGATGGGGCCGGCCGCGACGCAGACGGAGCCGGTGCCGCTCGCTCCGGGCGCTCCGCCCGAAATTCAGCAAACTGAGCACTAAGCTCAGCCACCTGCCCCGTCAATGCGTCGTTAGCCGCCTGGAGGCGAGCCACGTCCCCTATCAGTGACTCGACGACTCCACCCAGTGCGGAGGAAGAGTCCTTAAGGGCCCTTACAAAAGTGCCCTTAAGGTTCACAGACTTGGCGGCTACCTTATTAATTATGGCAACCGCCGCCTGTGCCCTCTCCTGCAGGGAAGTCGGTGTTTGGGGCACTGAAACCCCATCCCCCGGCTCCCCGATCTGCAGAAGGAGACCAGAGATCTCCTCCTCCGCAAGGATCTCGCCGTCCGCCCTTGCTCGCCTATACGATTCCGCCTTGCTAAAGGCGGAACCTGACGGGACCGACACCGGCGTGCGCAAGCGACCCCTATGGCTGCTCGCGATTTTGGGGGGCAACATTTCTCCAGTGTCGCTGTCCCCGTCTTTGGAGCGTACGCGTTTGCGATTTTCGCTCGCGTTCAGGTCCATGGGCTCCAATGCATCGGCATTGGAGCTACCACCCGCACCATCCGATGAGTGGCTGGACCTTGAACGCGTACGCTCCGAGGTTCTTCGGCTCCCAGCAGTCCGACTGACTACTGGGAGCCCCGCCAAAATAGGCGTCCCGGACGCGGACTCCTCCTCGGTAGACGAGTCGTCCGCCCTCCGGAACTGCCCCTTGGCGTTCCTCCTTCCCTTTCTTCTCCCTTCTTTTTCATTACCGTTTTTCGTTGCCTTGGTCGTTGTTGGTAGATCGATCGTAATATTATTAATTTGAGAGAAATTATCAGTATCCATTATCAGTCCCACGAGTATGGGGGAAACAAAGGTCCATCCGGGCGGTGCCCCCTGCACCCGGATAAGCCTAGATACTGTGGAGGTCGGCCGGTATCCACAGGTTTTTACGACTTGGCTGTCGGGTGTTATAGACTATCCTTGTCATGGGCCGGCCAATTAAGGCAAGCCCTCCGGTCAACAGGTTCTCAACGTACCCTCCTGGAGCCACCAGTCAGGTCGCTGCTGAGCCCCTGTTGGTTACGGAACGCGACAGGGTGGCTAACCCTGTCTCACCGACGGTGGCACTAGTGCCTGCCAGCCCCTGCGCGAGCAGTGGGCCGACCCGTCCTTCGATCCCTGACACCGTCTCTTCCCATGTCTCCTCTGCAAAACAGAGGGGTACTGGGAGCGACGGCGAGCCCTGAAAAGGGCTGTTAGGGATCCCCTCGCCAGCCTGGAATTCGGCTGTGTTTCCCTTAGTCGCCTCTTACGACACCCACGGGATGAGATGGGGTGGGGCTATTCTATGCCGGCCCCACACGGCGAAATGAAGCAACAGCCCTACCGGAAGCCCAAAGCTCTGGTGGTTCGAATGTAACGTTTAGAAAGAGACAGATGAGCAAGTCACCCACCATTCCTTCTAGTCAAGAACGTATTAACCCAAAAGAGGGCGTATGGGCATCGGAGGAAAGACTTCGAGATATTATTAAGGAAGAGTTGTCTAGTACGCTGACATCAACTATTGATAGCCTGGTCATCAATCAGTTACAGAATATAAGAGATGAGATGGCAACGTTTCGAGAGTCTGTGACTTTTTTTAACGCTCAATTTGAGTCGATGAAGCAAACGATTGAAAATAAGTGTGCCGCTATCACTGAGCTGACTACCGAAAATCACTTACTGAAATCGTTGGTTCACGACCTTTCAGCGCGTGTTAATATTATCGAATTGCACATGAGAGAATGTAACATCGAAATCAATGGAGTACCTGAGCATAGATCAGAAATATTAACAAACACATTGGCACAACTGTCGAAGGTGGTTGATAGTCCCTTGACTTGTGACGATATCCAGTGTGTGACAAGGGTGGCTAAGCTGTCACCAAATAAGGATAGGCCTCGAACTATCGTAGCTAAACTGCGCACTCCACGTCTACGCGACACAATCTTAGCTGCGGTTTCCAAGTTTAATAAAGCACGCGGCGATGATAAGTTGTCTTCTCAGCATCTTGGAATAGGTGGACCTCGAGTTCCGATATTTGTGGCGGAGCACCTGACGCCGACTGCCAAGAAACTACATGCCGCAGCAAGGATGAAAGCTAGAGAGCTCAACTACAGATACGTCTGGTCACGATATGGTCGTATCTATGTGCGTAAAAATGAAGAGAGTCAAGCTTTGTTGATAAAAACCGTAGAAAGCTTAAATCTTATGCATTAACTTCATTAATTTTGTTTTTTGTTTTATTATTATTGCTCTTTGTAGAAATGTATACTTGGATTTTTACTTTACTTAAAATGCTTGATATTTACTATCAAAACGTTCAAGGTCTAAGAACAAAAACAAATTATTTATTGAAGAACATTTTAAATACTAATTATGACGTCATTGCTTTTACGGAAACATGGTTGAACTCTAATATTTCAAATAATGAATTAATTGATGATAGGTATATAGTGTATCGGCGTGACCGCGTATGCTCTAAAAGAACAAAACTTGATGGCGGAGGGCTGTTGATTGCAGTGTCACGTAAAATACCCTCCTTTAGAATTACAAACCTTGAAATAGATGCGGAAGCTTTGTGGGTTTCATTGCATTTAAATATTAACCATTCTATTAGAAAAATTACCATTTGTGTGGCTTATTTGCCTCCCCCGGTTAAGTTCCAATCTTTGTCACTTTTGTTGTCTAGTATTGATTCAGCACTGCCTCATACAGACGATTTTATACTTGTGGGAGACTTTAACTTACCTTTCATAAAATGGGAGGTTAAAGATAATCAAAATTACCTGATACCATCTAACTATAGTAATTCTCTGGGTAATTTGTTGATTGATTTCATGGCCACAAACCAGTTGTATCAATTTAACTCAATTGGTAATAGTGACAATCGCTGTTTAGACCTATTCATATCGAACCTCGAACGTGTAGAAGTGACTGAAGCACGTGACACTCTGAGTAAATGCTACTCTAATCATCCACCCTTGTTGGTTTCTGTTTCTTATTATGACGTTAAATATTTAAAATCCATAGAAAATACAAGGTATAATTTTTACAAAGCCGACTACAAAACTATTATAAGTGAACTGAAGGGCATCAATTGGCAAAGTGAATTATGCAATTTGGGGGATGTGAACGAGATGGTCTGTAAATTTTATGACATGTTACATGATGTGATAGGCAAATTCGTGCCAAAGCGTGGGTTGCTCAATTGTAAATATCCTTCATGGTTCAGCCCCGCTTTGGTAAAACTTTTGGCGGAAAAACATAAAACCCACAATAGACTACGCAAACATCAAAATCCTCGAGATGAAATTGAATTTAAACTTCTCCGCTCTCGATGTCACAAACTATACGATAAATGTTACAAAAACTACAGGAAAAAAATAGAGTCTAGCATAAAAATAAATCCAAAGGCATTTTGGAATTTTATTAGACATAAAAAGGGTGGACATTCTGCTATGCCCGCTAAAATGTATTTGAATGATTCTACGGCGGAGTCTGGAATGGATATAGTTAATTTGTTTGCTACTCACTTTTCATCTGTTTATAACTCACAAACACCGAGTCATGGTAGTACAGTGAATAACATGGAAACGAGTAGTACCTTCATTGGTAAAATACATCTCACTGAAAATCAGGTTCTCCGGGCTATCAAAAAATTAGATAGCACCAAGGGAGCTGGTCCTGATTGTATTCCTCCATTATTTGTGAAACGGTGTGGCTCAGCTTTAGCCTTGCCTCTGACTCTTATTTATAACCGCTCACTAAATGAAGGAAATTTTCCAAAAATCTGGAAAAAAGCTCGTATCTTACCGATTTTTAAGAAGGGTAACGAAGTGGAGGTACAAAACTACCGACCAATTTCAATCCTTTCATGTTTTTCAAAGCTGTTCGAAATCCTTATATACCCTCTGTTGTCAAATTTGGCTGAACCATATCTCTCTGATCATCAACACGGTTTTAGAGCCGGTCGTTCAATTGAATCAAACCTTGTTCCTTTCGTTTCAGACCTATGTCAACAGGTTGATAAGGGTTTTCAAGTGGATGCTATTTACACCGATTTTAGCAGCGCGTTTGATAGGGTGGACCATGAGATACTTCTTCAAAAATTGAAAAGTTTTGGAGTAGGTGGCATTTTATTGGAGTGGTTTAAATCGTATCTGAATAATAGACCGTTGACCGTTGAAGTTTCTGGATATGTATCTAGAACTTACCTTGCCAAATCCGGAGTCCCACAAGGATCCCATTTAGGCCCAATTCTTTTCCTGATATTTATTAACGATATTACCGACTGCATCAGGCATTCAAAATATTCACTGTTTGCAGATGATTTAAAGATCTATAGGGCCGTAAACGATATCAGGGATGCTACTCTGATTCAAAGTGACCTTAATAGTATTACAGCATGGTGTTATAGCAACCGTATGACTCTTAATGCAGAGAAGTGTTTCTTTATAAAATATTGCAGAAAAGTAAAACCACTTGATTCTAAATATGATGTGGATGGGGTACAATTAACAGAGGTTCATGAAATCCGTGACCTTGGTGTGATACTCGATAGTCGACTAAGGTTTCACACTCATGTCGATGTAGTCGTTAGAAAGGCGGCACAGTTGCTAGGTTTTATAAAAAGAAACACTAAAGACTTTTCCCAGTACCAAACTAAAGTGATTCTTTATAACGCCTTGGTACGTAGCCGCCTGGAGTTCGCCTCAGTCGTGTGGAGTCCTTACTATAGTATTCACTCTCAACGCGTAGAGAGCATTCAAAGGGCCTTCACTAGACACCTTGCTTTTCAGGCCAGGGATTTTTCACACAGGAGCCCGTGTGACTGTCGTCTTGCTCATTTTCAAATGAATAGCTTACACGACCGGAGGCAAGTGCTGGATGTTTGCTTTTTGCATAGGGTAGTAAACGGTCAGTTGCGATGCAACGAATTGCTCGGAAGGATTTCATTATCCGTTCCTCGTCGCTATCCCAGACAACCAATAGTTAAACTATTTTATACACCGGTGTGCAGAACAAATCTTGGCTTGCAATCGCCTTTGACACGCATTTGCTCTAGCTACAACAGAGAAGTTATCAAAAATAATGATCTCGACATTTTCCACAACAGCTTAGTTAGTTTGAAATCACAGTTGTTGCCTGGATATGATGGTGTGTAGGAGTTGGGCGGATATATTCATGTTTTCTTGTTTGAATTGTTCTTTAATGTTTGTAATAATTATTATTGCCACATGATTATTGTTCCCACTTTAAGTTTTTTTTTTTTTTTTTTCTTTATATAGTGTTTTCTTTTTTTTTATATATATTTTTTTTTCAAAATGTACCTAGTTATATTTTTACTTTTTTCTCATTGTAACTTATAAATTTTGTCTCACTGTACATATACTTTTGTGAATGTTATGTACACCGTAATTGTTGTATATATCAGAATAACCGCTTACCAACAACTAATAATATTAAGTGAAATGTGTAATATATACAATGTGGTTGTACTAATAAACAATAAACAATAAACTACCACCACCAGTTTTTTACAACTATTTTAGTTTTTAAGTTATCTAAGTAATAGCTTTATTGGTTTTTTTTTAATTTTCCAATTACTTTTATTTAATTTTAAAGTAGGTTACTTAGGTTCCTTATGTATACAATTTTAATGTTATCCAAGTTAGAAATCCATTGGTTATTTGACAAATAGGTTTTTTAGATACAAATAGGTCTGCCCAAGTTACTGTACTCTGCCTGATGTAAAACATAAGCAGAATCCAATAACTTGTATACAGCATGGTGTCCCATACTATGACACTCTATTGAGATGCTTCTGCATCATAATTTTTGGTGGGTAGTGGTTCAACCCTGTGCAAGGATATACGATTATTAACTCGATTTGCTAGACGATTTTACTTGGTTGAAAAATCGTGTTGAAAGTCTTATTCACATGGTTGTTTCCTTACATTTAAGAAAAATTACTAGAATATTTAAAATTTCTTTAAATTCATAAAAATAAGGAATTTGTCGATAGCTGTGCCCGTTTCAACTTTTAAGTAAGTTGTTCGCCATATTTAAAACATAATATGTTTTTGATAAACATATGGAATCATTTTAAATTTTAACTAATACTTATTCTCTGGAGAATATGCACTGACTTTTTTCGTGTCTGTCAATGCCGTAAAGGCAAATGGAAAGAGTTCTTCGCAGTGAACAATAAATAGAGAAAATTAAGTGATCATTTATATTAAAATTTATTTAATTTGAACAGTTAGTTTAAGACATTAGTTAGAGGAAAGCAACGTCTGGAACTTCATTCATTAGAATAATTTATTGTACTGATATCCAACTCTGAAGAATACCTATTGAGGTTTGTCTTCTCTTTCTATGCTTTTTATGAGAATAGTAATTGTTTTCTACAGTGAATATGAATAAGAAGATATTTGGTGGCTTTAACATAGGTAAGCAGACGAATACTAAAGAGATCGCTTTATGCATGTTCATTAACACAGTTTAATCTTAATCGACGTTTTTGTCGTTGTTAATTATGAATTAATGGTCCATTATATTGGTGTGTTTTATAACGTTATGTGTTTTATTATTAACCCATAGTACCTAGTTCTTTGTAGTTTACCAGATTCGGTTCGCTTGGTCTCAACATAATCAAGCTGTAATAAAGTTTCTTTTCATTTATTATAACCATTACAACTTATAGAAACCGGCTTAATAATTAGCAAATTATTTTTACTCTTTAACTTTCGAAAAAGTACTTATGACTAAATAAATTATAATAATAATTTTAGTAAGCTACATGATTCAGACATTGCGAAATCCTATTGTTTTATTACCACAATTATTCATCAGCAAACCCTTGACGTCTAATGATGACTAAACAGTCACAAAAAATTGTGGGTCATCAATATTATTTTATCTTTTTTCACAGTTCATTGTGTCAGTCACTAAGGTATTTTAGATATGAAAATGCCGACTCAAACTGCGGGCGAACTTGGATTGGAAAGAGACGTGATCACTTTGCTATTTATCAATGCACTCAGAGATCAGAATATCTGATAAATTGCATTGACTTATAATCGTATATTGCGGAATTTGCATCTTTGAAATTTCGCTTTTCCAGATATGGATATATTTTAATGTTATTAAGACCACACCATGAATGATAAAAATCGCTAATAGAGTTATTGGAGCTCTTAACATACATACATTAGAATAAATTGCTGATCGGTACTTAATGCGGTTGCCTGGAAGAGATTGCCATTGAGCAATAAGGCCGCCAGTTTGTACTACCGACCTACCTAGCTTTAAGTTATGTACTTAGTTATCTGGTGTACAATAAAGCGATTTATTATTATTATTTATACAACTTAACCGTTCATTGTGCATGGTAAATTCTTGATAAAAAAAATATACGCGGAAAGTACTGAGTTGTACTTATTGTAGTCAGCAGGTAATCAACAACTCACAATGTATTACAGTGTTTACAGCACATAATGATATCGATGTCCTAAGCACTTATATTTGCATTTGTATAGAGCAACTACTACTACTTGCATTGAAATCAGTGCATCGGTTTAGTCGTGAGGACGTAATAGACAGATCTAGATAACGTTACTACTAAATTTATCAAGGGGCACGGTCGTGCCCCCGCCAAGACGAGCCAAGCGAAGTGTAAGGGCACTACCTACCTTTTCTCGAAGTGTTACGTCATTTTTTGAACCCTCATAACTTTGGTTTCTAATATACCAGATAGTTCAAATTTTCAGAATATGATACCAGTAATAGATTTATTAAATATACAAAGTTTCAATTTCATAGATTTGATCTGACGGTCTGGTCTCGGACTCACCAATGAAACACGACAGCATGAATCGAATACTGCCATTTTAGATTACTATTCTGTTAGTAGAAGTATATAAGGATAGCAGAAGAGAGTAATAAAATTGTAGTCATAATTTTAATCACTTGCACTTGAAGGCTAGTTTAAATCATTATTTTGTTGAAGCCGTTGAAAATAAATTTGCTGTCATAAAAAACAAAATTCCTTTGTGGGCACTGCGTGGTTCTATGGCATTTTACATCACTAACAATATCGAGTATCGATACATCGATATAGATCGCCTAAGATCTTAGTTTTATAATACCGTGGACATAAGATTTTTTTTGAAACTGAATAACAGTTTATTGAATTCTCACTCTTATTAAATTATTTACATTTATAATATTTATTAAAGTACAGACGTCATCTCTGAAAACCAATGACGCAATAGCAACACTAAGATTAAATAGGATTAAGAATTACATAAACTCTTGCTTGTTTAAATAACGAGAAGCATTGAACAAGTGTTTATTATTAACTTTTCTAAAGTAATTATTTTATCTTAAGCACTGCCCCAATTAAAAATAATCTCGATTGCGAATATCAAGAAAATGTAAAGGACAGAAATAACTATTGAGCAACTAGTGATTTAATAATAAAGTTATTTTCTGTGAGTTTGTATATTTCTTTGATTGTTACAAACGAATGATTTCATAGATAAATATAGTATAATTATATTTATCGGAAAATGTATTTATTTTAAGACATTCACATTTTTACCTTTAGTAACCGTTTGTCCTCATTTGTTACGCACTTTTAAAGCGCTTTAAACATGTTTAACGTTACAATACAAATTATATTTTCAGTAGCTGGTTTTAAATAGAAAGTAACACATTTTCATTACTATTTAGGTATATAATCATATAGTTGCCCAAGGAAAATTCCTTAATTCCTTTATCTATGTTGATGTTTGTTACAGCTGAGATGTTGTTATTACATTTCTATTGAGCAAATACCATAACAGATAACTGGTACAAAATTAACTCACTATCTATGGAATAGGTATTAGATACTTACATATAAAATAAGTTAGGTAAACCATCAATTAGTTCAACTTAGTTCATTAAAGAACATACGTCAAAGACAATAGATAATAAATATTAAATAAATTTTAAGAGTTTTTATTTACTTTATAAAAATGGCTACAGAAAAAGATGTAAATGTCATTGAAAATCAACAAAACAAAGCAACACAGAAGGTTGAATACGATGATTTACTATCATCAGCGGGTGAACTGGGGCTATACCAATGGATATTATTTTTTTCTACATATCCTTACTTCGCTTTTGGAGTATTTGTATATTTTTCTCAAATATTCATTACTGAAGTGTCACCAAATCATTGGTGCTGGATACCTGAATTAGAAAATGTGACTGACATTCAACGAAGAGACCTTGGTATACCTAAAGACGAAAATTCAAGATTTGGATATTCACAATGTGAGATGTATGAAGTTAATTGGACTGAAGTATTAACGACAGGACAGAAGCCTAATGACGCATTGGGTACAGTACCATGTCAACACGGATGGGAGTTTAATAAGTCTGAAATACCTTATCCTACCATAAGTATGGATCTTGAATGGGTTTGCCAAAAAAATAGTTATCAAGCGACGGCTCAATCTATATTTTTTGTTGGCTCTATTTTTGGGGGAATCATTACTGGATGGATTGGTGACCATTATGGAAGAATACCAGCTATTACAACTTCCTGTCTTTTAGGCTGCATGGGCGGTCTTGTCAGTACCTTTGCTCGAAACTTTTATGAATTTACTTTGGCAAGATTTGTGATGGGTATGTCGTATGATTCTTGTATGATTATGGCATACCTCCTTATTTTGGAGTACATTGGACCAAAATACAGAACACTTTTGGCAAATATGACAATTGCTATATTTTACTCTCTAACAGTAACCGCATTTCCATGGATTGCTCTGATTTGTGGTCACTGGAAAATTATCTCTCTAGTCACTAGTTTGCCTTTAGGTCTTGCAGTACTAACGAAATTCATTTTACCAGAGAGTCCTAGGTGGCTATTATCTAAAGGAAGAGTAGATGAAGCTATTGAAAAACTACTTGTTATTGGTCGGATTAATAAGAAAGAAGTTTCAAATAAAATAATACAACAATTGAAATCATCAGTTACAAATATCAAAGAAGAAGAAAATCAAAGTTTCTTGGAAATTTTCAGAAGACCATTACTACGAAAAATTTATATCTTAATTTGCTTAGAGTTCATGTGCTGTGTTATAGTATTTGATGGGCTGGTGAGAAGTATTGGACAGTTGGATTTCAATTTCTTTGTGTCATTTTCATTGATATCATTTACTGAATTGCCTTCTGTATTTATAGTAGCATTTATTATGGACTATATTGGAAGAAGATGGCTGTGTATATTCTTCATGGGCATATCCTGTGTATTTTGTGTATTGATTGTATTCACTAGTGGTATACATACTGTTATCTGTGCTGTAATAGCAAGATTTGCAGTAAATATGGGACACAGTGCAGCCACTCAGTGGGCACCAGAGATTCTCCCTACATCAGTAAGAGGTTCAGGTGTATCTATAGTACACATTTGTGGATATGGAGCATCATTTTTAACTCCATATATCGTCTATTTGAATGTATATATTTCTTGGCTTCCGTTGGCGGTAATTGCTGCAACAGCTGGACTTGGAATGCTGATTGCTTTCGCTTTGCCAGAGACTGCCATGAGAGGTATGCCCCACACGTTTGAAGATGCAGAAAATCTATCAAAAAATCAACGATTATGGACATTTCCAATTTTAGAAGCAAAAAATTTAAAAAGTCACATGTAGGACAGACAAATATATTTTAAAAATATATTCTAATATATTTCAAATAATTCTATTAATTTTCTTTTAAATAGCACAAGTAGTAGGATAGGTAAAAACATTTTTTGTGTGATACAGAGGTGTTGTAAGAAAAGAATAAAGACTTATGTAAAAATAAATTGAAGTGAGTAATGTAAATCAGAAATAAAAGAGAGTGCGTTTTATTATTTTCCTTGAGTAGTTACTAGTAAAAATACAACATACCTGACATCTGTCGACAGCTCCATAAACTACTTTAGTGCATATTATTACAATGAAACTATTTAAACTTAGCATGGCATGTACCTACTATGAGAAAAATACACTCAGATTTTTGGATTGAATAGTAGGAAATGTACCGTAAGCATAGGATTTATACAATAGTATTAGGTGGCAATAGTGATAGTGTTTGTATGATCAAATGTGAAGGTAAATAAATACATTATAGTCTACAACCAAGAAGCGGACTGCATCATGTGATACATCAATGTTTTTACTGTTGCTGGAATTTAAAAGGTTTATTGTCAAGCAATAATGTAAGGTAAGTATTATAAGAAAGCAAAAATATTAATGCTCACACATACTTACTCAAATTGGGATTGGTAGAAAACAAGCACACATTGTCTAAAACCTTAATCTTCGTTGACATTACGAGAGAAATAACAGATTTTAAAGTAGCAATTTTTGAAAAAGTACCATAGTAACGTAAAGAAAAAATATTTCTAACCAATAGTAGTAGTAGTAAGTACCAATTAACCTGATCACAATTCAAAAAATAGGCACCTGATCCATAGTCTTACTAGTTCTTAGAAAATTTCTTAAATCACCCGTTTCCGAGCAACTGACTTCGATTTAAGGTTCAAGTAATAGCCCACATTCACGGACCTTTTGATAAAATGGACCATCCAGGAATAGCGCATTACGCCGCTTCATTGCCTATTAGCCGTTCTTTATTTACTTTTGCCGATTTATTTCGTCGGGCTATATTTTTAGGACAATTCTGAAGATTGGATTACAAAGGAAATTAGATTTCGTAAGAAAACTTGTCTGTGTTAGAAAATCATAGCATGGTAAGCTTAAATAAAAAACAAGAACTGTAGGTATACTTAACTCAAAAGTTTACTAAACAAATAAGAGTTCTAAAGTAATAGTTAAAGCTAAAGAAATGGAAGTTTACTTGTCTTTTCAGTTTTACCCGAAAGTAAAAGATACAAAAAATACTAAATACATGCTTTGAAAGTTCTACATAATATTTATTTAATGAAACGTTTAGATTATCTTTATGGCTAAGGTGCTTCTATTTTATTTTATCTCATCTACGTTATCTCTGTGTTTATTACTTTTCAACTCTTGCCGTATTTCACAAAGTTGGGCCATCTTAACGTGAGTTTATCAAATTTTTCAAACTATCAACATACTAATACAATTTTTTCTTAATCCAATATTTCATCCAGTCCATAAGTTTAGTTGTTCATATTAGTTGTATGTAACTACTAAAGTTAGTTTCTAATCTTGTGCTTGGTGCATGTTGGTATAAAGCCCTATTATGCCATCTCATTGATTGCAGATTTATAGTTAGGTCACAACTATCGTTAGATTTACTCTGATTATTATACTTAAAATGGATATATAGATTCCGAAATCAAATATAAAATCTTCCATGGAAATGTTATTGAACAGAAGTGTTACAAATTTTAACGTTTTATTACATAACATTATATTTTTAATACTGGTCATTTACTACTATTGATTATATTATATATTAATTGTATTTTAATAGGTTTTTATTACACATTTTTTTTATTTAAGTAATATCATTTTATTACAATTGCTTTCATAATCTTAGGCAATAACTCTTGTTTAAAAATTAATTGTCAACTCATTTATTGGACATTGTAATTGTTCTACATAATCTCTCGTTATTTTTTCATCTGTTGCTGTATCTCAAATATTCACTTACCTAAATTGAATATGTAGTCTCCACTATTAGTAAAAACGTGAATAAAACTTATATTTCTATAAAAAAAAGAGCTTTATGACCCCTTCACTCTTTTGAATAAAACCATCTCAATTGTAATGCGAAAATTAGTAACAAACGGTATGTTGAATGCACAAACTTGCAGAAAAATCAAAAGGTGTTTTGCCATGGGAGTTGACGAAAGATCACACGGGAGAATACCGTGGCATCACAAAATACCGATATTAAATAATTTTTGCGAAAGTTTTTTACCGAAGGAACACTCCTTAACTCATTGTCTCGAGTTCTCGCAATAAAGGGAATTAGATAATTTATTCTATCACCAATCTAAGAACATCTATTCTACTCGTATTACCGTCAAATTAATGGGCTCCATACTTCTAATGTTCTAAGTTTCTAAAACCTTCGTTTACGGATAGTGTGGTAGCGGTGATGGTTTACAGTCGTTTTCCTCTATCTGTAGTTAAAACTGGAGATGTGTTATTGAAAACGGCAATTCAGTGGTCACCTCGCCGTTTTCCGCTACGTTGAGTTTTGTGCTTTCAAACCACAAATAGTTCTTCTGAGTCTGATACAAATAACACCCTTTGTATTGATTTTTACATCGATTAGTGGCAAAGAGCGGAGTTTATATATAAAGTGCATGTCACTTTTATACAAATAATTTACAAACTCCATACACAAACTAAAGTAGACAATCTTCATTATTTTATTATGTAGGAGATGGTGGGTGATTTCTCATGAATCGCAGTTGGCTCATAATAATATTAATCCACCGAAAGTACGATCATAATGGGGGTTACGATATAGAAAAGACAACGAAACAGTTTATGGGCGTTAATTATAGCACTCTCGTCTTTACCCTCCACTAACCTCTGTTTCTTATGCTTAGTCTTTAGTTCCTTTCAATGATTCTTCCCAAAAGTAGCTTTCATCAATAAATTTTAACTTTTCCACGATTTATAAAATGTTTAATTACTTTATTTTATAAATTTGTTTGTAGTTATTAATTTATTTATTTTATTCTTACATTTCACAATGTATTATATAACAATTGTTTTACAATTTATGTACGTACTTGTGTATTAAATATTCTCTCAAATTGTAATGCCTTGCAAAAGGCTACTAAGTTGAGACAAACTATATATATTATAATATATATTACAAATTCATATATGTACACTTAGTGAGCATTAAATATTATTTATATTGATTAGCTGTTAGAAAACAACTGCTTCAATAAATTTGCCTTGTGTAATATACCTTTTTTTTTTTTTTTTTTTTATGTTTGACCCTGCCAAAATGACTCTACTCTGCCTGATGGAAAGCATGAGTAGAATCCAAGAGTGTTGGTCACCATACTGCGAATGCAGACAATGCAACAATGCAGTATGGTGACCCACACCATGGCGGGCTAGTGATGCTTCTGCATCATTGGGCCTCCGGTCTCGCACTCACCAACGAAACACGACAGCATGATCGCTGTCATTTTACGTTGATTTTCTGTGCGAGGGTAGTACCGCCCCGATCGAGCCGGCCCGTTCGTGCTGAAATCAGCGTGGCTCTACTACCTACTTAAATAAACCTAAAAATCATTAATCATATTTCTATTAACATAATATTATGCAAATAAAAAAGGTTGAAAATTGATTTTTTTTATCTAAAACTCTTATTAACGCGATTATATTAATGATGAAAATGCAATCAGATCTCATATCGTGATTTTAATGTAAATTTATACTTTTAAACAAAAATTACGTATTTATATGATCTTTTCTACCGTGGGAGAGCCACGCTTCGGCATGAATGAGCCGGCTCGACCGGAGTGATACCACGGCCTCAAAGAAAACCGGTGTGAAATAGTGCTTGCGCTGTGTTTCACCGAGTAAGTGAGGATACCGGAGGCCCATTATCCAAACACTCTCCCCCTATCTCCTCTCTCCATCCCCCAAAGGCCGGCAACGCTATATACATAACGCGGCTATGCTATAAACTACGCCACTTTTCGTCAGTATCGTACAAGTTGTCAATACTTGTACGATACTGACTACTACGCTATTTTTTTTCTGCTTCATCAAGTACAAGGCGGTGCGGTATCTACCTTTTTTATTTTTATTTGATCTGAGTTTAAACCAAAGGAAAATCTGTCTTGCATGCCTCCTAACCGTTATTTGATTATTACGTTTAACAGTTACTACGGTGTGTGATTGTTGATAGTTAAATAAAAATGCCACTTGTATATTAATCCAATGACACAATATACTATAGACCGATCCTCTCTTGGCCAATACTGTACTCCATAAAAACCGAGAAATGTTCAACTAAATCTAGATGGCGCTCAAAATAGCTCAAAAACAGTTTTACAAAGTTTAACAGTATTGTATTTCAATTCTAGTAACAATATCATTAATTTTCGAATATAAATACTTGCTTTCTAATGCTTGCTCTAAAAAATGTTTTTCAATTGCGTAACTAAAAGTTATCACACTTATCTACTCTATATATATATACTCTATGTATACAATTATACTCTATACATACATACATACGAATAAATAAAATTGGAGTGTCTGTTTGTAATATTAAAATAACAGCTTTTTAATCAATGTATATGTATGTATACACGATATACACACTAAAAATGTACTTAAAAATTTTTTTGTCTGTCTGTCTGTCTCTCTGTTTGTTCCGGGTAATCTCTGGAACGGCTGGACGGATTTTGACGGGACTTTCACTGGCAGGTAGCTGATGATCCAAGGAGTAACTTAGGCTACTTTTTTTAGAATAACTTTGTCCCGCGGCGTTACTCGCGGTACAACAATAACCGCGGGTAACACCGCGGGGTTCAGCTAGTCACCAATGAATAATAAATAAATATTTCGGACATCCAAAACACAACGCCATCTAGTCCCAAAACTAAGCAGAGCTTGTATTATGGGTACTAGACAACTGATATGAATACATAAATACTTTTTTTTTGTAAATACATACATATTATACATAGAAAACACCCAAACTCCGAAACAAATATTTGCAGATCATACAAACATTTGGTCCGACCCGGGAATCGAATCCGAGACCTCATAACAGCAGTCACGTTCGCTACCACTGCGCCACTGAGGCAGTCAAAACCTATGTTTAGGAGATGTCGTTTTTAACATCATGTATAAACGCCAAAAACTGGTTTTTAGATGTGTGTTATTAAGGACGAGAATTGCAACATGCAACTGTATTTTGGAATTTCATCAATTTTTATTTGTTTTTGAATTCATTAAAGAAATAAAATGTCAGTCCTTACTTATGTCAATTGAGAAACCTACATACAAAGTTTAAAGTGAATCCATTGAAAATATAACAAGTTTCACACAATTTATAAAAAAATATTCGTGTAGCGTATTTACTGAGAAGCATGTATTGAAAAGCGGTTATTATGAAATTACAAACAGACATTTCAAATTTATTTATTTGTGTGTATAGATGGCTCTCTGACGAAAAAATTAAACATTATATAAGTTACTAATTTAATTATTTATAAAACGACATCTAGTGGTACATTTCGAATTAATGCAATGACAATAAACAATTTGGATTTGTATTGGTGTAGGACACGGAGCAAACTCCGTGGTGTAGGAGGTCAGAAAATATCGTTGTAATTCACGATTTGATGCACTTAGTGACACCTAGGGAACATTAAACTTACTATCAATCTTGCCAAATAGAGTGTAAGTCTCGTATATATATCGTCAATGATTAATCTAAAAAAAGTATTATGCATTTTGAAAATATATCAAGTACTGCTAGCGCCATCTATAAATTTACCTCTGAACCACATCAAAACGTAAACATCTAAGAGGTAGATTTTTTTCTCTATGTTTTGAGCAAGTTATTAATGTCACTATATTCCTATAGATGCCGCTGTGTTCTATGGCTAGTAAACAGTAACCAATGACGTAAAGTATTGCTAGTTTTAATATAATAATCATATCAGCTCAGATAAGCATGTCAGTAAATGATGGCTTATAGTTACCACGATGTGAGCTGTGAAAAGTCACTGAGTATTTCTTGAGTTGATGGCATTTAAAGTACGTAATACGTTACTAAACTGTTATTTTCTTACTTATTTCTGTAATGACTAAATTAAATATGAGTGTGGCTTCTACTTTATAACAAACCAGTTAAATGTTCAAACGAAAAATCTCACATCAGTTACATAATGGTACTGAAACGTTGTGAAATATAAGATATCTACGCGTTGCAGTAAAATTAAGATTCCTACTCACGCTCCCACGTAGGCTTCGAAATAGGGTACGGCTGTCGGACGGCGCGATTATTGATTCGTCCTATGCGAAAATCAAACGGACAAAAGCGGGTGTTCTACCATTGCGAATAAACTCGACTGCTCAAGGAACGTCCACTATTTGGATTCTTTCTGTAACGGGAAAGAACCTAAATATCTGTCCATTAAAAGCACAGAGAGTGACAATTACTCATATTATATATTTATTCAGTAGATAGGGTATGCATATTGGACACGTATTAGATACATCAGTTAAACAAGTTACAAAACGTTTGGACATTTGAGTAAACTTTTAAAATTATACTAGTTATTTTGTGATAAAACTGCGATAGAAAATTAGAATAGCATCAGGTAGTAAAAATTAGAACCATTTTTTATTAATCACATTATTTATATTGACAATATAGAATTACATCATGGAAAGGACCAACGGGCAAGCGCTATAAAGGAAGGCCACTCACTAGATGGGATGATGAAATAAAAAAAATAGCTGGCCCAAAATGGCAGCAAATAGCCCAAGATCGAGAGAAATGGATCGCTTTGGAGGAGGCCTTTACCTGAGGGGGGTTCCAGTGGAAAGAGCTTTTTTTATATCTTCCTCTTACTTGTCACTACGGTTACGTATAAATTCATTTAGATAACTTGATTTTATTAGATTTTTTGTTTCTTAGATATAATCTCTTAATTTTTTTTTTTTATTGTTGTCTAGGTATTAAGGTAGATATAATGTTACTGGTATGATATGCTGAAATTGTATACTACTGGAAATAAAGGGCTTTTTTATTTTTTATTTTATTTATTTATTATATATTGACAATATACTGGGGTTATACTAGATGTAGTTAAACAAATTTGAGATTTTTTAAAAATAGATAATATACATTGTTAGCGTTTTCAAAGAAATTTAAACAAATGTAAAGGCCGTAAGCCGACGTACCAAAGAAAAACTTGCAAATAAAGTCCGATTTAAGTAGCTACCTTGGAGGTGTAACGAATACAACAATCTATAAAAGTTTAAAAAATTATGAGGAAAAATATGTTATAGTTATGTGATGGTTAAAAACTATGGCCTATTAGTAGTGTAAATTAATGTGAAAGTACGTTTATACGTAATCATATTTAGGAAATTAAAGGAAGTTATTCTCACTTCAGTGATGAGAAATTGGAATATTTTCATCACTCAAAAAGGGTCTACTTTAGTTGTAAAAATACTCAAAATCATCATGAAAGACATGTTGACCGACTAGTCTTGTTTAGTTTCTTTCAAGTAAAATTAGTTCGTGTGGTGACATATTAAAAAGATGTGTCACCACACCTATTCATCCCACAGTTGTCGTAAGAAGCAACAAAGGGAACAAACGCACACAAACCCAAATTTCCCTTCTCCACGCAGGACAAAATCACTGCAACGAGACGGCAAACTTTAAATAAACATTAAACCTCCCGGTTTGATCAGCTTGGTATCAACAAGTCTTACTGCTGGGTTTGTGTCTCCTTTAAGTCCTTAAAAAAGTGGGTTAAGGCCATACGTCCCCATGCTGGCAGAGGGCGGGCTGGAGACTGGCAAGACCACGTTGTGCCGCCTAGTATAGCAGCCCAAAACCTTCTTGCTAAGAACAGGCCTATGTCCAGAAACGGACTGAGTTGAAAGTAAGATGAAGATACCTTTAATAATTGACTGTGCTTATAAGTACATAGTTTTTAACCACCAAATAAACCTATCGCCGTCAACTGCTGAAGGAAGGTTTTGCCCTTAAGAATTTTTTTCAATACAATTATTAAACTATTATAGACTGTTATAACCGTTACAGTACCGCAGCACCGACTTATATCAGACTCTATTAATAGACGTGTGTATTAGAGCGGGAATCGAACATGTGAAGCGAACGCACCACTCAACTGTGATTAATCGACACGAAACCTTTGTGGGATGTAATTCAGGCGTTAGTTAGAAACTTACTACCTATTTGAATATAACAGATGCTATTAATTGTGGGATCCATATCTGAAGTACCCAAGTGAAGTTTACTGCCAGCAACTTCGCTCAGAGCTGCTATTGTACTTTACACGTGTTTGTTATTAGGTACTAACCTTTCTGTAAAGTTCTTCATTATGTATCTTAATTCTGTTCAATTGTCACCCAACATCCATTCTTGTGTGATAAACACGATCATTTGTTTTGTGTATGGGTGTTACATATTTATAGGTGTTAGAAATACATAATAAAGTTTATCAGTAGTTTGGTTACCATAATACGGGTTCTGTCTAATTTATGGACCAACGTGTGTTAAATGTGTGCATTATCATTATAATATTTGTTTTCTTGATCCTATTTTTGAACGTTCTTGAGATTAATAACAAAGGATAAATATAAAGCAAAATAGGTAAGTCACATATGTGAAGGTGAATTCAAGGACACCAGAGGGTTGGACTTAATGTTTAAATAAGGCGATACAAGTTATTGTACAGCTTATTTATTAAAGTATACCGAAACTTCACTAATCAGGTAGTAATTAATTAGTTTAATTGACCATTTCTCCATGCCAAACTGAAGGTTAGTAATAATTTTAAGCAGCTTATTTATAATTCACTGACATAACTGATTTATAATTCACTGAGTTTTAAAGGTAGGTTCTACAGCTAAGTAATAATAAGTAATTTATTACATTACTATAAATCCAATTTGCACCAAATATGTTTTTATTTATTAAGTCATCGTTCTTGTGTTAGGCAAAGGAGACACTAGCCACGTGATTTTTGTGACTTAGATCCAACCGGGTATTTTCAGTGTGTTCCTTTTCGTTTGTAGTCTACTGGGCAAAATCAGGATGTAGTGACATAACAAATCAGTAGTATATCCGCTAATGGACCTTCGTCAGCAGACTCCAATTTTCTAAAATACATTGGCATTAAAAAGTAAGGCTCTATTAAGTACATATTATTGCCCACAAGGTCGTAGATCTAGATAAGTTAAGGTCTACGTCGTAATTTTTGTATTCTTAACAACTGAAGCCTTACATTAAAAGTGAGTTGCTGAATATGTTGAAACTTTAGTTGTATTGTATTTATACAATGTTGTAATACGACCTAATATCCACTACTCTTGACTCACCTATTGTCAATCTGTAAAGGCTTAATGATTTCTCCAATTCTCAGGATCTTTAAAAGAATTAAAAGAGAATTAAAAGAATTTAATTCTCAGGGCCCGCGGGACTATTGCATACCATAGCCAATGAGTAATTGCGTCAACACTTTTAGATTAAGTTGCTCTTAACGATTACAGAAGTCTATCCGTGGCCGGTGAAGGGGAAGGGAAGGAAAATTGTAGCTTCTCAACCATACGGCGAACATATAGTGTAAGGTTATTGACATTATGACTGCAAATATTAATAAATTATCGGATTTAATAGTCACGTTGAGGTTTCTTTGCTTCAAAACAGATCGAGTATGATTTTATTAAAAAAGTAGCTGACCCGACGAACTTTGTACTGCTATATTTTCTTCCGTAAATATTCTCTAAATTTCTAAAAAACATGTTTTCAGTACTTTTTCCCGCCTCAGCTACTTACGGTAGCAAAAAAATATCTTTAACTTTTGATTTTCTTTTATACAAACTTTGTCCTAATATTAACGAACATAAAGAGTAAAACATTATTCAATTTGCTGCAGTCGATCGGAAGTTATGCGCGTACATACATATCGACGATTTATTTTTACATATTTAGATAATAAGATCTTTTTATTTTTTTCTGTGAAGACACTATTGCCAAATTTTTAATCTGAGGAGATTTTCTTGAAACAAAAACACAGTGAAATTATTTCACTTTATATACATTGGCTATAGTCATGGTTAACTTGCTAAAATACTTAATATTTCGTGTTCCTTTTCGTAAGAAACTATTTAAATGGTTTCTAATGCAGGCTTTTCCAACACGACTTGTTCACATTAACTATTGATTGGCGACTAGTTACATACGCGTCACAATTCCCACAGGAAAATTCCGGAGTGCACTCTGAATTATTAAGCGCAATGGCAAACGCAGTATATTTATGAAGAAGGTTTGCTGTATTTCATGGAACTTTGTTTAATTTTTAGAAGGTTTTTACATTATTCAAATACATTGAAATGGCATCGCAAACGGTAAACGTGTTTGTATACTCAAAACCTTCAAAATCTGTCTTTTATTTAGCGAGATTAATAATTAAGAAGCAATCATGGTTTTTCAGCGTAACTAGCTAAGCACTTCAGTCGCATAGAAAATTACAAAATTAAAAATACAAACATTTTCTTCTTACTTAAAATTTATTCCAATCATACCGCGTATGGCATGTTTCTAAGTATCTATGTATTACCCATCCACTAAGATTCCGGGTCCTCTAAGCGGGACATGAAAAATCACCTCACTAGGCCACCATAGTGTGGGTCACTATGCTGTATTCTCCAAGTTCGTAATGGGGATAGATGCCACCACTTTTGAGTTCTGCTCATGCTTTACAACAAGCAGAATAGAGTCATTTTGGGAGCTAATACTTAGAAAAAAAACTTAAGTCGCCTCAAAAATGTAAAAATATCAGCTTAACATCTCCTAATCGAACAATTTAATTGTGACTCTACCAAATTTACGATATCGAAAGTCATTTCCATCTCCATTACCTGTTATCGGGACGACATTTTTTTTACCCTGATTATAGTTGTGAAAAATTACGAGTATATCTTTTGGTATAATGAAGTTGACTTAATTTCATAGAATTTATAAAAAAATAAAATCAGAACGAACTTATCTGCTATAATATTTGCTAATATTATAAAAAATTACTTAATATATTTATGAAAATGATGCGATAAATATCTTAAAACACTTTTAAGACTTTGATATTTTTAAACGTATTTCTAATGGCAATCAACTAACATTATGTCGAGGGCGATGGGGTGGGGGGATTGACTAAGCCTATTCGAAAGAAAATATAACCGAGGTATTAAAACGCTTTGACAAGAGTCCATATAAAATTCTCTTTTGACGAAATTACCCTCCTTTGTGAAGCGTATAATCATAACAATAAAGTACTCTGAAAGGCTTATAATCATCCTTACTTGAAGCAACTCCATACTTGCCATTCTAATCGCGCAATCGGAACAATGCGCGCGGGTCTGAGGTAGAAATATTTCTAATATAATATGATTGGAAATGCTTAAGGGACAAAAATTTTGCAAGTTCCCGAACCCTTTTCCGTTCAGAATACGTAATATTAACGTTTTTTTTTATAACGTTTGATGTCCGAGTTTTTGATGCTACTTAAAGTTAACATATTTTGTTCATTACAAAAATCTTGAAAAGAATATAAGTTAGTAGCCCAAATTTAAAATTATAATAAACCAGCTGACCCGGTGAACTTCGTAACGCCATACTTACATAATATTTGTCTCAGCTTCCCACAGTCAGACAAAAAAGAAAACTTTTCCCGTAATTTTTATTTTTCTTGTTCACAAACCTTGTCCTAACAATAACGAATGAACTTAACTGTGCATTGAACTGTCGCCTGCGGTATTCCCGGACCAATACGACCTTCAAACCTTCAAGAATCGAGCGTACTCCTTCTTAAAAGGCCGGCGACGCACTTGTGACGCCTCTGGTGTTGTGGGTGTCTATGGACGGCGGTAATCGCTTACCATCAGGTGACACGTCTGCTCGTTTGCCCCTTATTCAATAAAAAAACGAAAACATTAAAAAACTATCCAATACATACTTACATACATTTTAGAGATTCATTTTTATACGTAGACATAGAAAATCTTATATTTTCCTGGATATAAATAAAATTTGATGAAAAAAAGAACAACGTGATATTTAGAATTCTCAAAGTTAATAAGCGCTGTAATAAAAGGACACACTCTTACAATGTCAGTTTAAATTATCCATATTTATTATACGTGGAGTAAGAATGTTGTACTTTTACCTTTTTACGAAAATTTTACGAACGGTATAGTATTAAATATGACACAGTCAAAGTTTATAAAATATAGAGGAGAAGTGCAGAAAGGTAAAAAAAGTGTGTTCGAATTTATACCACTAGTTTATCATAAATTTGTAATTAACATGCAATACAAGTGCAAAGTTGCACATCTACATTCACTAGTGATTATTTACAAATACAATTAAATTATTAACAATTAAATCTTCACGTTAAGGTCGGAAACTTTTCGCATCGCCTAGTATATAAAACTTATAAATTATGATTAAAATCAGACTCCTAGACTGTCTTTATTACTAGTCATTATTACTAGAACAATAAATGCATATTTGTAGCGGTGAAAGAGGAATGACTGAGGTAATACTGTCACTTGCGATTGAGCTGTTGTTGATAGGGACGGCCACCCGAACTAACTCCTACCCAAAGGAGGGTGGGAGTTAGTTCGGGTTGCCTTCACTATCCATGACATTGGAATGGTATGTAAACCTTTCGGTTTACTCTCGTAACTAATGGGGATAGACATCTCAATTTACATTTATAACTTTGTCAAGAAATGGGTGCAATCATCATATATCATAAAAAATTTATTTATTTACTTTCTATGATTATTTCTTGATATCACTATCACTACACATTATAAAACAAAGTCCTCCGTACCGTCTGTCTGTCTGTCTGTTCGTGATAAACTTAATAGCTACTGCATGGATTTTGATGCGGTCTTTACCAATAGATGGAGTAATTCTTGAAGAAGGTTATAGTAAAAATTTTTTTTTAAAGTTTCAGTAAAATGGCTAAAATGTAACAATTTTTGTTGAAGACGTTGGAAAAAATTAAACCACACATCTTCTCGGGGTAACATAGGCTTTACTATATTTTCCGTAAAGAGCCCGTGCGAAGCCGGGGCGGGTTGCTAGTACTGGTAAATTTATAAGTATAATAATTTCCGAAATAAATCATCTTATTGAATTCAGTAACAAAAATGTACGTCCAAATCAATACCAGCCTGGTGTTGTTTCCAAGTTTTCCTCACTTGTTTTGACATTTTTTTATTTATTTCCTATTTCGATATTTTTTTTAATAAAATCTTTGGAGCCATGTTGATATTTACTTTATAGTCGTGAAGTCAATACACAATACTATGAACATATAATCCATCCTTTATTATGAGTAATATTTATTATATACTATGATCTTGTATTGCCGTCACATAATGTTATAGAGCATAAAGAATACATCAATCATATTTTCAAATCACGCTTTACGAATTTTTCAATTCGAAACAGTAGTTGCCAGTAGCGTGTTCAACCAAAACAAATTCTGCAGCTTGATAATATTATGATTATTTTATGGATAATCTGTTATTTTATAATAAAATTGATTACCATAAACAAGGTTACATTAAGCTAATCTGAACATATAACGAGTATATACAGTCCGAGGTATGTTTTCAAATCTTTCAAAGAGGAACATTCCGACATACACTATTTGGGAAACTTCAACCATTTACGCAGCGTACACAAAGCACGCTATTTAGAGGGATAGTTTAAACCTGTTTTTAAACACTTTTATTGATACGTACGCCGCTCTTTTTATAGCTTTCCTCTATAAATGAACTATTTAACACAGATTTTTGTTTCTGAACTCTCTGTTCTGTCCGAAATATTTATTTATAAATTGTTATACGGCAAAACCGCTGCAACTGTTTTCAGTGATATTTGGCATAATTATACTTTGATTTCTGAGAAAGGAGATGGGCTACTCTACACTCCGAAAACCGACTACACCTGGGCAAAAAATAGTGGATTATAAGAAATCATAATAGTCCACATCAATTTATATTATACGATGCATGTTATACATATTTACGAGCACTGCGTGGTTATTAAAACTTATTCTCGCTGCCCAACGCTGTTTTAATAATATATTCCCTATAGTACTGCCATTTGTACCGTAGCTTATCATGGTGGCGCTGAATATGAGTTCTTATATTTTATGTAAAACAAGCTTTTGTTTAAAATATATTGTAGGTGTTTTAAAATATATGAAAGTGGCGTAATCGAAAAATTAATGTGTTATCGATAGGAATTAGAAATACATAACATAAAATTACTGAGGTTACACTAACTGAGCAGTTAGCCTGTGGACATGGCCGATGAAACCTGGTCGAAACGTCAGGATTTCCTACATTCCAAATTTCTTTTAAACATCCTTTTGATAGTAAAGATTTGAAAGTCTGTGAGGATGTATGGATGTTTGAAACTGTCTCACACAGAACCACTAAACTGCTGTATATTTTTCGTATTTTCACTATCGTGATAGCAATAATTGTTCATTATTATGAACCAGAGATTGCTCCACTACTAAATATAGCATTAGTCGACCAAATACTTTATTAAAAAGCTCATAAATTTGCGTCAACTGTGAACAGAACCACTTAAATCAAAGTGTCGCAGTTTAGTAGCAGTCTTAAACCACACTTACAATCGTTCTCAAGGGACTGTAAAGCCCGCCTACTGTATTCCGCTGCTAGTTGGTGCAATCAGTTCTATAAGTATTGGTTCGTACTGCGAGTGATGGATTTCTGAGATTAAACATAGATTTAAATTTAGTTTTAAATTATATGCATAAATGGATATATACATGGTGTTACAAAACACCGACATTTTTTTATGTGCACATAGCATGTGTTTTTTCTGAATATCTACATTTAAGTAATTATATCATCTTTAGCATAGGTCTTATAGTGTCTCTCATCTTAGAAGTAACATTACATTAATTTTTCTTTAAACAATTGAGTTCTCTATCTAATGGAGTTATCCTTTACCTCATCAACTGTCCAAACGTAGAGTTTTTCCCTCAAGATGTAGGTTACTTTTTTCTCTACGTACGGTACAGTAAAATAAGATAAGATATTCTAAGTACTTTTGATGCTAGTTGTGAAATATAAGAAGCTTATATCAAATCGATTGTTAAGTATTCAATACCTATCTAACCTATTTTGTCATAGCAACCAATCGACTCTCACAGTGACCCATTTCCGTAAATACACTGAATATTACCTTTGAATCTAGTTCAATCAATGCTTAATCACCATTTAGTGGTTAGGTATATTTAGACATTTAGAACTCCATAAAATATAAGCACCTCTTATAATGGTTCTTTTTATCTTTTAGTCAGTGTTTACCATTTTAAAAAGAGGCATCTCAATAGCCATTGAAATTTGCAAAGGAAATTGAACCTTGCTTTCAAGCAGTACAGTTGAGTTTCAAATGGGATTATAAACTTGAGATCTTGCCAAAGACAGACAATCAATAAGTTTATTTTGCTGCAAAGGCCCCTTAGGAAGGCAGACGGTTGTCTAGGTTTGTTTAAAATATATTTAAGGAAATATGAGAGAACTTTCAACCTTGACCTTCCTGTTCAAACTATAACACTTTATACAACTAAAGTAAAAATATACAAAATCAGACCATATAAATGAAATGTAATAAACATAGCCATCTTAGTATAGTATATTTTTCTCAGATAACTTCAATATCCACTACAAGCATTCAAAGTTATTAGAGTAGGTATTGTATTAAATTTGATGTATTTAACCAAGTACGCTTTAAGACTTCTAATATAAAAGTTTTTTAGTATTAAATGTAGACCTATTATTGGCAGTTACATAACAATAGATAGATGACGAGAGGCAAATGAGGAATGCAAATTTTAAGTGTATATCTACTAGTAAGCGTGTTAGTTTTTTGGCATTGTGCACTTGTGTATTATAAGATTACTTTATATGCATAAAGTAATCTTACGCCACGGTTCATAATTATTTGAAACATTTTATATTTTTTTAAGAATTTGTGGCCAAATTTAGTTATAAATTCCTAGAATAGTTGTAACTATCGTTATGTAAAAACTTAGTACAAAACTACTTGTAAGTATAATGTCATATATTTTTTCTGAATATAAACTTTAAGAAGTGTTAGTAATTTTGAGTTTCCACTGGTCTATGAGGTAAATTTATAAATTACTTTTGAAACATGAACAGAAGATTATGAACGTAGCCAAAACAAACCTAACAACGTCAAATTACATTTTTTACATTTTCCAGTTACTTATTTTAGCAGAAAAATAAAATGTTTTTGACATTGTCCGATAACTTTGACGCTAACTTCCGTTCATATCGTACAATACAATAGAGAAGATGATCCATCTTGATTTTTCTTGTCACGAAGTTTCTTCAACTCGATTAAGGCAGTAAAACTTAACTTATCTTCTAAACTTGGAAATGTTTTCTGAACGTTTAGTTGTAACTATATGAACACTATTTTCGTTTATTAATAAAATAAAATAAATCTTTTTAATTTAACTCAAATACCAAACAGTCACAATATGAATACGTTTGCAATGCAGTGAATAAAGTAATATAATACAAATAGGGAATCACATCACATAAAGAGCCTTTAGTAAGCCACTGTAGAAAAAATACATCTCCTTACATAGGGTTTGTGTAAAAGTCTCGTGTCTTTGCAGTTTTGTTGTCCCGGTTAGTGTGTTCCCTAAATAAGTTCTCACCACCGGAACACCTACGGAATAAATAGGGTGGTAACACGCCGTATACATAATAAGTTACCACAAGAAGACTATAATTTATTTATATTCGTGATTTCTGATAAACGATGTTCATGTTATAAACTTATAATCCAAACTTTGATTTTGGTGTTGATTACGCCAGAAACAATTAAATTAATTATTGGTACCTATGTTGTCAGATTGTTGTCGATAATTAATTTAATTGTTTCTCAATCAAGGATCAAATTATTTTTATTTATCTTTGACGTGATTTATTCTAGTGCTGAATTTCAGTTTTTACACGGAACGACTGGCATCGGACCCTACACGACCCTGAGGGTGAACTGAATCCGAAGGTTGAACTAGTTATCAGTATATTTGAGGGCACTGACTTCCCAATAACGATTGCCATAGATGTTCATGACAACCGGGACGGACGGCTTAACGTGCTCTTCGAAGCACGGGGCACATTTTATAAATCATAAACAAACATTTTGAGTTGTCATAATTATTTACAAATGTATTTCTCAATTTTCTTATGTAAAAATTCGACAAGAAACTGGTTTACATTAAATGGAATCCTGTTTTTTTTGGTCATAACAAAAACTTTTACATATAGGCACTATTCTGAGAAACTTCGGTACAAGGGTCTTCTTATCCCGCGATAAAAGTTGACATGTATCATATTTTGCGCCCAAAATATGTTCTGTGTCACGATAATAACGGCTATTTCACGATAATATCAAAGAAGGGTAAACGTTGATTTTCAGACTCATGCAATCAGAACACTAGACCTGCAAGGTGATTTTAGATGTTATTAAAGTCTCTGTACGTGGATACCCACCTACTTTCGATGAAAATCAACGTACAAAGAAAACTCAAAAAAATCACCATCACTAAACAGAGAACTACCATCTAGCTTTTAAAGTAGATTTTATATTAAACTTAATTAAGAATTATTGGTATCTTTACAGGGTAAGTAACGTTGCAAGTTCTGACTATGTTTACTAGTAGAACATATTAACACACAGAGAAAATTTAAAATATTGACTCTAGAAATATTCAAATTGAAAGCATTCAAATGTATGTACCTACACTACATAGTATACTTTTCAGAGTGATCTTGGAGCTTTGAGAATTACACAGGGCTCACAATTTACAAAAAAATCCAAACGCTAAACTATGTTCTATTGTTAAACGCTACGCCAACAGGTTTTTTTTCATTTGATAGCCAGTTTCCATGTGGTGGTTCTTATGTTTGGTTAATATCGGTCCAGCAGTGTAAGAGTATCAGCATGTTTCCAAAAATATGTAATGCAATTTTGGCGTATGATTACTCGATTAAGTGCTTGCGTAGGGGGTTTATAAAATTTTTAATTTAAGCTTGTACTAAAAAAGTTGACCACCACTCTTGGATTCCGCTTATGCTTTCCATCAGGCAGAGTAGAGTCATTTTGGCAGGTCCATACATTAAAAAAAATAAAGAAACAGCCAAGCAATACATGTTTACTGACATATAGAGTTTGTGAAGATAGGGTTGCTAGAGTTAGGGCATGTAGAATTAAGAAGCTTGGCGCTACATCAGATCTGATATCTTTTTCACAGTGTAAGCCATATGCAGTCGTCTTGGTAATATTTACATGAACATTTTTGGTGGGATATTAATTACTAATAAGATCTATAGGATATAGGTCTTATTGGTAATTATAATTTTTATTAATATAATATAATATTTTTTTGTATTTCTCTCAAACAATTTCAATATACAAAATTAGTGATGAGGATATACCAAGTTGTCAATTCAATGAAAAATGATAATGTATTTAATTTAAGAGCAAATACGCATAAGCATAGTATTTATTAATTAAGATTTCTAATGTATATCTATTATTTTAATTTATTTATAATTTCCTAGAAAATAACTAGTTACAAAGGTTCTTGAGTTTAAATAGAGAAATATATTCATAGAAACTAAGATTCTAGTCGTAGCAAAGCTAAAGTAAAGGATTTATACATACATAGCCACGTGCCACTTGTGCACTCACTAAAACACCTATATATTTTGTTTATGTTCTTTTATTTCATTTTTCCTGTTCCAAACATAGTCAAATTTTACCTAAATATAAGTACTTTCCCATTATTTCCACATTTAAAGAAGTCGTGCAAAACGGTAACATGAACATTTAGTTCTAGGTATTCATACAGTTATTAATGTTTATTTATGAAATAGTCAGTTAACAAAGTTGGGAACTAGATCCTAACAAGTTTTGGGAAAAGGTGTATTCGTACACTGGCATAGTTGATAGGAATGTATTATTTATTTACCACAAAGACTATCTGTCTGACAGCATTGCGCATGTGTAAAATAGCTGTAGGGATGGGACATGTTGGTACTTCTATGCTTTAGCAATGCGGTATGTTAGTCAAAGTAACAACTTGTTATTATGCTCATATAGAGTAGTACAGCTCTGTCGATTGCTCTTCTTTGTACTAGTTGCTTTTTGCTTCCGATATACTTAACATTAATATAAGGAAATTATGTTTTATTCAGGGTATTATTGGGCTTAAATTGTATTGCCAAACGTTCATATAAAACAAAAACCATGTTAAAAAAATATTGTAATGGTATTTTTTAAATATTTGTATAACATTCATTTGCTTACTATCGTTAATTCTTTAAAATTAATTACGTATTTGAAAGGTTGAAATAAAATAATATCACTCATTGGGTCTTATTTACATTTTAGACGAGTATAATAATGTTGTGGTACAAAATATCGATAATTTACCACTGTATGCCGTATACATGTAGCGGCCATCCCTATACCGCTAGCAAAGGGTAGTTCGCGGCGGTACGGTGGCGGCCGCGCCCGCTTCCACATCCGCCCTCGATCACTCCGCATTACTGCAATTTTCTCAAAAACATTTTATTTCGAACCTAAAACGCAATTAACAAATATTTGCAAGTGACTCTTTGTCAAGTGTTCGAAAAAGTGTCCAGGCGATTTTGACACATGTGGCAGAGGGGAATAAGATTCAATACTGCTTGGCACAAGCCTGGATAGCTCAGTGTATTACATCTCTTTGTACGCCGGAATGATACGGTAAGTTTCACATGTAATTTGAATGTTTTTAGAGTAATGGTATAACTTTGTACTGTTTCTTCTTCTTTCTCTTCAAGTATTTTAGTGTTGCGTTATTAATAAAATTTCAAACAATCCTGTATTTCTTACAGTTTTAATTTCAAATACATTTTGCATTATGTATACATTTATAATTTTACAGTTTTATTGTACTACAGTAGTTGTAGTTCTACTGTGGTGAAAAATGAATTCAGAGGCGAGCGTGAAGCGCGACCAGAATTATGATCCTTATTCAGATATTGAAAAAGTTATGAAATACTTGATCGAACTTAAATGCACCTCAGTATATTCAAAGAGATTAAAACTCTGACCTAAATTCTCTTTTATAAAAAAACATATAGTTTGATTTTCGTTCTAAGTTTTTATCGAGGTTAAAGTGACTTGCAGTGACAATGTCCTAACATTAAGTAGTAAAAGTATTAAGTAATGCATACTATTGTATAGAGGCCTGTAAACATAACTTTTTAGTGTAGTTATTTCATGGTTTAGAATTGGACTATGTGGGACACCAACAGCTGCCAAAACCAAGCTTTGTATTATTGTACGTTAAACATGATGCGTTATTTCCTTGGCATTGTGCCAGCTTACGAACCATAAAACCAGGACACTTTTCATATATATTTAGTATTAAGGAAACTACGAAAATAATTTCCTTCGTATATTTTCTATTGATGAATGGAATACTACAAAAATTGTCTTTTTTTTTGTGATTGACAACATTTTTCGTGGTCGTCATTTAAGAGAGAGATTTGTTGTATTCATAAACAGGAAAGGTCAGTTTATATTGTCCTTATATTATATTAATTGAAGTTTGCTTTAGTTCAAGATATCAGAGTTTAAAGGTTTAGAAGAAAGAAATCGTACATGCAGAGCGGAGTATACAGGTATATTGTAGAAAGATACTTGAAATAAGTAATAGTTGGAATTAAATATTAGCGGCAGACCAATCGGAAGATTAATTTAAAGTAATCCCGTCAAGTATAAAAAAAAAAATTATACAATATAAAAAACCAAAGTAAACTCCACCAAGGAACCTACTTGATAAGTTTTGAAATTACAATTTATGAACGGGTCTTAACAAGTAATTAGTTTTGCTCCTTCAGAAATGTCTAGTATAACAAGGGAAATTACTTTGCTATTACTGGTTACTCTTATTATCTCTTTATTTTCAGTTAACTCACAGTTATTTTAATTATGAAAACGCAAAGGCTAAATTTTGACTTTCATTTTTATTGATCTTTGAAAATTTACTCTTGATTGACCTAAATTGACACCAGAGTTACACCTCATAAAGGGATGTTGAATGTACTTTATTTTGTGATGGAAAAGCATAGATGAAAGAAACTTAAGATATTTAAGCCGGTAAAAGATTACATCATTTCTCTTTTTACTTACACGAGAAAAACGCGCGTTATTTATTAGGATCGTTTGTCACATGCATCCTTAAAGCTGAAGCGGAGATTTTGAAGTAATGTCAGTAGAGAATGTCAAGTGAGATTCCAGTTTTAAATAAAAGAAGGGAATGATTTATTGAATTTATCCCCAAAGTATAGCGAGATAAAAGGTTAAGGAAATGTCAAACTATTTAAAGTCCTTGGGTTTAACTTAGGTTAGTTCAATTAAAACCCCACGATAACATATGTTTGCATTCACAACTAAAAATACACCGTTTACCGTATCTCCTCACTTGAATAGGGCTGTCTGTATTAAAATCTTGGTTGTAGGCATATCGAGAAAAAGTCCAGTTTCATGGTCATGAAGGTGGTAGGACCAAATTAGTCTCGTAGAAACTTGGTATGTTTTCAAATCAAGACGGAATTTCACATCAGATCATCGCTTGCAAGTTTCAAAAGTGCGAGAGTTCAAAGGGGCGGTTCCGAAGTATTGTTATCTTGGCAGGCTCAGGCTGGCAGTGCTAGCTTCTGGGTCAATGGAAATATTTTGGCATTCAAGTCAATTTCCATCTTTCCAAGATGGCTTGATCCTTAAACATTACGATTCTTTATCGCTTGTACTATGACTACTGATCAAAAAGCGTAAGTTGTGGCAGAAGAAAAAAATATTGTCAATTACAATATTGTAGTCGTTCACGAAGATTAGACAGTTCTTCTTAAGATGAAGATTCTTAAGAAAACTACTTGCCACTTCCATAATATACAACCTTCAAAGTAACTGAATACTGAAATCTTTTTTGAGTACACACACACCGTAGCATACTGTATCGCTCTGGGTAGGTAAATATTTGCCGACCAAATGGTTTCTAGGGGCGCGCAGTCAAGTTTATAGAGGCCCATGTATGCAACAGTTCATTTATAAATCATAGACTGATCAAGCAGATGAGATTCTTTCAACTGTTTCTAAAGCTCCGAGTTGAATTGTTTGTGTTTTTTTTTTAATTTGGTGTTTCTTCACATTTTATTTAAATACTGATCATTATATTTTCCATTATAATTTTATCACCCGTCACTTTTCAGTTTAATTTGTCCTTTGATTGAACACAACTATTTCGAAACAAAATATCTTTTGACATTAATTCATAACAGTAAAGTGTTTAAGCCTTCGTTTAAATTGGGACTTTCTTGATTCATATTTATGTAGATTTAGTATAGGGTGTAACTGTAATAGATTATGACTTTAACAAACTAGTTTGTAGTATTATGACCAGAAGTCAGTGTTTGAAATGAGTCAAGTTAATATTTTTATTATACATAAAATCATTTAATACTGCTTGGTTTTGCTTTTGTTGTTGTTGTTGGTCCATGGGAGACGGTATTTGCTTACCATCGGGCGATAAGACTGCTCGTTTGCCCCTTCCATAAAAAAAAAGTTACGCTATCTTCTATTTCCCGACGTTTCGAACGGATGATACTCACTTGTTCACTTGAACCAATAAGAACAGGAGTAAGTAATACACTTGCTGGAGTCAGGAACATACCACTAGTTTAAACTTTGTAAATCAAAATTCCTGTCCAGAGATCATAGTTTTTTATAACACGTTATTATTATCTTCACCAGTATGTTTGTTTTAACAGATTACAACAACAAGACAGATTTCTGTTGGCGTTTTCTAAGTTCTATTATAGTATAATTATTTTAAGTACGTGAAACGGTTTAAATTAGAGATGGAAAAGACTTACAAAATTTGTTTTGACTATAATATTATTAAAGTGACAAGTAGTATGGACGTTTGTTACTCTTTCACGTAAAAATAGCTTTAAGGATCTAGATGCAATTTGATCCAGGGATAGATTAAAGTTTGAATTAACATAAAGGTACTTTTCATCTCGAAAAAAATAGTATTTACGTGGGATAAAGAAGGTACAACGACAACCGCGCGTAGCACATAGAAAGCATCTAGCGCATTTATAGTAAAGGCACGGCAAAGGCAAAAATTTATTTATTACTAGCTGACCCCAGCAAACGTCGTCTTGCCATAAAAATATTTTAAGGATGGGTGACCCTAACCATTTAGGGGGATGAAAAATAGATGTTGGCCGATTCTCAGACCTACTCAATATGCTCACAAAATTTCATGAGAATCGGTCAATTCGTTTCGGAGGAGTATGGGAACGAAAACTGTGACACGAGAATTTTATATATAAGATAATAAAAAAGTGGCAGCCATAAGGAATGCCGATAGAAGCAAAATCTTATAACATAGCATGTTATTTGTAAAGTTAATGTGTAAAATTAGAAATTTCATAATGTTTAAATTAAAATTATCAAAATCAAACAATATCATGTGGGAGATGCGGTGACGCGAACTCATAAGATTTTTCCCTACCAAAAAGTGCTCAACGTGGCCAAAGAAGTTTTGTGACGTCAGTATGTCGGTGACGTGGTGAAACAGGGTTCGCGACCTCTTAAGATTTTTTTCCTACCAAAAAAGTGCTCAACGCGGCTAAAGAAGGTTTCACTTCAAAATATGCTACATTAAGAACATTTCTGCAAATAGACGAATACACTCATAATGCAATAGAAGTATATAGTTAATAACCTTGCCTATCCCAAAAAACCGTGAGATTTACTTGACCGAGTCACCAGCGAAAGCTGAGAAAAAAAAAGAAATAATAATAATATAATATTTCGGACATCTTACACAAAACAATAACAATGTAATAATAAAATGTTTAATTGTCTCAGATGGTAATGGTCTGTATATAAATACTCCAATCCATTTACACACATTATTAACATCGTGGTGCCTTTATTAATATTAGTTTTCAATCTTACTTTTTTCGTGGCGACATTATTACAAAATACACTTTCCTTTCTCCTAAAGTCGATAAAATAAATATGTTTTTCAATGAAGACCGTTAAGTAAGATGCTTGGAAATTTTATGGGTCCCTTTTGTTTATTCTGGAATGTAGAGAATATTACATCAGGATTGTAAATGGGCTTATGTTGTAAGTATAACGGAAGATTCAGTTTGAAAAAAAAAAATTGTATGGAAAAGTTATTAAAAACCATGCATCTTTTATCAACTTTATATTACTGGCAACACGATACGTATGCCTTTAGTTTTGCCAGTTAAGTTATTTGGTATAAATATATTTATTCAACTCTATGTTCGTCGTAATTTTGGCACCTAGTTTTTGAATGTAATATAAAAAGGTAGGATTGAAAGATATCTAATATTTATTGAGCTTCCTAGGATGGGGATCCGAGTGGGGTGTGATAAAGAGAGGTAGAAGAGTAAAAGCAAGAAGGAATCTATTCTGTCCTGGCTAACGATTGAATGAGTATGAATCTTCAAACATTAATATATGTTACAAGATAATCTACACTTGAATGTAGATGTAATTGTTAATTTTGAATTCATAGAGGTCAAGTGTTTGTATCGCATTTGTCACGGCTTAATATTGAATCTATGTCTATCTAAATGTTAAGTTGGTTTGAGTTCGCCCCATAAACTGAAAAAAAAAAGACGTGTGGCACTCGAGGACTGCCGCGGTAAAGCTATTGCATAGCATTTTTATCAATTTATGCAATTATAATTATTTATAATTTTTTTATGTATAACTAGCTGAATCCCGCGGGGTTACCCGCAGTTATCGTCGTACCGCGAGTAACGCCGCGGGACAAAGTAAGTCTAAAAAAGTAGCCTAAGTTACTCCCTGGATCATCAGCTACCTGCCAGTGAAAGTCCCGTCAAATTCCGTCTAGCCGTTCCAGAGATTACCCGGAACAAACAGACAGACAGACGGACAGACAGACAGACCGACAGACAGACAGACAGACAAAAAAAAATTTAACTACATTTTTGGTATATGTACCGTGTATACATACATATGCATTTAGTAAAAAGCGGTTATTTTAATATTACAAACAGACACACCAATTTTATTTATTTGTATAGATATAGAGAATGAAAAATACTAAACAATTTTTAGGTGAATGATTTATCACGAAAGTGCCTCGAGTTCAAATCTCAACTAAGCGTCGTGGTCTTTTTGTGAATGTTTCCTGGATATTGTGGTAAAAGGTATTTATTAAATAAGTAATACAAAATTACACAAAACAAAAAAGATACGATAAAAGTTCTGCTATTCATCGATGGATGGCATAACTAAAAAGTATCACCGCTGTGCCGGTCGGAGTGGGGGGTGTTAGGTTATTTTCGTTACGGAATTTCTGGATTCGGTCGCCACGCTCAAGGCCCGCGATAAAAGCTATGCAATAGCTTTATACTGCTCAAATTATTACACGACATTGAACCCTCTTTGAAGAGGACTCTTTCAGACGTTCATCTTTGCTGATTAATGCAACCACAACGGACCACAGCCAAATATGACAGGGTATCACTACAATTGTATACTTTGTTTTCTATTATAAATAAATGTTAAACAATAATATTGCAAGTCTTTAAAGGACGTGATAATGGGTACCAATACATCTTTGTACATTAAAATACTAAACTTTGATCGCAGATAATTTGGCATTGAAACTTTAGCAATTTCCTAAAGAAGAGAAATTGTCTAACTTTAACCAAAAAGCATTTTCCGAAAGTTTCATGTAAAACTTGCTTAAGGTCGTTTCTGTTACAAGCTGCCGACAATAGATTGTATAGAATTTATTGCTAACAATATAGGTTATAGATACTATCAAGCTATTGGCTACAAACACCATTATATTCTTTTTTGTAGGAATGACGTTTAGAAGTTGCGTGAGACACTAAGCAGCTGACAATAATTATTATTTTCCTTGCCGTTCGAGTTGCTAAGAGAAATCACCTACATGTATTAACTATAGGTTTTATCTATTCCTTCAAAGACAATGCAGTTAGTCTGTAAAGTTACAGTTTACAAAAGTACAAGAATGTATTTTTAATCTTTGGCAAAAAAACCATTCAACCAACCGTTTTTGTTCTTCATATACTTTAAACCAATATTTTAAAAGCGAATTTTTAAATGTGTTTTGATATGTTTGTAAGTTTTTTGTGTTCAAACAGCTGAATCAATGTGAGAAATTTGTAATTACGGTATTTGACATAGTGGATTTAAAGTTGGTAGGCTTCAGACCTTTTATCCTGGAAAATTTAAATTCAAATAAGTCAAAATGTTTGTAGTCGAGCCAACACCCCATCTGCTGAATGATCATCAAAGATTAAATTAAAGAGGAAAATACAATGAAAAAATTGTGCTATCCCATGAAAAATCTTAGGAACAATAAAAGCGAGGATAATGATGGGTATTTATGTTCCTAGTTACGTCCTGTCGTCTTACCCGCATTTTTCATCTTTACCCCTAGTGCCGTCTACTGCTGAACGAAGCCCTAACCCAAAGAGCGGTAACCATCCCGGTCTTGGGCAGTCCGTTGCTTGCCACTTTCTGCAAGTCGTCTGTCCATCGTGCCGCAGGGCGCCCAACACTGCGTTTACCTATTCGTGGTCCCCACTCTAACACTTGTCGGCTCCAGCGACCATCAGTCCGCCTGGAGACATGGCCAACCCATTTCCACTTCAGCGTGCTGATCCTCCGGCAATATCGGTTACTCCAGTTCTCTTTGGAATTGTCTCATTACGAATTCTATCGACAAGAAAAACACTTACCCGCATAGTTAAAAAGAATATTTCACTTTCTTGCACTTCTTACGAGATAACTACATTTTCTTGGATAAAAATCTAAAGCTCACGAACTTTTAATCTAATAAGTCAGACGCCTTAACGAGAATGTTTTAACGTTAATCCAGCTGTTCGAACACTAATAAGTTACAAGCATACCAAAACATATTTACAAAATTTCGCGTTCATGATATTAATGTAAAGAATACGAAAAACGACAACGCTTGAATAGTTAACCAGGCACATACCAATTTTTCACGATCGTTATGAAATAAACATTGGCTATTGCGTTCAGAGTATGTGAAATTTAAATACAGCAAAGCAAAAACCAGGTCAAAAATTACGTGACGCGAATGTTGGCAGGGAAACAATCGTGACATCATTATTGTAAAACTCCTCAGTTTTTACCCAGCGACTTACGGTCTAACTTTTTTAGCGTGAAGAGAGTCCGCACGACTAAATCACAATAGCACACTTAGATGTTATTGATCTAAACCACACTAGTATATCACATTAATTGATTTCTTTAATTCTATACCAATTTAGTATTATTAAACTATTATTATTATTTCTTCAATTAAAACTAAAAAAAATGTTTGCCTTTCCAACTGCCTACAGGTTTGTTCTATTGAATTATGTAAGAAACATTTGTTAATTTTAGTGAGAATTATTTACTCAAACCCAACCCATGTGTGAATATAAATAAGTACAAAATTATTCTTCACGTGTTTTCAAGTATATCACTTGGAGTACCACTCTGAGTACATTCAACTCCTAGAGATTAAATATATAAACATGTACGGAGTGCATCTTGTTCCCTAGATAGTTCTACTGATACAAAAATATTTATGAGGTTCTAGACATTTTTAACATAGACAGACATTTCCTAAATATAGGTGTCCTAATCTTGCCTGCGGCTTTCGCCGCGTGTATGTCGGTTATCGTGGTAAAAAGTCCCATATCCTTCCTCAAGAATAAAAGCATCTCCATACACGGTGCAGCAGTTTAGCCGTAAATGCGTAACAGATAGAATATAAGACAGAGTTACTTTTTAATTTATTAAAATTACTTTTGAATTTATCAACTGAAACTTAAAAATTAAATAGTCAAAAATTCTAGACGGTGCACAATAAGTTTTCTTATTTACAGCGGCACTGTGTTTCAGAATTACCGTTACACTAAATGTGGAATATTATCTAACTTTTACACTACTTGTTTCAACTTCATTATCATAAAGTGCGCAAGTTTCCCAATCAACTACTGCAGTAAATGTTTAAGTAATTCGAGCTTGTAAGATGAATCTCAAAGTCAACTTTGTACCTTATCAAAATTCATTGAGAGACAAGTTTGCTACATGATCCTAAGCTTACAACAATGTAATACTTGTTATTTCTCGTGGGATGTAGTTTACTTCGGAATCTTTCGTTAGTGATAAAGTTTTTAAGTGCCTTTTCTGTATTAACTAATAAAATAAAAATTAGGCGCTCTAAACTATCATAGTACATTTACTAATTTAGTTAAGTTTGTATCCAAATCATCGGTTGTCAGCAATTCTAGTTTCATTTAAATTGTATTGTTTCTATATTATATTTTTGATATAACTCTGACGGCCCGGACTGAGGAGGTGTAAATGGCCCCGACGCAGTTTTTACCTAATGCAGATATTCTCGCACATAATGTTACTGTTTATTTCATTTTAGTTTCCAATAAAGATTTGCTTTTATTTATTGGTATACCTTTAATTTTAAATGTATTGTGCATATATTATAACATTTTTGTAACAAAAAAAACCGACTTCAATCTGAATCAATTGAAATGAGACCACACGAGAAGCACCAGATTTCAAATAAATAAAGAATCATCTAAATCGGTTCACCCAGTCGAAAGTTATGAGGTAAAAAACATAAAAAAACAGTCGAATTGAAATCCATCTCCTTTTTTGAAGTCGGTTAAAAATAGCATTGGAAGTGATATATCTAGTTTATAAAATAAAATGAAATAAAAAGCTTACTTACTAGAATGCCTAGAAATGAATCAAACGATTCCAAACTAGAAGTTTCTTTACAGAGTTCCTATGGCCACTGTATACATATGCTTGCAAAATTTCAGCATAATCGGATGAAGATATCTGCTTCAAAATTGAGTTGCAAGATTCCAGCCAAGCATATATAAATACATTGCAAGTTAATAAAAACCTTATAAAGATATCAAAGCTACGTTAATATTTGCAACTCTATGCGAACTGACCTATGATGAGATGTCTTTTCCCCCATCGTGTTGAAGATTTCATGCCTTTCTTGCATTGGCAGATCCAATAATAGACCAATATAGAAACCAGAATTATTTATAAACGTGAGTATAGTGATATACATAGTTTCGAATATAGATTGGTTTTCGCGCGGTTGATTCAAATGTATTCGCCGGCGCGTTCTTGGAATGTGTCAAGGGCCATTCTCGTATGTGGTAGCAAAAACGAACGCGAAAACGACATGGTGATATTTAATATAAAAAAGCGTCTCGCGGGCAGCAGTTCAGATCAGTTTGAGCTATTTTGCGATAAATATCAGGGTGATATCGGTGAATAACCAAGCGATCTCGGCGACACTTGTAGCATTTGTTTTTCTAAATGCTATTAAAATGTAGTTATATCAACAAAAAAGGTGAGCACAGCGCCCTCACGGCGTGTTACACTCTTGCTATTGATTCGATTGGCCGAACAGTTCATCCAAGAGGCACCAGAGGGCGTTATTCTGCACTGCGTCATACAAAATGTGTTGACAGTTCGCATAGTTCAAAGTTTAAGAATAACCTTTTTAGTATTAATTGATATGCAATTGTTCACTTCGCGAAATGGAGCCTTTATATTAGAATATATCGGAGTGAGTGGTGCTCATGTTTAGCTGAAAAAGTGGTGGGAGATTCTCGAACATTCGTTTCCAGGTCTTTATAAACGAGGATTTTGTGGATGACTGGTTCACTGTCTTCAGTTCTGCCTCTGCCTATTGTGATTATCCTGCATAAGCCTCGTGATTGTTGTTCGCTGTGTATAGTGAAACGCTGCTGTAATCTTCAATTCCCCGTCTGAGGTAAAAACTCAAATATAACCTATAAATTAATCTTAACCATGTCTTTATTTCTTTGAATGTGTGTCTAGGAGATGTATTTTTTGTGTAGGGTTCATGGTTCCGGACAGAACCAGTAGATTACGGAGCACACATCCTGGGTTGTGAGGTTAAATCCTGGCAGGGATATCGTCTGAGGCAGCCCGCAGCTCACCACCTAGCTCACTTACGTGTCCCAAGGATTCTTCACTGGGACACATATAATACAAAGTACTTACTTTATTTATTTCACCCACATAAGGTGATATAATTTAATCTGTTTTTCAAGATCATCATAAGAAGCCCGAATAGACCCTCGCCTGAGGTCTGAAAGGGGTTGGGAGTTCGTCTGGGTGTCTGTCTGCAGTCCAGCGACACCGAAGAGTGGTTTTTTTATTGTAGAATAATATATTTCTTAAGCCAGTGACAACCCACCTATGTAATTATCTTGTTACCTGTATTTTTTATTTTTATTTGTTAATATATGAATGCATTACTGAGGAGTATTCGTTTCTTCTGAAGAGCACCCTGGGTATCCCAAGCACACATCCACACACAGTATCTTTTATTATCATTTTTATTTATTTCTACTTTGTCTAAATTTATTTTATATTATATATATTTTAACGGCGCCCTGGGATCTCATGGTCTACGGCTGGCCCGTCGGTGAGGTGACTGCCTGACAGGTTCAGGGGTTACACACTTAGAGACTGTTATTCTAAGTTATAAAGTTTAAAGTCGTTTTTAGACATCAGAAGGTGTATTTCTCAAATCCATCGAACCCTAACACTTATTTTCAAACTGTACTAATATTAAATACCCATCCATAGCTTTAGTGACATAAACAGATAGCTTAGTGGTTTGAGTAGTCACCTCATCACATCCTATTGCACTTACTGTTGTAGTATCAAACCCATAATGTAACACTTTGTGTGATCCACAGATTATTGTTCTTAGTTTCAATGTTCTTTGGGTCCGTTTAATGTATGCTTGTAAAATCCCCCGCTACACAGGATATTATTCCTAGTACAGGAGTTGTCTTTAAATAAACTATTTTTTTTTATTTATTATATAACTAGCTGAGCCCCGCGGTGTTACCCGCGGTAGAACTACAACCGCGGTAAATGAGGCAAAAATCTATGTAGAATGTAGTAGAAAGTATCCGATGTCCGTCTCCTGGCTCTAAGCTACCTCCTCACCAATTTTCAGCCATATCGGTAAAGCCGTTCTTGAGTTATAAATAGTGTAACTAACACGACTTTCTTTTATATATATAGATAGTTTTTCATGAATCTCAACGCTGTGAAATTTAAGTTCAAGTCGCATATAACTTAGACAATTTATTGGCGTATGCATAAAGTCGGTCTGAATATTAGTGAAAATTTTATGTCACAACGTTGTACCAAGAGGTTCCTTGCACTGACTTCTGTGGAAAGTTATTAAGTTAATGACTGTTTTAAATTAATGATTTTAACTGCGGTGTAAACCACCTTGCTTTTGTACTTTATGGCGAAACATATACTTTTGTCCTTGTAGGTAGTATTATTATTAGTTGATATATACATACGTCTAGACATGTTAAGGCATACAAATGCAAGTGGTTAATTCTTATTCTTTGACTTAACTTCTATCCAAATGTTATCAGAACTTTATGGGAACATATTTTTTCTTTTATACTTAAAGTGTATGTATGTATATTTATGTATATACATTACTTTCTAATTGTTAAAATAAAGTTCTAACCTTTAAAATAAAGAAGATGAATACTTATTTTATAACGTACAAAAGAAATAAACAATATATTCGAATACTAGCTGAACCCCGCGGTGTTTCCCGCGGTTATTGTTGTACCGCGAGTAACGCCGCGGGACAAAGCTAGTCTAAAACAAAGTAGCCTAAGTTACTCCCCGGATCATCAGCTATCTGCCAGTGAAAGTCCCGTCAAAATCCGTCCAGCTGTTCCAGAGATTACCCGGAACAAACAGACAGACAGACAGACAGACAGACAAAAAAATTTTTAACTACATTTTTGGTATATGTATCATGTATACATACATATGCACTGATTAAAAAGCTGTTATTTTAATATTACAAACAGACACTCCGATTTTATTTATTTGTATAGATTTACAAATACATTCCAATATACTTTTTTAAAATAAACACCCTTAACTGATTCCAATAATAGAAATTTGATAAAAGAAGTCAAAGATAGTATAATTCAGAGCATTGCGCAACGGAGAGGAAGATTTTTCTACGAACGCTGGGAAATCTCATTACTAATTTATCTAGCAAGATTTTTCATCTACAGTATTCTTGAAATAATGCGAGAAAAATAAAAACGCCTACAACAAAACCTCTATTATGTGTTTCTTATATACAAGAAATACTTAATCTAAATATAACCTCAATAACGGGGATATTATTATGTGTTTTGACAGGGATCTGCGATACTTATTTTATCTATATCTATACTAATATTATAAACGCGAAAGTTTGTAATATATTTGTTTGTAATGTAATTGCGAATGGATGGATGGATGTTTGTTACTCTTTTACGCAAAATCTACTGAACGGATTTGGATAAAACTTTACAGTAATATAGCTTATACATCAGAATAACACATAGGCTACTATTTGTCGCGATAAACGACACATACGCAGGCAGAGCCGCGGGCAACACCTAGTAATTAATAATTTCATTAATTTACTTTAAAGTAATTAAATGAGTCCAATATTAGGTCTTTACCTATGAAATTGCTGTTTTGTATGCAATAAGTGAAAGTACATATTTTTCAAACTTTTTTATTTCTGTTATTCAAAGTAATCACCCATGCAATCGACGCATCTTTGCCAACGCATTGGCAGTTTATTGATGCCCATGTAAAAAAATTCAATTTCCGAGAGGCAGTACAAAATGCCTTTGAAGAGTTTGTTGCCTCCCGTCCAGCTGATTTTTACAAGAAGGGCATCAATAAACTGCCAATGCGTTGGCAAAGATGCGTCGATTGCATGGGTGATTACTTCGAATAACAGAAATAAAAAAGTATGAAAAAATAAGTACTTTCACTTATTGCAGCGACAATTTCATAGGTAAAGACCTATTATTACATATTATGACAAAATTAGTTACTCAGTTATTTTTTAGTTTATAATATAACTGTTTAAGTCAACTGATTATGAAATAACTTGATTTTGCAATAGCCAATTAACATTTGCAACTTACATTTACACACATTCACAGTATTATATATAAGCTTGTTCAGAATATTCCATTCTGATAGCTTCTTCCGGATGCTGCTTTCAAAATATAATTTTCTAATGGAGGATGTACATTTATTATGACGAGTTGCCCAGACCTAAAATTTCCACAGTTATTTATAAAAGAAATGTCTTGATATTTTTGTTCTCTAGAAACCAAATTTTCTCGACAAACTCAATATTTAAAAGATTAACATGTATTGTAAATAAATCTTAGTTTCACTTCCCTTTTGTAGAAGACTAGCTGACCCACGCAACCTCGTTTGCGCCTTATATTGCCCGTAGCGTGAAAATTTCCCCCGTTTTTGAAACATTCTTCATTGTTGCTCCGCTCCTATTGGTAGTAGCGTGATGATATATACCCTATAGCCTTCCTCGATAAATGGACTATCCAACACCGAAAGAATTTTTCAAATCGGACCAGTGGTTCCTGAGATTAGCGTGTTCAAACAAACAAACAAACAAACAAACAAACAAACAAACAAACAAACTCTTCAGCTTTATATATTAGTATAGATTTGATTAGTCTATATTCGATTCTTCTTTATTATTATAGTGCGAGAGTCGTGGAGGAACCCAGGCTGAAAAATCGCCAGGGAGTCGCCATCACCAGATGCGGTGGGGATTGTTATGGTAGAACTTTAATTTCAGTACTATAAAACTTAGCCTTCAATTGTCACATTGTCGTGAAAAACCAGGGGAATGTATTTTATATAATGAGGCAACAATACATGAAACGGATTAATAATGTGTACCACTACAGTCGCTTTCACCACTGTTGCATTAAGAAAGCGAGTGTAGCAGTACACTGCGATCTAAAACTTGATATTCATAAATAGTTTTACTATTTCTTTTAGTTTAACTATATCATAACATACTGTTAAGGTCTATGAATTTTTTTTCTAAATGATTAATCAATTCACAGAGTGTTTGCGAATCCAAACTGACGGATATACGGCGGATATTACGTTATCTCACACCGGATGTGGTTGTCGGCCGCGAACTCGATTAGCAGCCTGTTATCCTTTAAATAAATGATCATCTAAACTTTAGATAACACCCAACCGTAAAACTTTATGAATTTAACTTTTCATTGTCATCTTAACAGTAGTATTAGGTCTTATTTCTCTTTATTTAATCTTCCTGCAAATGTTTTGTCTTTTATAGAATTAACTTTTTTAAATAAAAAAAATCATAAAGGACAATATGGCTCATATAAGTAGCATACAGCTATAGTATTTAAAATAATTTAGTTAAGCAAAATCAAAAAGGTGTTATTTCTGACTTAAGATACTTTGGGTCATAAATTGAAGGTCAAGTTTCTTTGAACTATTATCTCAGAACCCGCTAGTTTACGACTTTCTAGCTATAATTTAAGTATCAGAACAGGTATGCGAATCTAACCTGCTCGAGCTTTCCTATACTTTTTAAATGACTTCCAAAAGCCAAGGAGGTTTACAACTCCTTAACGGCTAGGAGTTGGAAGAAAAATCTTGAAATGTCATGTGGAGTATGTTACCGTTACTCGTTTTCTTGCAAGTTATTTAGGTGAACTGATGATGGAAGGTACGATCCTCAACAGTTAGGAGTTGAAGGATAATTATTTTAATTTTATACGTATCTATAGATCTATAGTTGTACCGCTGACGAAATATTTAGTATATTGTGTCATTGGTTATACTAAATATACGAATAGAGCCTTAGTTGCATTCTTTCAAGTTGTTTAGGTGATATGACAGGTAAGTTTAGAAGAGTTTAAGATACCAATCTACTAACTAGTAGTTATGTAAAGATATCAAATAAAATAAAAAACGTGAAAAGAAAACTCCCTGCCTAGAAAGACTAAAAAACGAAAAATGAAAAAAATACTTCATTTAAAAAAAACGACTTCGAAAACTAAAAAGTATCAAATAACTTAACAAAGATTCAATTAAATACACCTTATATACAAACCTTTAATATTGATGAGACACTATTATTTGTATGTGCTACCTATTCATAGGTTTAAAGTCGGTGCCAAGTCAAAATGTAATAGTAGGTACCCACTGAAGTCGGTTTTTTAAACGAAGTTTTTTTTATGTTCTCTTATCTTACTTATAAGCAAGATTCTTTATGCGTGTGTTTATATTGTTGCTGTCCTGTTGCTGGTTTTCCCCAAGCTAGAATTCGTACACATGATTCCTAGAAAAAGAATATATGTCATTAGTTTGAACTATAATAAACCTTATATTTACGCTTAAAATATCATATCAGATCAAATATTAAATAATAAAATTGTTCGTTAGTGTTACTTTGGTCGTCGCGGCGACAGCGTGATTCCATGCATAGAATACCAAAAACATGTTAAGTTCCTATTTTTAATATACTGTACAATTGATACGGAAGAGTCCAATCGTCAGCGTTGATCATTATATTCATTATTTTTGATGTCACGCTTCTATAAATATTTTACTTGCGCTTCAACGTTATTGAGTTCAGTATAAATTTTTACTGTTTGTTAGACACATGTTGTGCACTTCCAAATTAAATAATGGTAAGTCAATTAAGTTTAGTCATATCTGTCATTATCTAAGCACAAAAATATAAAACATTTAGCAAATATAATATTTTTGTTATTGGAGTACGCTAAAATATAAGAACAACTGCAAAATCAGTGGAATTTCATGACTGTTTCAAATAGAGGCAAACGGGAAAAACAAAACTTCTGTTTTCTCTAAAGTGCTAAATAATTTATTGTGATTTTTTTCATCAAGTACCTCCTTTCAGTTGATCGCCTCTGGAAATATTTGTATATTTAAAAACATTATGTCGAAAACACTTAAAAATTCAAGAAGTATTGTATTTTTTTTTTGTGAAATCATGTTCGAAATATTATTTATTTGAAACGTTTATCATCCATAAATAGTATAAATGATTAAAAATGATTTTGCTAAAGTTTTAATCATTTTATTTATTATCGACCTTGTATTTATTCCTTTAGAGCTTTTTGTTTGTTCAAGACATTTGTCCTTCTCAAACAAGCCATGTACAGCAGGTTTTCCTCTTTTGATTTTGGCACGTCCAAATTTACATTAGACCAAACATTAAATACCTAACTACTGAGTGTCTTCTTAAATTTGTTGTAGGATTTAACAAGTTTTAAAACCGCAATTATTTCACTCATATCAATAAATACAATGAACGGATGATTTAAAGTTTTTATCAGTAAATATGTACAAATGTCAATGACGTGTCGTGTTTGCTCTTTGCTCCTTTGCTCTCAGTTAGGTCAGAATATTGTATTGTATGATATTTAAGAATCTCTGTTAATTTCACTTATTTTAATATTTATTTATTTAAATATTTGATTCTAAACCAGGTACTATCCTATGCTTTCCATCCCACGTTTTACTTTCTATCTTATAGTTGCCTGTCGGAAATTGAATAATAACAGTATTTCTTACTTCTCGTAACGGAAAACACCCGGTACTAGTTACTCTCAAATATATTAAAGTAAAAATGAGTACAATCTCTTTTTCCAACTTATTAATATAAACATTTTATTTTGTTAAAATCCTACTAATATTATAAATGCGAAAGTTTGTAAGGATGGATGGATGTTTGGATGGATGTTTGTTACTCTTTCACGCAAAAACTACTGAACGGATTTGGATGAAACTTTACAGTAATATAGCTTATACATCAGAATAACACATAGGCTACTATTTGCCGCGATAACCAACATATACGCGGGCGGAGCCGCGGGCAACAACTAGTATAAAATATACAATTAAATCATAATAGATTAAGAATATTAGAAAAATATATACGCAAAATACATATATTTTTCTTCATCTAGCTGAGAATATGAGAATTACGATCCACCGACACTTGTTTATTGTTAATTTTATTTTTGTGTTTATGACAGTTACATGGGTGACATTGTTAGTAGTAAAATGTGTAAATTGTATATGTCAGTAAGAATAACTCGATGTCGGTGTCTTCAACCGGTATTTTAGACTGATAGATACCATCTTGTTAGGGTATTTACTTCCTGTTTTGTACGTACGATACTCTATTTTTAACCGACTTCAAATAAAAGGAGGGTTTCTCAATTCGACCGTATATATGTAAATGTTGATTCTAGGATAGTTCCGTCGTTAACGAACCGATTTTGGTGATTCCTTTTTTTAATGGAAAGGAGATATCCAATGGTGGTACCATGATAAGAACGCTAAGATCTGATGATGGCATCCAAGAGAAATCCAGTCAAACCTTGAAGTCGCTTTTATTTTTGTTAAAATTTTACTTGTATTCAAGAAAGTTGTAAAAACCAGGGATATAACATATGTTGGACTTTATCAATGAACCTAATAGTAAAGAACCTAAAATTCCCATGTTTATTTATTTCATTACGACATTAACGATCACTATTGTTAAAATTGAACTACAGTATCTATGTTTAAAACAAGCATCAAAGTTGATCATTTTTAATTGAAATGACCTCAAAAATTCTAATAATACAAGATGAACATAAGACGTAAATAGACTGTTAAGATCAAATGATAATGAAATAAGACAATAATAATAAAAAAATCTTTAAGTCATTGACCTTATCAAGTAATCGGATGTTTACCACTATTTACTCCCGAGTTGGATTTATGATTACGTAGTTTGCCTTTTCTGTTTGATATTTTAGACTAATGTGATTTGCATGTACTTCTTGCTCTAAGACTATGAGAGCATAAGTAAGTGGTAAAGCGATTCCTAAGGTTTTCATTTTCAGATTAGGACGGAAGATTGGAAGGCTTCGCATTCAAATGTACATTTACATTCAAATCTTCTTTTACATGTCTCAAATAACATAATAGTTTTATTATTATGTAGGGATAAATATAGGGATAAAATATTTGAGAACAAATAGTTTAAGGAGCAAGTTTGCGTCGAAATCCATGTCTCTATTGATTTTCATAAATTGAATTATTGAAGAATTTTTTTTTCTTTCAGTGAAGTAATGCATTACAATGAAGATGAGTTTTGATTTATGAGGGTTAATAAAGCAGTTTTCTTGTTAAAATTATTTAAATTACGTTTGCCAAAAAAGTGTATCTGTCAGTGCCATGCCATGCTTCGTCACGCTACCCGCGGCCATCGGGCTTTGGGTGGCGAAGCGCCAAAGGGCCGGCCATTTGGCGCGCTTTTGCCGTTGAGCACTTATACTGCGTTAAATGAAATGCGTAAGTGCCATGAAATTATTGGCGCCTAGTCAAAGCTATCCCTGATAATAGCAAATCTAGCGCGTTTTAATAGTTTGTTAGACGATATAACTAATGACAAAGCTCTGCAGCGTAATGCCCATTTTTAGTGAACCCTCGATTTAACTGTTCATAAAACTTTTATACCGATGGCTAAATATGAAAATCGTTTCTTAAAGAATAAACTCCAAAACATTTTTTTGGAATGCTGAAATTGCTGTGAGTACCGCTTATTGTCTATCTGGAGTATTAAAGCACCACAGAAATCCAAGTTTTTAAATGGAATAAATAAGAACACTGAGTATATTTTAAGCTCATAATTAGGTCCAAGACATTTAATTTTAGCTCCTAATTTGGGCAACCAATAAACTTCCAATAAATTAAAAATACCTTTAAGTGAGTCATAAATGGACTGTAGCATAACTATAGATATTTATTAGATATAGATATTGGTTTCAACCTATCCACCTGTTACAGACTTGTTGTTGCTCCAGACTTAATTGGATAGTGATGACGGCATTCAGTTTCCTGGACTAGTTTTCACAGTCCGACAGTCCGATTTCTCTTGATCCCATTTAGGAGACTTAGGACTATCTTTTTAGAGCATTATGACCTCACAGAAAAAGACTACTGGTTCACAACTGCCCTCTTAAATCTTGTCTAAATCTTTGGACCACAAATTTAAGGTAGCCTGGGTCAAGAATGACCTACAAAAATAATGAACCGCATTGCGTGGGATTATAATTACGGGAATTAACGCGATCACTTATTATAAGGTATTACACACCTCTGATTTGCCTGACGTTTCGACCAGGTTGCACTGGCTGACTCTGACTCTGACTGACTCAGTCAGCCTGTGACCATGGCTCTTTTATAAAATGTTGTTATGCATTTTTGGCGTATGATTATTCGATTAAGTGCTTGCGTAGGGGTTTTTTTTTTATTTCAGCTTATCTTATACTTAAATCATATTTATTAGAACTAAATAAGTGTAATATAAAACTTAAAGAACTAAGTGCCAAATTTATTTTTGAAAAATCACCCCACTTTGGAACGATATAACATTAAGGAAAATATTATATTTGTCAGTCTGCCAATATTATATGTCCTCGACTCCTAGATTGCGGGTTTTACGGCTGCTATTACAAATCTCTTGTTTTCCCTACGGATTCGTCTGTGATAGTTTTCACGAAACTTTGTGTATTAATTACCTTACGAAATACATGCATACTTAAACCATTTAGAAAGCGTTCGGATAATGCATTAAATTCACATTGCACTTAAGATATCTATCATCGTAAGCGGCCCAAGGGTTTGAGACAAGCTCACTAAAATGTGTTAGAACTTCATTTAGGTATACCTGTGACAACGTGAAGGGACTTCATCGTAGGTAACGGCACCAAAACTTACCTTAATGTAAATGTTATCTAAGTAATTTCACGTTTTAAATATATTATGTTTTTATTCGACCACGCTGGCACTAGGTTTGACAGTCTTTGTATTTAATGTTATACCATAGCCCTTAAACGACTGAATCGATATTAATAAATGAGGATTCAATAGATTCGTGATGACATACTTATTTAGTATCAAAAAAAGGTCTGGCAAGCAATTTAAAAATATGTTAACTCAAAATATAAGCTTAAAATGTGATCGTAGAGTTCACGCGGTCCATTCGTATAGGTGTTTGTCTTTACCCTTTCTTAAAATACGATATAATGTATGTATATATGTACGATATAATATAATGACTACGGCTTTTGAAACTTGTTTCATGCTTTTTCAGTGTAATTTTTTGTCGTAGTTGGGTTTTAGTTTTTATTGTATTTTATTAACATTGAAATATGGAAATAATAAATCTAATTGTTTATAATATAAATAGCTTCCGTAAATATAAAACTAAAACCTCCGTACACCTACTAAGTTAATAAAGTTCTGCCGCAAAAATTGCTCTATGATCACTAATAACGTGTATTGCATTTATGATTCGAAGAAAAACCGCCCAACGATCGTAATCTGGAGGTTACTAAAAGGGGTTTCCTGGAAAAAATAAGCACTCCCCAAAGGATGGTGTTGAATTTCAAACGAGGTTTTCGTTTGCTTTTATGTTGATTCGGCCAGAATTACCAAATTCTGTAGTGATAACAAAGTAATTGGTTTGAGTACATTCCGGAAAGCGGAATAAACAGAAATGTGTTGACCGTGGTTAGGTACATGTTTGAATAGTGAATTGAAGTAATCGAACTTGACTTGTGAACCGTACTCTTAATAATTTATTTGATTTTATTTTTTGATAAATTCAAATTCAAATTCAAAATCATTTATTCAATTAAGACACTAAGTGACATTTATGAACGTTAAATTGAAGCTGTAGTTAAGAATCATAGATCGACACAAACAGACGCCACAGCATGTGCTGTATTGTCGAGGTAAATTAGGTGAAAACACCAAAATCTACTGCCTGACTGTGTCGATCTATAACTTCCAGTTTCCAAAATGCGTAGAGCCTCATGAGAAGAATACTGGCAAAGAAACTCATGGCCACTCTTTTCAAAGTCAGATTTTCAGGTACAATAGTGTTAGTATTACATGTAGGGTAAACAGTATGCAAGCTGTTGCCACCTGAATTTCCTTTTATTAAAATGCTCCAAAATCTAACGCTCAAACAAAAAAAAAAAGAAAAGAAAAATCACTCATTGATAACGTTAAAGGTTTTAGTCTATTAAACATAGAAATCATTCAAGGTGCACATCTACTTACAATCAGTTGCAAAATCTGCTGTTGAAAATAATTCGTGACTAGATTAAAAGGCTACAGTTGCAGTTGAACGAACCAAAATAATAGTATGTCAAAAGCATCGCTGACTAGGCCGACCAATCATCCCAAGCAGCACCCGTTCACGAGTATGACGCATGGACCAGCCATCGTCTCCTTCGCCATATCAGAGGGAAAGAAACGACCCGCCCCACGACGACACCGCAAGCAATGATATTTTAGTGAGCATGACAGACCATAGTCGAGATACTGATAAAAATCACTACTAATTAAATTACCATGATAATCGCCACGCATTACCCTCAACTAACAATTGTTTGTTAATATTTAGCTTAGTTATATAACAAAGAAGTTTGTGTGTATCTATCTAATGACACCTTAAGCCCATGACTGATTGTCGTTTAGATAGTCGTTGATCGTATAGTAGGCTTTCCTAATAAGGTGATTTTTTATAGTTAGCTTGAATTTATTTATAGGAAGGTCGATTACATGTATAGGAATTCTATTATAAAAACGTATACCAAGACCTTCGAATGAGTTGTGTACTTTATGTAAACGATGATAGGTACCAACGAGTTTAGATTTGTTTCTTGTATTAATATTGTGTACATCACTGTTTTTCTTATAGTCATTAATGTTGTGCCTAACATACATAATATTTGCAAATATATACTGTGATGCAACAGTTAAAATACCTATTTCTTTAAACAACTCTCGAAGAGAGACTCTAGCACCTAAATTGTATATTGAGCGGATGGCTCGTTTTTGTAGAATAAAAATCGTTTCAATTTCAGCCGCCTTGCCCCAGAGTAATATGCCATAGGACATGACGCTGTGAAAGTAGCTAAAATAAACTAACCTAGCTGTGTCCGTATCAGTGAGCTGACGTACCTTCCAAACCGCATAAGCTGCCGAACTAAGTCTACCCGCAAGGCTATCTATCTGGGCTCCCCATTGAAGTTTACTGTCTAATGTAATTCCTAAGAATACTGTCGAGTCTACAATACTTATGATTTCATTATTTATTGTTAGATGAGTGCCTAGTTGTTTTACATTTGGCATAGTAAATCTCACACACTTTGTTTTATTTGAATTTAGTAGGAGATTATTCGTTGTAAACCAATTCAATACATCATCTAGTGCCCTATTCATATCGTCAAAAACTGTTTTCTTACGATCGACTTTAAAAATAAGTGACGTATCATCAGCAAATAGAAATATATTACAGAGATCTTTTAAATAATACGGTAAGTCGTTAATATAAATGAGAAAAAGTAAAGGACCCAGTATAGACCCCTGCAGGACGCCCATAGTAGCGGGTAATCCAGAAGACCTCGCACCATTGACATCTACATGTTGAATTCTATCCTTCAAGTAGGAAACGATAGAATAGGGCAAACAAGGAGACATATCGCCTAATGGGCTTTACAAGATGCAACACCAGAGGCGTCACAAGTGCATTGCCGGCCTTTGGGGGATGGGGAAGGGGATGAAGGAGGGGTTGGGGTATGGGCTTCTGGTATCTTCACTCATTCGGTAAAACACGCCCTTTTCTGTGAGGCCGTGGTATCGGCCTACGGTCGAGTCGATCCATGCATACCGAAGCGTGACTCTCCCACGGTAGATAATGTACTCATTGTATAATATACGTATATATATGGCAAAAGTATTTTATGACCCCTCTGAAAAAGTATATATAGTAGTAGTGTAATATTTTCCAGTGTAAATCTGACACCGTACATGTTTGAACGGGCGGCGGCTCGTTTCGTTTAGTTAAGGTGAATTCCCAATCGATACCACATTAAAGAAAGTTTTTTTTTAAAGAAAAAGACAAAATCGAAGCAAATAATGATCCATTCTACTTTAATTGATAAACGCAATAATAAAGCTAATGGTCGGATCTAAAGTTACTCAATTCAAGGACTTTTTTTAGTAACCTATTATAATTAGGTTTATATTGCTCCTTCGTTGAGTGATAAACTTTTTTATATCGATTTTTCACAGTGCCAAGCCTATAATTCATCATAATTCAAATTTTCTTTAACAAAAGTCTATTGTTAGTACAGAGCTAAATATAGTTAGTTATGTAATTTTGCGCTGATGTGGCTTGTCTTTGTAATGCCTGGAACGAGACCTCGCTCCGCCTAATAGAGCGGATAGATGCTCCGAGGAAGTATTTGAGAGGTTATAATATAATATTAGGCAAGAAAATTCAGTAGGATTTCATGCGAGAGAGATACGAGGAAGTATTTTGCTCAAGTAAAGTATTAATTAAAATTGACGTACGAAGTAAACTTGTTTATGCTCAGTATACAATTTTGTATTACTTTGTATTTCTAATAATGTTTTCAAATTTTAATGTTTGTATCATGTTATTAGCTTGAATAAGGAAGATGCGCCAGAGAATCCTATCGTACTTTATTGTAAACGCGAAAGTTTGTAAGAATATATGTATGTCTGCTCAGCAAGCATATCAAAAACAATAGAACCACGAATGTTTTAATTCACCCAACAGTTTTTTACACGACTGGGATTGCAACATTGAAAACCTTTTAAGAATCGAATCAATGAACACCCCCTAGCTCGTCCTTTTGAGATGTTATTAAACATAGAAATGTCAAACTTTTATATAATCAAATGTCAGTAAGAAAATAACGGCAGTAGACCTGGCCAATCGATATTATTCAATCGATTTAATTAGGATATGCGTGACCTGAGAAGGCCACTTGAATAGTTCAAGAACATTATATCGTTGGGAATTATTTTAGACACGAACTCAAGACGGGATTTTAAACGTGAGCCTTGATTTAAGATTAAATCTGCAAAAATACACGGGCATTTCTTAATAATATATCATCCCTTTACCCAAATTTATTTGCGGTCGGTGCAATGAGTTTTCCTCCTCCATTCTCCTCTATCACTCGTTAGTTCACTGCTTACTCCCTTCCTGGCCATATCCTCTTTTATGCAATCCATCCATTTTTCCTTTGGTCGTCCTCTACTCTTATATCCGTCGACTTCCATACTTAACACTTTCATAACTACATTTTGCTCATCTCTACCCATCACATGTCCATACCAGGCTAACCTGTTTCTTCTCAACTTTTCATTCAAGTTTTTTTCTTTTTTTTTTTCATTTTACACTTTTTAGTGTCTCTAGGCAGGGACTTTTCTTTTGTTGTTGTTTTGGAGTCCGTTTAATAACTTTGCATATCCTTTATTTTCTACAGACTACTAGTTACTACTCGTAGATCGGTATGTTAAAGTTTCATCTGTTGTCTAACCTTACCTTTCAGATCACCTAAACTACTTGAAAGATTACAACTAAGGCCCTATTCGTGAATTTGATAAAACTATAGATCTATAGATACGTATGAAATTGAAAGAATTATCTTCCAACTCTTAACTGTTAAGGTGTTGTACCTTCTATCATCAGTTCATCTAAATAACTTGAAAGAATGCAATTAATGGTAACATACATACACATGACATTTAAAGATTTATCTTCCAACTCCTATCCGTTAAGGAGTTGTATCTTCCATCATCAGCCTATCAGCATGAAATAATGACTACCAGGTGTAAATACTGCAATAGCTTCAGAAAATATATGAAAAACATGTACGTGCCTAACAAATTTGAGGGTTTCCTTCGATTCCCTTGGAATCCCATCATCAAATTCTGATATAGTAGAAATGGGACCACATTGGAGCATACCTTTTCGAATACAAAAATAATTTTCAAATTCGGTCCACAACTGACGGAGTAATCAGTGTAACAGAGGTATCATTACTTTGTATTATTAATTAAATTGGTCTTACAAGTGTTTTGTCCTGAAAACATATGTGTTTACTAAAGAATTATAAAAATATTGAAAATGTTTGTACATTTTGACTGACATTAAACTAAGATTTTTATACAACACGAAATAGCAGGTTCAAGATTGTTTCTAATACCGTATGATACTTGTATCGATGTTCCATTTCTCTTTAAGTTACTCCCTGGGTCATCAGCTATTGATGTTCCAGAGATTACCCGGAACAAACAGACAAACATACAAACAGACAGACATACAGACAAAATAAATACATTTTTGGTATATGTACCGTGTATACATACATATGCATTTAGTAAAAAGCGGTTATTTTAATATTGTAATATCCATACATCCATACAGACACTTCAATTTTATTTATTTGTATAGATATTGTAATTATGAATAAGTGCTAATTGCGCTTCATTTATTTTCAAAAGGACAAAGGACCAAAGAATAACAGTAAAAATTCAATGACACGGTAATAATTGTTATTGGTTGTTACTTTAATTCTATGGTCTAATCTATGGTGATGAAATTTAATGCTGTGCAATAAAGGCTCTGGAAATTGCTATATCAAATGGGCTTGTAGCATTTATAATAAACACTTTGAATTTCTGTCGTGTGGAATTAATTTTATTGTAGATTACAAATTATTACTAAGCTTTAGGGGCATCGTTTTTACCTCATGACACAAAAGAGGTGTGAGATACAAACCTTCACCATTTTAGAATCTCGGATAAAGTATGCAAAAACAAAAAAGTTCTATTATCTGCAGTACAAAATGCGAAAAACGTCGCCAAGATTGTAGAGATGTTTAAGAGGTTAATTACAAAGACGTCTAATGGCACGTGCCTGCTAGGGTTACGGTCTTTATAAACTCGTACCAGTGTACTGCATAAATATAACTAATTCATTGAGAAACTCATCATTGCATCGCAAAAAAATGTAAATGTTGGATACATTTACGCAAAATCAATATATATATATATATATATATATATATATATATATATATATAACGTCAACAATTTCATATTCTAAAGATTCCATGTAAAAATTCAAATAACAATGACATAAAAGTATTTTTTATTGTAAGCCCTCTAGATAGACATTTTTACAAGGCCGACCCTTGTTTTTATATTATAGGCTCAAAATACAGTGGAAAATGAACGTCAGATATATATTTTACTGTTATTTTTTGTTGTGAGTTTCTTTCAAAATCATACGATTTCATTTGTTACCGTATATTTTTGTATTTGTACGTTACTTTAGAGTGGTCTTTGTTTATATTTTTCATTTACTTTTAGTACTAAACATTATGTATTGCCTTTATTTAAATATCTGTTTTTTTTTATGTTGCACTTAAATATAATTCAGCCTAGTTGCCATATTTATGTAAATATATTAATTTCATTACAATTGTAGTAACAATTGAGAAGAACTATCAGATTTAACGATCCCTTAAATATAATTAAGGGAACAGTAGCGGAGGAATAAGCTAAGAACGAACAATTTCTCCTTTTAAAGGATCGACAATGCAAATATCAATCTAAATGTTTAAAAATATAAAATATGGGTTTTAAATATAGGTCACATTTGATGTTAATTAAATTTCTGACAAAAAATAATATTTAAAATAACTACTATTACAATATATGATGGCGTTGTGTGTTAGATGTCCGAAATATTTATTTATTTATTTATAAATTGTATGTGCTCTTTTGATTCCTTGTACGTTTTTATCTTTCCCACAAATATTATTTTAAATTATGGAACTTAAAAGAACTTATCCCAACATTTTTCAGGAGTTTAAAAGCATAACTCCCTGCACCTTTCAATCTTTTCAACTTCTTTGTGTGGGTTGTGTTACTTGGTATAAAGTTACACAACCCACACAAAGAAATTGAAAAGATTGCGTAGCACCTACATACCAGAATAGCAAGGTTGACTCCCTCATTTTGCTAACAAATAGATACGATGTATTACGGCAGACATTGCATAATGATCCCACACGCGTAAAGCGCTTTTGTACCTCATCTTTTTAATGCAAACCGCTATGGAATGAAACCGAGAGTTTATTTTTTATTACTTTTCTTTGAGTACTTATCTGAGACTGGGTTTGGTATTTCACTAATTTGAATACGTTTCTAGTATTGACGAACAATTTCTTGTACTCGTAATTTTATCAGTATTAGATGTAAAACATTGGTATTTAAAAACAGCCTTTGATAATCTACGGTTACATTACGCTGGTCAAACGCATTAGTAAAGTATTTGAGTTTCCCTTCTTTTTTACATCATGATTTTCACATCTTAAAATTAGGTTACCATTTCGTGGATAATAAGATTTATCAATAATCATTTGCTTTTTAGGGCAAGCTAAAATAACTTTACTCAAACCAAGATAAGTATAATTGAAGCATGTTTGTGAAGCACAAAACTGTTAAAGCAGAATTGCTTCCAATTATTTTCCACCTTACAATTCCTTCCATATTAAAACTATATTGCACCAACGAGTGGGATCGAGAGTAATAAGATCAAGTCTATTTTTAGGAATTTTAATAATACCGCGGATTCGCGATGAGTTTTTTGATAAACATGTATAAAGATATAGCCCTTGATCAATATGAAACTTAATAACATTGCGTATTTGGAACATTATTCATATAAAATTTAAATTTAAGAAACTCAATTGTTAGCCGTCCATCCAACTACCGATTTGCTCCAAATCTGCACTCCCACTTGTGCTTTGAAGTAACCCATAATACCGTTGTAATAGGTCTTAGTGGTGAAATGGAGAGTCCTCGATATATCAACTAACCAATTTTCCCCCTCGTTATCCGAGTATGCCGAGGTTAGTCTGTACACTTGCATAACCTTGAAACTATACCTCTCGGTAAACTTGATAATGAGGTACGCTGCCCTGTTTTACACACTAGAAATTTTCACAACATTGTTAGAATGGGACTTGATTACCAGAAATTCCACCTTGGGATTTATATAAGGGGGCCAAAAAAAGAAGGATCATCTGATGAGAGAAAACTACTGCATGGACACATGCAACTCATGGGATAGTAGTGTTTTGCTAATTTTAGAGTTTCTCCCCCTGGATTCTGAACAAGAAAAGGTTTGTTATACCTTTATAATACATCTAATGAACGGAGGTTTGGCTTCCGGTAATTTCACTCCGAAGAAAGTAACGAAATAGTTACTCAACACTTGTTTTCTGCGAGGCCATATTATCATCCGGCCAGTTTTTGTCCATATGTGCACCTCTTCGACAGTGTTCTACAAGTAATACGTTGAATTGTATTTCATAATTCGTATTTTCATTGTAATTTCAACCTTTGTAGAAAATAAAATGACCTGTGTTAAAGTAATTAGGTATTTAATGAGCTACTTACTATTCATATACTATAACGCAAGTAGACATTTAACCGTAGGTACTCTGTAATCGGAATATTTTATCTAAAATTATTTAATTCCAGTCCTCAAAAGCCCTATACAATGCTTTTAAATTATAAAGCTATTGTAGTCTTATTACTCTAAAATGTTTCAGTCAACATTTAGGATAAAAGGTTGCTCACAAATGTCTACAAATACATTAGCCCATAAAATTTCATTGACATGCTAGATTTGTATTTTTTTTTTATTTGTTTGTCTTTTAGTCTATGGAAAAGAACCATGGCGGTTTTTTTGAGGCTTGGTGTAATTCTATATATATATAATAATATAGAATTACACCAAGCTATATAATATACAAATAATGATTCAACTTCCTCCCAAGATGACACAGTGTATTTGGAAAGATTTCTTTTTTATCAGATGTAGTACAAAGGTGTTTAAAGATATAACGTAATAGTCGTTTAACCACCTTATTATTAAGAGTATCTTTCTTGAGAACGTTTAATACTAAGAAACTGGATCAAATCCTGCAAGAATTACCAGACCTAAACTAGTCTTCTAAATGTAAATTAACTCTTGAATAGTTGTCTTCCACGCGTTCGTGCAACATCATCCAGTAATTAAAACGTTGTATAGTTTGTTCAAACACCCGCTTTATGCAAGTGTTAAAAAACTACATAATCACAAAAGACACAGAACAAAGAAAAAATGGAATAGTCTCTAATAATAAATTAGGTAAAGCAAAGCAAATGCGATAAGCTATGAACTGTCTTCAATATTCCAGATATAAGTTTATTTTTGTTTATTTATTAGTAGCAAGCTCAAACCCGCGGTATTACTGGTGGTACCGCGATAACCGCGGGTAACGTCATGAGGCAAAGCTTGTCAAAAATAAGTTACATTTTATATCATCAGCTATCTATCAGTGAAAGTCCAGTCGAAAATGGTCCAGCCTTTAAATAGATTAGCCAGAATAAACAAATAGACAAACGTACATACAGGCAGAAGGACATACATTCAATGCATTTATAATTATAAACAGATACTTTAGTCTTATTTCATTGCACAGATTTGTTATGATTAATTCGGATATAAAATTTATCAACATCAATCTCAAAGAAAAAATTACTTAGGTGTACAAAAATTTGACAGGTTTTTAAATAATCAAATGGTTCTATTTGTATTTTAATTTATCTATACATTAAATGTATCATAGATATTAATGACATTAATCTTAGTTCTCTGATTTTCAACGATCTTTCTTTATTCTTTTATTTCAAATAAATTGTTAAGAATAAAAAATATTTTTTAAAACACAAAGAAAAGGAAATCTAATTATATTGGGAACAGAAGGCTGTCACGTAAATGTATTTAGGGATTCAGCGTTTTGTCGCTCTTTACTATCTACTACTTTATATTCAAGAGGCCTTAGAATGTTTACAGACTGTATTGAAATGTTACCTGTAAACATTTCTCTTACACAAAAAATACTGGTTTTCATTACATTGTACAAATAAAAATTTTGAAACAATAGTTGGGCTTCAAAACGTTAAACGTGATGTTATTAAATATTTGTTTTATATATATAAATGTAATTCTATAACTTATAAATATAGATTCATTACCAAGAAATACAGTAACTTAAGAAACTCTATGAAACACTGCGCTATTTACCAAATTATAATTTTAAAATTCCTAAAAGCATCCCAAAAGTGTTACTCAAATGAAGTCAATCACTTACAAAGTATAAAACAGGGAGAAAATTTTTGATTTGTCTGAAAAACTGAAAAGGTGGGTCAGGTATTATTTGTCAAGAATTTTGTATCCGATGTCATTAAATTCGCTTGGATTGAAATTCACATGTATAATTTGCCTAACAAAATTGGTGACTGGGACCATCATTGGGAGTTAATTTACTTCATAAATTACCGTCCTTTAGACGGAAGGAAAGATTTTGAATCTGACTTGCGTCATGTGATCCGCTTCAAGTGAACTTTTAGTATAATTACTTTTCTTAGTCTATAATAAAATATTTTAGTGCTAAGTTTAAAACCAAAAATTCAAGCGTCTATAATGTGAATAAAGTGAAATAAAAAATGTATATCACCCATAGCCATCTTTATATATATAATTCTTCTGTGAGTGTGTATGTCACTGAACTTCTCTCAAACGACTGGACCGATTTTGATGAAATTTTTTGTGTGTGTCTGGGGATCTGGGAATGGTTTAGATTCACAATTTTGTCCGCTGGACAATGTTTTTTTAATTAATTTTTAATTTATTAGTAGTTATGGCAAAACGACGTTTGCCGGGACAGCTAGTGTATATATAAAGCAGTAGTTAATTTACATATACAATATTTACACATTTAATGACACGATCGTTAACGCGGTCTTGTAAAAGCCCGTTTCCTTGGTACAAATCTTGTCATGTTTGTAGAGATTATGTCGGAAGCCTTAGACAAGTTAAATTAGGTTAACATAATAAGGGATTTCTTTAGTGAGTTTAGTGTGAAAAGGTATTCAAATATTGTCATACCCAGAATTTTCATGTCGTAGTCAGTAAGTAAACAAAAAAGGAAGTAATACAATAAAACGAAGTTTCATCATAAGAAACCTAAGTCCAATTTTGACTAAAATGACAAATGAGTACTCCACTTTGATACTTTAGATGAACTCTTGTTCTGTGTTTTTACCTGAACTCAAAAAAAGAGCTTATCAATTCAACTGTACTATTTTCTTTTATGTTTGTTACCTCATAACTTTCGACTGAGTGAACCGATTTTCATGACTTTTTTTTATTTCAAAGCTGGTGCTTCCCGTGTGGTCCCATTTCAATTTAGTAAAGTTCTTGAAGTCGTTCTTTTTTTGTTAATATTTGTGGTTATGTCAGATCGGTAACGGAAATCGGAAGCAGGAACGGTAAGATGTTTCGAAATTCAAAGACTAAAATATAATGAGAATATTGTGGCTTACACAATACTTTACAATTTTCTATTTACAGACTTTTAAATACGTACACGCATTTAAAAACTAGTAAATATGTAAAAACAATTTCATCATCAACTTCAATATCATCATGAGCCTATTGCAATCAACTGATTAAGTTTTGAAAGGAGAGTGTTGTATGTAGTACGCTAAACCTTAAGTCTCTAGTGTTTTAATTTGATTATTTTTTACTGTGTTGGTTTAGTGGCGTGTTGGTCTGTGTTTCAGAATTTTTGTTAAATTATGTTGTAATTGGTGAAAACCTGTAATTATCTTGATGTTGCATATTAAACTAACCATTATATTCTTTTGTAGCTGTTGGTTTTCCAAACCGAAATAAATGAGGATGGTGACCACCACTCTTGGATTCTGCTCATGCTTTCCAACAGGCATGACATAGTCTTTTTTTGGCTGCTACTACTTTAATAAGAATAATGTTTTGATGAAATCTTTTAGTCTAATAAAAAATAACGAGGTCGGTTTACATTTACATCGGCTTGATGTGTTGTTATTTTTTCTTAAAACTACTAGTTAGTCATAGAAAATAATTTGCTTTTGAATAATAATAATAATTAATCTTTATTTTTCTCTCTCACACAGAATATTTTCAATTTGTCTGTTTTAAATTAGGTATCACATGTTTAATTAAGTGAAACTGAGCGAGAGACTGGGATCTGTACTAGGAAGATCTGTATGACAGATTTACCAGCCTCCTACCTGTATAACGTTAATGCGCTTCCATGAGTCTCGGACGTCGGGAAGTACGTTTTATGGAGATATCATTCCATCAGTTATCTGAAAATGCCATCGGAATCATTAATCTTAAGTACTGTATACCTGTTCAAACACCAAGTGCCCGTTTAGTAACCCACATGCCTCGTTTAATTTTGCAGTAGTTTTATCACAAAGTAATCCTGGTAAAGGCGGGTTACTCTAACTTCAAGATCATTTTTCTTGTAAAAAGAATGATAAATTCCAAAAGAGAAAAAAATCTTTGTAAGTATGCCTTTTTCTGCGGAAACCTTTCACATGTAAATTGACTTCGTGGGGCAAAACACTTTTATGGTGTACTCCTTGTAATACACGAGGCGTAATCTTGTAACGTACATTTTAGAAGATAATCATAATATATACATGTGTATGTTACACATAAGGTGTTCACATACAACATAAAAACGTGTTAAGTAATACTGAAATATATTTATGTATTCCTGCCTGCAATGTTACTATGTAATATATATAATACATTTTTTCCGGTTTTAAACAAACATCTGTGTACCTAAATTTGTAATATTAACTCTTTACACGTTTTTATTTTAACGACTTTACAACACTATAAACACATTATTCAAAAGAATTGGAATATAAAATAGCATGGTGGCACTTAGAGACTTGGAGTATAGTTTAGTATTAAAAACAGAAATATTTAATATGTAAATAATAAATTATGTATATATATATGGTTTAGTGATTGCTGGTAATTCATCGGCAAAACATCTACAATTTTTTCATTTTTGGGCTACAACAAGCGCCCAAACTATTCAAATGGAATTTAACTTTTTCTGTCTAAAAATAGTAAAACAAAAAGTATAAAAAATCAATTTACAAAAATTGTATTAACAGAATAATTTTCATTTGAATAAACATGCTAACGTTTACCAATCAACTCACATAACTGGGTTAGATTAAATCCTTAAAAAATCTCACAGCTAAAAACTGCAGTTTATAGAGTACAATGACATTTGACACGTAAAACTTCGTGACAAACATTGGCCCGAATACTTAATACTGTTTCCGATTGACCATAGATTTAGTTCAAATGTATGTGCAAACATTGCTGAACTATTAAGTTTTTTCTGTAGGTAATGGGGAGTCCACACGCTCAGACGAGTCGTACGGGCGCCGCGCACTGCGGTATCGAAACCACGCATGCGTAGGGTTCATAATACGAATACAACCTTAAAATTATAATATTAAAGTGCATTTTAAGTCGTCTTATTAAGGATTTAACTGTGGAAATTCCAAAGTTGTTTGAATTGGTGCTGATTAAAAAAAGAGTGATTTCACGCTATGATACGCAAAGTTTTTTTTTGTTAATAATTTAATATTGATAGTGATTCACTTAAAGCATTGTTTCTTTCACTTCTTTCTATTGTAAAATATACTATTTACGCATTATATATTACATAATTATTGTTAATTAAATCTGAATAACGGTCTTCATTTTCCTGATTATTTCTGAAATTTACTTTTAATTTTCTTTAACTTATTTCTACTTCTGTAAAATAATAGTTAGAGTAGAGTTACTTTGCGGATTCTATGTTAAAAAAAGATGCCCTTAAAAAGGAAGCACGCGTCTCATAATAGAAAGGACTCGAAAATTTTTAATATCTTGTAAAAATAATAATACATTTTAAACGATTATTGTATTGCTTTAAAATTAGGGAAGTAAAAACGAAAAAATACTCAGATACGCTATTGTCTCGTTTTCAATAGACTCCTGGGTACGTTGAAAAATTGAAATGACATCCTCTATTGAATTATTTGCAAAATATATTTTGTTCCCTTTACTAAAAATAATGAGCCACCAAACTCAGATATTATAAAAGTAGTCAGGTAGCACACAAAGAAAGTGATATTTTCTAAACTCGACAGTAAAAGTCTATTAAAGTCATAGTTCCAGTTCTTCAACCTTTTTTCTAAGAATTGGCTTATGTCCAACAGGACTACTAAAGACTGTCAATTACGATGTAAGCCCTAGTGTTCTAGTTTCTGAAATAGTAGTAGAATATCAATCTCTTCATCAGACAGTTAACGGCCTTCCGGTACGATTTATAGATACAATGACAACAATCGATTAATAGATTGACAATACCTTTGTATCACATGTAAATTGAATCTTTAATATTGTCGAAAATATCTATTTTTGTTCTTATTATTCACTTTGTTATTGCTTTATATCGGCAACGACAGTTACTTCATCTAAATTAATAAGGTGAATCGGAGATTGGAGGAATCACTTTAATCATTAACTAAAAGAAGTGTGGATTTTTATTTTTATACTCATGATTTATCATTTGTACTTTGTGCAAACTAAATACATTAACTTAATTGATAAATTAGAAATAAAAATACGCGAGGGAACCTTGTGTGTAAATAGAAATACGCGTCCTGAGAGTGGCTCGAGAAACCGGTTTGATTTGACAGTTTCGTTGTACTCACGTATCATTTCGTAGACAACAATCTTTTTTAGTTTTGCTGGACAGTTACAAGCATCTCGCAGTAGGTTACAAATCTATTCCAAAACTGCAAAAAGCTGGACTACATAGAAACTATCAAGTACAACGATCGCAAGCTGACTACAATGAAACAGTCAATATTTTTTTAAATTACCAATGACTACATAAGGTTTCGAAATTTACAAACTATTATTTATAACAACTTGCCATTGTAAGTATCTGTAATTATAACTTTCCGAGTTGTGCTGTCATAAATTAGTAAATTATATAGCAATAAATTATTGACTAATATTGAGGAGGCGTCAGAGCAAATGTTATGTTATAGTAAACTTTATTACTTCCAGTCTAATTCCGATATAATCAACTGACAGTTTTGGCGCCACAGTAGACGCGCTTTTATATTTATTTACCAAGTTTGTATTATTTGGTTATGATAACTCATAATACCGAAGCTATTATCGACTTTCCATGTCTGCCCTTAATGTGGTTCGAGTAATTTAATACCATTGTATATAATTAATTTTCTTAGGTCACACAAAGCTTACAATTTAAGTCTATTAAAATAAATAACTTTGGGTTTCTAAAAATTTATAAAACTATTACCAGTCCAATTCATTCAAGCATAAGGATACCGTCAAGTTGTCTGGCAAGCATGATTGATAGAATAGGCAAAAATAACCATTCTAAGAAGATGCCAATGTCCAACAGTGGACCATTTCAGACTGTTTCAAATCTCGGAATACGAACCGTATTCCGAGATTTGAAATAGCTTATTATATCGAAACATTTTGTCTCATTATTACGGGGTTTCAAAATTCAACCCCTATTTCACCCCCTAAAGGGTAAAATATGCAGAAACTCTAAATAGATATCTAGTCATTTTTAATCAATAGTCCAAAATAAAAAAAATTTGGTTCTAATTTAAAAAATAACGGACTTCCATACAAACTTTCAACCCCTATTTCACCCCTTTAGGGGTAGGGTAGAGTATCCAGAAACGCTTAAATACGTCTTTACTCTTTTTTTAATAAGTAGTACATGAATAAAGTTTCATGGTTCTAACTTAAAAATGACAAACTTCCATACAAACTTTCAACCCCTTTTTCACCCCTTAGCGGTAGAATATCTAGAAACGATTAAATACGTCTTTACTCTTTTTTAATAAGTAGTACATGAATAAAGTTTCATGTTTGTAACTTCAAAAATGGCGAACTGACGTACAAATTTTCAACCCCTTTTTCATCCCCTTAGGGGTACAATATCCAGAAACGCTTAAATACGTATCCACTCACTTTTAATCAGTAGCCCAAAAATAAAGTTTCATGTTTGCTACTTAAAAATAACGAACTTCTGTACAAACTTTCAGCCCCTATTTCAGCCCTTAGGGGTAGAATATCCAGAAACGCTTACATACGTATCTACTCATTTTTAATCTGTAGCCCAAAAACAAAGTTTCATGTTTGTGACTTCAAAAATGGCAAACTTACGTACAAACTTTCAACACCTTTTTCATCCTCTTAGGGGTAGAATATCTAGAAACGATTAAATACGTCTTTACTCTTTTTTAATAAGTAGTACATGAATAAAGTTTCATGTTTGTAACTTCAAAAATGGCGAACTGACGTACAAACTTTCAACCCCTTTTTCATCCCCTTAGGGGTACAATATCCAGAAACGCTTAAATACGTATCCACTCACTTTTAATCAGTAGCCCAAAAATAAAGTTTCATGTTTGCTACTTCAAAAATAACGAACTTCTTTACAAAACTTTCAACCCCTATTTCACCCCTTAGGGGTAGAATATCCAGAAACGCTTAAATACGTATATACTGTTTTTTAATCAGAAGCACATAAATAAAGTTTCATGTTTCTAACTTAAAAGATGACGAACTTCCATATAAACTTTCAACCCCTATTTCACGCCCTTAGGGGTAGAATATTCAATAACGCTCAAATACGTCTCTACTCTTTTTAAATCAGTAACACATAAATAAAGTTTCATGTTTCAGACTTCAAATATGACGGACTTACAGACTAACCTATGTACGAAATGTCAACCCCTATTTCACCCCTTAGGGGTTGAATATTCAAAAACGCTGAAATACGTGTTTACTCATTTGTGATCAGCAGCTTCTAACTTAAAAAATGACGGACTTCCATACAAACTTATAACCCCTTTTTCATCCCCTTAGGGGTAGAAATTCCAAAATTCCTTTCTTAGTGCGTGTCTACTCTATAAAGTGATCCTACTTACCAAATTTCATAGCCTTAACTATCATAGTTTACGCTCGGCGATGATGAATCAGTCAGTCAGTCCGGACTTATTATTACCCGCCTACGGCAAAGCCAAAGGAGGGTTATGATTTTGACAGGCTATGTATGTATGTATGTATGTATGTATGTATGTATGTATGTATGTTCATTTGTTCCCTCCTAGCTCCTTAACTACTTATTAGATTTGGACAAATGAGGTGTCTCTAGAAGCGTCGTGATCGTCTTCTGGTTATAGGCTATATGACGTGTCACTGAATCTAATGTGGCGCCCTCTAGCCGACATAAAGTACTGTATTAAAAAATAAATTTGAGATAAATATGCCGTGTTTGGTATCATTGGAAAGGGCGTTATTTGTACATTTAAAAAAATACATATATTATTAGCATTTGTTCGTGACTTTGTCCGTATTTATTCGATAAGTGTGATATTTCTATGGTATGCTTATTTGTTATGCTAAACTAGTCAGAATAAAACAAATGAGGTATCGTTAGAAGCGTCTTGATTGCCCGCTGATAATAGGCTATATGACGTGTCACTGAATTTAATGTGGCGCCCTCTAGCCGACGTAAAGTAGTGTATTAAAAAATAAATATGAGAGAAATATGCCGTGTTTAGTACCATACGAAAGGGCGTTACTTGTAGATTTCAAAAATATATATATTATTAGCATTTTCTCGTGACTTTGTCCGTATTTATTCGATAGTTGTGATATTTCTGTGGTATCTATTTAAAATATACTTGGCAAAGAAATTAGTATTATAGAGGCACCAAAACATTTTAAATAAAAAAAGTAAAAACTAAAACCCAACTACGACAAAAAACGACGCTGAAAAAGTATGAAACAAGTTTCAAAAGCCGTCGTCACGCGTTGTTAAAGTGATATTGACTATGGTACATTGATAAGTTTCAAAAGCCGTAGTCCATGTAGTGTAATGTACCATATAGTACATATCACTTTAACAACGCGTGACTACGGCTTTTGAAACTTGTTTCATACTTTTTCAGCGTCGTTTTTTGTCGTAGTTGGGTTTTAGTTTTTACTTTTTTTTATTTTATAAGTATAGATAGATAAATAATAATTAATAAAAAATAAATCTTTATTTCTCTCTCGCATAGAATATTTACAATTTTTCCGTCTTAAATTAGGTATCACATGTTTAATTAAGTGAAACTATGCGAGAGACTGGTATCTGTACTAGGAAGACCTGTATGACAGATTTACCAGCCTCCTACCTGTATAACGTATAATGCACTTCCATGAGTCTCGGACGTCGGGAAGTACGTTTTATGGAGATATCATTCCATCAGTTATCTGAAAATGCCATCGGAATCATTAATCTTAAGTACTGTATACCTGTTTATAACACCAAGTGCCCGTTTAGTAACCCACATGCTTTGTTTAATTTTGCAGTAGTTTTATCACAAAGTGATCTTGGCTTGGTAAAGGCGGGTTACTGTAACTTCAAGATCATTTTTCTTGTAAAAAGAATGATAAATTCCAAAAGAGAAAAAAATCTTTGTAAGTATGCCTTTTTCTGCGGAAACCTTTTACATATAAATTGACTTCGTGGGGCAAAACACTTTTATGATGTACTCCTTGTAATACACGAGGCGTAATCTTGTAACGTACATTTTTGCATTTTAGAAGATAATCATAATATATACATGTGTATGTTACACATAAGGTAATTACGTTTATATTGAAAAAAACATTTATTTATATTTCGGTATCTTCTGCCGACCAAAAATATGTAAACGCTATCATACAAACAGTTTGTGTATCTACATGTGAAATCTTTATATGATATTTGTATGATAATGTAACTATTATCATTTGTATGATGGTAAGTTTGACACTTACACTAGATATGCGTCAACATTTTTGTAGTGACAATTTCCAATGTAACTCGCAAATTTCCATTTTGATTCCTATTCTTTCTGTCATATATTTTGTGTTAATATACATGTAACTATACCCCTGAAGATTTTCTTAATGCTTTCACATTCTACATCAGAGTACATTTATTGAAAAGAAAGGTAGTAAAGAACGAAAGATAGAGGAGATTGCTTTTAAGGCTGGATTAGGAAATAAATGCCGTCCGCCGTGTGGGGCCGGCATAGAATAGCTCCACCCCATCTCATCCCGTGGGTGTCGTAAAAGGCGACTAAGGGAAAGACGGAGCCGAATTACAGGCTGCCGAGGTGGAGGCGTGGATTCAGACGCCATGCCGCATAGGGACGGGCTCGGCGTGTACTCACCCTACCGTCGAGCAGGCAGTGGACTTGTGTTCCTGCCACCGTTGGCATATCGTAATCCCGATTAGATCGGGGACGAGGGTCTTGGCTTAACCGCCCGGACCGCGAGGAAGAAAACCTCTATAAAAAATTACCCCGAATCCCGTGTTCTGGTGTGTGACCAGGGGATGCATGGCTGATGGGTAGTTCAGTCGCAAGCACACCCCCAGCCAGGGACCTGCGGACCCCTCGGTTGGGCACAAATCTTCGCTTGCCCGGGTATTGGGGATCTCTGCCCGGGTCGACTTTTAGTTCTCCCCTACTCGTGGGTTAAATTATGGCAGATGATAACTCAAATAAAGAAAACCGGACTGATTTAATAACGACAACACTTGGCAACGAAAACGGACATGGAAACGCAGTGAGAAGGGAGAAGGAGAGGAAGAGGAAAGAAAGGAGGAACGCCAAGGGGCAGTTCCTAAAGGCGGACGACCAGTCGTCTACCGAAGAGGAGACTATATCGGGGACGCCTATACCGGTGGGGCTCCCAGAAGTCAATCTGACTGCTGGGAGCCGAAGAACTTCACAACGCATTCGTTCGAAGTCTGCCGTGAATATCGCGGGTGCTGGTTCCAGTGCGAGGACGGACGCACTGGAGCCGATGGACACGGAGGCAGACGGCCGGAAGCGCGGACGCCCCAATGACTGCGAGAGTGACCTCGCTCAGGCGATGTTGCCTCCTAAGGTGGCTAGCAGTCATAGGGGGCGATCGCGGACCCCGGTTTCGGCCCTGTCGGGCTCCGCCTTCTGTAGGGCGGAATCTTACAGGCGGGCTCGGGCGGACGGCGAATTCCAGGCGGAGGAGGAGATCACTGGTCTCCTACTCACGATCGGGGAGCCGGTGGAAGGGGATTCATTGCCCCAATCACCGGCTTCTCTGCAGGAGAGGGCGCGGGCAGCAGTGGCCATTATAAACAAGGTGGCCACCAAGTCCATAAACCTGAAGGGCACTTTTGTGAGGGCCCTTAAGGACTCCTCCTCCGCCTTGGCAGGAGTCATTGAATCCCTCGCAGGGGACGTGGCTCAACTCCAGTCGGTCAACGACCGTCTGACGGGGCAGGTGGCTGAGCTCAGCGCTCAATTCGCCCAATTTCGGGCGGAGCGCCTTGGGCGAGAGGCCCCGGCCCCGTCCACGTCCCGGCAGGCCCCGTCTACGTCCCGGCCGGCCCCGGTTACGTCCCGGCCGGCCCCGGTTACGTCCCGGCAGGCCCCATCTACGTCCCGGCAGGCCCCATCTACGTCCCGGCCGGCCCCGTCTACATCCCGGCCGGCCCCGTCTACGTCCCGGCCGGCCACGTCTGCGTCCCAGCCGGCCCCGGCCCTAGCCCCGTCTACATCCCAGCTGGCCCCTGCCACGTCGCAACCAGCCCCCACCGTCCCCGGGATATCTGACGACGTCCTGCAGCATATGCTGCAGTACATGCTGCACGCGATGGGTAACCTGGTAGACGGGCGGATTGCGGGTCTGGAGGCTAGGCTGCCTCCGGCCCCTGTAGTTCGACCGCCGCTGGCGACACCAAGGCTGAAAGCCACCTCGGCGCCGACCCCGCTCCCCGTGGTGGGGGGTCGTGTCTCGTACGCGGCCGTGACGTCGGTGCCGGGCCCGGCCGCCGCGCGTAGGATGCGGCAGGGGGCAAAGGCTCCAGCCGGGGCGGCTTTGTCAGAGCCAGGGCCCAAAACGGCAGCAAGAGCTGGAGCAGATTATCCTCCGCTCCCCACTCCAACACCTCTGCCTGGCCCCTCCACAACTGCCCCCTCCAATGAGGGTTGGCAGGTAGTAGGGGGGGCTAAATCGAAGAAGTCCCGACAGCGGGCCAAAAAGGCTGCCCAAAAGGCGGCCTCTGGCCCGCAGTCGCAATCGGTGGCAAGGGCCACCTCGAAGAAGCCGCGGAAACTGCAGCCGCCGAAAACCGCGGCTGTGGTGGTCACGCTGTCACCGGAGGCGGCTAACGGCGGGCTGTCCTACGCGGCCGTCTTTAAGACGGCCCGGGACAGTCTCGCCGGAGAGTTCGGGACTTCAGGGGTCCGATTGCGCCTCGCCCAGACGGGAGCTCGAGTGCTCGAGTTCCCAGGGGCTGAAGGCGCAAAGACAGCAGACACTGTTGCCGAGAAGCTGCGGGAAATATTTGCAGCTACAGATGGTGTCAAGGTTGCCAGGCCTACGAAGTGTGCTGAGTTGCGCATCTCGGGCCTGGACGACTCAGTGACGGTCGATGACGTCCGCGTTGCAATCCGGGAAAAGACGGGTTGCAGCGCGAACAACATCAGGGTTGGCACCATCCGCCCCGGTCCAGGAGGGCTTGGCGCCGTGTGGGTCAGCTGTCCGGTAGTGGCAGCCAAACTGCTGGGCGACGCGGGGAAGCTTCTCGTCGGTTTCGTCAATGCCAGGATAACAGTCCTGGCGGCGAGGCCGATGAGGTGTTTTAAATGCCTGGCGTCCGGACACACACGCGTCAAGTGTGACAGCTGCTTCGACTGCAGCGGACTGTGTTTCCGCTGCGGTCGACCGGGGCACAAGGCGACAGATTGTTCTGCCGCCCCTCACTGCCCTATGTGTGCGGCGGGCCAAAAGCCTGCCAATCACCAGATGGGGCAGGGAGGCTGCAGGCCTTCCCGCAGTTTTCGGCAATCATCGGGGGCTAGCCAATCGACCCAGGCTGCCTCCGATGTAGCTATTGCGTCCACGTCGGCGCCCATGGAGGGGGTTGTAGAGACGGTCCAGTAATGGACTACGTCTCCGACCTCCTTGTCCAGACGAACCTCAACCACTGCGCCGCGGCGCAGGATCTCTTCCTGCAAAGCATGGCGCAGTGGTCGATCGGTGTTGCCGTAGTCGCGGAGCCCTATTACGTTCCTCCCCGTCCAAACTGGATGGGTGACTGGAACGGCTCCGTGGCAGTCGTCGGTTCCGGGGCGGCTCATTCCCCGCCCTTGTCGCTTAGAGACAAGGGCTCTGGATATGTTGCCGCCGAGTGGGGGGGGATCACCGTTTACGGTGTTTACTTCTCCCCCAACCGGAGTTTGAGCGACTTCGAGGTCTTCCTTAACAGCTTGGAGACCTCGATGCGGCGATTAGCGTCTGGGCACGTCCTCGTGCTGGGGGACTTCAACGCAAAATCCATCGCGTGGGGGTCCCCCGGGACGGACGCCAAGGGCGAGGCCGTCGAGGAGTGGGCGGCTTCGGTGGGCCTCTGTTTATTAAACAGAGGCTCCACCAACACGTGCGTGCGACAGCAGGGGGGGTCGATAGTGGACCTTTCGTTCGCTACCCCTGCTGTTGCTGCACGAGTAAGGAACTGGTGTGTCCTGGAAGAGGTCGAGACGCTCTCGGATCATTTGTATATCCGATTTGAGCTCTCCCGGTCCCAGGGCCCCAGTAGGGGTCACACGGCGCGGCATTCATCCCACTTCCCGCGGTGGGCTGTCGCCAAGCTCGACAGGGACCTACTAGAGGAGGCGGCCATTGTTCAATCTTGGCTGTCTCCGCAGGCTCCGACCGGGGAGGTCGGCGTGGACGTGGGGGCTGGCCGTTTTCGCGATGCGATTACGCAAATCTGCGATACGGCCATGCCCCGCATCCAAGGTCGTCGGCCTCCTCGGAAGGAGGTCTACTGGTGGTCCCAGGAGTTGGCGGACCTCCGTGCGGCGTGTACTCGTGCCCGGAGGTCCTACACCCGCAGCAGGCGACGTCACCGTGGAGACGGTGGCGGGGACCAGCTTCACGAGGAGTACCGCGAGACGCGGAAAACTCTGAAGCTGGCCATATGCCGCGCCAAAGATGCGAAGAGAAAGGAGATGCTGGAGAGTCTCGACCGTGACCCCTGGGGTCGCCCATATCGTGCGGTGCGACAGAAGCTCCGCACGGCGGGCCCCCCCCTTACCGAGACTCTCCAGCCCAGCTTCCTGCAGGAAGTGGTCGAGGGCCTTTTCCCGCAGCGGGCGGAGCACACACCCCCGTCGATGGCCTATGCGGTCAGAGACGACGGGGGTCGAGAGGACGACGTGCCGCCCGTTAGGGAATCGGAGGTTGGGGCGGCTGTTCTGCGGATTCGTTCCAAGAACACCGCCCCCGGGCCGGACGGGGTTCCAGCCCGAGTTCTGGCCCGAGCCCTCGATCATATGTCGGACCGCCTCAGGGAAGTGTTGGACGCTAGCCTGGCGTCCGGACGCTTTCCTGAGTGCTGGAAAGGCGGGAAGCTGGTCCTATTGAGGAAGCCGGGACGGCCTGCCGATTCGGTCGCGGCCTATAGGCCCATCGTGTTGCTGGACGAGGCGGGTAAACTTTTTGAGAGAATACTCTCTGCCCGCATCGTCCGGCACCTCTGCGAGGTGGGGCCCGACCTGTCGGACGCCCAATTCGGATTCCGAGAGGGGCGTTCGACGGTCGATGCCGTGATGCGCCTTAGGGCCGTGACCGAGGAGGCAGTGAGCTGTGGCGGCGTGGTGTTGGCGGTGTCCCTGGACATCGCCAACGCCTTTAATAGTCTGCCATTCAGCTGCATCGGGGAAGCACTCCAGTACCACGGAGTGCCAGAGTACCTGAGGCGGCTGGTGGCAGACTATTTGCAGGAGCGTACCGTCGTGTACGAGGATCGAGATGGCGCCTTGAGACGGCGACCCATGTCGTGCGGCGTTCCGCAGGGGTCTGTCCTTGGACCACTCCTGTGGAACGTGGGATACGACTGGGTCCTACGAGGTCGTCTCCCCCCCGGGCTGGGCGTAATTTGTTACGCCGATGACACCCTTGTCACAGCCCGGGGGGCGAACTTCCAGGAGGCGGCGCGCCTGGCCACCATTGGTGTTTCTCTGGTGGTCGGGCGCATCGAGGCGCTGGGCTTACGGGTGGCCCTGGACAAGACGGAGGCCCTGCTCTTTCATGGGCCCCGTCGTGGGCCGCCCCCCGACGCCTCCATAGTGGTCAACTCGGTCCTCGTACCGGTTCGGGCCCAGATGAGGTATCTGGGCCTGATCCTCGACGGTAGGTGGCTCTTCGACGAGCACTTCCGACAGCTTGGTCCCAAGCTGGTCGGCGCTGCCTCTGCCCTTGGGCGACTTATGCCCAACTTGGGTGGAGCCAGCGTCGCAACGCGACACCTCTACACGGGGGTGGTCCGGTCGATGGCGCTGTATGGGGCACCGGTGTGGGTGGCGGCTCTGACCGCCCTCAATAAGGCCCGCCTCTGGCGGCCTCAGAGGGTATTGGCGGTCAGAGCCATACGCGGATACCGCACGGTGTCCACCGAGGCGGCGTGCGCCTTGGCCGGAACACCTCCGTGGGATTTGGAGGCGGAAGTGCTCGCCGAAGTTTATCGACGGGTGGCTGAATTCCGGGCGGAGAGAGGCATTCGCCCTCCGCCCGAAGAGGTACGCGAGTGGCGTGAAGCCGCCCGTCGAGCCACGATGGCTCGCTGGTCGTTCCGGCTGGAGACTCCACGCGCTGGCTTTGCCGCCGTGGAGGCTCTCCAGCCGGTCATCCTCGAGTGGGCAGGGCGGCAGCACGGGACCCTTTCCTTCCGACTGACGCAGGTTCTTTCCGGGCACGGATGCTTCGGAAAGTACCTGCACTCGGTCGCCAGGAGGGAACTGAGTCCCGCCTGCCACCACTGCGACTGCAGTGAGGACTCGGCCCAGCACACGCTGGCGATCTGCCCCGCATGGGCGTCGCAGCGTCGGGCCCTCACTGCAGTCATCGGAGGGGATCTCTCGCTACCGGCCGTCGTTCGCTCCATGGCCGGTAGCGACAGCAGTTTTACCGCGGTCGCAGCCTTCTGCGAAGACGTAATTTCGCGGAAGGAGGCGGCGGAGAAGGCCCGGGAGGATGATATCCACTCGGACCCGATCCGCCGCCGGCGAACCGGGCGGCGGAGGCGCGCCTATCAGCGCCTCATGCCGCCCTGAGTGTGGCCGCGGATGGTCGGGATGGGTTTTCCCCACCATCCGCTTTAGTGGTCACCCGCGAGGGGGCGACGTTACGCGTGTGCCGTACGTCGCCTAAATTGAGAGTTTTTAACAGCAGACGGTGCCCGCTTCAGTGCGGGCAGGCGCTGGGAGGGGTCCGGATGTGTTAATAACAGCAGTTCCCGGATCCCTCCCGTCTCAGGCGCAGAGTGGCACACCGTGTGGTTTTAGTCGGTTCGATTCCGACACACCACCCCGCCGCAAACCCCGGCGGAGTGACGGCCCGAGGGGGTTTCCACACGTTAAAAAAAAAAAAAAAAAAAAGGAAATAAATGCCGTGGCCTAAGGACCTTAGAATCTGAACCCTTTAGTTCATTAACTTTCATTATTCTTTTTTTGAAGTATTTCGTCTCACTCGTTGGTAAAAAAGTAGATTAAATCTACACCACTTTCTTGGCAATAACCCATAAAAGGTGTATGCATACTACTTAGCTACATGGCGACGGAAGAGATTTATTTCACTTCATGAATATACTGAATCGTAAAACACTTAGAAGTTAAATAAGTCACCTTGTAGGCTACCTTGTGGAAGTCTCCACAACCTCACTAAGACAGTCGTATGTGTTTCAATACCTAGTTTTTTACCATATTAGCATACCATCATAGATTTCATCCACAAAATGTGTACATTACTTGTATATTATTGTTATCTATTTTGTATCAATTTGTTTCCTTATTTAACTTAAATGAAAGATAAGAAAGTTTCAATCTTTTATTTTTATAAATGACTTGACAAACGTATATTGCGACGACCTAACAACTCAAGAGGATTCAAAATTGGTGCGTGCGTTGTCATCCGTAAAGTTTTATACTGCAGGAATACCGAAATCGTAGCAACTAAAATCACAAAGTATTGTTTCAAACTAAACTATATTATTTGTGAAAAGTCAAGTAGTTTGCGTTGCAATATCTTGACCGTTTGAGTCAGTCAATAATTTAAATAATGTTAATTAAAAAACTTATTACACGGTTCTAGATTAGAATTGAGCCTCACTCCAGCATTTACCTTCGTATTTTGTGTGAGTGATAGACATTTTATTTTTCTATTGTGTGTTGTTTTTCAATTTATTAATACCAACTGAATTCCTTTTATGTATGTTAATGTGAGTATAGTCTAGATTTGTAATATAAGTTCATATTTAGTATCTCTCTGGTGGTTTTGATTGTTTCCCCGGCCTATCCAAAGATCCTGCTGGCGGTAGTGTCGTGCTTCGATTCGTAACATTACGGCTGGGGCTCGTATGCCGTCTCTATGGACAGGACGACTTAAAACTATTGTCCTTTCTTCAAAAGGTCAATCCAGATCATGTATTGTACACGCATAGTCTTTTTTTATTGTTTTTATGTAATTTATGTTCCGGGACTTTCGGTCTCTTCTAGCTGTAAAGTGCGACGTGTAAAAATATCTGAAAACATTTACTTACAAATAAATATCATTTCATTTCATTTTATTTTATTTATTAAACAAAGTCAAATTGGAACTACCTGGTCTTTTATTTTAGTTTTTAATAAAAATATATTTTAATTACATTTAACAGAAATATTGCTCACTTTAAGTGGATTGATTATAACGGGCTTTAATTTATCATATTTGTAAAGACTACATCCTTCGTATCAAAATCAGTTATTCGACACTTTTATAAGATTTTATATAACGCAGGACGTATTGCATAAAAATTACAGACGCAAGAAATAAAATGTTAGAGTCCTAAGGTCGGTCACGCATGTACGCTGTAACGTTCAAACAAGAAGTCACAAAGTGGCGTTGTCCCGCTTGGTGAGCGGGGATAGTAAATTTCAATCACTGTCTGGCCGTACCATAATTGTTGAATGCTGTTACTTGTTACTTTTTCGGGTAAAAACTACTTACACATGTTTGTCTTGACGTTGTACCCAATTATTAGAGAAAAAGGTAAAAAAATGTGTTAAATTGGTACCCAAAAATGATACACGTATTGACAATTACCGTTTCGTATTCGTTAGAACTATGATATATTACATTATACTTGTGTACAATAAAGGAGCATATACTTATTAATTCTACCACATGCCATGGAAAGTCTACTTATGAAGTCACTGTATCGTTTAAACATAATACAATTTAAAAATTAATTCATGATATAAACACATATTATTTACAAATTCTACCTTAGACCTCCGTTCGCATAGTTTTCGTAAAGAGGGATACAAAGTTTTTCGTTCATGTATTATATTAATAGAGATATATATATGTATAGCTTTTCGAAAAAGTCGTGTTCACAGGCTCGAGCCCCGGCAGTGCTAAACAAACAAGAAAAGTACACAAAGTTGTTCGAATGAAATGTTCCCAGTTCATATAAATGTTGACTCTACATTGCGTACCTACTTTTCTGAACTGTTACTCGGATTACTTATAAACCTAATTCTCGTTGAGATACAGATTTTCTCTCTATTTTAATTTTGAGGTCTTCAAACTGATTATTAAAGAATGACATTGAGTCTTGAAAACCCGAGATTTGCTGGTTTATATTCCTTAATTGGTCTGCAATAATGCCGTCGATACTTGACTTGATGATTGCCGACATTTCTTGTTTTGAGATGGAACGTAGTTTATTCTCAGTTATATAGTCTCCGTTTTCTTTATATTATCTGAAAGGACTGTGACTCGGTTTGATACGTAGTGTGTCATTACTTACTTCGGGTGGAGTTCTCGTATGTAGATTCGAGGAACACCGAATAGGTGTGTTAGTATTATCTGTTTTCGGCTGCTTGCATCGACATTCGGGACATTTCTATGAATTTTTCAGATTCAAATCTATCAGGGCAAACCTTTTAGGGGTAATATGTGCACTCTAAGTCATATCTACGATCACAGACAGGGCACCTTAAACACTAAAAGTAATTCATACTATGAAATCTATACAAATAAATAAAATTGGAGTGTCTGTTTGTAATATTAAAATAACCGCTTTTTACTAAATGCATATGTATGTATACACGGTACATATGCCAAAAATGTAGTTAAAAATTTTTTTGTCTGTCTGTCTGTCTGTCTGTCTGTCTGTCTGTTTGTTCCGGGTAATCTCTGGAACGGCTGGGCCGATTTAGGCGGAACTTTCACTGGCAGGTACCTGCTGATCCAGGGAGTAACTTAGGCTACTTTTTTTAGACTAACTTTGTCCCGCGGCGTTACTCGCGGTAAAACAATATCCGCGGGTAACACCGCTGGGTTCAGCTAGTCTAGTATATAATTCCTAAATAGTCGTTGCCTAATCATAAGTATTTTACTAGATAATCGTACATTACTTTTCCATTCTGAGTAAACGTGCTTAAAGGTACCAAATACTACCAAATACGTAAGGCAAGCAAATGACTGACTTTTAGCTTCCCAATCTTAAGAGTAACATACCTTTACGTCGTATTAAAAATAAAGTTATTTTAACAAATATATTTTTGGTTGGCATTTTCTCAAAGCACGTACTAGACAGTCTTTATTAGACCATTCTATTTCTTGAAATTTTAGTTTGAGTCATTTTATTTTCTTGTATTCTTCTTCTTAAATGTTTTTTAGTAAATCAAGAAAATAATTCTCTTCAAATAGGAAGGTATAGCACCAAGCTTATGATTAAAAATAATAAAATTTGTTATTACTGTTATTTTTGTTAGACTAATAATTAATAACCTCCTGAATTATGCATTAAGGGAACCAAAGTTTAAACCAAAACAGGTACTGTAAAATTGTATCTTAACAAGATAAAATAAGGTTTAATTTAACATTTATAAAGTTAAGACTTAGACATTCAAAACTGAATTATAATTCGACGACGTTAAGGAGTAAAATAATTTCGGAAAGTTTATGGCTATGAAATATCACAAACAGTTTTATAAACAAAAAGTAATTCGGTGCGTGAGGCACGCACGTTGTTTGTTACCACGAAATTAACTCTATGCAGTGTTCTGCAATCCATGTAGTTGACGCTTTTAAATTAATAATATTTGACAAGTGAGGGTAGGATGTACAAGACGATTTGAGTTCCAACGGAACACTTCATCCATGTACACTTTGGAATGTAGGTCAAGTTACCGAAAACAATTTTAATGAACAAGTTTGAGTAATGCTCATTCGCGCACATGGACATTTATACTATTCCCATTTATTAATTTATGCTACTCTTTTCGGTACATTTGTAAGGTTCTCTACAAATGAGTACAAAAGGCCGGCAACGGACTTGTGTGTGGTGTTGTGTGACCCATGGATACTCTCAATAGAGAGTATCCATGGGTGGCGATAATCGCTTACCATCAGTCGATACGTCTGCGTGTTTGCCCTCTATTTAAAATAAACAAAAATGTGTGTTTATTCATACCAGTGAGGTAAAACGTTATACACAAAAAAATTCTTCTCGGTAATAAAGACATAATGAAGCTATCAAATGAGAAATAAATATAATAAAGTAATTTTTTTTTATAGATGAATTTGTCGAGAATCGACACTCGATCCTCAACATCGCGGTGGGCCGGTCCTTTGAATCGACCGAACCATCAGAAAATGGTGTTGTTATATTCTGTGATAAATTCCATTAACCTAGACATTATCATATTATACGTGTGTTTAACAGTTTGAAAAGATTATTTTACTAAAAACTTAGTTTTATTTATGTATGAGCCCTTACTTTACTTTATGGAAGGCATGAACAGAATTCAAGAGCAGTGATTACCATACTCATTGCAAATGCATCACATGTGTCACCATTTTAATATGGTTTCAATTAAGCAACATTTAGTTTCATTACTCAGACCAAATAAATAAATACAGTTCATAATGCGTAAACTGACATTTTCATTGTAATGGTAAAATGCCCTTAAATCTCCACTATACATCTATAAAATTATAAGTCCGAATTAGACATTAAGCTTCGCGATTATTATCATAATCCGGGTGCCGAATCACTCTTGTTATACTTAATAATATACTCAGAGGTCTAGTTGAGGTTTATTTCGGTGGAAATTTGTGGTTGAATAAGGGAGCATTAAAACTCACTTATCCTAACGATGTCTCACTCTGTACTATATTGTGACTTAGGAAAACTTCACGATCACATTTTATTTAATGGTTATTCGATATCGCGAAGAAACTTCACAACCTATTTAATAACTCAGATTAGGCATTTTATTATGACAACTTTATTAAAAGATAAGGGTTTCATTGAAATGCTTAGTAAACCATACAAGGCTTGCGTAATGAATGACACAATGTAAACATATACATAGTCGTGAAAATTTAATGAGCATTAATACCCTGTTCATCTAAATAAATTGGTACCTTTGATCCAAACTTCAAAAAATTGTTCGTATGTTTATATCTACCAATACATGTATATGTTATTCAATGAAATTAAAAATTTAATTTCAATATAATATTTCGTTTTTCCTGTTCACTAGGCAGTAAAATATTTATACGAAAATTGGAAAGGTCTACAGAATCCACTAATTACACTCATTAACCACAATTTTGGCATGAAAGTACGTTTGCTCTTTGTAAGGGACAAAAGAGAATTTCTCTCTGAAAACATGATGAGCTTTTGAATTAGCGTTGAATAATTGATAAAGAAATTTAAATTAAGTATTACCGAGGTCGCCAAAGTGAGCAAAATGAGACAGACAAATCTACCCCAGATTATGACTGGATCACAGGCTTCTTGATGTTAGGCTTTTTGGAGGGTTTTGTTATAAGGTTTATTTATGTCAGTAGTAATTACATCGGTATTTGACGGCTGTCAGAAGCTGGATGCCGATTATGGGTTAACGTCTGATGTTACACCTACTCTAATAATTTCCACTATAAAATATGCCTTATGTCTGAGCAATAAGACACACAACATAATCACGTAATAGTAAAAAATAATAGGTAATGCTGAAACAATTCACGGGGAAGAATAAAAGGGATAACCGAAGACATTTTTTGTATCCTTTTCTAATTGCAAACATAACTGGACTTGATAAGTGCGTCACAGTGAGCGAACCAGTGACGTCGATCGCGTCGCACGCGTTACCGCGTACGCGCTTTGAAGCAGCCACTGCCTCAGGTGTGTACTGTACTTAAATTACAAATGGTGTCCTTATTTGTTTTAATTTTTAAGATGTTTATTTTGGTTTGAAAAAAAAATAAAAAAAATCTGTTTTCGGATAAATTAAATAGTCCCAAAGTAATCCAACATATTTAAATAGCTAATAGTTTTGTTTAATGTCGTATTGTTATATCCACCTTGTACAGAGTTAAAAAATAATAATAGAAGAAGCGATATAGTATTTCCATACAAAAATATTATAAGTAAATTTTCCTGACATGTGAGCTGGCTACTCGATATGTATAATAATTTCCGCGGTGACACGCCGCGTTACGCCTCTAAATAAATTTGTCTTGTGGGAAATATCTTAGAATAATGGCTACCATGTTAAGGAAATATGATATTTACTTATATAGTTCAAGTGAGAGAATTAGTCATTTTATAACAGAGGAAAATGGTAGATCAAACAGTCTTAGTTTTACATTCTTATTAACTTTTGTACTCGAATATTCGATGTCCACGATAAGTTATGTAGATTTGAATTTATGCTTTACTTTTCCCTGACACTTTCAATAAAAGTACTTGAAGCTTACGTACTTTAAAACAGTCTTGTTTTCCTGGAGCATTTTAATCGGGGACGTTAAATTTTTCAACACTACCCTATAACTCTACTTAGTGTAAATATTACATGCAACTTATCAATTTATTATACTTCAATCCTACTATCACACTTCACACTAATATATAAAGGTGAAAGTTTGTGAGTGTGTATGTTTGTTACTTCTTCACGCAAAAAGTACTAAACGGATTTCGTTGAAACTTTAAGCTGCATAAAACCCTAGACAGCTCACAGCACTAACGCATCCATCTTGAGGGAACTTTATATTCGCTGGGGAGTAGCTACCATAAGTATGCTTCGAGTATTCAAGGATACTTCGGTCATATTGCGAGGAGGGAAAGTAATATCTTCTAAAAGTTAAGAGTGACGAATAAGATCGAAGGGAACATACACAAACACCGTAGCTCGTTGCGCTGGGCAGAACAAGTGTGCTCTACTCTCACCACTACGATCCATGTTGCCTTGCACACTGTATAAGACAGGAATAGGTGGAAAGTCTACGGTCACTTGCAGAATACTTTTAGATAGAGGTCACGTACGACCCTCAAAATTGAGGATAGCGACGCAATGGCGAAAGATAAAGGCCAGTAGTATGTATGTCTGTTCATAGGCCTTCATAAAATTAGCCCACCTCAAATACAAGTACTTCAAAACTTTCGACTTATAAGTGAAAACTGAAATCCTGATGAAAACTAAATTCTTAAACAATAGAATTTTGAAACGTTATTTGAAATAATAAACCGTCTAAAGCCGCGAACTTAATAAGATTTCTCCAGCTCTTTGTAAGAACTTAACTCATAAAATGAACTTCACATTATTGAATGTATATAATTCAGAGTTCTGTTTGAATTTAATTTCTTAAATACTTACTACAAACAGAGTAAATAAATTAACTTTGTTTAGATGTCAAAAACAGCCTGTTTAAACATCTGGGCTTATGAAATTTGCTAAAGCAAGGAAAGTTGTAAAATATTATTTATTTACTTTACCGTATAGTAATAAGGTAGTCTTCCGAATTCAATAAAAAAAACTTGGAGTTCCTTATTATTACGTGCAGACTACAAAGATACTGTATTGGCTTGTAATTTTTGTACCTGCTTGACACCAAATTATGACTTATATCTTTGTTTCTCTAAAAGTAGAATTAATAAACACATTCGATATGAGTAGGTACTAGACTTATTTTTTTAAATTTAATTTTTAGAATATTATCTAAATGTATGTCAGTAGCATAAGATGAATTCTTCACCACACAGCATTTTTAATGCCTTATTTTCTTATTACAAACTCAACAGTCTGGAAAAAGGTTACCTTTTCAAGGATTATTTTTGCATGGAGCATGCAATGTAGGTTTTAATTAGAAGTATTATGTGTTCATAAAAGAAAATAGTTATTTGTTATACAAGAGTGCAAAGTTGCTTTTTAACCGCGTGCTCAATTTTGATGATCGAGCAAGCGAGGGATTCTAAACTTAAAAATTAGAGTCCTAAGCGTTAGCGAGGAAATCAAAAGAGTACGAGGTTAAAAAATCTTTGCACTCGAGTGCAACTCGTAACTTTTCATTCCACCTCAACGAGTAAATGATTAAATGACATAAAAAGGAAATGACGCGCGCAAAGCAAATAAAAAAAGTATACTAAGAAGGTGTGTGTGACTGAGTTTTTAACAAAATAAAACAGGTTGTTTGAAAAATTCGGCACCATGGAGGTAGAAGTAAATAGGTTTAAAGATATTTTGAATTCACAAACTTAGTGCACACATTCAATTTACTTTATCCTCTAGTGAATAAAAACGCCTTTTAGACTCAGATATTGAAGGGCAAAAATACTCTTACTCTACTCCGAGATGGGGGGATGAAGAGAATCTTATGTACGTAGACCAAATATTCTTTGTTGCTTCTTAATTTATTTAACTACTTAATGAACTTATTTTTATTTACTAACAAGCGACCTACGCCTACTCGCGCAAGCGCTCTGCGCAGCCGTCTTACGATCAGGTCACGTGTCCTGACGCGAGTTCAACATTTTTGCAACAAAATAAATTTTGCTGAAGTGCACAACGCCCCTAAAGAAGTTTTCACTTCAACGAAAGCTTCGGACTATTCAATTTAGTTCGGTAATACTTTTTGTCACCAAATAAGTTCAGTACAGTACAAGATAACGATCGTTCAAGCTTTAGTCGTTTCCACCTGTTTAAGGGTCGTTTGCCTTCTGAAGGAGATTGCCAACGCCTTATGTGCTTACAAAAATAGGCAGTATTAAAAGGTCACTTTACGTAGTTTTTCTAGATAACAGGACAATGATCACTTCATGTTTATATTTTTTGTTACTAAAGTGTGTTGATGAGTTTATGTACAGTTGGATAATAGTTGTTGAGAAATTTTGTTCAGATTTGTAGGTAGCAAAAAATTTATTAAATAAACGTTTAATGCTTTTTAACTGACTTCCAAAAAGGAGGAGGTTCTCAATTAGACCGTATATTTTTTAATGTGTGTTCGCGGATAACTTCTTCGTTTATGAACCGATTTTAATGATTATTTTTTTAATGGAAAAGAGATATCCTAACGGTGATACTATGACAAGTACATTAAGATCTGATTATGGCATATAAAATAAATCGATTGATTTGTTCGTTCTTGAAGTTTGTTTCTATTTTGTTAAAATTTTACTTTTTACTAGTATAGTGATGTTTTGTCTAAACTGATTAATTGTTTAAATGTTAGTTGCATTTAAGTCGTTTTTCATATACACAGTGATACGTGTTTGAGTAATTGGTAGACTCACACAGTCAATTATGGATATGATAATGGATCACTAGTGGATACGAGGATACAGTAAAGTTAAAAGTTTTTAAATGTCGAAATATTTTCTGTCATTATAAAACAAATTACAAGGACTATGATGACTGTGAATAATAATACAAAGAAGAAGATTGTTGGCAAAGCATAATATAAGCGAAATCAGTTGGTAAGTCACGGTTAGGTTTTACTGATTCAAATAAAATAAACATCATGCTCAAATGTTTTTAATCAATCAATCCATATTTGCGAATATAAAATGACGTGTTACAGTATACTGATGTAACAACCAAATTCCACCTTTAAGTATTCAAACAATTTTTATTTGTTTTAATATTGCTTAATAAGTTATTAATCAGTATTAAAACATTAAAACAAATTCATTATGTAATATACCTTTAGTTAGAAAAGATTTTAATATTATAAACTTAAACGCAAAATGTGCCTACTTCTAACGAAGTACACTTATTTTTCGACGAAAAAGAGCCCATCAAGCGAATATTTCGAAGTCGACAAAATAATCATTTACCCTTATGATTAATGTCAGTAATAAGCAGGGTCTATCTCCGAAACTCATTAATTTTCTGCTGTCGATATTTGGCACGGGGAAATGATGACATATTTTTTTCGTTTTTGGAATTATTAAGTCGATTACTTTTTAAGGGCGTAAGAGGGCTGGCAGCGACGAAATGCAGAATGTAACTGACCGGTCTCTGTGGTGTTCTTTGGGAGCGGTCTACTTCCAGCAATGGACTGCAACGGGCTGAAAAAGATATTATTTTTATAACCTTTTCATAAACACAACTTGTACATGATGTCTTTTTCAATAGAACACATCTTTTGCTTAAGAGATCATTACCTTTAATGGAATAATTATCTACTGAAATAATAATTCTCAACATTAAACATCATTATTTGAATTCCACGGAACAGTTGAATCTAAGTACAGTTTTTGATTTTAGTTGTTTTGTAATGTTTATGTATTATGTAAGCCTGTTAATCGAGCCTTTGATTGTTCACCACCGTTCTGTCCCAAAAGATAGATTACCTCGTAGCGTAAATCTGCAAACCTTATAACCATAAAACCCAATAAAGAATATATTAAAATTAGTTTTACAAGTAAGCATATTAAATGTTTTAGATTCTTTAAAAAATGTTTCACATTAATAATGCTACTAAATGATTTAATAACTAGATATTGAAAATTATTGAACGTGGATAAGACAACTTGAAAATCAACTTTGATTTGAACGAACGAATTTGATTAAATCTTCATCACAGAACAATAACAAAAAAGAAAAATGTCATTTGCAATGTAGACAACGTAAATGTAAAAAATTTTAGCGCTATCTTTGAATTACAAATAAAATAGTTATAGTAATAGTTTTAAATATTTAATGCACTATTTGAGAAACTGAAATAGTCCTCTGCCGGTTGAAGTGTTATTTCCACTATCCAGTCATCATTACTGCAACCACTATGGAATCCCTGTTGAAGACCATTGCCAACATGAATGTTGAGTTTAACACACGCATGGCTGAATTTGAAGCAAGGGACACTAGAGACAATCTCCCAAGAGAAGGCAGCTCATCCGCATCAAGCAATCTGCAAGCAGAATTTAGAACTTTTAAAAATTTTGTTCTGAAAGCTCTCAACGACATCCAACTGCAAATTCACTTCTTGGCTCAGTCCGCGGACAACATGGAAACTCGGAGCAGACGAAAGATATTGTTGTTTCATGGTGTACCCGAGGACAAGAATGAAGACACTGCGTTGGTGGTAAGCAAAATTATCAGTGAAAAGTGTAAGGTGAGCAGTTTTTCTACAACTAGCATAAAAAGAAGTCAGAGGAGGGGTCGGGTTTCGTCACCTAATAAACCCAGGCCCATCCTTGTAAAGTTTCAACAGGCCACTACCAGAGATGATATATGGTTCAACAAAACTAACTTGAAGGGCACCGGGGTGACCATATCGGAGTTCCTAACAAAAGCAAGACACGATGTCTTCATGTCTGCACGTCAGAGGTTTGGCATAGCCAAATGTTGGACCCGAGCTGGAATTATCCATATCATGGGTCCCAATAATAAGCAGCACCGTATCACCACACTTGCTGAACTGGACGCTATTTGTGACGATGAGGTAAAGCCAGTTGCAGCCACCAAAACAACGGTCATTAAAACCAGGCGTGCGGCCAAAAAGTAATAGCGTAGTTTATCATCCAAATTGCCAAGTGTTTACATTTATCCGAGATGGTTGTATGTATGCTTGATTAGTGCCACATGATACTCAGACTTCTCAGTACCTTACCCTTACACTAAATGCTCATTGGCACTATGTATTGTTTTACCCACTTTTGGATTGCTTTTATTTTCTTTTTTTTTTTCTTTTTTTACTCAATACAATGCAAACAATCCCTGTTTTCCAATTACAGCACTAGAGCGCATTATGCGGCATAATGCTTAACTTTGAATGATTCAACTACAGCAACGCTTCGCACAATCGAGCACTCTCAAAAGTAGTGTTTTTGCGTGATGCGTGCAATCGATACCAATTGTGACAAAAATTAACAAGTGTTTTTTCTTTAAGGTGGCATTGATCAAAATGTTTTATTTATATATTATCGTTAGTAATATTATTTATTGTTGAAAAAATTTTTAAAGCTTTCGTTTCGTTGCAGTTTTTTCGAAATAATCAAAGTTAATTCAAACTGTGTTAAAAAAATAAATATAAGTATGGATGAAGGTAGAACTCATTTAAAAAAATTACTCAAATCAAACAAATGTTAATGTAATTATCAAAATCCAAATTACTTAAAATAACCGTAAATAGTTTTCAACCAATTTTTATGTATACCACTTTGCTTACAAATTAATGAGGTTATTGCTAACTCTGAATATTTTTTTTTTTTCAACACTGAACTTAGCGCACTCTGCTGGTGCATTTGAAAACTAATTCACGTTCCAATTAAGCTTCAGCATAATTCAGCATTGTGCGCCAATGAGTCGCACTATGCTTTGTAATTGGAAAACAGGGATTAATTCAATATCAATTAACGTCAAACTAAGTAAGCTGTCACATGTGACAACAAGATTGCGTTCGGGTACATCTCATGATTAGTTATTTATTTATTTACTAATTTGGATACTAGTCTTTTTGGATTTTTATGTTTACCTCTTTTATGTTCCTTTATGTTTACTTATTTTTATATATTGTTATTTTGTGTTTAATTTCTGGATCGCAATCTTGACTTAATTTCTTTACATTGTTTTATTTAATGTGTTTAGTTTATTGTAAATTAATTGTTTTAATAACATTCAACCGGCGGACGGATGGTTTAGTTAAATTTTGAAAGTAACATTTTATGCTTATTATTTTTTATGCATATATATATATTTGTATATTTTTTTAATTATTTTATTAATATACATATCTTATAATATTTTCTATACATATCTTAAAGGCTGATGCTGTCACCTGTGATTAATAGTGATGCCGAAGAATATTTTTCAGTATCAAGTGATGACGCCAGCTTTATTAGTGTACCTTCACTAGCAGATACCATCTCGGATCAATTCGCTGATGTTCCCAGGAACTTTAATGTTGTTCATCTAAATGCCCAAAGCATACCGGCACATTTCTCTGATATGCTGACAACCTTCGACTGTACAAACATCCACGCAATTCTTGTATCGGAATCTTGGCTAAAACCATGTCTATCCACTATATCGTATTCATTACCTGGTTTCCACTTAGTAAGGAATGCTTATGGACGCGACGGTGGAGTTGCCATATATATCCGATCTCACATTCCTTTCTCCGTTGTAAATATTTCATCACAGCCCCCACCAACGAATGCTGGTGAGCATTTATTCATCGAAATAGTACTCCAAAATACAAAAATACTTCTCGGTGTATATTATAGTCCCTCGTTACGGGTAGATTACTTTTCTTCTCTTGAAGTACTATTAGAACAGTTAACCCCTTTGTACAGTCATACCATAGTCATGGGTGACTTTAACACTTGTTTACTCAAAAACGATTCTCGTACTGCAATCCTTCGATCAGTTATTGAATCCAGTAACCTTTCCATTCTCCCATTAAGTCCCACACATAATTTACCTAACCGTAATCCATCTCTTCTTGACCTTATATTTGTATCCTCTGAGGAGCATGTTGCCAAATACGGCCAATGCTCTGCAGACTCGTTTTCCTATCACGATCTTCTCTTTCTTTCCTATCACCTCCGTACTCCTAAACCTAAAGCTAAAATTATATCACATCGTAATTTTCGTGACATGAACGTCTCAGATCTTCGCAGAGACGCCGAAAACATCGACTGGAGTTTGCTTTTGAACTCCGACTGTATTGATGACAAAATCAACCACTTTACTAATAACCTTATGTACTTATTTGATAAGCATGCTCCAATACAACAGAAAAAGGTTAAACATCTGCCTGCACCTTGGCTCACAGAAGAAATAAGGGCGATACAAAGGAAGAAAGCACGAGCTCAGTCCAGGTACAAAAGTCACCCTACCGCAACAAACTGGGAAAAATTTGTACTCGCAAGAAATCACTGCAACAAGATGTGTAGGAATGCACAACGCCGACATATCCACAAATCTGTTGAAGATGGTGACCCGGTCAGAGTTTGGAAGTTTCTTAGGTCATTAGGAGTCGGCAAATCACGTCCTATTTGTGCTTCGAAAGATATTGATATTGATTCCATGAATTCATATTTTTCTGCCTCCTCCAATTATGGCGGGGCTACCAAGACTGCGACGCTGAACTATCTTTCTACTCTGCTGACTCCCGACTGTTCTCCATTCTTTTTCAGTCAATTTGCTGCGTGTGATGTTAGGAAGAGCATAGTGTCAATAACTTCAAATGCTGTAGGGAGCGACTGTATCAGTCGTAATATGATTCTTCCCATCCTAGATGAAATTCTACCCGTGATCACTCATATCCTTAATTATTCCATATCCGTCAATACCTTTCCATCTGCATGGAAACGGGCACAAGTTATACCCCTCCCTAAGAAAAGTAATCCTACCGCCCTCACAGATTACCGTCCCATTTCGATCCTCCCGTTTCTCTCCAAAGTCCTCGAGCGTCTCACTCACAGACAGCTAAGCTCATTCCTTTCAAGAAACTGTCTCCTTAATCATCTCCAGTCAGGTTTCCGCCCAGGTCATAGTACTACTACAGCTCTAGTCCACATTACGGATGATGTTAGGTCGGGCATGGAAGAGGGAAAGCTAACGGTAGTTGCCTTGCTAGACTTCAGCAACGCCTTCAATACTGTAGATTTCGACGTCTTGTTGGGTATACTGCGCTCTCTTAACATATCTCCATCGGCTATTGACTGGTTTCGAAGTTACCTGTATGGTCGCCAGCAGCGTGCCTGTATTGAAAATGTTTACTCCTTTTGGTGCACTACAACTGCGGGCGTACCTCAGGGCGGCGTGCTATCACCTTTACTTTTCTCAGTTTTTATTAACTCAATCACAAATCAATTATTTTCTTCCTACCATCTTTATGCAGATGATTTACAAATTTACTCACAAGGTACTCCAGATAAACTAACAGAAGTAGTAAATACAATTAACAGAGATTTCATGAAAATATGTAACTGGAGTAAGGAGTATGGACTGAATGTGAATCCGACCAAAACACAGGTCATCATAGTTGGTAGCCCCGGGCTGCACAGTAGATTAAACTTCCAGTATATACCTGACATTGTTTGCAGTGGCTCGATTGTTCCCTTCAGTGAGAAAGTAAAAAACTTAGGAATTCTTATGGATAGGTACCTTTCCTGGAGTCCTCAGATTGGGGAACTTTCTACCCACAAACACCAAAATTGCTCTCGCACAATCTCTTCTTCTACCCATCCTTGACTATGGTGATGTCAGCTATATAGATCTCACCGAAGACCAACTAAATAAACTTGAGAGACTCCAAAACCTTTGCATTAGATTCATATTTGGATTACGCAAATATGACCATATCTCAGAGTTTCGTTCAAAGCTCAAGTGGCTCCCAATACGCTTTCGCCGGAATGCTCATATTCTTTTTCTTTTATACGCTATTCTGTTTCTTCCTCACACTCCCTCTTACCTGAAAGAACGCTTTCAGTTCTTACACAACACTCATTGTAGGGACCTGAGATCAGCAGAGAATTTGAAACTTAAAATGCCTAAACATTCTACCCGGTTTACAGACAAATCCTTCACTGTGCAAGCAGTAAGACTCTGGAACAATTTGCCTGAAACAATCCGTCACGCTAAAACCTTGCATGTTTTCAAAAAGCTAGTGAAGGATTATTATTTGTCATTATAATTTATTGTTATTTATTTTAGTCTATTTAAATATGTATGTGTTTGTGTATGTATGTATATATGTGTATGTTTATATGAGTATGTTTACATGTGTAATGAGAGTAGATGTGTGATCTGGTGATTGTTTTTATCACTCACACACTAAGTTTAAGATTTGTGCACTCTACTACTGCTACCCTAATTAATGTCTCTTATCATAATTTCCGTACTAAGGTTGTCTGTAAGAGATCGCCATGAGCGATAAGACCGCCAATTGTCACATTTCTAAATTGCAACACTTTTGTTTTTTTTTTCTTTTTCTATATATGTAATGATGTGTGTACAATAAAGATCAATAAAATAAAATAAATAAAATAAAATGTAAGGTTCTCAATAAAATACGAAAGGCGAACAAACTACAACCCAAAAACATATGGATTTTGCGACCTAGTCTGACCAGATATTAGTTTTTCGAACCTCACCGTAATATGACTATCACTAAAAGAATGTCTGCCTAAAATGGGATCTGGTGTCGTATCGGTCGTCTAAAGATAATGTTATTATAGCAAACGCGATACTTCAACCTTCCTCAGTTTGGGATTTGTTGTCACACACCAGTTATTTTCTTCATACTATGTGTTTGTCTGAGTTGTAAAAATAATAATATTTTTTTAAGATCTCAGTAGTATAACAGTCTTAGAAGCTATGTAATATCCGACAAGTGAAACACGATCCAAAGCCTGTAATGTAACTATATGGTTGTATTATACAATAAAATTACTTACTAACGTATAATTATAAACTATAATGTAAGAAAAAATAGGCACATAGTACTACTTCTTAGTATAAAGAGTAATAGCAATTGCTCGCGGCTACGCTTGCGTGATATTATTTTATTTAGTTTATGTATTTACTGTATTTGAAAATGACGAATTTCCATATAACCATTCCCCACTTATTTTAACCTAAATACTTTATTAGTGGGTGTTATCAGTATAGAAAACATCAGCTGCCAATATTTGAAGTGTAGCCCCAGCGGTTTCGACTCACATCAATATGACACATCAACAGCCTTTAATTGTCCACTGCTCTTCATTGGCCTCCCCTTAGAAAGGAGGTTTGGGCCTATCTATACTAATATATAAAGCTGAAGAGTTTGTTTGTTTGTTTGTTTGTTTGAACACGCTAATCTCAGGAAACCCTGGTTCGATTTGAAAAATTCTTTCAGTGTTAGATAGCCCATTTATCGAGGAAGGCTATAGGCTATATATCATCACGCTAGGACCAATAGGAGCGGAGCACCAATGAAAAATGTTTCGAAAACGGGGGAAAATTATCACGCTACGGGCAATAAAAGACGCAAACGAGGTTGCGTGGGTCGGCTAGTTACCTATATAAAGCTGGCCAGACAGCTCTATATTGTTGTTTGTTTCCTTTAGCTGTAGCCTCTGTAGTAGTAGTAGCCTCTTGGTTGCGTAAATGAATCGTAGGTTTTGTTATATTCTTATTTCTACCGTACTAGATCATCCCACAAGCTTAGCAAGCTTTTCAGGTCGCTACATACTCAGTAAGCTCGATATAAAGTTTGTTTCAAGAGTCTCTTCTCCTTCCAGCGATGTTCTCTTTCGTTGTTAACTCGTATATAGAAACTCTTTGTTTGTATACCGTATTGCAGATTTAGAAGAGAGTACATAAAACTTCCGAAATGTAGTCTACGACTGTACATTGTCCGATAAATTCCTAAGTAGTTAGTCCCCTCTTACGACATTAATGGGATGAACAGGGGTACTCTCTTTTTTAATTCATCACTACATGGATAAAAGTAAAAGCGCATTCATCAATGCTGAGCCTAAACCCTTTAGGCTCAGCATTGATGAATGCGCTGGCCAATCATCACAAGTAATTTTATAATTGTGTACAGTAAACAAAATGTAGATGCTTAAACTGCTGTTATTTCTTGGCGTAGACCACTTTAAATATTTTTTTAAATACGAAGGTGATATTTCTGGATACAACTTAATAACATCCCTTCGTTCCAAAAGTTTTGTGACTCAACACTTGCAAAAAAAGACATTTTGTTAATGATTATCAATCAATTAATCAACCATCCATTATTTTCCACTGCTGGGCTCGGGTCTCCTCTGAGGAGAGGGTTTTTCATCACAGAAGTTTGATTAAAAGAAGTCGCACACAATATCTCGCATAGTAGCAGTTCCCAATAAATATTTGAAGCTTAGTAAAGTTTTCTTGGTAACAGGCTTGAAAGCCGTTTGTTTGTTATAAACAAGAAACCTTGAAGTGTAAATTCCAGGAGTTATGGATCCTGCTTTTCCAAGAACTTTTATTGAGTTGTCAATTGACAGGATTTATTCGTACCTGAGGAATTGGCATTGAATGGAAAATTAAATTAATGAAAGGTTATTCAAATTCTATTTATTTTGTATTAACAGATAAATATAAAGTAAATGTCAGAAACACGATGTACTTATATAAAATAACGAAGTATAAAATATGTTTTTTTATTTTTATTATTTTACCGTGCACCTATATTCATTGTTTATATGTGACTAAACATGAAAGGTTTTTATTAAGCTATGAAATGTGTGTCATGCTGGGGTTCCTTTGCAGGCACTTCATTGGCATGTGACGCACATGTTGTGAGCGGCATGCGAGGCGAGCGCTCTCTGCGGGCGGCGGCCTCGCTCGCCGCGCTCGCGACCCTCCTAGCGCTCAATTCACCACAGTTCAGTTCCGCCGAGTTCACATCCATCGGTAAGTTCCTACATCTTGATATAAAAAATCATTATAAGGCCGGCAACTAGCATGTGACTCTTGAGCTGCATGCGTGTTTATGGCAGCCACTTCCATCTATACGTTTGTTCGCTTGCGCTCTCTGTCCTAAAAAAAAAGGAAAAAGAGAATTGTACAAGCCACGACCAAATACTATGTTTGATGCATATTACAGATGTTAAAATGAAATATACCTTACATAATTTTATTGTTATTTTAATCTAGGGTTTATTTCTAATCAAGATATGATACTATTTTAGCCTTATATATGTTCAACTTTCTATTCTGTGTCATAATAGTCATTGCGGCAAACCACAGTGGTGAATGAATCGTATTACTTAGGTTCATGAAATGACTTGTATTTGGTTACAGCAATCGCTTATATGCTAAGCGATTACTGTAAAATAGATGAAATCGTTAATTTATGTTGTGTCGTTAACTACATTATAGCGACTATGTGCCTGGATGCCTATGCCGGGGAATTTAATCAGTTAGGCAGTGAAATACTATATCACCTAAACACTGAGAGGTAAGCATACGAGAAGTACAATAATCATAATATCTAATTTGTAAGCCTACCTCTCATTGATCTTAACATGGTTAGACTATTCACTTTAACTAACCATGCAATGATATCAAAATGATTGCCGAAACCTTTCTTGGCGCCCTCAACCACATTCAGGGAATATTGAATATTATAAATAAATAAATATTTTCGGACATCTAACACACAACGCCATCTAAGCCAAATTAAGCAGAGCTTGTATTATGGGTTTTTTTTTTTTTTTTTTTTTTATTTAAGTAGCGGGCAAACGAGCAGACGTATCACCTGATGGTATGTGATTACCGCCGCCCATGGACACCCGCAACACCAGAGGCGTCACAGGTGCGTTGCCGGCCTTTTAAGAAGGAGTACGCTCGTTTCTTGAAGGTTTGAAGGTCGTATTGGTCCGGGAATACCGCAGGCGACAGTTCATTCCTCGGTTTTGCTGTGCGAGGCAGAAAGTTTCTTGAAAAGCGCACCGTTGTGGACTGCCAACCATCTAGATGATGGGGATGAAAGTTTTGTTGCGTAGGACGATGGCGGAAAGAGGGGGCAGGGATCAATCCGAACAATTCCTCGGAGCACTCCCCATAGTAGATGCGGTAGAAGATGCACAGCGAGGCAACATCTCTACGCAGCGCCAAAGAGTCTAGCTGAATTGAAAGTTCTTGGCAGTCGACGACTCGAGCCGCCCTCCGTTGAATGCGATCCAGAGGGAGGAGCTGGTACTGGGGTGCACCCGCCCAAAGATGAGGACAGTATTCCATATGAGGCCGAACTTGCGCTTTATAAAGCATGAGGCGGTGAGCCGGTGTGAAATACTGTCTCGATCTGTTGAGCACGCCAAGCTTCTTTGAGGCCAATTTGGCCTTATCCTCCAAATGGTCACAGAACTGGACTCCACTCGAAATGTCGACTCCAAGTATCTCAATGTTGGCTGAGGCAGATAGGGGAGTGTCTTCAAAGCGAGGACATACGACCCACGGCAGTTTTTTAGCGGTGAACGCGCAAATTTGTGTCTTTGCGGGGTTAAAGTGGACTAAATTGAGTCTACCCCAATTTGAGATCTTTTCCAAGGAGGTCTCAACTTCAGACACAAGTTTGTTTCGACTCTCAATGACGTTTTCCCGAGAAATATTAGCGCGGCCGGTGTAGAGAGCATCGCCCGTGCTGTCATCCGCATAACAATGAATGCCACTAATTTGCAGCATGTCATTGATATGGAGGAGGAACAAAGTAGGCAATAGCACACAGCCTTGCGGGACACCAGCATTCACAGATATGGAGTCAGAGCATTCACCGTCGACTACGACCTTTATGCATCTATCTGCTAGAAAGCTAGTGACCCATTCGCATAATTTCTCGGGAAGCCCATAGGAAGGGAGCTTCGAAAGAAGCGCTTTGTGCCAAACTCGATCGAAGGCCTTCGCGATATCCAAACTAGCTGCCAAGGCTTCCCCCTTAGTCTCAATCGCCTGTGCCCAGCGATCTGTCAGGTATACTAGAAGATCACCAGCTGATCGACCCTTACGGAAACCGTACTGCTGGTCACTGAGCAGATGGTGATCCTCTAGGTACCGCAGGAGTTGATGGTTAATAATGGACTCCATTATTTTCGAGAAGAGGGAAGTTATGGCTATCGGCCTGTAGTTGGATGGATTTGAGCGGTCGCCTTTTTTAGGGATCGGGTGGACCAATGCTGCCTTCCATGATGTCGGGACTACACCAGAAGAGTAGGAGAGCCGAAAAAGACGCGTTAAGACCGGTGCCAACTCTGGAGCGCACATCTTCAACACAATAGGAGGGATTCCATCCGGGCCACTCGACCTATGGATATCAAGGGATAAAAGTGCTAAGCGTACTGAGCGTTGGTGGAACTGGATATCCAGCATACGGCTCTCGCACCGCGGTATGGTAGGTGGCTCCTGTTCCCCATCATCCAAGGTCGAGTTCGACGCAAAGTGTTTTGCCAGAAGATCGGCTTTCTCCTTTGCGTCATAGGTCAACGGGTTATCTCCTATGTGCAGAGGTGGAAAGGATGGCTTACAGAAGTTCCCTTCAATAGCCTTGGCAAGAGACCAGAATGCCCGTGTTCCCGAAGGAAGACGCTCAAGCCTCTCGCCAATCCTAGAGATGTGCTCAGACTTCGCCCTTGCAATGTCTCTTTTGAAGGACCTGGAGGCAAAGTTGTACTTTTTTTTCAGAGCGCTGGTATTTTGATCCCGTACCGCCACCGCGCCAGCCCAGGCTTGGTAAGCCTCCTGCTTCATGCGAGAAGCTTTTCTGGAAGATGGACCAAACCAGGGCCGACACTTGCCACCAATGGGGACCACAGAGGATGGAATGTAAAGGTCCATACCCTGCAGCACAACATCAGCAACAAAATCAGCGGCGGTGTTGGGATTATCCGGCGAGAAGCACAACTGTCTCCAAGGGTAGGACGCAAAGAAGGACCGCATTCCATCCCAATCTGCTAACCTGTAGTGCCACACACGACGATTGCGTGCAACTCGCGCTCGCGGTGAGCGTGTGATAGGCACTGTACTCCGAACAAGGCGATGGTCTGAGGAGCCAAGTGCGGCGTTAACGAATACGCGGTTACCGTCCGGATGAGAAGTCAGCAGAAGGTCCAACAGTGAAGGATTCTGACCCTCCACATCTGGGACTCGCGTGGGCGTGGTAACCAGTTGTGTCAGGCCATATGCCAGGGCGAAGTCATGAACAGATCTCCCCGCATGATCAGTTTTACTGGAACTGACCAAGTCGGCGTGGTGGGCATTAAAATCGCCAAGTACGACGATCTCTGCGGAGGGGATCTGCTGCTGCACGAAGTCTGTAGCCATCTGGATGTGCTCAATGAGTCGGTCAGTTTCGGCATCACCGCTATGGGACCTATAGAGGCACGCATAGACGCGAGGGTGGTCGTCGCTGTCTACACGAAGCCATAAGATGGAGAGGTCCCTACCTTCAAGGTTGCTGAGGCGACGAGAGCTGATATCGTCTCTGACGTACACACACACTCCGGCCTTAGTTATGAAGGAGTGTTCAAGTCCGTACCCAGGGTATGTGAGGTAGGATGTGTCCGCTGGAGACGATATCTGCGTCTCTGTCAAAAAGAGCAAGGCTGGCTTTGCTGTCTCGAGGTGGTGATGGACAGCATCCAGATTACTATGCAATCCCCTGATGTTGCAAAAGTCCACGACCAGCGTGCCTACCACGCTGGTCGTGGACTTTTGCAATGCGGGTGCCATGATCTTACTGCTCTTACCCCGAGCATAATTGAGCGTAGTTTTGCCCCCCCCAGAATACGAGGGGCAGCCTGGGCATCCCCGCTCAGGCGTGTTGTGTTCTGAGTGCGGACGCCCAGAGAGGGATTCTCCAACGCTAGCGCAGTTGGTACCTTCCTGGGGTAGCATGTGTTTCAACTGCGCCATCATAGGGGGGATTGAGGGGTGGGCCTCCGGTAACCTCACTCACTCGGTGAAACACAGCGAAAGCGCTATTTCACACCGGTTTTCTGTGAGGCCGTGGTATCACTCCGGTCGAGCCGGCCCATTCATGCCGAAGCGTGGCTCTCCCACGTAAGGTACTAGACAACTGATATAAATACTTATATACTTTTGTTTTGTAAATACATACATATTATAGATAGAAAACACCCAAACTCCGAAACAAATATTTGCAGATCATACAAACATTTGATCCGACCCGGGAATCGAACCCGAGACCTCAAGAACAGCAGTCGCGTACGCTACCACTGCGCCACCGAGGCAGTCATATAGTATGTGATTGTGCATAAAAATGTTGTTCGAATGATAATACTAGAATTTAAAGTCTAAGAGCTGATCCGAAGATGTGTCTTACTAACCAGATCAAACTTGCCAACATTTTTTTAAATTTTAATTTGTTTTGTGAAGTTCTAATTACTTTAATATTTCGCTAAAATCGTGGTGCAGGTCATTAACTGTGTAGCGCCCTCAAGATTTAATATCATCAAACTGCTCTATGAATTAATGAGTCGGGGTACTATAATATAATTATCTGTATGTAAAATATTATCTGCACTTAAATTGTGGTGAATGTCATTGAACGTTACTTTTTACTTTTAATAAATGTGTTTACAATTGTTAATTACTTTTAAAGTGTGTGTAATAATATTTTCTATTGCCATAAATATACATAATGACCCACTTCTAGTTCTTCTATGAATAAATTTTAAATATTTCCGCTAATGACAACTAAAGTGTAATAAACCTTGCAGTGGCTACGTATAAGCAATAAGCTAGGTGCAATGAACCGCACTGCAGTCACTGAAAGCAGCAATTACCCACAATAACGGTTTTATTATAACTTATGCTAATTTCCCTTTAGAGTTCGAGGCTAGTGATTTGAAATATACCTCAAGGGAAAATGTGTAAGGTCAATCTAATAGTGTCTTATCAAACAATAACCTAATACGTAGAACTGAAAATGCATATTTGTCTGTTAAGATGATATTGAAGCGAGATGCATTATTATAAATTATAAGGTTATTTTAATGTCCACAGAAAAATAAAAAAAAAATTGTTTTTAATTCATTACAATATTCCTAATTTTACCTAATTCCACATGAAAGTTATGGTTTAGCTATTTTTAATTTTTTATTACTTTTGTGAATATTCACTAATCAGATTCCATTTTTTTTATAACAAGCAGCAGCTAATGGCATATTAGTTATGTAGATATTGATATACATAATTAAAATGGGTAAAATAATTAATTGGGATTGAGCAACGGGTAAGCGGGTCGCTCTACGAATACATTAATGTATACAGGGTTTATTGCATGACTTGAAGTGAGTGCCAGTCAGAACGTAAGCTGAAAGGAAAACAGAACTATATGATTGAAGCAGTGAAGTTATTTTATTTCATTTTAGATTTATGCCAACTACTATCTTTCTTGTCAATTTACTAGTAGTACACCTCAGTCACATTGTTGCGCTGCATGCAATTATGCTAGAACTTTAAGTTCCTAAACTTTAAGTACTAAAGAAAATATTTGGACATATATTAATAACCTAAAACTATAATAATAACACATTTAATACGAATATAATAAAGAACCTTCTAATCTAGTATGTTATGACTATTTCCATAGATCAAGGTTTAAATAAAATTTCTATTTAACAAAAAAGTGTTCGAAACATTACGAATATTTAAAAAAAAAAAAAAAAAAAAATATGTTCCAATAAAATTGCTCCCTTCGTAGATCAAAACAACTAGGCAAACATAAATACGTAGACATTCTATTGTAGATAAGTCTTGCGTAGTAATATTTTATTTTAATACTAGCTGAGTCCCGCGGTGTTACCCGCTTTTATTGCCGTGCTGCAGTGCGAAGCTAATCTAATAAAAGTAGCCTGAGTTACTCCTTATACCATCAACTACCTATCAGTGAAAGTCGTGTCAAAATCGGTCCAGCCATTCCAGATTAGCCGGAACAAACAGACAGACAGACAAAAAATCAAAAAAATGATATTTTGGTATATGTACCGTGTAAACATAGATATGCATTTAGTAAAAAGCGGTAATTTTAATATTACACACATACACTCTAATTTTATTTATTTGTATAGATAATTATTATTATTAGTAACCACCTACTAACTAGAGAGTCAGTCATTAAAGATAGAGTAAGCGGAACGACTTTATTCTTGATTACTCATTATCTTTAGTATGTATGGCAGTGACATCGTAAACAAAACAATAGGTTTTCAGTTACATTTGAAAGAAAAAATGCTATCTCCATGATTGTTTTAATGAGATTTTTGTATGTACATCATCGTTATCAAATAATAATTATCTATTACAGATCCATTACGACGCGGTCTTTACGGTGACTTATGTTCCACCACCGAAGACTGTCACTTTCAGGACGCAGTGTGTGACGTCGTGCAAAAGACGTGTCATTGTCATCCCGACGTCCCTATCAGTAATTACAAGGACAAATGTGGAAAACGTAAGTTAGACCTTTTTTTTGGTATTTATATTTCTAAACGTACTAACTGAAAAAAACTTTACCAGAGTTATAAGTTGATAGTTTACGACACATGAACAGGAGATCGTTTTTTGTTTTTTCGAAAGATGGTTCCCATTTCATCTTATCCATATTTTATATATTTTTTAACATTAATTTAATCACGAGGAAGATTTAAAGACATGACATGGCATGACATGACATTGGCTGAAATAGCTGATCCAAGAGATCCGGCTGGTTGCCATTTCATCAAAAGAAGAAGACACATGAACAGCTTTTCATAGCCCGCTGCTGGTTATAAGCCTTTGAAAGCGGGCTTACTATACCATGCTGAAATCATAACCATGAGAAGGATAACTCGAAACTAACCCTACACCAACTCGTCTGGCCCACGCCATATCTATATAACGCAATGGCATCGCAGCCCAATATCTCCTTTTTAAGGAGTGGCTCTTTTTTTTTCTGTTTCAAATTTTTCTTCCCTTTGGCAGTATTAAATATTTGGCAGTAATGCTGTCCTGTGTAGTTTATAAAAAGAAAAACCATATTTTTAACCGACTTCAAAAAAGGAGGAGGCTTCTCAATTCGACCGTATATATATATATATTGGGACTAATCCTACCCACACGCCCACCACTGTAACTCCTGTACACCAGGATCAACAGCAGTGACCCACGAACACACCGAGTTATGACACTCGGGAAGTCCCAGGAAAAAAATTAACTGTCTTGGAACCCGCAACGAAATTAATCAGAAGAAAAACAGGAGGAGTTGGAAATATGATAAGTCCACTTCCCTCCTTAGCAAAGCGGGAGACAAAATGAAGTCAAAATAGGCAGACACCTTTTTTTAAACCGGGAAGCACCACGGATAAAATATTATGGGTCCTAAGTGAGCTATATTTGATTACTATAGTATGTATGGCAGAATCGCCTAAACGCACGGAAATTCACCGCAGTTGACACAAGATCCTCATAGTATACCGCCCCAGATGTCATTTGTAAGCTATTTAGCATTGTGTTACGTTCATTGTACCAAAGACTACACTCCCAGAGAATATGATGAGCCGACTGTTCACAGCTAGTATCAGGTGTTGAGCATTGACACAATGGTGAATCGATTAATTTAAATGAGTGTAGTTTGCTCTTAAAGTTACCATGGCCTGTAAGAAATTGAGCGACACAGTGATCTACCTCGAGCCATGTCCTCGACATCCGTTCGCGAACAGATGGAAAGAACTGGTAGAGGTGGCGTCCCTTAGATGATTCGTCCCATCGTCATTATATATATATATATATATATATATATATATATATATATATATATATGTCGGAGTCACAGTGTGGCGATCGGTCGAAGCGATTTTTATGAAATGGTGACGTCAGCTTTGCCGACGTCACTTGGATATTTTGTCAAGTGGCACTCGAGATTTTAAAGCAATAGAAATCGCTCTTAATCAAGTCTAGTCTAGTCTAGTAATCAATCTTCATTATTACACACGTTGGTAGGTAGGGTTTATTTGCACAGCCAAAGACAATTTAGAATTCCAATAGTTTATTGAATCAATGAAGCTACAGTTAAAATCATAGATCGGCACAACATTATCAAAGTGAATTAGGTGAGAATATCAAAATCCACTGAACGTCCGTGTCAACCTATAACCTCCAGTTTCCAAATGCGTAGAGCCTTATGAGAAGAAACTGGCAAAGAAACTCATGGCCACTCTTTTGAAAGTTACATCTTAACTTATTAGTTACAAACTATCAATAGTCAATTACAACAATTAAGAAGACTATGTACTTAGCTTATTTACAGCTTGTCCTTCCTGATACAATGCTCGAACTAAACTGATCTGTTGATTCTATTTTACTTCAATACGAAACGGTGGGTAGTTAGATTAAGAGCCAAAAGGTTAGTAGTCCCGCAATTCGTGCGTCCGCTCTCTTTTATACCGGCTGCTCGTTTTAACTAGTGGTGACACCTACCACTGTATTCGGTGTTACCCGCACACATTTTAGTAACATTTAATTAATATTGCTTACAGAATCGACTAAAACTAAACCAACATTATTAAATCAAGCTGTAAGTAAACTAAGACGTAATAATCACATCGTTAATAACAAATAATCAGTGCGCCTTGTTTTGCATACACCGTCCACAGATTCCACCCAAACTGCCATGTTTCTCGATGCACAGTTTGACGTTTCGAATAATCGATTGAAATAAACACGAATTCAAATTAAAACTTAAGAAACTACTCGTTCTCCGACACGGCCGTCCTGATGCATCACACGTCCTCGTGTGAGTCATCTGTAAACAAAGAAAAAAAGCAACCACAGTAGCTCAATTTATTCGGCCTGGCCCACAGGCATTCTGATAAGACTTACACGTCTACGTGTTTGTTAACTGAGGAATCATCTGGACAGTGAATCCGTCCTCTCGGCTATTCCTGACCAAATTAAAGATTCATAGAAACCAATTTCAATTATAACAAATTATTTTGCCTCCATGATTTCAAATTTGATGTTTCTATTCACGTCAGTATCACGATAAGGTTCTGACCATGCTCATTTATGTCTCTACCAGCATAATCACATAAATCTTAGTACAAACAATAATGATTGTTAACATAGGTTCAGCACTTCTGCCTAAATCGCCAGTAACAGCGTTAAGACGTTTTGACTTAGTCGCTTAACCAGCAACTGCGTATCACCACTTCACCAGCGGCTTTTTGCTCAACTCTTAACCAGAGATCGAGATCTTTTTATTGTCACTTAACCAGCGACTAACATTCGCATAGCCACATGCGCACCGCGCACTCTCTACAGATAAGTACTGCACGAGCTACGGCTACAAATGACCAGCGAGACCTAAGTAGGTAGTGAAACCAGGCTACCAACACTACATGTCTTTTAATCAAATAACTTTGTTTATTAATTAAAGCAAACTTAAAGAGTGTAATCCTATCTCTATCAACAATTAACAATGGTCTGGTTAAACGTCACAAAATACATTCCAAATAATTGTTCACGAACAAAATAATCAAAACAGAGAAATAAAACCTTCGATTAATTTAATAAACTATTCAAGGATCATTGTTTTCTACATCATGTTCATCGGACATATCAATAGGGACTTCACTAGTGGGTATCTGACGGTCTGTATTCACTTTGATTACCGCGGGTGTAGATGATCAATGGTTGGTAGAAAATATGTGTGTACAGCAAATTCGCGGTCTCCCTCTAGTATATCGGCGACCACGTAAGGACCTGAATACTGTGGGTCTAATTTCATTTGATTGCGATCCTCATTTTATAAGAGAATGTAGGCACCAATAGAAACGACCTTATTATTTTAAGAACTTTTCGAAAATTACAACTGAAAAGCGTAAAGCAAGCAGATTTTCATTCTTTTCTTTAAATAATTATGTCATTTGAAATACAGTAATCGTGTACCTACTACAGGAAATACTATTCAGTGCATTTCTTCAACCCGGATTTCTTGACAGAATTTATTGTTTATTAAAAAGACAACCCTCCCATTAGGAATAAACATCCTGTGTCACGGGGGACCTCACAAACGGACATAAAGATCACCCAGACTCAGAGCAACAATTCGTGGACCACACAATACTATGTTACAATAAGGGCGGGCGTTACCTACCCTCAATAATATTACTGCACTATATTGTCGTTGGCCCAGAAATCTATCTGACAGAATTTGTCTTATTAAAGAGCATTTGAAACAAAATGAAAACTTCTCACCAAATCTTTCTTAGAGCTGAACTAGAGCTGGTTGGATGGAGCTGACATTCACTGATTACTCGGTTTGCAAATCGTTTGTCTTGGCATTCATATTGGAACTGCATCTATGACACCACACTTGAATAAGGTTCAAGTATTCGTCTTCTGCGCTTTGGTTTCCTTTGACTGTCAGGCGAGGTAGTATCTGAAATCTCAGATTATGTGTTAGCAATATGGTCACGAGTAAAATTGTCCTAATCTTTACTGAATTACGTAACCTTTTGATTTTGCCATAACTGTGACAGCGCTTGTATTTTTCACACATCACTTCTTCACTTTTACAGTCGGAGTAGTTCTCTCACTAGTTGGCGGTTCTCGTATAGCACAAATTAATTACGTATCGAAAAGATTTTTTTTTAACGTAAGGTAAACGAAAATAAAATAATAACAATCTGCCCTGTATTTTGTTCCTGATCCGTTATGGGTAATCCATAGGGGTATTTCATAGGGGTGATACATAGGGGTAGTTCATAGGGGTAATCTCTAGAGGTAGTCCACAGGGGTAATCCACAGGGGTAATCCACAGGGGTAATCCACAGGGGTAATCCACAGGGGTAATCTCTAGGGGTAATCTCTAGGGGTAATCTCTAGAGGTAGTCCACAGGGGTAATCCATAGGGCAATTCACAGGTAATCTCTAGGGGTATCACAGGTAATCCATAGGGGTAGTCTCTAGGGGTAATCTCTACAGGGGTAATCCATAGGGCAATTCACAGGTAATCCATAAGGTAATTCACAGGTAATCCCACTTCTGATGTCGGAGGCATACGTGTGGGGGCGATGGGTCGAAGCGGTTTTTAAGAAATGGTGACGTCAGTTTCGCCGACGTCACTTGGATATTTTGTCAAGTGGCACTCGAGATTTTAAAGCAATAGAAATCGCTCTTAATCAAGTCTAGTCTAGTCTAGTAATCAATCTTCATTATTACACACGTTGGTAGGTAGGGTTTATTTGCACAGCCAAAGACAATTTAGAATTCCAATAGTTTATTGAATCAATGAAGCTACAGTTAAAATCATAGATCGGCACAACATTATCAAAGTGAATTAGGTGAGAATATCAAAATCCACTGAACGTCCGTGTCAACCTATAACCTCCAGTTTCCAAATGCGTAGAGCCTTATGAGAAGAAACTGGCAAAGAAACTCATGGCCACTCTTTTGAAAGTTACATCTTAACTTATTAGTTACAAACTATCAATAGTCAATTACAACAATTAAGAAGACTATGTACTTAGCTTATTTACAGCTTGTCCTTCCTGATACAATGCTCGAACTAAACTGATCTGTTGATTCTATTTTACTTCAATACGAAACGGTGGGTAGTTAGATTAAGAGCCAAAAGGTTAGTAGTCCCGCAATTCGTGCGTCCGCTCTCTTTTATACCGGCTGCTCGTTTTAACTAGTGGTGACACCTACCACTGTATTCGGTGTTACCCGCACACATTTTAGTAACATTTAATTAATATTGCTTACAGAATCGACTAAAACTAAACCAACATTATTAAATCAAGCTGTAAGTAAACTAAGACGTAATAATCACATCGTTAATAACAAATAATCAGTGCGCCTTGTTTTGCATACACCGTCCACAGATTCCACCCAAACTGCCATGTTTCTCGATGCACAGTTTGACGTTTCGAATAATCGATTGAAATAAACACGAATTCAAATTAAAACTTAAGAAACTACTCGTTCTCCGACATATATATATATATATACATATTATGTGTGTTCGTGGATAATTTTTTCTTTCGCGATTTTGATGATTATTTTTTTAATGGAAAGGAAATACCCCAACGTAGGAGGTACCATGATAAGGACACTAAGATCTGATAATGGCATCCAAGAGAAATAGAGTCAAACCTTGAATTCGGTTTTATTTTTGTTAAAATTTTACATGTTTAATTCGGCATAATGTGTCGTATATCCATTAAAATGGCTTGAGATTTAAAAGACATACCATATATTATTTACAATACACAGAATATTTGAATCAAGCTACTCTCGGTTTTACTAAAAGGTCACTTCTTGCAAGCTTCTGCTTAACAACGCGTTTTATTATATTCTGTCGTGTATTGAAATGACTCAACTTTTGTGTTTGTGACTAATTTAAATAGTGATTAAATCAAAAAGTAACTTAAAACCCTAGTGGCGTGTTTGCAAAAAGCTATACTAGGTCTTATTTCTAACAAATAAATTCATAATTTAGAGCTGATAGGTTTTTTGTCGTAGTTGGGTTTTAGTATAAACTTTTTTTTATTTAAAATGTTTTGGTGCTTCTATATTATTATCTCTATAATATCAAAATTATCGAATAAATACGGACAAAGTCACGAGAAAATGCTAATAATATATTTATTTTTGAAATGTACAAGTAACGCCCTTTCCAATAACACCAAACACGACATATTTATCTAAAATTTATTTTTTAAAACAGTACTTTATGTCTTTATGTATGATGAAAACAAAATCTAGAGGGCGCCACATTAGATTCAGTGACACGTCATATAGCCTATAACCAGCAGACGATCATGGCGCTTCTAACGCCACCTCATTTTTCCAGTTCTAATGAGTAGTTAAGGAGTTACGAGGGAACAAATGAACAAACATACATACATACATACATAGCCTATCAAAATCATAACCCTCCTTTGGCTTTGCCGTAGTCGGGTAAAAAAGAGGTAGAAAGAAAAAGTTTTCTAATGCTCACGGCATTAGAAAACTTTAGATTTAGAAGAAAAATGAAATATAATTTTTATTTCTTAGGTAAAATAGATACTATTTTTTTAAGAGACACGACTCCCGCATTAAGAATATATTGCGTGTCACGGTGGACTTTGCAAATATACGTAAAACGAACACAAAGAACACTCAGACTGGGAACAAAACTTTGTAGGATTCCATATTTTTTATTTTATTTAATAGGTACAGATACAGATAACAGATTGAAAAAATACAAAGAGCAGTCTTAACAGTACATTATAGTAAACCTACAATCCAATTACAACTGTACACAACTTTGATAGTAGACAGTGCTTCGTTTTGGCATAGAAATAAAAATTATAAGATGAAAACAAAAACTAACTAAAACTAGGTAAACCGTTATAAACTAAATATATATAGAAAACTGAGATATGCATTAAAATTAAGACTTGCTATAACGAATGAGAGAAGATCTGAAGGCATTGAGACTTTCGTGAAAGATATCGAACTGTGAGTACACGATATTATAGTTCCTGCACATTCTGTTTAGTGGGTTATTATGTGAAACAATATTATTACTAGGAGGAACACTAAATAATTGCGGTATACGTACAGATCGTGTTGGTATTTTAATTTCAATCTTTTCTACGAGATTACTATCGATTGTACAATGTACTTTTTTGTGTGCACAAGGGATTTGAACCCTCCTCACATTAGCACAGTAGAAACCGGCGAGGCGATTGCTTAAACCACTACGTCAGCCGTGCAGTCAAAACTCTAGTCAAACTAATGATTAATTTAAATAACTTTCAATAAGTAACCTTGTACATCTTTATCTATAAAAATTACTTACTAGAGTTAAGGGACTTTTATAGAAATAATAGCTGATGAGGCAAACGCTGTTTTGCTATAAAAATAAAATATTTAAAGGTGGGTCACCCTTATCATTTAGGGGTATGAAGAATATAGGCTGGCCGCTTTTCAGACCTACTAGATATCGGTACTATACAAAATAGCATTAAAATCGATCCAGCCGTTAGGAAGAGTTTGGTAATAAACACTGTGACACAAGAATTTTATATATTAGAAGATGTATAAGTACTTTGCCTTTATTTACTTGATCTTTCAATAAAGAAGAAATCACCTATGCTTGATGGAACAGGATTAGACAAGAATATATACTAATGAACTTCTTGCACCAGTAAATCATATCAGTTTCGAAAGCCGTTTAGCTTCTATTTGGTACCTCAATTATTTTGAACGGTCAAGTATCTATTTAATATTTGGCAAGCGGGTCGTGATAAAGGATCCAATTAGTGTAATTGGAAACCTACTGCAAATATTAATATTGGTAATTATTTTATCTCCCGCTGGTTTTCATCCAACCAATCTGAATAGGTTTTAAATTTATATTTAGATAGCAAATAATAAAAAAAACCTGCCAGTGAAAGTCCCGTCAAAATTGGTCCAGCAGTTCCAGAGATTACCCGGAACAAACAGACAGACAGCCAAAAAAGTTTAAACTACATTTTTGGTATATATACCTTGTATACATACCTATGCAAATAGTCTTTATTTTAATATTACAAACAGACACTTCAATTTTATTTATTTGTATAGATGATCAGACTAAAACCACAGCGTAGTGTAGTATATTCGTATTTCTGGTATATGTCATGCTGTAAACTACAGTTCGTAATAAATCGAACTACACAATATAAAAAGCGCTTGTAAAAACACTTTTTCCGAAAGTATAACAATGGTCTTATTCGTCTTTCATAGAAAATGCTTATTCAGTGTGTCTTAGAACAAGAGATTTCGTGAAACGCTGAGGTCATATCTGTTTCCGTAAAGCTTTCTTTGTTCTTAACAATTGTTTCATAAGTCCTTTTATTTTACTGTCTATTTAACACTGTGGGTACCGACCTCATTGTTTTTAATTTTCTTCGTGTATATTATTTATAACTAATCACAGATAGAAAACATTTTTTTGGTCCAAAATATTTTAGAGTAAACATAATACTACAATTCCTCATTCCTGTTTTTAATCATGAGGAAAAACAGTTTTTTTCTACACTCTATAAAACACATCTGTTCTTATAACCGATATTCCGAGCACGCTAATCTCGAAAAACAAAAAAAAACCTTTTTGGAATATGCTACATATCAAATTAAAAAGTTGAAGCTATCACTTAAATAGTAGAGTATTGCGTGTAACAACATCATATTCTCTTAATAATTTTAAAAGGGTCACATAGGAAAAACCCGGTTCAATTTCTGCAGTATACGTGCATATCGCGTGTCCCCAATATGATTAAGTGATGGTATGGTAATTGTTTAATGAGAACCGTTAGGCGATGGACTAAGACATTGGCGTGGTAATATTATAAGAATAGTTTTGTTTTTCTTGAATTATTAAATTTCAAAGTCATCGTTTTAAAGTTCAAAGTTTTATGAACTACTGTTTTATTTTATAAACGAGGAGAAAAAAAATGGCTTTGCTAAAAATTACTTTAAAAAGAGAATTATTGATGAACAATTTTTAATAACTACCATTGTGTTGAATGCGGAAGTAATTTTCAAAGTTTTAATCCTGTTTTAGATACAGACAAAATAACTATTAACTCTCATTAAATAATACAAATGGTAGAGAGTTCAGAAGTCCCGGTTTAGAGTAGTAGAAATACGCCCTAGAACTAAACAGTGCGGCTCGTGTCAAGCAGTCAAAAACTGGAACTCACTACATGCGCACGTATTTTATAGCCACTATGATCCCGGCTTCTTTAAGCGCGACGTCAAAAAACATTTCACAAGGCCGCACAAGGCGGCACGCATAGTGACGGTCACCATTATACACGTGCATAATTAGGATGGTGACCACCACTCTTGGATTCTGCTCATGTTTTCCTACAGACTGAGTAGAATCATTTTTGTAGCATCTACCATAACAAATATATAAGATACAATTTGTCGAACCTAATTGAAGTTTCATGAAGTAAGTAATATTTTAGCGCTCTTGTCTGAACATATACCGAAGTATTGTTTTGATACGTTTTAGACGCCATATGATATGCTTCTTGTTTGATAGTGGCCATACTGAAAATAAAATCAAGAAGTAGTTTGCCAGAACAAGAATCGAAATGAGAACCAAGGTCACATTAGTGATCTAAACATACCCCTTAATTTCATGACTGAAGTAATATTTTATCGAGTAGTGACTGAATCGATAAAGCTATAGCGTTAGTAACTTATGTAATGTTTTAATAGGAAAGTCTTGTTCCGTACCAATGTCGTGCATAAGCACCTTATCTGATTTATGTGAAAGCACAGAGTTAGGAGTCACGAAAACCTCATACAGTGCGACTTCGTGGTGCTAGCTTTTGTATAACTTATATTTTAAGAAATTCAAACAAATAAATAAATGCTCATATACTTAAGGATTTTTTTTTTAGATTTAAAAAGGTACAGGCAAGAACTGAAATTCATTGCTAATGTAACTAAATGATTTATATATTGTTCGCATAAAATATATTATAGACAAATGTTATTGTAAAACTTGAAAACAAACACAGTTTCATTAATGGGTTTTAGGGCATAAATATTATTTTGTAAAACATAAACAAAAATTGAGTGATACATGCTAATATAGTGATAGTTTTTGCACAGAATAAACATAGTAGGTCAATATCAATTATTCAAACTAATGTATTATTAAGAATAAAGTAAAATGAAATATATGAATTAAAATAGTTAAAAACTCAAGCGAGAACAAAGCTCTAAATAAAAAAAATATCATAAACTTTACTTATTTTAAAATCAGATATTCAAATTCAGATATTATAACTGTCTAGGCATCATAAAATCCTAATAAATCTGTTTGCATGAATATAATATTAGAAATTCAAACACAAAGGTATACAGTGGCACTAGTTAACGATCAACGCTTTGACATTGAATTTCCATTTCACGGGTTCACGACTCTGAGTCATTTGCAGTGAAGTGAGACTGGTCACGCTCTTGGTATTCATGACGAATTCCTAACAACACAAACTCGAAATTGCTTAACCCCAAGGGATTAAAGGATTTTGACTATTATTTTTACTACAATACAAGTCTGCGCTTGAAATTCTTTTTGTTTCTACTCTATTTATTTCGGGCTGGAAAATTAAGTGCTGGTAAAGTTTTATGCCTCACTGGATGCTTCTTACCTCCGACAATGTAAATATTTATTTCATCAAAAACCGGGTGATGTTTGTAATATAATTCTTACATAATATTATAGTAAATATTAAAATTATTTTCAAATAGTTCATTTGCGACTAATAAGACGTAGGTCCACTGATGAGTAAATATAATATAGTCGTTTGTACTACTTTACTGTAGCAGTAACTACTACTACAGTAAAGTTGCGATGTGATTGCATCAGATAATTCTGGAATGATTATGTAGATTTGAAAGTGGATGTATTTTAGAAATAAAGAAGTAAAAAAATTGTAAAAGTCTTGTATAAGCTTAGTGTTTCATACTATTTTAATGCATTAACGAAATTAAAGCCTAAAACGGATTGACCATTTTGTAATGTCCTTATGTTGAAGTTAGAAACTAAACCACATTTACATATTCGGATCAGCGGTTTTCATTGAAGGTTTTACACAGGTTTTAGTATTTAAGTTTCTCTTATTTGACCTTTTAGACTTAACATATATGATACATTTTGGTTATTAAATTATTAGTTTATAATAAGCAGTTATCGTTTAGGTAACAATAATACGAAAATGTAAGTTATTTAAAAGGTACAAGTAAGAAAATCGTTTTTTTTAACTGGGAAAAATCAAGTGAGCGCCCCACCAAAACCTAAACAGTTTTTATTACATAATGAAAATTCAGTATAAAAGTAGTTAGAAAAGCATGTTTTATAATATTGTATACCATATTTAAATGGCTTTGAAAGTCTTTTGTACACAGAAAATCCCAAAGTTTTTTAAAGCGTTTTTTGTATTAGTATTAATTTTCGGTTTCCCAGATCCTCAAAATAAAGAACTTAAATGCCTTAGTAAAGTCAGTCGGGTCGGTCTGATAAGAATTCTCTAAATTATATCGGAGAAATGAACTATTATAGTGGTATGTTGAAGGATTTAAGTTGTCAAGGACCATAATTATGTTGACCAAGTTGAAGAACAGATGGATGCCAAGGATTCTTGTGCCGCAGCTGAAATGTGCCTGCTCTCATAGTTTAGATAATAGTGTCAGATCTACTGAACACTGTATTTCGTTAGCGTATCTAGGGATCAATAGCTTCAGTTAACTTTTAGTTTCATTTGATACTTCAAGATACTGATTTAAAAACGAACTAAAAAAAATATAAAAATACCAAGAAAATATCCTTAAAATGATACTTTATCCGACATCTCTGATGTTTCTTAAAGAATATTCTAAGAAAATAATTTTAAAACCAGAGAAACTTGGGTAAAAGATCTGGTACATCTTGCTACTTCTGATCACTTAGTTTCTTTATGCAATACAGAATATAATAATAGAATATAGGAAATAGAGACTATCATTTATAAGAAAAAGATGGATTAAGAAAAGAACACCTTTTAAAGGCAGTGTTAGTAACTTTTGACTACCGTAAATTAGATCTCTATCGCTTCTTGTTTAGAAGAAAAATATTTTTTTTAAACTTGGCTTTGGTTAAATCAACTGTGTATGTTTTTGATTATATGCATATTAAATTTTATCAATTGGTATTTAAGTGTATAATGCACTGTTAAATGCAATAAAATATACAAATAATGGGATACAGTAAGCATTACAATTCCAAAGAAAACGAATCATGAATATATTCGAACAACATAAACCAACTCACAATCCTATGTATATATAATTGTTTAGTTCCATTCGTTTATTATATGCTCTACATGCATTGATATTTAATAGTTTACGACAAATATTTCAGCTGCCAGTATCAACGAGACGTGCATGTTTAAGGAACAATGCGAGGACGTGGATTTCAAGACGGAATGCAAGAACGAACGATGTGCTTGCAAGTTCGAGATGGTTCCCGAGATGATGGTGGACGGTGGTGTCATTTGTACTTGTAAGTTTTCTTTTTATGACATAAATCCAGATCAGGAATATTTCTTTAGGGCATAGATAACTTTCAAATAGGCGGGTCATCTGATTGTGAAAGCCCAATCAACAACAGCTGCTACGGATCTCAACTGCTCCAACAACATTAAGGCAAGGGACACGAAGACAAATATTACCTATTTTACATGATACCATAAATATGACATACTAGTTGTTTGTGATTGTTGGTTATCGCGCCAAATAGTAGCCTAGGTATTATTCTGATGTACAAGCTATTTTACTGTAAAGTTTCATCCAAATCTATTCAGTAGGTTTTGCGTGAAGAAGTAACAAACGTACACAATTACAAACTTTCGCCTTTATATATTAGCGTGATAGTAGAAAGTAGGATAAGGTGATACACCTTATGAGTAAAACATCAAAATAAGAATCATTATGTTAATAATTTAAAGAGCACTTCATAATGCAATTTAAGAACATTTACATTTAGAAAACTCATATGCTAGACTAAAATATAAAATGCGCTAGTAAAAAATTATGAGGTAGTTTTCAATTCTTTAAAAACTTTCAATGTAATAGTCAAAATATATATATTTCAGCGGTCAAAGCTGTGGAAGAGTCAACGAAGACGTTAGATCCAGCTATGATCGGCGTCCTGGTTGGTATGGCTGTCATGTTCATCATCATCTGCGTCGTGCTTCAGCTATTTAGCAGGTAATATACCATATTACTTATGAAATGTGTAAGTTTAATATTAATTAAGAGAACACTATGATTGCTTAATTCCAGTTTTTTAGAGCTATGTTAATTACATCACTACTTCGACATAACACAGGATATCAAATCGAGAGTTTTCGACCTGGTATGATTATGTATGATTGACTTAAGTTTGTGCACTTTTACCTATTCTATGGAGATTTTTTCCATCATCAATGTATATTGAGATACTAAAGACAAAAAGTAAAAACGCTCAGGATAGGATTTAGACAAATAATTTTTGGTCGCAATTTATTTTGTTGGATGTGTCCTGAAATAAGTATTATAAACAAGTAGTAAATCATTCTAAGTTTAATGTTTAAAATTAGCAATTTCAGTTACGTCACATTTTCATGTATTTGTTAAAGTAAACTGAAAGTTACTTGGTTTACAAGTAAAAGAACATATTTAATATTCCAGGGCGCGATGGCGAGAAAACCGAACAATTTTCAACACACCCAACCCGCGACTAATGAATGTATCTCTGTTAAGAGATTCCAAACTGCTGCACTCACAGGTATGATAAATATTAACTAAAAGTAGTATTTTATACTAACTACCTAGCTTTATTTCGTATTAAATTTTCTTAAATCATAAATATACATAGTTAGGATAGGAGTTCTTTAAGATTTATTAAACTATAGTTTAATGTAACTTAAATTACGATTTAAAATTAGTAGTTTCTAATTACCTGTTTATCATGAACCAGAATTTAAACTACTTGCTTGTTGATTTATGTATACCGTAAATTAACAAGCAAGTAACTAGTTCAAGTTTAAACATAGATAGATTTAGGCCTATATTCCCGAAATCAGGCAGAAGTCTATGAACTCAAGCATATCAGTTTGCCAAGTGTGTTCTAGAAAAACTTACCTAAAAGATTGAGGCTAGTTAGTGTATTGTGGTCAACGGGGCACTGCCAGGAATAAGTGTTATAGTTTTAAAAATATTGAGGCCAAAAGTAAATACAAAGAGCAGACAAAGTAAATAAGAAAAGCAATGTTTTATACTTTAAGTGTGTTGGCAAAAGAGTCGCCTACATGTATAAGTGGAATTGGTTACTTCCAGACAGCCAACTATATGGAACTCAGTTTATACATATTAAAATGATATACTATTCCTCCTATCCTTCCTTCCTATAATCTTTACTTCCTCATTGGCGATCCACTCTGTAAAAAGTAAGAGATGTATAATCTGAGAGAGCACTGGTACCCGTAACACAAGTTAGATCTTATCATGAGTACCAGAGTTCCACTGCCATTGACACCACTATTGTTTTTCTCTTATGTACATTTTTATGCCTGTATAAAAGAGTGTTATTGTTTCAACTTTATATGAAATAAATTATTATTATTCCAGAATCTAAATATGCCTTAGCTTACTGTTGCTGTAGTACAGCCTTTAACAGTTCATTGCTGGACATGTTACTCTCTTTACAAAGTACGCTGGCGAGACGAGTTGGTATAGGGTTTATTTCAAGTTTTCTTTCTCTTTGCAGTGATGTTATCCTGTGTAGTTTGCTTCCTCAGTCGCATTTTAGGCCGCGTTTTCGAAGTCAGCGAGGAGCGGAGCGGCGGCGCCGATGGCGTTGCGGGTAGTAGCGCAGTAACGCTGACCCATTTGCGAAACCAGCGGGCAGGTTGCACGGCGCTAGAGTGGTTTGGTGTTATGTTATAAGAAATTATACCTCGTGAAATATAGCTTGATACGGATGAAAGATGTCATAAAAAAATACTAGTGATTTCAAATAAAATTGGTTAAATCGCTCAATGATATTTATCTTATCAAAAATATTTTTTTAATTAAGGTATCATCATAAATAAGTATTTTATATTTATTTTTATGATGTTACCTTGGTAAAATCGTGGTTAGTCGTAGTTGCATACACTACAATTGACAAATTAGGAAGGTATTAGATTGCTATACTCATTCACTCATAGGGGATCACAAAAAGCACAATGAAATAAATTAAATTAAAAAAACTTGTAAAAACAAGCTTTTATTGGAATGGGAAATGATGAATCAAACGAGTCCAAACTCGATGTTGCTGCGACGTTTCTTTACAGAGTTTCTATGGCTACCTTCCAGCCCCATCATCAAATCAGCTCCATGTCACGCCACGCTGTATAAATATGCTGGCAAAATTTCAGCAAAATCGGTTAGGGAAATCTGCTTAAAAATTAAGTTGTAAGATTCCACCCTAATATACATACATTGCAAGTTAATAAAAAGCTTGTAAAAAATAACATCAACCAAGCAAAGAACATTACAAGTTACAAAGATGATTAAAATGTTTTAATAGAAACAAACAAATAAAATATTAAAAAGATTAAATTACACTGGTGTGGACCGCTCGTACGCTGCTCGTTGTTCGCTCGTTGCTCCGTTGTGTTCGTGAACACTCCCATTAAATCTATACATTTGAACGCGCCGCTGCTCGCTCCCGCTGAGTTAAGAAAACGGTGTGTTGTGAAAAAACACACGGACGCTATTATGAACACTTTATTTCTATTACATCATTTGTGTATATGACCTTTTTTAGGACCGCCGTGGCTCTCGAGTGAGTGTACGCCCTCCATCAAGGCAGACAAGTCAGCAGGAACTTAGGCCTCACTCGCCAAGTCCAGGTACATCGACTTAAATAGGTACTAAATGCCCAATTTACTCTAGCTGGTGTATATTAGCTTGATTTTGTAGTAACACGAACAACATTTGAGATGAACTGGTTATATTTTGATTATTTTAATATAAAACAATGAAAAATTGAGTTACTGTTACAAATTGAAAGGACTTCATTTTAATTAATAGATGTAGTGTCTTGTATTAAGAAATTTATGTCAATGCGATTATAATACAGCCAAACCAAAACACTATTTTGTACATCAGTCCATACGTAATGAGAAATTAAGTCACAAAAGACTGTACTTTTTGAAAGTCGATAAAAACACATTGGAATAAAACTTGAAACTTTTAACACAGTATTGTTCAAACTTACAATAGAAATGATTTTTAGAATTCTTGATGTTATTCTCAATGTTGTTCTTCATAGAAGATATTTTTACTGTACTTATTGCAATAATGGCTATATTATATTTAGACCTGTGGTCACGAAATTTGGCATTGCTTTTAATATTTACAGCTAAATGTGTACTTTGATGTTGCACCGATTTTTAAACGTTTTTTTTATTATTTGAATCAATGTGTTTTGTATCTAAATGTGATTGATTTTGAAATACTTATTTTTAAAGGGAACGGGCAAAGGTACTTAAAGTTTAGATGTCCCTTTTATGTTCGTCTTCAATTATAATATATTTTTATAGGTCTACGTCTACTAGGTGATCCGACATAGTTGTTTAGACGTAAAAATAAAAAAAAATATTGAGGATTATGAAAAGTAGATGTCGGACGATTCTCAGACCTACACTCGACGAACACAAAATTAAAAAAAATCGGTCCAGCCGTTTTGGAGGAGTTTGGTAACAAACACCTCGACACTTGAATTTTATATAAATTGATAATACCTGAATAAAGAAATTTTTTTGTTACTATTGTTTCCCTGTCAAACTTACACTTTTAGGTCACTTTTAAATTGACTAGTTACAGAAACTATGATACTTATTTAAACACCTCGCAATAACAGGAGTTTATACTTATATTATATCTGTATATATTTACCTTGCCCATTCCCCCCTCACTAACAATGCTAATCATATATATTTCATGTATCAACAGCACGCCACCATCAAAGTCATCAGCTACACCGAAAATCCTCAGGTTACATAAAATATCATATTGCTTGTTGAGTATTAAATTTAATTGAAATGTAAGATTAGGTGCTCTTACTCGCAGCTTGGATTTGTATCACTTTTTAAATATTGTCCGGAATATTGTTTTATTTTTGGCCAGAGATGTGTTCATATATTGAATCGTGCATTGAGTTTTGAATTGTAGAGAAAATTGTGTTATGCATAGAAATTTTACTGAAAGTCTAAACGAATTGTATGTTGATCTTTATTAGTGCAAAATATATGTTTACCTCGAATTCATAGAAATATTTTGTTTTAAATACTATAAGTAACTACACATAAAGATTTTGATAGTTCAAATTAGTTCTCATTATTAACAACACTAGATTAAATATATAATGTAAACAATATCGTACAAAATAGATAGGACGTCATTCAACAAGTTATATAATCAGAAAGTTGAAAATCATTTGTATAAATATGTTCAGAAATTTAATCGTAAAATTCTGATACTGAACTACTACACTATCATACAAAATGCAAAACTGCCAATAGACAGAGGAGCAATTAATATCAGAATAATATAGAAACTTCTGTATTTGTACACCGTAAACAAAAATCTAATAATAATTTGAACACCACTTGCGTCGATCCTCAGCTACTCGCATCCAGCTCCTGCCAGCTGTCTTGCGCAAATTATCACTCCACCCATGGAGAAGCCTATGTCCAGCTGTGGACTGTGGTAAGCTGATGATGATGATAAAAATCAATTGTATACATATTGTCTACATACTGTTTTTTTATGGTATAAGTGGTAAACGAGTAGAGGGATCGCCTGATGGTAAGTGATTACCGCCGCCCATGGACACCCGCAACACCAGAGGTGTCACAAGTGCGTTGCAGACCATTGGAGGATGGGGAAAGGGATGTGCGGTTGGGGTATGGGCCTTCGGTATCCTCACTCACTCGGTGAAACACAGCGCAAGCGCTATTTCACACCGGTTTTCACTGTCTGTCTATCTAGCGCAAACAACATTCACTTTTTATACACAAGCAATGCATAACTACTTTTAAGAAATTCGTTGTATGATACAATATGTGAACACATAGTTTAACACTTTTCACTTAGAATAGTGTAAATAGTATATTTTTATCGTTAAAAAGGATCCTAATCCTCAAACTGATCGTTTTAAACAAAATAATTATAAATTAATATCATTTATTACTACAAGTTCGAACTATATATATTTTCAATATTATAAAACTTTGGACAATGAGTTCGACGAAATAATATACGACAATAACTCTTAAGACAAAATTGTATAGCATTTAACCAATTTATATTGGAGTTACATATTTTGTTTTTCATTATACACAAAATATATACATATATGTATGTACTCGTTAAACTGTATCCTATGTAAATATTATTCAAAATAATGTAATTGTGTAAATGGAAAAATATATACTTGTAGTACGGCGTTAGTCTTACACTACTTATTCTTTCGATATTATGTACAAGCTTTTCCCATACCATTGAATTTTTAATTCAAAATATGTTATTTTAGAAGAATTTATGAAGCAACTAAATATTACTACTCCAAAATAACTTTAGTAATGAATATTATAATAACAAATGGTCAAGAATAGTCTTAAACATATACTTTTGCTGTAGATAATATCAACTAGGACTCATTCTATACATATAATGCTGTTAACAACAGTTGTAATTTACATTCGATTGCTTCAGTAAAATAAAATAGTTGCATTATTATTAAGATAAATACTGTTATCACTGTTTATTTAAGAAGTCTTTCCATCAAATTAAAGTTTTGATTATTTAACAATTTAATAAACTACAAACATAAACCTATTGTGTACAAGAGCATGTTAATAAAATAAATAAAAATAATTAAAAATAGCAAAGCAAATCTTTTATATATAGCAAGTTTTATTAGATAAGCTTTAATTGACTTCAAGCTATTCATTAAAATGTGGTCGTACGTCTAGTTAGAAACAAATCATGGCATGTACTCTTAACGAAAATCATGCTAAAAGCATGCCTTGCCATGACTGATGAATTACTCGGGATAATTTTAATCAAATTATTAATTTTCAGGATCTCGTCGAGGTTCAAGAGCTAGTAGTGGTCATTCTGCGACGTCTCTAAGATCGGCTACTCTAAGGTCACCTACAACTCCAGGACCAACCTCGGTAACTGTGGAGATCCGCGCACCAGACGTTTAAATAAACACGCAAAGCAATAACTGAAGATGGGAAAGTTCGGAGAGATTTATAAAAATGACACAAGTGACTTCTTAGACGATAACATGCAACTTTCTTTGAGACTAAAGTGTGTCAGAAAGTTACGTCATATAGTAGGTACTGTATAAAAAAGTCCATCGTTTAAATTATTTGTGATATATTATACCGATGGTTTAACAAGTTATTAGAATTATATTCATTTAATTTATAGCAAAATGCACTATACCGATCGGAAATTCAGCCACTTATAAAGTGCCTCAAGAATACATAAAATTTTTACTCTCTTCGATCTTAATTTGGATTAAGATAAATTAATGACACAAATTTAGAATGTAACAAAAATTTACTGATAGTTATTGATCATATTCACAACCCAATTAAAATCACATTTGATAGATGTAGTGCACAGTTCAACGATTAATACTTTAAGATATAAGTTTAATTACTTAGGCTTTTTTAGCGAATAACCAGTAACGCTTTTTGGCAAACATTTGTAGTTTAATAGTAAACGTCGATTACTATTAGTTAGGTCTGAATATTTCTTCTTTTCATAATTCCATGTAAGTAACTATGCTAGATTCTACTCCCTGCCTTAGAATTAAAGATTAGCTTACTATTAAGCATTGTAGAACTAAAACTATTTAGTACGGGGACCATCCTCCAAAGCGGAGCGATCAGAATTTTGAACAGTGGATATTTTAGATATACGGAGAGAAGCTTGGACGCCGCTTTCTATACTATAAGACTTTTAAATTTTAGCTTTAAGAGCTACGATAGCTTTTCTTTAAACCATTTTCTATGAGAGAGAGTTGTGAATCGAAGTTAAGATTTCATTACTGAGTTCTTTAGTCTATTAGTCTACAATGTGTAAACCGGGGAAATTTACACAGATTAAATATAATATTTACTTCGTAAGTTACTTCATTGCACCTCTGATGCTTCAACTAAAGATTTTTGCAACGCACAAAATGTGAGTACATTTAGTGGTTCTGCGACAAAATTTTATTGGAAATGTACAAGAGCCATCACTTTCATTACCTTGTGTGGGTAATACTTCAATTAAGGGGAAGAATTGACGTATGGCCGACACATGATCATTCACAGCGATTATGTAATCAATATACTAATGTAAGCTATTGTACTTAAACAAAACAAAAATATGCTCACATTGTGAAATTGTATTTCTTACACTGTGCTAGTAATGTACTACATACTGAAAAATTAATGCTATAATTAAATTATATAAACTTTTATTATAATATAACTATACTTCCCAATATGAGCGTTTTAATTTTAAACCCTATGTTACGTCATTTTGAAGCGATCTACGTAACTTCGGAAGCCTTTGAACCTTTTTGCAGTGAATATAGTGACCACTACTCTTGAATTCTACTCATGTTTTCCATCAGGCAGTGTAGAGTCATTTTAGTGGGCTCATATATTTATGAAAATAATACTGGCCAAATGCGTGTCAGGCCACGCATAGAATAGGACTACCATCATGATTTTTTTCAGATTTTTCGAGTCAGCTGTTCAGCTTTTATTAAAAAAAATGCACTTTAAAGTTGAATATCTATTAAATGAATACCTAAATAAAAAAAGTTAACAACCTCTCAACGTTTTTAAAAGACTTATCTAGTGATTCCCACACTATGGGGTAAACGCGAGAAAAAAACAGCCCTACTTGAAGCGGAGGCATGGCATCCCAAAAAAAAATTTTGGTGATTAAAATTTACCGGAAATAACGGGCAGCATTTAAGAATTAACAGCGGGTCTTTTCATCGTCAAACCCACAGTTCATAAAGACTAAAGATTTCAATTAAAGCATCCTCTCCGTTATGACATGTACATGCACGGTACAACTCTTTTTATGCATGCGGACTTTACCTATAAGTAATTGTTACACTATTGCTATTTTCCTCTTTATGTACTTTCTTTTTTACTTTGTTTTAGTATTGTGTAAACAATTGTTGGTAAACCAATAAAATAAAATAAATAAAAAATGACATACGATGTCGTGGACACTTTTGTTTAAATGGTTGGTTCATAAGCTCAAATTCGCACAGCGTGCCATGAAAAGGGCTTGGTGTTTCATCGAGGGACCGCATCAGAAATGTGGTGATCCGGCTTAGAGCCAAGGTCATTGACATAGCCCGTTAGATTAACAAAGACGCCCGGAAGTTCTATAGGCTAGGACACATCTGACAGCTGTTTGTTGTTTTGTTTTGTCGGGCTATTTCTGCACTTAGCCTCTTGACTGGGTCGTTGCAGCAAACGCGTTGTACGTGGGTTTGTCATTTTCTTACTCCAACCATCCTAAATCATCCCAGAAGCTCAGCACCCTTTTCAGGTCACTACATGTTTCCGGGAATGATGTTGGTTTGGAGGATGTTTTACCGCTGATCTGCCTCACTTTTGCATTCTGTAAGAACGTGCCGCGGCGTTTCTTCTGCATCCATGCATCTCCTAGGAGGGCTTTCTGTGTCACCTATAGTGAATAGTAGCTTGTTTAGGGAACAATGCCCAGTCAGGATACCTATGATCTTCCTGAGATCGTCTTTTTTCAGTCTAATCAGGATGGGGACTAGTATTTTTGATGATACCGGAACTACACTTTTTGTTTGCCTGCAACCTTGTGGTTTTAGTCAGTTCAGTCACACTGCCTTGCCGCAAACCCCGGAGGTGAGACGGTTCGAGGGGCTTCCCATATTTAAAAAAAAGTTTATTAGTGGTTTAGGTTCCAGACCACAAACTGTCGTTTCCGATCCTACTTTATCTAATTCGTCTGCAGCGTCGTTAACCATTGAGTTAATATGCCCTTTTATCTATTGCAGGGTAATTTTGCTTGTGATTGGAATAAAATGGAGATTATCATGACATTCCTTGATAAGGGCAGAGTTCATCTTGTTATTTTGCAGGGCTTGAAGCACGAATGAACTATCAGTTACAGGTTTGATGTTTGAGTCTCTCACATTTCTGGCTGCAACTGTTTGTGCTGTTTTGATGGTGCCAAGACATTCTGCTTGAAAGTTTGTGTTTAGTTTGTCTAGAGTAATTGATACCACGATATTTAAGTTGTTCGAAAAGACGCCAGCTCCGGTACCCTTTAGTGTTTTGGAACGTCTGTATATATCCTAATTTCACCGATGCTAGAGTTATATTTTTGTCTGCGATTAGTTGGATGTAATAATTTCGATCGAAGATGTGTTGACATGGAGTTCTGTCCGTGGGTGCCTCGAGGAATGAAATTTCCTTGAGGATCCCGCCCAGAACTTTTAAGTGTGTTGCTTCTGTGTTTATCTACCACAGTTCATTTGATCTTAGCCTTAGGGCAGCTGCTATCGCTTCCTGCTGGAGGACCAGATCTAGAGGTCTCAAGTTCAGGATACACTCTAATGCGGCTGATGAAATAGTTTTCATGCATCCAGTAGTTGCTACTGTAGCTAAGCGTTGTAGACTCTGGAGATTTATGTTAGCTGTGGATATGGTTTTATTGAAAATAATGTACTACAAGCTAAAAAATAGTTTACTGAAAAATGTTCGGTATAAAATCGTTGGGCGTAGCGTAAAGTAAGATGACTAGATTGAAACACGGACTGAACGAATTTATAATATAATTTTAAGAATTAAACTGTTATTCACAAAACATTCGTGTGTCGCAACGAGAAGGGTTGCGAGTAATAATATTTTGAACATCTCGCACACAACACTATCTTGCCCTAAACTAAATAAATTATAGGTAAGTAACTGTTGTGTCACTCAAGGTTTATAAATTGACTAATATTTTATTAGAAAAACTAATTTAATGAACAAGACTTACAATACAAATACACAAAGCAAAGAAGGAACCAGAATTTTGTATTCAACATAATTTGGAATATGTACGTTGGTATTGAAATATATAAGAGGTTGCTTATAAGTTGCTGGTTATTGGAAGCTGGTTAAGGTTAAGAGTTCTGAATTTTTTTGACGATAGTAATCCTTAAAGGTAAAATAAGAGATCGGAACTAATCTGGAAAGCTGAAAAGTTTATCTGTATGTCTGTTATAAGTTTTAAAGGTCGTAAAGGTTATAATGTAAATAAGTTACTCGTATATTGTCCTTGCTAAGGAGAGGCCTATGTCCAGCCGTAGACTATTAAATACTCTTGATGATGATGATATTTATTTTACTTATTACTGTACTCTTCCTTATGTTCAATTTTGAATACAAAAAATTTTTAATATAATAGTTTACATATATATAGATGAAGCTATGAACACCAGAATTAACTAAAAAGAACAAAATTATTACCTATTAATAAAGTATTTGAAAGCATTGTACATGAATCTGACAAGTTAAATAAACTGACGAAAATTTTGGGTTTCAAAATTTTAGTTACACTTAAAGTGTGTCTGATCAACGAGAAAGTGGTGGTCGTGTTTATTTTGCATTTTTTTTTAATATTTCGGAAATCTAACACACAACGCCAACTAGTTTTAAACTACGCAGAGCTTGCACTATGCAAGTCAGATTGACTGATAGAAAAATACATGCTTTTTTGTAAACAGAATTGTAGAAACACCCAAACTCCGCAACATATATTTGTAGATCATACAAACATTTGGCCCGATCTAGGATTCGAACCCAAGACCGCAAGCACAGCAGTCGCATACACTACCAGTACGCCACCGAGGCAGTCAAAATTAGATGTTAGGATATAAGCACAAGTGAAGATTACTGCCTACTGGAGACTAATGCTTTCCATTAGGAAGAGTAGAGTACTTATTTAAAAAAAAAACAATCCCGCATTAGGAATATACATTCTCTGTCGCGAGGTCTTTACAAATACTTGAAATGGACGCAAAGAACATCCAGACTCAGAACAACAATTTGTGAATCACACAAACTGTTGTCCCATGTGGGAATTGAACCAACAACACTTGGCGTAGTAGGAAGCGGCGTGGCGGCCACTTAAACCACTAGGCCAAACGTGCAGTCAAAATTTTTGGCAGGCTCATACATAAAAAAAACGATCTAGAAATCGCATCGAGAAATGTAGAGATGATAAAAGAGTAACTTATGTAAATTGCAGATTGTCGCTGACCATTTTCAATCCATCTGCTTGGGAGTCAGAGAGTACTATTTTCTCGGAGAGCATTGAAGTGTTTGGGTTACGGGTAGCCCTAGATAAGACGGAGGCCTTCTTATTCCATGGATACTTTTGTGATCCACCCCTTGGTGCCTCCATCATAATCAATTCGGTCCTTATACTGGTTCAGGCCTAGATGAAATATTTAGACCTGATCCTCGACGGGAGGTAGCTCACCGACGATTACTTCCGTCAGTTTGCTCCAAAGCTGGTTAGCAGTTCTTCTAACTTTGGACGACTTTTACCCGATTCGGATAAAGCCAGCGTCTCATCAAAACGGCTCTACACGGCGATTGTAGGGTCAATGGCCAATAAAGTAGGGCCTATCAATGCCTTTGAAGCCCTCAAACGATACGCAACATAAGGTAGATTACCGAAAACTGATACGGAGGGGAACACTTTAAAATAAAAGAAGGTAAGTTTTGAGTGCAACTCACGACTGGTGGGCGGAAGGTCTCGTATGTTTAAAATATGATGCACTCGATGCAATATAATAATGTATATTAAAATTAAAGTAAATAATGTCGGTTAGTCGGTTTGGTCAGACACGTATAAAACTACCGTGGGAGGGCCACGCTTCGGCATGAATGGGCCAGCTCTACCGGAGCAATACCACGGCCTCACAGAAAACCGGTGTGAAATAGTGCTTGCACTGTGTTTCACCGAGTGAGTGAGGATACCGGAGGCCCATAACCCAAACCCCTTCCCCTATCTACCCTTCCTATCCCCCAAAGGCCGGCAACGCACTTGTGACGCCTCTGGTGTTTGCAGGTATCCATGGGCGGCGGTAATCGCTTACCATCAGGCGAGACATCTACTCGTTTGCCCGCCTATTACATAAAAAAGAAAAAAAAAACGATATTTTTCAAAATTATTTATAATATTGTCTGTGTGATGTTAGATTAAGAGTATGGAGATGAATAGGAGTGTCGGCACTCCCATTCATCACGTGGGTGTTGTAAAAATCTAAGGATGTCAACCCTGCAAGATAAGATGACCGTAAAGAGAATGAAACTTTGAAACAAACTCTATCTGTGTTAAAACCTGTTATAATAGAACAAAACCCCCATCCTAAGGAGAGACTTCTATCCGGCAATGAACCATAATAGGCTGGTGAATTGTTTATAACTAACAGGCTGATTACCTAATACAGCATACATATAGTTTAATTATTATTAAAAAAACTAATATAAATATAAGAACTTGTATGCAATTCATGATAATATAAAAAAATAAAAAATGAGTAAAACTTTTAATTATCACATATTTAAGTTTCGCTGTAAGCAAATCTCATTAAAATATTTCTAGCTGCATCTTTTTCGTTACCAGCAAAAAAAATATGAAAAGATTAAATACAAAATATGACCTGTACCGATGCAATGGAATGCCTATGTGCGGTAACAAAAGCACTGAAGCAAATATCTCATAGTATTCAAGCAAACAACCCGCGAGCCTTGAATAAGTGTAAAACTTACGACACAGCGATTTGAATGAGAACGCAGTAAGTATTAATTGATATGCAACGACAATTCCGGATAATTTATATAAGGAATGTAAGGTCGAAGTATTAAATGGAAATAATCAATAGTGGTGTATATTACTTAGACGTAAAGAAATTTAATTGATTGGGGTTAATCACACATTGGCAATTGATCAATGCCAAAAATATGGCGTACATGGAAGAAGATATGCAGAAATTTAGAAACATATACGCAATACTAATTATTACATTCAAAAATAATAGTTTAAGTAAATTATGTCACAACTAATCTATATTACATTGTATAAAAATCTATATACATTCTATAATAATCAAAAAAATATAAAAAACATCAACATTTACATTCAAGCGTCAAAAAAATCCTGCACATCATCGCCTACTGGTAGCGTTCCCAAAAGGTTGGTAGTAATGCCTCGTTGGATGGCAATGCTAATTCTCTGTGATAAAAAAAGGCCGGCCTTCTGTTCACGAAAAGCATCGATCAATTGTTTAGCAAGGTGTTTAAACATAGCGCGAGCACTCGGACCCAATGAACCTAGCGTCTCGACCCCAAACGTTTCAAAGATGTAGTTCCCCATTTTTTACGCCGTTTGAGGCTTTCCGCAGCAGCAGCAGCAGCGCTGGCATAGCCAGCTGTCCTTGGAAGATGAGATGGCGCGAGGGTGTCAACGCAAGTTGCGTCCCACACCAAAGGCCAACCCATCTTCCATCGCAGGAACGACATACCATCTGGTCTCTTGCCATCATCTCGTACCAGACCATTTAGTTCACGTACAGCTAGGCACAACACCGGCGGTAACAAAAGCACGACGGATAATGTCGTTAATCTTGGCATGTCGAGATAAACGGCCACCGCTTCTGCTACAAGAAAGGCCATGATGTCCGAGACTGTCAACAGGTTCTCCGCAGTGACAAAAATGCGTAGAAATATAAGGCGCTCCTAAACGGAAGCAAGTGGCAAGGCAAAATGTAGTATCGTCCAACAACGTACTATGTTGGGTGATGGAAATATATGCTTTAAATTTAACAATATGTGCATTTTTATTGATTGGTATTTATGTTATTACACAATTGAAGAAAACATAATCAATCTTCTTTTAAACTCAATATCTAATTTGTTTTATTCTTAAAGTTAAATGTGCAGCGTCCTTCTTTAGTGATGCATAAGGTATGTGTAAATAGTATTGTTATTTATATAGTAAAAGATAAACATAAAAAAACATTGTGATCATAAATAACTGAAATAGTACTTGTTATTGCTTTAAGTTTTATTTTGTATTCAAATTTACGAAATTTTGAATACCTCTACTTCATGATGACGCGGTTACACTCAAATTATTTACCTGTATGTTTTCTCTAGAAAGAGGCAGTCTAGAAGCTTATACTCAAAACTGGGACAGTGGGAAACTCACTATATTTCAGTTTCCACTGAATTTTCGCTAAGTCCGACAGTCACGACTTCTCTTGGAGTTACGTTATTTATTTTAAGTTTTAGATGTAAATTTAACTTCATCCCTATTCTAGTACTAAAGGTAACTCCTAACTGTTATTTTCTTCTGAAATTTGAGTCTAGAGGGTTTTTGAATGGGTATAGTGAAATCTAAAAAATTTTGGTAAGTCTGTTTGAAATTGGCAGTTATAGGTAATTTAGATTGAATATAATTACAAAGAGATAAAATGTTTAAAGGTGAACACATTTTATATAACATACATAAAATGTGTAAATGTTAATGTCAAATATTTTTTCTATGCGTTTATCATTTTAATTTCAAAAACCGAGTACTGTTTAATTCTGAATAATTTTTTATTTAAATTATAAATTATAAAATTTATGTGAAAATGTACACTTTCGTAATAAAAAAAGTCCATGACAGTTCAAGTTATATTGGACATTGTTACAAACCAAAACATTCAAAATTTAGACTGTAATTTGAACACCAGGCAATTAATGCCACTACCATACTTTATAAGGTAAACAATGACACGGCTAACTGACTAACTGGTTTATGCAAGCTACTCTTAACAACAGCATAGCAATGAATCTGCAGAATATGGCTGGTTTATCGATAGGTACGCACGTAAGTTGTAGTAGATACATTTCCACAATTTATTCCTGCACCGAATCAGAAGGGTGGCAATTGCAGCATGCATCGCATTACTATGTTAATTGCTTGTTTAAAACTCTCATGTATATTTATTGTTTTTCACCGCTGTTGCTGTGATGAATAACTTATTTAAAATTTCTTTTTACATTATCAATGTGGAATAAAAAAATACTACGGTACGGTCTAAAAATACACTACGGTTTCTCTGCATGATCGAATCAAGAATGAGGAGATCCGCATATGAACCATGGTCACCGATATTACCCAGAAAATTTACAAACATAAATGGCAGTGGGCTGGGCACATTTCTCGCAGAAAAGATAGCCAATTAGGCCGTAAACTTCTTGAGCGGTGACAGCGTACACAATGCAACAATGCAGCATGGTGACCCACACCATGGCGGGCTAGTGATGCTTCTGCATCATTGGGCCTCCGGTCTCGCACTCACCAACGAAACACGACAGCATGATCGCTGTCATTTTACGTTGATTTTCTGTGCGAGGGTAGTACCGCCCCGGTCGAGCCAGCCCGTTCGTGCTGAAATCAGCGTGGCTCTACTACCTTGTAATTGGTAGGCCCCCGACAAAGTGGTCCGACTACCTGGTCAAGGTCGAGGGAAGCCGTTGGATGCGAGCAGCACAGGAGGTTGTGGAGCACCTTGGGGAAGGCCTATGTCCAGCAGTAGACGTCTTTTGGTTGAGATGATGATGACGATGATGAAAAAAAATATACGGTTCGTGATACGATAATGGCGTTACCGTTATCTAGTGAAGTTACAAACCAATAAGACTAAAGCTTAACGTTACTTTCTAAGGATCTATTGACAAAATATTATTAATGTCAATTTTAAAATTATAAATATTAATGTCCAAATGAAAATGTATAGAATAATAAGTATTCGTATTACTTATTACTGAATACATGGTAATAATAATAATAATTTATTTATTGTTTCAAAAATTTATACAAGTACGGGTTTGATCCCTGGATCCCACACTACGATTCCCTGTGTCCTGGGATCCAGGCTCTTTTCGTCCAGCTGCCTTATGAGACTCAATTAATTTAATTAATTTTAACAAAATAAACAAAATGTACACAGTAATTAAGTATAAAAAAAAAGAAAAGAAAAAAAGAAGTATTTTAGAACAATTTTGTTTTTCTAAGAATATGCGTTACCCAGCAGTGGACTACTACATAGTTTTGATGGTAATGATTACTTATTAGTAATACGGTTACTCATTAAAATCTTGTAAATTATAACTATAGGTAATTTAATAAAATAGTATTGGATTTGAAATTTCTTTTAATTTTAACTTATTTTTTGAACGATCACAATCATGTAGATAGAAAAATAATGGTTTGGTCAATGATCCATTCTAATATAACAACGACGCCCATCATATCCATTCATGTAATATTCATTGAGTAATTGCATAAATTATAGTGTTACTGTCGTAGTTCGGCACTGAAATGCATTATTTGATAACGTTTGTGACTTGTTTACTAATTGGTACCCAAAAAAAACCGGTGAAGTGGGAGTCGGACTACAGGTTTGTACTAATCGAGGGTTCCATACAAACCTGTAGGTATATAATGATGTAACTAAAAAATTATGCGTTTTGCAATTTTTCTTTATTTGTGCTATAAGAAGTTGCTTCGTACCTAATTTCAAGATTCTGAGTTCACGGGAAGTACCCTGTAGGTTTTGATTCCTTTGCGAGTGTCGAAAATTTGCAGCATAAAAAGCTGTATCTTTTGATTGCGTTGGCTTAGAAATTTGTTGTTTTTACAGCTGCAAGGGACAGTAGGTTTGAGTATTTGATATGGATTTCGGCTTGACACCTCCACGTGTTTCTGAGAAAAAGTATCTTGACAGACAGACGGACAACAAAGTTATCCTATAAGGATTCCGATTTTTTCTTTTGAGGTATGGAACCCTAAAAACCAAAAATAGTTGAAGAAACTTTGAAGAATTTAAGTACCACAAAATCAGATAAAAATGAAAAGAAATAAATTGTTTGTTGTGCATGTAAATATTAGAAGGATCATTTTTTTCTTAATTTTAGAGAAAATAAACAGAGTCGACCATAGAAAATATCAATAAACCTATGTATCTATGGAAAAAATTCAAGGCTTTTTAGACTGCGATAAAGTACAGCCCCATAACAACCACTCGTATGGTCTGTTAGGATTAGAAGGAGAGTCCATGAATGGAGTAACAGGAGTGTCAAAGAAAGTATGAATTAATCTTCTATTTTTTTTTAAGTTTTTGACAGTGTTTCTGAAAGAAAATGGGTCAATTTGCCTCTAACCTTTTCAGGATTGGCGAAAAGATTAGATTGCTATTTGATTTTGATCCCACATACCTCACTCTCTTCTTCTCTTGTAATTAAACATCGCTGTTGTACTGATTCTGAACTGCCTCTTCTTTTCATTAATTATTATACAAGGCGTTTATTAAATATAAATTCGATTCGTTATTCGATATGTTATTAAAAACGTATTTTACTATTTAACAGTAGCATACCCATTTTCAATATGAATGCTAATTTGTTCGAGCGCATTGTTTCATTATGGCGGAATGGAAGAAAAACATGAAACGCGCGCAATTGTTTGTTAATATACTCTTATTTAACACTTGTGAAGGGGTAGCCCGTGTTTTTGGTATACAATTCTATATTTATTTTTTTGTTTATATTTATGGGTTGTAAGCGCCAAGTTAACGCCACTTTTTTATATTTAACTGTGAGTGAATATATAATACTACGAGTATACTCTTTGCGCTGTAGCATGGTGCACAGTTTCAGTAACATTTCGTTTTACTCTTGTAGTACTCTTGTAGTGGTCGCGATTTACAAATTATGACTTAGTATTTCAGCCTTACCACATTCGCAATATATTAAATCATTAATATCTGTAGTAAATAAAATTACCAACCAATCAAAATCGTCGTACAGGCAACTGTCACCCGCTCCATGCTACAGCTCAAAGAGTACAGTTCTCTAAATAGCTTATATCAGTGTTTACAATTCTTAAGTTAGAAGTCAAAAAACTTAAAAGAAAACCACTTATAGATTAAAACATTCTATAAACGTTGAGCGCTTACTTATTAAGACGCAACAAAGACCTTGAAAGATGTGGGCAAAGGTGGCGATTCGCGCCGCGACAGAGACAAGCTACAAGATGGGATAGGAGTCCGCGACCGGATTATGGCCATACCGCGACAAGTGTCTTCTGTATTTACTGTAGGTCAGGACCGAGACCGGTCTCCTGTCTCTGTCGCGGCGCGAACCGAAGCGATAGTTAATTTAAATAAAAACGTTTTAAAGAATATTAGTAGTAGTAGGCTTTAAATTCCTGAAGGAGAAGATAGCAGCCTCATGACGTTGGCACACAACACACTCACATTCACACATTACTCACACATACTACACTAGCACGCTTTAGATACATACATTCATAACTTGCTACATCAGATACATTTTGAAATTATTAATGCATGTTTTCTCCATATTTTGTTATAAAGTACTACTATTTAGTAATTGATTTTCAGCAGGAGTAGTCTCCTACTGAAAATCACCTTTGTTCGAAAGCTGCGATACAGGCTTCGCCTGGTGCAGCTTTCATTGATATTTATAATGATGTATAATTGGACAGCTAATAAATATTATTATTATAAAAAATATTATTATTATTATTAAATTTGTTGCCGATTTTTATTTTTAACACCTTTTTTTTCTTTTGCTTTTTTTATTATTTTTATTTTAAATTTATTACTGTGTTTGACTTGTGCGGTACTTTTAATTTATAAGTAGCTTTGTATAGATTCGTTGCTGCGGAATAGCCCTGGTGACCTGTAGCTACAGGTTTTTTTAAACCTATTTCAGCCACCAGACTCTCACGAAATTATCTGAAGATATACGTGGCATTTTGTAATTTGCCGCAAGAAAATTTTGTGAGATTGATATTTTGTGAGGTTGAAAGAAAATTAATTTTTCAAGGCTTTCTGTTTTGTTAGTTTTTATTGTAATGCAAAACCAATATAGAAACTAGCTAATAAAAAGACAGTATTGAGTTAGATGCGGGTTCCTAATATTTTACAAAGGTATGTCTCTGATTGGTATCCGGTTAACATAAATTTTGTCCGTGATATTAGATTGCGGTGGACCCAAACAAGATTTGTGACTCGATTTTGGGATTATTCGATATATTGCTGCTATGTAGTAGTGTAATTCTATTTTTTATATATTTTTCTTTAATTCTTATGTATGACTTTTTCTTAGAGTATCAATGGAAATATTTATGTGTAGGTAGAAAAATTCATGTGAGAATTAAAGAGAAATATATAAAAAAGTCGTATGGTATCGTGGGACACCAGATAGGAACGAAGTTCCTTTTCATGAAATATAATAATGTATGCAACTTAGAGATCCGGTTAGGTTGTATACCCTAATTTTTTTGTTATAAATTAGTAATATTAAAAATTAATATTAATTATAGTATAGTGCCATCTGTATAGATGGTGCTGTACTATTTTTTTATAAATCTTACGCCTTTTCATTTAACGTTACGGACTTTTATTGCTGGCTAGGGTATCCCCCCGCAATACCCAATAAGGAACTTCTCTCCAAAACTTTTTCTTAGAGTACCTACTTACATCAATGGAAAGACTGGCTCATTGGTCTCGATTGTCTAACTGGTATAGAGTAAAGGACTGCCAATCAAGAGGTCTTGGGTTTGATTTCTTGGAAGTAGTCATACTCTAGTCTCTCTAATCATACTCGAGTATGCAAGATGGCGGTGTTTCCCGCTCAGGCCTTAGAGAGCACTTTAAGCTGTCGCTCAGTTCCCGTTGTCAATTAGTCCAACCTTCCAATTCTTCGAAAAGTGAACTAGTACCCAACGACAAGTAATATTGGGAATAATAAAGGCTAGGAGGAAGAAAAAAGACTTCTATCAATGGAAAAGATATCGTAAGGTCGATATTGTTATTATTCGAGCAAGTTTGCAAGGCAGTAGAGACACTCCTATTTCAGCAGGAACATGCCGGCTCGACCGAGGCGATACTACCTTCGTACCAAAGACCAACCCAAAATGACAGCATTCTTGCTGTTTTATTTCATTAGTGAGTGCGAGATCGGAGGCACAATGATGCAGAAGCAATGTAATAGGCCGCCATAGTTGTACCATGCTCCATTGTTTTGTATGGAGTGCTGATGATAACGATAGTAGTAGTACTCTTCCGCATAAAGTATGCTAAGCTTCCTTGCATTAAGTGATGTTCAAAATGCTATAATAAAAAATAAATGTGTTTAAAAGTTAAAATTTTGTTAAATAAATATTAAACAAGGCAATGAATCACAATGCATTATTCTGAGAAAAATAGTATGAAGACATATTTATATTCTTAAAAATATATTTAGTAAAATGAAACCAGCACAAGACGGCAAAAACGTATGTCTTTAGGAATAAAAAGTGTTCAACGTCAATTTGTAAGCATACTATCGGAAATTATGTCCATGTATGTGTGAAACTTGGCAGGCATTGGCATCGTTCACGGAGTTGTACACACTTGGCATAATGGTTTACCATGATGTCACAGAGTGGAACTAGAGAACAACTGCTTTTTGGCTTGTTGTGGCTGAACTGCTATATGACAATCCCTTCTTCAATAATAATACATTCATCTGATTTAATCTTATTGTTTTTTTTTTAATTTTTAACCGACTTCAAAAAAGAGGGGATTTCTCAATTCGACCTATATATATATTTTTATGTGTATTCGCGGATAACTTCGTCGTTAATGAACCGATTTTAATGTTTCTTTTTTTAATGAAAAGAAAATATCCCAACGGTGGTACCATGATAAGGACATTAATATCTGATCATGGCATCCAAGAGAAATCGAGCCAAACCTTGAAGTTGGTTTTATTTTTATCAAAATTGTACTTGTCATTTTATATATGAATCAGTTGCTCAAATTGGGGATGATACTCGCGTTAAGAACTACACTTATACTTTTTTACAGTACGTATTTAGAAAATTTTAATAGTTGTTTAGAATGTAGTTGTTTCAGGTATCATTCCAATAGATATTCTAAGACATACTGGTATCAGTATTTACTAATAATAGCGTCAATTGTCATAATTGTATGAGTGTACATTTTTAGAATTTTTATGTAAGTTTTTTGTGATATAACAATCATTTTCATAAACTTTTTCGGTTGAATTAAAACAAAACAAATAACATTATTTGATGAAATAAAACAATATTATATAATAGAAAGCGTTCGAGAGAATATTGCAAATAAGAAGTAAACATTGTCTCAGGTTGATATTGCAGCATTCTAGTAGTACGACTTTTTTAATATTATTGATATTTTGTGTGATAAGGGTAGACAACTCGACAATGATACTAATCTGTGTACTAAGCATAGATATAAAACAAGGATTAATAGTAAAAAAGTATTTATTAAGATTAGCTTCAACATCGTCTTGAAATGCAAAGATTAGATACGAAAATCTTTTTGCCATTCTGTGATCTACTTGATACCCAACTAGGTACAGACACTGGTACAAAATGATAGGGCCAATGGCGCTGCGACATTATTACGAGCAATTTGCTCTACGCCTACAATAAGCTTGCGTCTTGTTCGCTTACATATTGAAACGTATTTTCTGGCTGGATACTAAGTCTTATATTTATTAGATTGTAAACGAGACTTCAGAAATATTTAACGGTTACCCATTGTAAGGAAAATTGATTTGTAAGTTGACCTATTTGTAGTATTGTTTTAGGCTCAGACTGAGTTTTTATTTATTTATTTATTTCTTCATTGTACACACATAATAAATACATAACAAAGAATGAGTTACAAAGTAGAAAATGTAACAATTGGCGGTCTTATCGCTCTCGGCGATTTCTTCCAGACAACCTTAGTATGGATATTGGGTGTTTATGATCTTAAGGCAGTTTATACACTAGTAACACACCATCAAGTGAATATTCAAACAATAAATAAAATAGAAAAATTCATACATATACCTACACATATACAAACATAAATATACATATCAGATAAATATATATAATAAATATGAATAATAAACGGAAATTATTCATAATGACAGATAGTATTTCTTTACCAGGTTCTTAAAAACAGACAAGGTTTTAGCTTTTCGAATTGTCTCTGGCAAGCTGTTCCATAGTCTTACTGCTTGTACAGTAAAAGACTTATCTGCAAACTGAGTGGAGTGCTGTGGCATTTTTAATTTTAAATTCTCTGATGACCTTAGGTCTCTGCAATGTGTATTGTGTAAGAATTGAAAACGTTCTTTGAGGTAAGAGGGTGTGTGAGGATGAAACAGAACACTGTATAGAAGAGAAAGTATATGGAGATTCCGGCGAAAGCGTATTGGTAGCCACTTGAGTTTAGAACGATACTCTGAGATATGATCATACTTGCGTAACCCAAATATGAATCTGATGCAGTTTTTATATCTTACGAAGTAGACTCGTGTATAAAAATTACGTTAGTAATAATTACGTTAGTAGTTAAATAAAATACTAGCTGTTTATCAATGTTGAAATATGTTTTTTTTTTTATTTAAGAACTTTATAGTTATGTTCCAAAATATGAGAATTTAAAAAATAGACAGAAGGACTATAAATTGTATTTGTTTCATAAGTGGAGTTTAACTTTTTACCCGACTACGGCAAAGCCAAAGACAGCCATTTTGACAGGCTTTGTATGTATGTACATCTATTCCCTCACAGCTCCTCAACCACTTATTAAAACTGGACATTATGAGGTATCGTTAGAAGCGTTTTGATCGTTCGCTGGTTATAGGCTATATGACATGTCAATGAATCTAATGTGGCGCCCTCCAGCAATCATAAAGTACTGTGTTAAAAAATAAATTTGAGATAAATATGCCGTGTTTGGTATCATTGGCAAGGGCGTTACTTGTACATTGCAAATATATATATGTATATATTATAACGGCACCAAAACAATGTAAATTAAAAAAAGTAAAAACTAAAATCCAACTACGACAAATGACGAACGACGACGCTGAAAAAATATGAAACAAGTTCAAAAGCCGTCGTCACATTTTACATAGAAACGTAGCATAACACTTTAACAATGGGTGACTAGGACTTTTCAAATTTGTTTCATACTTTTTCAGCGTCATATTTTGTCGTAGAGTTTTGTTTTAGTTTTTACTTTTTTTATACCATATATCATATTCAAATTTATTAACATAATTGTGAGGAAATCAATACAAATATAATTATTACTATTCCTGGTTATTTATACACTTATTATGTTGTAATTAACAATGTGAAAATCCATCACTTTGTAGTATTAAATTTGTAACTCTTACTATAGCTATATAACATTTATTAAATATCAGTTGAATTTTTAAAATCATATTTACAAGATGTATGTTATATTGTTAATGTATGTATATTATTACATGTATGTTTAAAGTACTAAAACCGTGCGCACATACGTGAGGTATTTTTTTACAAGTTTTTATTAACTTGCAATGTATGTATGTATGTTAAGGTGGAATCTTGCAACTTGATTTTGAAGTTGATATCATCATCCAATTTTGCTGAAATTTTGCAAGCATATATGTATACAGCGTGACAATGCAATATTATGATGACATGGAGCTGATGTGATGCTGGCGCTGAGAGGGGGGCGTATCCTAGGGCATAGGAATTCTGTAAAGAAACGTCACAACACCATCAAATTTGGAATTGTTTGATTCGTCTCGACAAATACTTTATGAGGGCATTCCAAAAAAGCTTGTTCTTAAAAAGATTAAATTAAATTTATTATTACCAAGCGTCAACTGAAAATCAGCGCAGGCAGGTGGCTTTCACTTCTCAGTTTAGGTATGTTTCGCCAAGCGCTCCTCCCGGGAAGGACTACGGCAATGGTTGCCACTCGTCGCTCGTAATCAACTCGAATATTACATGTACTTCCTGCGCAAAAACTACTACGAAAATAACTAATTATTATGTTTGTAGTTACTTAACAATAAATTATTTAAAACTATGTTAAGATAGACATGTATTTCCAATACTAAAATCTCTCTCTCGTTGACGACAGATATTTTGTTCGAAGAACGCATTATTATTATGGTGACAAACTTTAAAAAATCCTTACAATCTAATGTCGTCTGCCGACGGACATCGGGGATGAACCATATAAAAACATTTTTGAAAAGGAAACTTAAAAGTATTCATTAGATTCACTATAATAAGTTTTTGTACCCATCTTTAAATTTGTTTAAATAATGTCTTAGGTATTTCCAAGGTTTATTTTTCAAATTGATAGTTTTCTTTGGTAAAACACTTTTGTTATAAGTTCATAATTGTACGGAGGCTCGATCCCCCAGTCAAATCATCAACCAGGTTTTGGGGGACAGAGATTTTAATTCAGTCTGTTTTTCTCTGTATAATGAATGAATGTAATGAATGAATGTAATAAATCAATAAAAAAAACTAGGTATCTATGTCTAGTTAAAATAGTACGTTACGTAGACAAGATTATCATGTTTGTTTAAACGTTTTTACTTACTTTGTTACTAAAAATGTTATTTGTTAACCTTATTATTTATTGTAATATTTACCCAAATGTAAAGCAAGCGGAAATCCTGAGCTCTTGCTGTAAATCGAGCGGTGTTTAACGCACTCGGTAATTGTTGGTAATTGTTATTACCGACTGTTTGTAAGAAATTGAAATAGGTAAATTGAACGAACTGTGACAGTAAAATATGTGTGGTATTACTTAGTTCGATGCCAAATAACACTTAACATTTAGTCCTGGATAGGCATTAGTCAATTTTATTGCCTTGATATCATTGGTTTTGCATAATTTATTTGTTCCAATACTACTTCAACAGTGTAATAGACCTCTCACCTAAGACTGTTCTTAAACTTTTATAAGGTTAATTAAGAAACATAGGTGTATTTTTTACAAAGCAATAGCGTCCTTTCTAAAGAGAGAACTATGTCGCAGCAGTGGTCCCACCACAGTGCCTGCCACCATCCAAGGATAAGTGCAACTCAAAAGGTATTAGTGCGTTGTCGCACTTTGAGTACCTTCCCAGAATAAAAGGGCAACCATTGGAGCTCCGAGAACTACTCTTACTCAATAAAAATCATAAAAATTGTTTTCTGTATTTTCTTGCCTTTCGCATAAATTTACTTTTGTGTTTCTTTGTAATTCGAAATTATATACAACACTGGCTGCACACTGCGCTCTTCACTATAGCAAATTAAGTTACAAAAACTTGTATAGTAGGTAATTTATCGTGCCAAAAATCATTGTAGAAATTTAGAGTTTTTGAATCGAACCATCTTAATTTTAGTAACTAATAGATTAGATAGTTAACACATATTAGAATTGATATTGATTAAAGAAACATTTAATAAATAATAATACATCAGAGCTTTCTGGCAGTTCGCTAATGATCACAGTCCTGCATTGAATGTCCTAATATTCTAGCGTTAATATATTTTTCATGCAAAATAATGTTGCCTGCGGCTCCGTCCCCATGTATATCGGTTATCGCGGCAAATAACGGCTTATGAAAACATAAGCCGTTATTTGCCGCGAATAAAAATTCTGATGTATAAGTTGTATAACTGTAAAGTTTCATCCAAATAGTTCAGCAGTTTTCCATTCCATCCATCTAAACTTACAAACTTTCGTCTTTATAAGATTAAGTAGGATAATAACGAAGTTTTTTTATTCAAATTAGTCAAATTTTTTCCCTATTCACACTGCCCGGTGTCAAAGAATATTGCTATGTTTAAGAAATTGATAAAGTATAGATATATCAAGTATAAATAGATATTACATTCATATTACTAAAATGAGATTTTACAAAAATCAAAGATTAGAAAAATATATTTAGAAATAAATGAAAATAATAAATGAATTTAAATAACTGTTGGCCTTCTTTATGTTCAGGATTCTATTCAGCCTTCTTTATGTTCAGAATCCTATTCAACTTCATTTCATCGCTAGAAAATTATATTTAAGAGCCGTATTTTGACAACAAGCACCAATAACTCAGCCCACCCCTTAATACCTAACTAAGATTATTTATCCACAATTTATGTTCACGGAAGGGTTATCTATGGTGTTCGGAGGTGAATTTATACGTCTGTATGACTGTAGTTCGTAGGATTCGATATCCTGTGGGTCAGTAGTAGTGATAGCAGAAAAAAAAAAGTTATTTTTAACGCAAAGGTAAAGTTTTATTGTCTAGTAGGTTAAAAAAGTAAGCCAACCTAGTTGAGAAATGAAAATATTAGTTTCAACTTTTTACTGTTGCTCGGGGTTTATATACATCTGCCAAAATGAGTGTAAGGTTTAATAATTATCGGTTAAGTAGTAAGTTGAAGAGTAAAATTGTTACTAAAAAAACTCAATTACACATTTTTAATATTTTTCAGGACGTCTTTATGTTGGCTTTATTACTTACAGAACCAACACTTGATATACGCACATAAAAATACTTTATTAATACGGAATTTATTTATACCACAACTGAAAGAGTTGTTAAATTTATGGGTTTTATAAATAGATATAAATTAGCTTTATAGTGGCCTAGCTCTTTGCTTGCTAATAGTACTATCAAGTTTCCAAATCAGTAACCATTTAACACTCAAAGCTCTAGGATTTCCCTGTTGCGTGTGACATTATGCGGGAATCGGACAAGAGATTGAAGATTCATGTTACATCGCAAATTCGGTTTGTATGAGAAACTAGATCCAGTAATGGATTAATAGGCACAGTAGGTACTAATTTGGCTATTAGGCAACAAAAGGACGGTTTGGATGTATAAATAGAAAAATAGTTTGTAAAAATGTTTCACTAGTTGACAATAACGTTTAATAGACGTGATTTAGGAATAAAAATAGTCACAGATTCTTTTGTATAGACTTTATTTCTCCAAACAGTTTTTTTATGGAATAGGTGATAAAGAAACAGATGTGTCGCCTAATGGTAAGCAATTACCGCCGCCTACGGACACCCACAACATCAAAGGCGTCACAAGAGGTGTTGCCGGCCTTTTAAAAAGGAGTACACTCTATCCTTGAAGGTCGCATTGGTCCAAAAATACCGCAAGCGACAGTACGTTCCACAGTTTTGTTGTGCGAGACAGATATATTTTCAGTACGGACATTGAGATTTGACTAACAAGATATTAGTATCTTTGAGCTGTTAAATATTAGTGTTCAACCTTCAATATAACTTTGAAGAAACTGTTGAAAACACTATTGCTTTTATCAGTTTTGCTGACGTTACGGCACCTACGTCATGTGTATTATTAAAGGAAATTCTGAATGGTGTTGTTACTCATTTAAGAGATCTGTGATATAATACTCTGAGTGGGTTTGATTATTAAATGTAGTTCTTAAGATAATAACAATTTATAGTTAGGAAAGTAGGTCTTGAAGTGTAAGTTTTTTATTCGAATGGCTATCAGGAAATAAAAAAGACTATTTATACTTTTAAAAAACTATAAATATTATTTTTTACGATTACTATATATATGGATATGTGCCATATACTAACTCAGTGTATTCAGATACTTTAATACATCATGAAGGGGCTATGTTCTAGCCATATCTTAATTGAATCTACTACTGAAGAAGGTCGCGGTAGTGTCAAAAAAATATTTAAGCTAATTTTAGGATTATGGCGGAAATTAATTGCAATTAGACTAGAAAAGCGCCCCTTACCCCTCTCAAGAAGTAGCAAGACACCCCATCTGCTCTTACGCGGTGGTTGGATGATATATTATGTGCTGGCTTTGTCTACTACGCTTTTAGCCTTGCTACGCCACAAATGAACCGGTTTTACTGAAGTTATACCACGGTTTACAGTAAATTGGGGATAAGTAATTATTTTCTTGCTTTTCACCAATTGTGTAAGGATCTCAGAATCCATATTCCCTCCTGATAATGGAAGAACTCAAAGGACTTAACGCACTTGTAACAAGAGTTGCAAGCGCCTAAGGACGGCAATAATCACATACCATTACAGGGACCATCTGTTTGTTTGCCCATCTATTTCATAAAATGAATGTCTCGGGTTCGATTCCCTGGTCGGACCAAATGTTTGTATGATCTACAAATATTTGTTTGGGAGTTTTCTATGTATAATATCTAAGTATTCACAAAAAAAAAATGAATGTATATCACTTGTCCAGTACCCATAGTACAAGCTCTGCTTAGTTTGGGACTGGCTGGTCTTGTGTGTCATTTGTCCGAAATATTATTACTATGTTATAACAAATCTATGATATTTCGATAAAAAAAATACATTTTCTTAATATACAACTAATAAGAATAAAATATTTATTATTCCAAGGAAAAAATGAACAATATCTGTCTAGTGGACGTGATTTAGAAATCAATTCAAATCACGTCACAGTCTCTCTCAATCTGATACGGGAAACGATTTAAACATAAATACATTTGCAAAAATTGGAAGGCACTTTGTTGATAACATTCTGAAAAATTAAATGGCAATTTTTCAGATCGGACGTATCAATGACTTTTCAAACGAAAATTAATCTTTTCTTCCCTATTCATTCAAACATAAACTGCTCAAAAAATATAATTCATTGTGAATATCGCTTTGGACATTTTAGCTTTAATTTTTCATTTGTTGAATTCGAAACGGATAAAATATAAAAGTATTGCTAAATAATTGCTGTTTGGAAAATATTAATATCATTTGAGATAAAAACGTGGAACGTTTCCTTTTTATTTTGTTAAAATATAGCAGTACAATTTATTAATCTATACTAATATATAAAGCTGAAGAGTTTGTTTGTTTAAACGAGCTAATCTCAGGAACCGCTGCTCCGATTTGAAAAAATCTTTCAGTGTTAGATAGCTTATTTATCGAGGAAGGCTATAGCTTATATATCATCACGCTTAGACCAATAGCAGCGAAACACCAATGAAGAATGTTGCGAAAACAGGAGAAAATTATTACGCTACAGGCAACCTATTGCCAGTAGCGTAATAATTTCTCCTAAGACGTAAACGAAGTTGCGTGGGTCAGCTAGTAATATACAAAGCTGAATAGTTTGTTTCTTTGTTTGTTTACACGCGCTAATCTCGGGTACTGCTGGTCCGATTTGAAAAATTATTTCAGTGTTGAATAGTACATTTATCGAGGAAGGCTATAGGCTATATATCATCACGCTAAAACTAGTAGGAGCGGAGCACCAATGAAAAATGTTTAAAAAAAGGGGGGAAAATTATCACGCTACGGGTAATAGGAGACGCAAATGAGGTTGCGTGGGTCTGCTAGTGTTAAATAATAAAAGTGATTTTAATAATTAAATTTGAGTATTATTAAATCAGCGGTGTATTTATTTTGGAGAAGGATCAAAGTTGTATATTGTTTTATTACATTGAATATAAATTAACACCAATGTTATCTATAAAAATAATAGCTTTAGTTAAACTATTAGTATTCTTACCAAAATAGAAGATTCATACAGTGGAACATAGAACCTCCTGCTTTTTTCGGTCGGTAAACACTAAAAAGTACATTATATGTGAGGACAAACATTTGTGAATCGCATCTCAAACATTCGACATTAATCATAGATATTGCATTACCACAATGAAACCACTGGTTACTAAGTTTGCCTAGTTGCAACACACCCGGGACTAAGATCGAAATTATTAAAACCACTTTGAGATTAAAAAGCAATACAGAACAAAACTTGTTACTTAATAAACGTTTCACCCTGATGGCAATAATGCTTACTTTTAGACATAGAAAACAATTGAAAATCAAGAAGCGTCTTAATACCATACTAATCTGACAAGAAAATTCGATGACGGTAATAATAATAGTAGTTTTTTCGAGAAAAGCAGTTCAAAAGCCAGGCAAAAAGACATTATAGTCAGAAAGAGTCAACAGGTATAAAAAAACTAAATTAATATTCAGAGCACCAACAACACAATTAAGAATATTAGCTTCAATTTCCCTAACTGTTGCAGGACTTCAATGTTGTTAAACTTACTAAATCAAAACATTGAAATACACAAGTAAAACGCCCCAAGACAAGTTTATCTGTGAAAAACTAGAAAGTTCGGCACAAAAGTCGATTTAATTACTGTTCTCAAAGATCAAAGTGAAGCCAGACGGAGGAAGTAACTTTACACCGACCGACGTACAAAAGGCAGACAGATCGAAGGAATTACTAAAGGAATTTTGCTTCATGAAATGGTGAGAAGGAAATCGACTTTTGTGTGAGCTTGTTTATTATTACTAGATTTTGCCCACGGTTTCGCTCACGTTTATATTATGTCAATTATCGTGACTAAAAGTAGTATGTCCGTCTCCAAGGTCCATTCCATCTATATATGGAAAGTCATCTAAATCGGTTCAGTAGTTTAGCTATGAAAACGTAACAGACACAAATAGTTACTTTCATATTTATAATATTAGTATAGATGGATAATTTAATGATCTACAAAATATAAACATAGCTGTCATATCGTTTTTTTAAATAATTTCATTTAAATTATTTTTAAAATCAACCACTTAAGTAATGTCGTGCGGATTTTGTGCCTGTTAACGACTATTTTAACGAATTTCAGAGAGTTAAAATATCCTTAAGGCCTTTTCTATACAAATAAATAAAATTGGAGTGTCTGTTTGTAATATTAAAATAACCGCTTTTTACTAAATGCATATGTATGTTTACACGGTACATATACCAAAAATGTAGTTAAACATTTTTTTGTCTGTCTGTCTGTCTGTCTGTCTGTCTGTTTGTTCCGGGTAATCTCTGGAACGGTTGATCGGATTTCAACGGTACTTTCACTGGCAGATAGCTGATGATCAGGGGAGTAACTTAGGCTACTTTTTTTAGACTAACTTTGTCCCGCGGCGTTACTCGCGGTAAACAATAACCGCGGGTAACACGGAGTTCAGCTAGATGTAACATATGATTCTTTGATGAGTTGTCTGTTGTGCTCGTTGTTAAGATTAGAAAGAAATGGATTATGAAACGCTTTTTCTTAGTAGTGGTCACAAAGGTAGAAAAAGCGGCACGATTTCTTTGTTACGATGTATATTTTGTTATTTATTTCCTTTTCCTTTTTTCCATCTAATCTACCTCTTTATTCGATTTCCAGCTACTTTATATGATTTTTTTAACATTATTAGCACGATCACCTTTAGATAAATAATGTATGTTTTCAAAAGTAGCCGCGTCATGGAGTTAAAAATAGTGAAAGCACATAATATGGTCACGAAGAAAGAATATTCTAGTACAATGCTTGGGATGAAACTAGACGTTAGAAAGTTCTCGTTGATTTTTTGAGGCACAAGGATGAACTTTAGATCAATAATCATTAAAGCGAATATGGATTGACGTTTGACGTGATTGACGTGACTTTGGTTAAGCTTGTCGATTCCGTACGTCGTCACGGAATCGACTAGAAGCTTCTAGTTGCTTTGACGTTGAATACAAAAGGTGCTTCATTGACAGCAGTGCAGTTCAGTTTGAGCTACAGTGCGAGAAATATTGGGGTGATATCAGTGATTATCCTAGCGACCTCCGCGATAACTAACTTATTAGATTAGACTCTACTTATTAGATTAGACTTATTAGACTATACTCTTAATTTCAAATCTTTTAAAAGATATCATCATGATGATATCTTTTAAAGATTTGAAATTAATATTTTAGTACGACATATTTCACGTGTATAATCAAAACTCTGGGACAAACGACCTATCCAATTTAATGTTCAAACGATAGCAATGGACAAACGGATGTTGGATAGGGTTTTATGGAATGAATTATCCTACTAATATTATAAATTCAAAAGTTTGTAAGGATGGATGGATGTTTGGATGTTTGTTACTCTTTCACTCAAAAACTACTGAACGGATTTGGATGAAACTTTACAGTAATATAGCTATCACATAGGCTACTATTTGCCGCGATAGCCGACATATACGCGGGAGGAGCCGCGGGCAACAACTAGTGATAAATATATATGACATTCAAGGTGTAAATATCGCACTTCTCAAACATTTCACACGATATTGTGTTCTACAATGTTACTGCATGATATACAGCTTGTATTTTTCAAGCATTCTTATTAAAGTCATTGTATTTAACCTTAGGAATTCATCATAATTAAGATGTGTTTTACACAAAAAAGTGGTGGAGTATTGAAAAAAATAAAACTACCACTAAAAGGTAAAATAAAACTACAATCTAACCTTTTTTTTTTAAATATTTACTAACCTACAATCTCTTATGATCTATCTATCACAACTCTCTTTTATTTGAACATTGGATTTGAAGCTTGATTAAATTATATTACTTTTTTCTTGATAATATTTAGATGTTATTCTAATATTATTTAAGACTAGCTGAACCCCGCGGTGTCACCCGCGGCTATTGTTGTACCGCGAGTAACACCGCGGGACAAAGTTAATCTAAAAAAAGTAGCCTAAGTTACTCCCCGGATCATCAGCTACCTGTCAGTGAAAGTCCCGTCAAAATCCGTCCGTCGAAACAAACAGACAGACAGACAGACAGACAGACAGACCGACAGACAGACAGACAAAATTTTTTTAACTACATTTTTGGTATATGTACCGTGTATACATACATATGCATTTAGTAAAAAGCGGTTATTTTAATATTACAAACAGACACTCCAATTTTATTTATTTGTATAGATTTGCGTACAAGTGACAAACACATTTTATCAGTATCTACTTCGCCTACCATAATAGAACTTCAGCAGTTCTGAAAGCGGTACCCGAGTGCTGAAGGCAAGGGTCCATTAGTGGAGGACCCCTGACACCATGAAAGGGACTGAAGTACGTAACGGCCTACAAGGGCTGCGACAAAAACTGAGAGAACTCAGATATACATTGTCGCATTTTAGCTTGATGGTGTTGGGCATTTTTGGATATTAATAACTGGAATTTATTTTTGTAGCCTGAAAGCATGAATAAATTTAATGTCAGCTTAGTAGATAGAAATTTGTTTATCATAAAACTCTAATTACGGAGTATTTAGGCTGTAAGTTTTAGGTGAACAAGCGATTATATTACCGTTAGAACCCTTAATCATTCAAACCTAAGTAAATATCGTTTGACTTAACTCATACACACATAGGGAGTGTAAATATTGATGTATTGTAAATACTTAAGTATTAATCTAAAAACATTGGGGTGTTAAAACAAAATTAGTCTTTTTTCATGAACTTCAGAAAACTTCAAAAATACTAACTTTTAAACATTCGCGTTCCATGATATATTAACAATTATTTTTACGGGAATTAACGTGAGCACTGGCCGTGGTCACAGACTGACTGTGCAACCTGATCGAAACGTCAGGCAAATCAGAGGTATGTAATACGTTTTAATAAGTGATCGCGTAAAAATAATTATTAATATTTCAAAAATATGTTTTTGTTACACTCACTTTTGAGTACCATGTAATTATCATATTTCGCGATACAGTGACAATGCTTATATGATGGCTTAGTGCAGCATCCTCGAGGTATATTTGTTTCTTCAAGAAAAATGTTTATGTTTCTTCAAGAAAAATCTACTGTGGGAGAGTCACGCTTCGGCATTCATGGGCCGGCTCGACCGGAGTGATACCACGGCCACACAGAAAACCGGTGTGAAACAGCGCTTGCGCTGTGTTTCACCGAGTGAGTGAGGATACCAGAGGCCCACAGCTCAACCCTCTCCCGCATCCCCCAAAAGTCAGCAACGCAACGGTTTTGTGGGTGTACATGGGCGGCGGTAAACGCTTACCATCAGGCAATACATCTGCTCGCTTGCCCCCTATACAATAAAACAAAAAAACTATAATGGTTCCAAAAGTCATGGGAGCCAGTAGTGTAGTAAATACAAGTATGCTAAGTTACAGATAAAGATTTCTACTACGTTAAACCTTTTTTTTTATGTGGGGAATGCTTTTTGCTCCAAACCCTGAATGGGGAGACAAAGGGCGTGTGTGGGACCGGACCCGGAGAACCTGGTCTACTAACTAAGCCCCGCGGTGGCCCACCTCAGCAGTCAGGAGGAATTTCAGGAATGCATTGGCGGCTTTTCTACGTTTAACCTATCCATTTTATATTACTCTTGTGGACATAAATTGGAAACACTTTTTCAGGTTTTTTTTTAAAGCCTGGCTGGCGTGGCTGGATGGATAATAACGCTTATGCTACTAGAAGCAAAGCATGATAGAATAGAGTCGTAGACAAAGTTGCATGGGTCAACTAGTACCTATATAATACACTTAGACAGGGCACGCACTAGTGACCTTCATCCATAATGAAGGTGCGCGCACTTGAAAACGTGACAATCGGGTGACATTTTATCCGCGGAGGATGGCAGTAACAGCTAATGTCACTTCGTCTCTCCCCCTCCCCCGTGGTTTCTAATCGAATCGTATGCAAAAAAGTTTGGTCTCTGTCACCGCGCACTCACGAAAAGGTGGTGACGTGCCGTAACAAAGAATTTATTGTTACGGTGACAAAAGTCCCTAGTGGATGCAGGGTCTTACTGTGATTGAACTGAATTGAATATAGTTAAACCAATTTAAGTATGTATTGAAAAATCGATAAACCTATATCTAAAAAAAATACGACGGATATTATACCCCGTCTTTTTTGCTTTTTATATACATGAGATCTATTCAACACATGTGGTTCGAATTTTTACAATTTTATTTCTGTTATATTTTCTTCCATTTGTTAATAACACCTACATCGGTTGGCTGATTATCCTGTAATTGCAAGAACAGACGTCGGAGCTTGTTACGTTGGGCTGCAATTATGTCAATTTGTACCAGTGGTCCAAACTTTAACATTAAATACGTTTCATGAGTAGGGATTCATTTCAGATAATGGTTTGAGTGTAATTGTGGGGTTTGTATCATATAACAATTATATTGTTATATAGGTTTAATAAATATGTGGTACATTTCCATGAATATTATATACCACAGAATAGTAATTTAATATATATATTATTTTCTTTTATAATATTTTAGGTCATTTTCAGTGCTTTTCGGTCCTTTCCAGAGTCAATAATAAAATATATTATTTTATATAATACTAGCTAACCCGTGCCCACTTTATTGGGCGGTAAGCATTTTTTTCTCAGATTTAGTTTGCAAATCCGGCTACCACGAAAAAGTTTTACCACTTTTCGGGTTATTATATGCTATGTTACTTACAATAAACGTAGCCTTCTATTGGTAAACGAATTATTGAAAATCGATACAGTAGATCCAAAGATTACCTCCTACAACGTCACAAACTTTACCTCTTTATAATGTGGGGGACAGGTGAAATGTCCCGCCAACACAAAGGAAGGATCCTCTAACCAGGCGAGGTGATCATGCCTGGCGGGCCACTGCCCAACGGTTGATGTTGGGAAGTTGTATATATATTAATCGGCGCGAGAAATCTTATTGTGCTATTCAGTATTGGTACTCTTGTGTACTCCGTGTCGTGACGTCACACCGCAGTTCAGTGTATTTTTGGTCGATGACGCTGTAGCATGTTGCTGTTGCGCTGTATGTGGAGGTCGCCATATTACTCCCCTGCAAGACCGGAGGTCGATATGAGGAACCAGGTTTTTCGGTTCTTCGGTAATGTACCATAGTCCATTACACGTTAATAACGAGTGACTACTGCTTTTGAAACTTGTTTCCTGCTTTTTCAGCGTCGTTTTTGTCGTAGTTGGGTTTCAATTTTTCCTTTATTTTTGTTTAAAATGTTTTGGTGCCTCTTTAATATTAATTTCTTTGCAAAGTATATTTTAAATGGGTACCTTAGAAATATCACAATTATCAAATAAATACGGCCAAAGTCACGAGAAAATCCTAATAATTTAAATGTATTTTTGATTTTTTTCAATGATACCAAACACGAAACATTTATCTAAAATTTATTTTCTAATACAGTACTTTATGTCGGCTAAAGGGCGCCACATTACATTCAGTGACACGTCGTATAGCCTACTAGCTGAACCCCACAGTGTTTCCCGCGGTTATCGTCGTACCGCGAGTAACGCCGCGGGACAAAGTTAGAGAGGGATCATCAGATACCTTTCAGTGAAAGTCCCGTCAAAATCCGTCCAGCCGTTCCAGAGATTACCCGGAACAAACAGACAGAGAGACAGACAAAAAAAAATTTAACTATTTTTTGGTATTTGTACCGTGTATACATACATATGCGTGTTTCCCTCCCACTATGATCCCGGGTCCTTTAAGCGGAGCGAAAAAAAGCATCTTACTAGGCGGCCATAGTGTGGGTCACCATGTTGCAATGTCCTTATTGGCATTGAGGATGGTGACCACCGCTCTTGGAATCTGCTCATGCTTTCCATCAGGCAGAGCAGAGTCATTTTGGCGCAGCTAAAAGTATAAAAAAAAAGAATTTAGTAAAAAGCGGTTATTTTAATATTACAAACAGACACTCCAATTTTATTTATTTGTATAGATAACCAGAAAACGATCAAGACGCTTCTAACGACACCTCATTTGTCCAGTTCTAATGAGTAGTTAAGGAGCTATGAAGGAACAAATGAACATACATACAAACATAGTCTGTCAAAATCATAACCCTTCTTAGGCTTTGCCGTAGACGGGTAAAAATAAGTATGAGTAATCAGCAATAAGTATAAGTAGGGAAAAGTATTGATATATATGTTTATATTTCTGTCTATATATACTGCCTTGTTGGGATGTATATGTGTATGTATAAGTTTAAATATGTGGTGAAGTGTATACATTTTAACGGACCACCTAATAGGTATGTAACCTCTGTACACCTATCTTATAAGATTTTAAGATGTCTACACCACTTGAAGGTTGTCCGCCGATGAAGAATGGTAGTGTCTAAAGCTTATTTAAATTTATAAACATTAGAAGTGTATGTTTTCAAAGTTTCGATACATTTTTGTTTAAATTTTAAATAATTTGAAGAGGATAAGGAGGCTACATGTGGTTAGGATTACAAAATCCAAGGAAATTTCAAATAACAATTTATTTTCTTTTAGATATCAGCCATAAAACTGTTATCAGACATAGTAATTAAGAATTTTAATTAAACAACATAAAAAGTGAGACTAGTTACAATATTCCATTTAGTTTTATTAAATTAAAACTTACCAGGTACACCTGAAATTTACCTTGTATTCGTTACTGTTTCAAATACCGTCATTGAACAACTTTGTAATTCAATACTGAACTCTGCTAATTAATTTTCATATGTTTTCGAACGCTACCTACCCACACAGAGTCTATGCAAAAGTTTCAAAATGCAGATATAACCGCTACTGCAAGTCTGTTCCAGCAACATTCTGGATTTATGTAGAAGTTGATTTTACAATATTTAATTATTAAATAAGTACTAAATCTGTTTTGAACTAATGTTTACTATTACTGCTATTAATTAGTTTAGTTAGTGTAGTTTCAAAAAAGTAATGGGTTTTTGTTTTTTACTCTTCGAGTACCTATTTTATTAGAATACAATCCTTGAGCTCAATCAGTTATTGTTCATCTCATAGATACGGGTCATAGAACAATATTGAATTCGTCTTCTTCTTATAGAATAGAATAGAATAGAAAACTCTTTATTTGTACACCGTTATAGTACATGTGTACTTCTTATGTCTTTTTCTCATATACCATAATATAAATATCATACCTGGAAATCTATTTTATAAATCTAATTGTAATTAATTCACAAAAAAAAACGGATATTTTCAAAATTTGGCGGAAAACTTGCAAGATAACCCACAAATCATCTGTTGTACACACTACAAGCAACTAACTTTAGTATCTGCTAAATGAAATAAATTGTTTTAATTACGTTTCTAAATCAAAATAACTCTCAGTCTTATAATTAACAAATAAGTCACAATAATCTAATGAAGGAACTTTGCGTTTAATAATTAAATCAATTAATTTAAAATAAGTGCTTAACATTGTCCTTTTGTAGAAGACTGCTAAAGGACCAAGAATTCCTTTGTAGTGCAGATTTCCAAGTTATATTAAACGTATCAAAAACTATGTTGTGCCTTATTTGCAGTTGCCTACGTCCCATCACTAACAGTTTAAAGCTAATAGAAAGATGCAAAGAAAACAAAGACGCAGTCGTGATCGTTTTGTGAACTGTGCAAAGCCGGTTCAGTAATTAAAATAGGGATTGTAATTTTATAACTATCCGGTTGTTAATTTTGTCATCATTTCCTTAGAGCTTTAATTACTTATTGTTTTCTAAATTCAAATTTTTCAAAAATGTTTTTATTAGATTCCATATATCTTTGAGAAATTATATACTTTTACCTATTGCCATATAAAGCAGTGCTGTAAGTTGTACCAAATCTATATACTACAATACGTATATTATTTGGATACTTGCACGAAATCGAAATTCATGCTGAATGGGATTTGCTCGTTTTTTCATCGATTCAGAAAATCTTCCAGATTTTTTTAAATATGTATGATAGGTTTCTCCTTAGAAAAGAGGTACTTCTTTGCTGCCCCATATATCAATTATTATATAACCGTCACAGCCTACAGATATTCTATAGTATCACATCAATCAATAGTGTGACAATCTCCTGAACCGATCTCTGCCTGCATGTCCACTGACATTAATATGCAGATAGAGCTATTGAATAATTGAAAGCTTATCTTCAAGCTACGTACAAGATAATACTGCAACATGTCTATATTGATTTAGGTATTGTGTTTCCTGTTATAGCAGATTCACTATTTTAGACCTCCTCCGAACGTGTAAAAAAAATAAAATTTATCTTTTATATAAAAACTTTGGGTATTTCTATTCTTATTGCTCAAAATATATACAATCTATACTAATATATAAAGCTGAAGAGTTTGCTTGTTTGATTGAACACGTTAATCTCAGGAACCGCTGGTCCGAAATGAAAAGTTCTTTCAGTTTTAGATAACCCTTTTATCGAGGAAGACTGTAGGCTATATATCATCACTGTTACAAAAACGGGGGAAAATTATCACGCTACGGGCAATAGGAGAGCAAACGAGGTTGCGTGGGTCGGCTAGTGTGAATATACAATTGTAATACCTTTAACCGTTTTAAAATAAGAGAGTGAAACAAAGTGAAACTAATCGTTAACACAAGTTACATCTAATTAAGCTAGTAATTAAGTACCATAACATAATTAACATAAAAACAAGCACATTAGCTAGTAGTTACGCACCTCATCCACCAAAATAAGGATAAACCTCCTCTTATTTTAGCTTATTAACCAAATAACTTAATTTTTTTTATATAAAATAATGATTAATTACAAATGTTAAATGTTACTAATAAAACACACTTAATTTAATAAAATAATGAAATATATTAAAATGAAATGACAATGACATTGAATTTTTTTTTTTTTTACTTTTATAGATCCAAGGTTCAGAATAAATGGATTGGCTAGACTGAAATTAATCACGGTCTCACAGAAAACCAGTGGGAAACGATTCTTTTATTATCTTTAATGGAGTTTTGTTGACGGAGTAGAAAATTGAATCGGATCTCCTGCTCCTAGGGGATTCAGTAGTTCGGAGTATGTGGTGTTTCTACTAAGTACTACTTCGAGACAGTCAGCCTCCTGCGGTGGATCCAGAACATATGATATTAGTTCCTCAAATAGACATCATGTCTACTATCTCTTATCTTTGAGTATGAGTTTACCTCTGCCTCCAATCTCTCCTTCTAATTCAGTGAGAGAGAAGTTGTTAAGTAGTCGGCGTTAATGGGCCGCGATGGCCACTTAAAATCAAATTATCCGTTTGCTTGTTTACCACCAATGCCACAACAAAAATCTTTTTAAGAAATTTAAACGTCAGATTACTACTGTCAAGCAAAACAGGTCAGAATTTGTTTAGACTAGTTTTCACTTACAAATATTACAAAAAAATATAGATTTATTATAACGTATACTTCAGGGGTTGTTGATATTTGAATATCAAAATTCTCTGAAATATTTAAAGGTCGAAACGTAGGCAATAATTTAATATCAACCACAAATATTTAAATTAAAAGGCGGTCGTTTAGAAGTAATCTCATCTCATATTTGAAAATTCATTATTTTCATAGGTCAGTGCACTTGAAATGATTGGTTGGGAAACTTTTGGGATTACACCTTTCGGTGTTGTTTACCAAGTCCTTATAATATTACCTTACTTTATATTTATAGGTATACCCTCGTAGATATTAGTGCCTCTATTTTTTATATTACTGGTATATTGATGATTATAAGATATTACTGAATTTTACATGTGTGCCTGACACATGTGCTTCTCACACAAATGCTTCTTTATCTTTGTCGTAATATTCGTTTTTAATAAAAAGAGTATCACGGGGTATATGAAATTGGAATCGCCAGTTTGTAAATTTTAAGTACATATCTTGATATTTTCACGCAGTTGAGATTGTTGTTTTTGTTTATAATTCTCTTTTTATGTATTAGATTTTTACACACAGTAGATATCTAAAAAAAGACTTAAAAAGAACATAATAATGTGTAAAGAACGGCCACCAACATTTTTAGTAGGCAATTCAAGACGTTAAAAAGATTCTACGTAAAATATGTTATTTATGCATATACTTATTGAATGAGTAATCGGAATTGCAGGAGATAATTATACCAACCTCATGCATTAGTTAAGCGCACACTTAAATACTATATTTACTAGACTGAATTTCCAATGAAATAGATTTCGCACAGAAAATCAGCGTAAAATGACAGCGAACGAAACACGACAGGCTGTCGTGTTTCGTTGGTGAGTGCGAGACCGAAGGCCCAACGATGCAGAAGCATCACTAGCCCGCCATGGTGATGGTCACCATGCTGTACTGTAGCACTGTCTGCATTCGCAGTATGGTGACCACCACTTTTGGATTCTGCTTATGCTTTCCATCAGGCAGAGTAGAGTCATTTTGGCAGGGCAAAATAAAAAAAAAAAAAAAAAAAAAAAAAAAAGATTTAACTTTTAAAAGCGGTGATCATCTACCCAATATCCTAGTAATCATTCTTGAACGTTTATGTAGGATAATACTTTGTAAATAAAGTTATAATATACCTTTTAAATTTACTATATTATTAGAAGTTTAATAAAAAATAATCTTTGAAAAGTAAGTACTTTCCCAAGCTACTTTACGTTGTCTTCCATCGATAATAACAAGAAAGAAAAGTTATGAATTTAACGAATAACATAAAAGCGATATTTAATGCTCCGATGCTATCAATCACTTTGACGAATTGTCTATTGTGATGTTTTTTTAGTTCCTCAAATGTCAATAAAGGAAATTTTCCAACAGTCATAATAAGGAAATAATGAAGCAATGTTCAATAATTCTTCAGTTTCGAGTATACGTAGTCTTAAAATGAGGCTTTAGTATCATAACTTCTGAACTTCGTAGTATTAAAGGACATCTAAATCTCATTACACCTTGCTTACTCTTAAGAATACTTTATATTATGAGTAAGGCTAGTTGAATCATTTGAGCTATTTTTTTTTTCTTAGGAAATAAATCTTTCACTGTCGGGTTTTAAATTATTATTGATATCTTAATTAAATTTGATAAAAAGGTCAATATAAAAAAAAGACTTAAGTAAATACCCATGTAACATTTACAATAAACCTCATGTGGTTGTTTTTTAATTTGCTACCACTTCCTTCTAGCATAGAAGATAAATGAAAACTTGACTACGGTCGTCTTGATACGATCATACATCGTTTACTTACAAACCATTTTAAGTCCTGTCTGTGATATTTAGTTCTATAACAACACAAACAAAACAAAAGCGGACGTGACTAGAACCGCTCGTCATTGACGAATGAAGCAAGAAGATAGATTGACAAACGATTGAGAGCAGACGGCAAGTATCTTTTGAACATATATATATATGCAAAACATTTACAAGTTGTGTAAAATTTTAACATATCCTTCTAAATAATTCATTGAAAAAAATCATGATAGTTTACCATATCTATGATACTCAGTCTAATAATTTTAACCAAATTTATATAGAAAGTTTCTCTCTCTCTCTCTCTCTCTCTCTCTCTCTCATATCTAATATAATCTCTCATATCAAATAGATGACTACATCAATTTCACTTATTACCAGCGGTCTGATGGAGATTATAAATAATTAAAATATAAAAGTTACTAAGTAAACACAATACTAGCACAGTCACAAGTGTCATAAATATTTCATACGGTATATTAAGTTATCATCTAAGACGAGTTTTTCTTTCATTTCTAGCGCGTTAAGCTCAAGTTGCCCTTATAAACACTAGAAAAGGTTTGTGGGTCGAGAAAAACTGTTCGCATGCAAAGCGCGACAGTCCTTGAAAAATGCTAAGATTTATATGAGAGTTCTCGACGCGAAGTTGTAAAAACACAGTAGATAAATGTACATTATTTTTTCATTCCTGTCCATTACTGTTTAGCAGTCACAAGTCGTTTTGTATGGTTTTGTATAAAAAGATGACTTTACAAGTCGTCAGTTAACGTTGTTATCCATTAGAGTAATATTATTTATAAACCAAAATCTCTAGAGCACAAGCTTTGAGGACTATTAGTGTCTGCTTCACAAGCCACATTTTCATTTATTTTTTATGTATGAGCCAGCCGAAGTGGCTCTACTCTGCCTGATTAAAGACATGAGCAAAATCAAAGAGTAATGGTCACTATGCTCATTGAAAGTACAGACAATGCAACCATGCTGCATGGTGATCCACACTACGGCAACCTATTAAGATGCTTCTGCGTCATTGGGCCTCCAGCCTCAATACAATATAATGAAATTCAGCTGGATTGAAATCTTTTTTATATTTTAGTTTAGATTTACTTTATGACAGTATGGAGTTAAGATAGCTTCGTAAGCTTCGATAATAATCATTCTTGCTATTACATTACATTCTAACTGAGTGCCTATTGTTTTCGTATTCATTTCTCTTGAAACCTTGGCCTGTAGATATCTTTACAATAAATATGAGTTACTACAATACGACAGCTATTTCACTTGTTTTTACAAATTCAGAAGTTATAAACTTTTAAAGTATTCTTAATGCACGTTAGAAGAATGCAGGTGAACAGTAACTACCGACCACTGGCTGTTATATGCTCTTACTTGATCTACTATACGGTCTACAATTCACAGAATTGTTTAACAAATTCAAACAACTTATTTCATACAATTAAAATATAATATAGTAATATTTAATATATATTGTCATAAAAAACTTAAGGTATATGAAAATATTAAATGATTTAAATCGGAGCGGAGTCATAAAATCATGTACGAGCTCGTACAATACCCTTCGTACGATACAGGGCCCTTCATTGCATCAGTAATGTAATGAATGCAATCTCCATCTAATTTGACGAATAATGTATCCGTCGGCGAATTACTCTATATCATGACTGTATTGTGAAATTCATTTTCGATTGCTATTTTTTTATGTAAGAGACTGAATTTATTTCTAACAATATCCAAGTTTTCTTTATCTATGGTACATACTGTCTCTAACAGGTGCCTTTTACATACGATAAAGTTTTTAAAACCATCCATCTTATCTCGTAATAATCACAAACTAGATTTTATACAGCATTAATTCAAGTTTGAATAATTATAAAACTACTACTGCTTATACTCTAACCCGTAAGGCCTATAAAGCAAATAGTAGCGGCCAAAGGTACAAGTTGTAATATAATTTACAATCACACCTTGATATGGGTACCTACTATATTATCTTATTTACGCAGTAATAACTTGCTGTTGACGAGATAGCCTAGTCACATAGACGGTTATAAATTGTAGTGAATATTAGGGTTACGTACATACCTTTCAGTTATTCTTAGGAAGGAACTAGGTTTTGAAAGAGTTTCAAAAAGGGTGGCTAGATAAATGTCTAGTTTTATCAGCAAGCACAAAACTCTCCTGGTAAATTGCTGACACTCTTATATAAATAAAAAAAACATATGCCTCTACTCTTGTTGTCAAATAAATAACACTTCAGTTATAAAAATAAATACCATGAATAGTTTTCTTAAGTAATTATTTACTGAGTCCAACGCATTTGTATAGTTTTTTCCTTATAGTATGAGAAAATAAATGTTTTATTGGTGCTTAATCAACTTTGTATAAGACGTTAGATCCTTTTATGACATTTCCTTTAAAGCTTTAACTCTTATTAAAAACTTTTTAATTGAAGATACTTATATACTTTCAGATAAAGAAAGTTACTCTTATCCTAAATGAAGGCCTAAATGATTTAGAGCGTTCACATTCACGCGTTAAATTTCATCTTCTGAATTGTAAAATTATACTTCCCTTATAATAAACCGCTCAGAAGATGATGGTTATTTGGTGGAAGCATAATTTACTTAACTTTTCCTAGGAGCAAACGTGCACGATTCTTATTCACTCAATTACATACCTTGTTATCATCATGAGAGGACAAAGAAACATCTTGCATTGACTGAGTGACTGGTTGTTGTTGGTTGGTGCCTCTTGTTCATCCTTTGTGTTTTCCGGTTTAAATTGCTTCAGTTGTTACATACGGGCCACAAATATTGTTTGAACCAAATCCTTATTTTTCATTCATTCTCTGGAATATATTTCATATAGCAGACAGGAGTCTCGTGTATATATAATGCATTTCCATGTTAACTTTTGTGTTTTGAAATAATAAAAATCATGGGTCATAGAGGGTTGATTCTGATACTAGAGAATAAAGGTAAAACACATAGAGGGAAGCTTAACATTACTCTTGCGTTTCTATCTTTTCACTTAATGCCAAGTGTAAAGGTAAAAACTGTCGGTCTGAAACTGCACTCACTAATTATAATTTGATAGCATACCGAATGAGACTTTTCCAAACTAACATTAAAATTAGTTAGTTAAAATTAAGAATCACAGTCTAACACAAGCATAACCTTAAAAACTTATGTCACAAATTAAATAAAACATTAATCAACAAAGTAGAAAACGCGAGTGTTGGTTTACGTTACCGAGCTTTAGAAGTTTTCTGCAAAACTAAATAAACCATTATACTACACTGTTATTCGACTACATTTTTGCCAATTGACGCGAACAATTGTCACGACAGATTAAATTTTTGTTCTTTTTAACCCGAGGAGTACTTTTCACACCACGTGTGGCGTGTAATAAAAGTGTTGTGTTGTATATGATATCCTTTTATTTGTTATCTCCGATGCTTAAATTAAAGATCTTTATAACTTAATCAATAATCACACAAGACATCGCCACTGCGTAAAATCCTCTGTTGTCTAACCACAGATTATAAAATATTGCCAAAGTTACAAACATGTTACAAACTCAATAAATAAATAAATTAACTGAAAATTTCCAAAGAACCCGGTCTACCCATTAAATCCCGCCACGGCCTAATTGGGCAGTCAGGAGAAGATCAACGTATCATATCATATCAACGTAAAATGACAGCGTTCATTCTGTCGTGATTCGTCGGTGAGAGCGAGACCGGAAGCTCAATAACGCAGAAGCATCACTAGGCTGCCAAGGTGTGCGTCACCATGCTGCATTATTGCGTTATCTGCATTTACAATAAGTGCGGTGACCAACAGTCTTGGATTCTTCATTTGCTTTCCATCAGAGCCGAGTCATTTTGGCAGGGTCATACATAAATACGTTAAAATCGAGAGTGACACAATCAATACACGGATTACTGCGATTCAAAAGCAATAAATCATTCTAACTAAAAACTTAAATGCCTTTTAACTCTTTCGTAATAAGGGGAACAGTGACAATATCTCGTTTTAGGTGTTTTCTACAAGGATACCAAAGATAAGCGTATCTCTCTAGACCTATGTTTTATGAAAAGGATTAGTACTTACTATAATATCAAGGCGTCTGGTAGACAATACATTATAAGAAGGGTATAACATAATCTCAAAACGCCTCAAGCCATGCAACCAAGTGCTGCCCGTCTACAACACAAAACAAAACAGTGTTTGTAGCTTACTCCAAGATAAATAGCGTACAAGATCGATGTTTATTTGGGACACTTGGAGCCCAACTTGTCCATTGTTACACATGCCCTATTGACTTACCCTTACGAAGTTAAGCTTGGCAAATATTAAATCGGCTGTTTTGTTTGGACCATGTATTCACAAGTCTGTTTTGGCTGTTTGCGTATACTAGTTCATACACGTGCTCAAACTTTTATTATTTTAATACATAGAGAAAATAATTGTCATTTTACTCAAAGGAATAAGCTGTGTGATTGACAATAAGTACAACATGTTTCACAAATAATAGTACTATCCTTAGAAGTAGTTCCTAGTAAAGAGTCTTGAAACATTTTTCTTAACTTGGTGAATTCTACGAACCACTGACAGGACCATTAATTTTTAGAGTTCCGTACCCAAAGTCCCGTCTGTCTGTCCGTCTGTCACCAGGCTGTCTCATGAATCGTGATAGTTAGTAGTTTTTACAGATAATGTATTTATGTTGCCAATATAACAATAAATACTAAAAAAACATTAAATAAAAAAAATTGAGGTAGCTCCAAAACAACAATTTTTCTGCCGTTTTATAGATAACTAGCTGACCCACGCAACCTCATTGTTGCTCCGCTCCTATTAGTAGTAGCGTGATGATATATACCCTATAGCCTTCCACGATAAATGGACTATCCAACACCGAAAGAGTTTTTCAAATCGGACCAGCGGTTCCTGAGATTAGCGCGTTCAAACAAACAAACAAACTCTTCAGCTTTATTATATTAGTATAGATGGTATAGAACACATCGTGCGTGAGTGCAACTCCCACTTGGCCGGTTTTATTCGTCACTTTCATCGCCTGCATGTTGTGTAATAACTACATATATGTATATCGTATACACGTGTGTTGTACACGTGTATTAACTTGTAATATTCAAATTAGTTTTAGGGTTCATTATCATGAACACTTCCATCGAAAATTGGTTTGAACGAGATCTAGAAAGTAGTTTTTTAATACGTCATAAATCGTAAAAGAACTTTTATATTATGTTACTTACTGCTACGGAACCCTTCATTGTCGAGTCCGAGGCGCACTTGGCCGTTTTTTTAGTGTAAAATTGTTGCCAAAAACTAATGAAAAAAGTAAAGCTTCTTGTCACTATCATAATGTACTCATATTTATCATAATATAGTTCTATTGCAATAAAGGTCAGAAATTTGTTATGAATTAACTAAATACAATTATTGTATTGTGTTTTGCCGAGTGCCTATTATATTGTAAGTAGTTAAGCAAGTTTACTTTAAATAAGTAATTACTTATAGATATACCTCATTTTTCCCACCTAGAGTTCAGTTTTAGTTCCAGCTAAAGACTGCTGCTACAAGTGTGCTTAGCTTGTAGCACTCCAGTTCTCGTAGCAGTGCGTAGGTGTTTACATACTTAAAATCAATTTAATTGACAAGTTGGCGTTGTGTTCATCGGGATGTTTCTATTATTATTATAATTCATTAATTTGAAAGTAAATCTATCTGTCGTTTTACACTCACGGCCGGCACGGCAAGCTATTGCACTGATTTTAATGGAGTTTGGAATGGAGATACTTAAGGAAATTTAATTCTTTACTGTGGTAACCAATAAACACACAGGTGGAGCCTCGCCCAACTCTAGTAAATAATAAATTTACCTATATAATATAAGTGTACCTGCTCTGCAACGATCGTGTAAACCATAATACAAGATTTATTTTATTTCATTCATTAAAAAATAATATAAATAACATTATGCATAAGAAATACCTACAAATATACTGTAATAAATTTCGAAATCAAAACAAGCCTTCAGAATTATGTAGATCAAAATTTGTACGTAGGTATAGCAACGAGGTGGCAATGTTTTCTCCTCTCAAGATAATGGTAGAATTTCCGTTACATTTATTGTAGGTGTTTAATTAAGGTTGTTTTGCCAACGTTAATCCTGTCTGGTTATTTAAGCATTGGAAGGGTTCTCAGGCGTTATGGTAATTTTATAAGGAAATTTCGAGATGGTATCGTAATTCTAGAAATACTATTATTTATCATAGAAATCGTTTCTGTAAACATTAGATTAATGTTCATATTTGCTTCCGATTAATATATGTAGGTAGCTTACAATTAAAAATTAATGGCTCCTTTACACGATGGGCCATCGCGATGGTCCATTATGATGGGCCAGCGTGTGGGGGGCAGAGTGGTGTCGGATGACTTATGGCGTGTATGACGGTCGTGAGATGGCATCGGGGTCGGTTTTTCGGCCGCACATCAAAGTTAGTGAGCCAGCGATCGCGGTACACATCTACACTTGGCCATTTCCACAGTGCGTGTTCGAACTGTATTGATTATTTGCCGCAGCGGCTAATGCTTTCACGTCCACCTCGAAAAACGTAAAGGTCACAACTGAATGTTGCCATCATATGCTCAACCATCGCATGGCTACCTCGCTGAGCCAGTGCTGGCTCTTCATGTAGAGGCAGCATAACATTTTTGTTTAACCTAGTTTGGGCCTAAAAGACGTAATATAAGTCAAATCACATATTACATCGTATTCTTACAATTTGATTATATGAAATTACAAAAATAATTAGGAGTCACAACAAAGATAGCATGTAGGCGTATATCAAACATTATGAATTGAACTAGTACTGACTAGTTGCCGAAGACGGAGAGACACATTAATGACACACAAAGTCAAACAGCCTAAAGTGTATGAATGTAACACTCACTCAGCCTTAGCTTGACAATATCGTGTGACATATATATATAGAACTCATAGCACGTACAAATCACTTGAAATTAATAGTGCTCCTTTGAGTACAAGTAATGTACAGCCGTCTGCCAGTCCAAGTGTGTATTTCATGTCTAGTTTATACTCGTTTAAACAGGATTCCAGCTCCAGTTTCCGATATTAATCGCAGTGCGTGCTCGTGATTTGAATAGTTCTGTATTGAAAACGTCCTTTGACGTGAGTGACGATAGAAACGGTATGATAAGACCGGCTTATAACTATTAAATTCTATTAAGAGTGTAATTATTTTATTAAACCAATTAAAATACACTTTCACGTGTTAAATATTCACTAGTGGTCGCCCAGAGGTCAAAATTCGACCATAATTATTTTAATTTTTTAGTACCAACTTTTTGGGTTTCTTTCGTTTAAGGCTATTACACTTATTTAATAAAAAAACTCACCATGCCTACTTTTGACATTCAGTATGACAGTATAGACAAAAAATAATCAACTCTTTAGTTTGACTTTGACATACATACAATTGTGATACGCATAAATAGTGTGTGGAATGTTATTTTTATGTATTTTTATGCATAATAAAAAGAATGAATTCTGCTCTCCTTCTCTGCGAAAGTTCATACTCCTCCGTCGGCACAATTTTCGTAAAAAGGGATAGAAAATTTTTGCTTCACGGAAGACGTTCAGATCCTCTGTTCATAAATTTATCGTTAAAATATTTACCAATGAATATATTGATTCAAAAGAATTACAGAAAAAAAACGTCTAGATCGTATTTTTTTTAGTCTCCTCGAAACATAATGACTTATACAATATTTCCGAAACTATATCCATATACTTCTTACGTTGACTGTGTCTTCTAATATATTGCTTTAGTCCGTTGTCTGCTATTTGTGTTTATGTTCAACGCACGTGCGGTGAGTTCGAATGTTTTGAGATATTGTTCCAACGAACTTACGCGATGTTTAAAGTACTCCATCAGCTGTTGTCTGCTTGATACAAATATTTTACAAAAAGTAAAATGAAATAAATACTAATAGAAGTAAAGTTCTTTAAACAGTATCCATAAGGAAGTCAGAGAGATTCACTAGCTTTAACTACCTCGGTGGCGCAGTGGTAGCGTACGCGACTGCTGTTCTTGAGGTCTCGGGTTCGATTCCTGGATCGGACCAAATGTTTGTATGATCTGCAAATATCTGTTTCGGAGTTTGGGTGTTTTCTATCTATAGTATGTATGTATTTACAAAAAAAAATATATAAGTATTAATATCAGTTGTCTAGTACCCATAATACAAGCTCTGCTTAGTTTGGGACTAGATGGCGTTGTGTATGAGACGTCCAAAATATTTAAATACAGAATGGCATAGAATTTTTCAGCCTTGATATAAGTCAAGTGGCTAATGAAACACATCAACATTAGTAAACAACCATCGTTTCATATATTTTACGATCCGTTTTTGTAATATTGTTAACTATTTTGAAATTGTTTAAATAACAAACAAACCCATACAACCGTATCATTTAAGGAAATTCTGCTTTCATGATAGAATAATGTTAGCAATCAACTAATGTTAGATTAATGAAATAACCAATACATTACTGTAACAACACTTTTCTCCAGCTTTATAAAGTTCAATATCGTTTACGTGCTAATACATTATTGTTCACGTGTAATACACTAATCACTAAGTTATCTGACTTAAACCTTAGAGGTCGTATGCGCAACCTAAGCTGTGTTAACTCATTTCACCTAAAGAAATTTTTGATAGTAGTCAATCAATATTTCTTATGACGTTATTATTAACCAGCTCCTCAGTGCATATGAAATGCAATGACGCATAAATATTTTATTTTATGCAGTCAACTGTCGTATGGTAGTTTCCTTTGTATGTAACACTACACAACTAATTAAGACGATAATAAGTGAAGCGATAAATAAAGAAGGCATATCGCTATAAAAACAATTTATGGTACTTATAGTCAATGTATTTTTATTGATTCAAAGCATTTCATCACATTTAACTCTAATCAATGTACAAACGCAATATCGGTAAGTGAACACGGTAGCAAGCAGTTTTGTTTGATAAAAAACGACTTCAACGTTTATGATTAGTGGGTTAAATAGTACTTTTGCTGTTTATTTGTTTGTAATAAATATTCCACTACTTCTACGGATCTTGCAAGTCTCAATCTATTGTTAGAAATGTCAACAGTGTGCTCACAAAATTAAAGTGAGCAAAAATAAAAGCTGTGACTATGAGTATTGAAGTGGATTGTGCTCCCTCCGTGACACGGAGATTTTCAAGCGTGATAAGTTGCTACTGTGTTTTAACCGATTTCAAAATTTACTGTTTGCACTTATAAATAAATTACTTTAATTATAACTATCATTATTTTTCAAAACACAGACAGCTTAATACATATTTTAATAAGTCTACTTAAAACTTTACCTAAAAAGACAATTATAAAAATTCAGAATTATTAAAATGCTTTCACCGTTACCTCGCATAACAATACCTTAAAAGTAATAAATTACCAGCTCGTTTTCTGAAGTCGATTAAAAAAGTTTAATCATATCACATCCAGTCATATTTAATTTATGGCACACAGTATTGAACACTCAAGGAAGGCGATGGTGAAGTGAACACGACACGCAATCACGCAACACGCAAACACGCTGATCACTTGATCACCTCACTGTTATAGAGTAATTTTGATATATTGTACTTTATGTAGGTAACGGTAGTTATATACTTACTCGTACTAATCAAAGGAAAGGATTTCTTGGTCAGCCTTATATCAATATTTTTCTTATTTACGTAATGACTGTATTATGTTGCAAGTTTTGTAATAATCTACCAAGCTTTACAATTATATAATTTTGAGATTATTAAAGTTTAAAGTATTCTATTTCTGAAGTTATATTGGGGGAAACTGACTGTTTAAGTCGGCACTTATACAGTAACATTCAAGCGAGATATTTGCTTTTTTTTTCTCTTTATTCTTTTTAAGGGACTTTTACCCCATTAGGGTATGCCAGTCCCATAAGGCCTTAACTTAAACAAATATCAATTTACATATTATATGCTAGACTGTACAATTTAATAGCTTTTTTTGATGTCGGTATAGCCAAAACACTTTGAATTATACCGACATCCAAACAATTCAGGTTTAACTGTGTCATTATTACATCTCTTAAAGATTGATTCTTGACACATTCCATCAACAAATGTTGAACATCGTCCACAATGTTACATATGTCACACTTTGGTGAGTTAGCTCTACGCATTAAATATTCAAATTTCTTAGATGGAACGTGTTCCGAACGCAATCTATGAGCTATTGTAACACACGATCTACTTATTTCTAATTTACCGAACCACGGTATTTGCTTTTTAAGTTATAAAACAGATTAGTCATACTATTAAAAGGTCTAAAAGGTTAAATGTAGTTTAGTATTTATTTATACATTTCATAAAATGTTAAATGTTAATAAGTGATATTAGATCTCTAACATTACCAAAATCTAAAAATCTTTGATTTCGCACAGGCATCGTGAATGTTTTATACTTAGGTTGTTCCGAAGGAGGATCTTTGAAACCTCAGCTGATTACTTGACCGACAACAAGATTAATTTTATTTTTAAATTATACTACCTACATAGACATTAGCAGGGCTACACAAGGTTGAAGGTTACCTATGAAGTGGTGCTAAAACAGCACTGTCTTTTACTTGTAAAAATAATACCGTATCATAGAAATACGTGAACTGTATGGTCTGTTTTAGGTTTGTATTTGAAAGATGTTATTACGTTTTTATTTAGTCGTAGTTACCTACAATTAAGACTTAAATCTAAGCGCTTTTTCTGCAATATGATTCCGAATCGGAATCGGTTTGGATTTTTCATATCGAATATGAGTACAAGTCTACAAAATAAGTCCACAACTACAAAATAAACCCAAAAAATACTGAAATCAACTGTAAAATATATTAGTAGAAACTACAGCTATTTACTTTAATAAGTTGGCTGTCAATGGTCAGCTGCAATATTGCGAATTCCGGATTCATAAAACAGGCTTTACGATGACGTTTAGGTCCTTTTGGTTTGGTTATTTGGATGTGAATTCATAGTGTGTCAGATGCCTAAGTCAATACATGACATTCGAAATATTCAATATTGCCTTTTTAACCTTTTAGATGCTTCTTTCTTAGATTTATGCTGATGATTGGGCCGCCTGAATGATGTTTTTTTTGGCTCCTAAATTCTTTGACCTTTTTGGCTTATTGCCCGTTATTTCCATATATTCGGTAGTATATTATTGACACCTTATTCATTAATATCGGTTCAGTAGTTTGGGTACAACGGTGAAATATACACTAGGTGTGTTTGTTTCAAAAATATTACTTTTCCGCTTCGCCGTAGTTAGGTAAAAACAGACAAAATAAATAGCGTGACTCAAAAAACTTCACCATTGGTAGTGCTGAACATTTAAAACATCACAAGACAAGGTAAATTATGCGATGCTTTAATATAAAACAGAAACGGTTTTAAGGCTCAAGCAACATTACAGTAACAGTTATTACCTCATAAATTTATACCGTCCTTTGCATTGTCGACGGCAAGAGAAAGATTATGTGCCGGCCGTTCATGGCGCGCTAGGTATTCTCACTGATTTACTTCTAATACTGCAAGGTGCATTGAATTAGTTTTGAATTTGATGCATGAACACAACTATATCATTATAACATTACTTTAAACACAGACAGAAGTTAACAAAATCAAGATTGAAACTAAGAAGTGAATCTATATAGATACTAATGTACTGACTATGGTTAGTATGAAACATTTTGCATACTTTAAAAATTATCAATTAAACATACCCGAAAATAAAATAAAATCTATTCCTACAAAATGAACATTATTTTGTTCTTACAAAAGATCTGTTTGAGCACAGGGGCTCCGTTTGTAAGATCAAAATAATATGAATTTTGTACTGTATTAAAAATGTGTTCTTACACATTTTTATTTTATATTTTTAAGTTACTTTAAATGTTTCTAAATGTAAGTATACTCGTAGATAGATTTTATGAATGACTAATAACCACTTTGCTATAGAAATACTTTAAAATGCAATAAACATGTTTAGTAATCCGATTTTAACATTCATAAATACTCCCTAAAAATAAATGAAATTATATCAAGACGAATTTAAACTCTTCTCAAAATCTTCAACATGACTTTAAGTTATGTTAATTTTAAAATTTAAATTCAGTTGTAAACGAGTTGTCAAATTTTCGAATATATTTGCAAATTGGTTTCGAATTTGCATCAAAAATACAAATGCGCCGGGCTTGAAATTTTCATGCTCGTAAAACAATATGTTTGCTTATTTTGGCCACTGGGCGTTTTTCAAAATCTTTGACCCTTGACTCAACATGATGTCTACTAACTTATCAATTATTTTATTTAATAGCTATTAGTGAAAACATCATGTATAAAATGGCTATCGATAGCAAATTGCAACAAAAGTAACTGAAAACAGAAAAATAAACTAAAATAAAATCTTAATTAAAAAAAAAGGTAAAAATGTAACTACATGTTCTCCAATTTCACAAATTATTTTCTATTATATTTCCTAACTTTTAAATATCAACAATCCCCAAATATTCCAATCATACTAAAATCGCTTTGTTTACGATAAAACAATTTTAAATTAAGCTTTGTAAAGGCTCTTAATTGGTTATTCTTGACAATAAGTAAATAAATAAAATTTTGTTTTGTCCTAGAATTTTGAATGTACCGGAATTCCCAGTTAGTAACTTCGTTTTTCGTCGACTTTAAAAGAAATGTTATGTTTGTATTTTAATCTATTCTGTTAAGTAAACCATTTTTTGAGAGTTTAACATCCGTTGACGTTTTTTTTCGGGTATCTATTATTGGATAAAGCGTTACTTACTGTCGAAAGAGTAGTGTGTCGACAAAACGTGTCCCAGTTAGTAAAGTGATTTTGAAAGTTAAACATTATTGCGTTAACGCGTTCATTGCTGTAAGTTTTGCACTACGTATCCAAAAAGAACTGAAATTATTAGAATCGTAACTTTTATTGTATTTTGTATCAAATATTGTGACGTGAAGTGATAAAATATACTTTTGTGACGTCATGTGTGTATAATATAATACTGTCAGGCTTAACTGCTTGTTCGATTATAAAAGTATAAACTATTTTCAAAAAGCTAATTTATTAAGCTTTTAAAAAATAAGAAACTCCAATACTGCCTCGTTGGTCTAGCGGTTGGCGTGTGTGACTGCTGATCATGAGGTCTCGGGTTCGATTCCCGGGTCGGACCAAATGTTTGTATGATCTACAAATATTTGTTTCGGAGGTTAGGTGTTTTCTATGTATAATATGTATGTATTTACAAAAAAAAAGTATTTATGTATTTATATCACCTGTCTAATACAAGCTCTACTTAGCTTGGGACTAGATGGCGTTGTGTTAGATGTTCGAAATATCGAAAAAATACAAAATAGCATCTTAAATATATCGTTCCGGTTCTGTAACGAGCATCTTTTTTTAAAAACGCCTTACTATCTGTATTAATCGATAAAATGGAGTAGATAAATCAAAAGCAAACACACACACAACTTTTCGTTGAGGTATTGGTACTGGATAGTATAAAGATGGTTAATAGGATAATCAAAACTGCTTTGTATAATAAATTCTCAAGGTAGTAGAGCCACGCTGATTTCAGCACGAACGGGCCGGCTCGACCGGGGCGGTACTACCCTCGCACAGAAAATCAGCGTAAAATGACAGCGATCATGCTGTCGTGTTTCGTTGGTGAGTGCGAGACCGGAGGCCCAATGATGCGAAAGCATCACTATCCCGCCATGGTGTGGGTCACCATGCTGCATTGTTGCATTGTCTGCGTTCGCAGTATGATGACCATCACTCTTGGATTCTGCTTATGCTTTCCATCAGGCAGAGTAGAGTCATTATGGCAGGGTCAAACATAAAAAAAAAAAAAAAAAAAAAAAGGACTTTGAGATCAAATTATAAAAGAAATACATTACATAAGAATACCTTAAAGTTATGCATTACCGAACCGAACCCTCATTTGATGGCAGTTTTATTCAATTCTTTTATTAACAATCCATAATTTTTTCTGGTCTATTCTAGTGTATACATGTTTTGAAGTCTACTCAGATTTTTTAGTAATACTTAAGTGACAAGGGTAGGTATATGCAATTATCTGTTATATTTATTAATACAATGGAACAACATGAATACTAGAAATATTTTCTACAATAGCGAGTTAACTTATTAAACTATTTGTTAGCTTTCAAACAGTTTTCTAAGTTAACAAGTTTTAATAATTGAGTTTTTTAATAATTCTCAAGATAGTAGAGCCACGCTGATTTCAGCACCAACGGGCTGGCTGGACCGGGGTGGTACACCCCTCGCACAGAAGATCAGCGTAAAATGACAGCGATCATGCTGTCGTGATTCGTTTGTGAGTGCAGGACCGGAGGCCCAATGATACAGAAGCTTCACTAGCCCGCCATGGTGTGGGTCACCATGCTGCATTGTTGCATTGTCTGCATTCGCAGTATGGTGACCACCACTCTTGGATTCTGCTCATGCTTTCCATCAGGCAGAGTAGAGTCATTTTGGGAGGGCCAAACATAAAAATAAGAATGAAAAAACTTGAAAGTTATGTCCATTGTAATTAGACGGGTTAACTTACAGCTTTTTTTAAATAATCTTAAGTCCAAAATATACAATAACAATGTTTGTTTTCAAAATTATATACTTATTTACTCCATGTGCCAGTTTTGGAAGTATCGTATTCATTCTTAACACATCTATTTGTGTTTCTATATATGTCAAAAGTTGACTCTAATATAATCCAAATATTCACTGCGCCAACTTTACAACATTTCACACGTCCATATTTGCAAATTCGGTTCAACAAACATGTTTATTCCGTTGAAAATAGTAATAACAGAAAGGATAAAATAGTGGGGAAAATTACAGGGAATTATACCAGTCCTTTTATACAAAAGTGTAGAAATATGTAAAATATGACTGCCTCGTTGGTCTAGCGGTTGGCGTGTGCGACTGCTGATCATGAGGTCTCGGGTTTGATTCCCAGGTCGAACCAAATGTTTGTATGATCTACTAATATTTGTTTCGGAGTTTGGGTGTTTTCTATGTATTATATGTATGTATTTACAAAAAAAAGTATTAATGTATTTGTATCAGTTGTCTAGTACCCCATAACACAAGCTCTGCTTATCTTGGGACTAGATGGCGTTGTGTGTTTAGATGTCCGAAATATTCATTTATATTTATTTATTACATATTATATGTAAATAGTCCTCCCCTAAGATCAACGTCCCGTTTTAACAAAGTGTGGATCTCCCACAAAACCAATTTAACTGATCGGTTTTGGCAAAAAAGTACACAGGTTAGAGATATATTAATCACTAGGGCTTAGATCTACTCTCAATAAAATTGATCAACTGTACTGTGTGCAACATTGATATTTTAGTTAAGTAGCTTAGTAGTGTTAAATTTTTTAGTTTAAATTTTAAATTTATGTCTTTAATCTTTTCTTTAAAATATATGATCATAACTAACTATTTTGTAAATTCTGAATTCACGTGAGTTTAAGTTTTTCTTAAAATATTTTTGATATTTTGCATACGTATGTTTTTCTTGTTGATAATATTAAGTTACCACACTTGCTTTATCGGAAGACAAAAGAACATTTCACGGAACAGTTCGATAAAAAAAAAATGTTTTAATTAATGTAATTTTTCAAGACAGTCTATACTTAAAACTATTTGTTACTAGTTGTTGCCCACGGCTCCGCCCGCGTATATGTCGGTTATCGCGGCAAATAGTAGCCTATGTGTTATTCTGATGTATAAGCTATATTACTGTAAAGTTTCATCCAAATCCGTTCAGTAGTTTTTGCGTGAAAGAGTAACAAACATCCATCCAAACATCCATCCATCCTTACAAACTTTCGCATTTATAATATTACTAGCCGACCCACGCAACCTCGTTTGCGCCTTATATTGCCCGTAGCGTGAAAATTTCCCCCGTTTTTGAAACATTCTTCATTGTTGCTCCGCTCCTATTAGTAGTAGCGTGATGATATAGCCTTCCTCGATAAATGGACTATCCAACACCGAAAGAATTTTTCAAATCGGACCAGTGGTTCCTGAGATTAGCGTGTTGAAACAAACAAAAAAACTCTTCAGCTTTATATATTAGTATAGATTAGTAGGATATTTGTCATTCTTACAAGTCGTATGTCAGAAGTGGCAATGCGTCAGTTAATTGCTCCTCTGCTCTTTTGTGCGACTCATGAATACCGCATCATGTTCATGGGATTGATCTAAATGAAAACATTAAGTAATTACTTGATATTTTACAGTTGCTCGCTAAATGTGGTTGCGTGAAATAAATATGACATTCGTGTTCATTTGGTGTACATTCTAAAAGATTGATCGGTTAATTCATTGTAAATATGAGTAGGTAAAACCGCAGGAGAGTAAGCTTTTACTTAAAACATGATAGTTATGTACTGTACTAAAATTATAAAGCATGTTGTTTATTGGAACGAGCTTATCTCGAAAACTTCTAATTTGAATTGAAAAATGATTTTAGTTTTTCATAGCCTTTTAAAGCTCTAACTATAACATCCTCTTATGACAAGAGCATGCTTTACGCAGGTTCTCTGAGACCGTGATAATACTCCGGTTCAACCTGGCGTACATGTGAAGATGTATTGTTCTTTCACAAAAATAGAACTAAAAAGTTTTTTTGTAATTAATTAAACTTCAAGAATGGTCTTGTAAAATGACATAATTTTCAAGCCTCTTACCAAGAAAATAAAACACAAATTGAATACGATGTTCCATAGAATCATAAATCTTTAACATCTCATGTCGAGAAATAAAAAATCCTTATTCTTTTGATGAAATTCGATTACAGGAAACGATAAATGTTTGGTTTAAATAGTAATTTTATTTGTTTAAAATACTGTTTTCATAGTAGCCCATTTTTTATCCCAGTTTTGTAAACAAGGAATCTAAAGTTTGATTTTAAGATATTTCACTTTGATTTTTTCATTCAAAAATTCAAACTACTTCATTTTAGCTCGAATAGTCCAGATATATTAGCGTGATTGGAAATTTATAGATAAATATTAAAATAAGTTATATTTAATACAAACACCTACACCGCAAAGAATATGTAGATATTTAGTTATCGTGAAACGAACTATTGTTATAAATAGCAACAGTCATTCTATGTAGCGTCAAAATGGTTTATTCTTTAAACTTAAACCATCATCACTAACATAAATATACGATAAAAACCCAATGGTCAAGTTTCTTACAATTTACGAGTTGAATCGCAAATTGCCCGTATTTTACGTTTACACAGCAATAACATTATTACGACTTTACGTCAATTTTGCGAATTGACACCACTTTGCGAATTGCACAGGCATTACGGTTAATGACCGTAGGGTCATATTTAAACAAATAAAATCGTTTTACAGGCCGATATTATTTTTTGTGGAGGTATAAAAAAGCGTAAGTGTTTTTATTGTGATTAAAGTAGATTCGATGATTTTTTCGAGTGCTTATACTTTGTTACGGCATTTCGTTTGGTCATTCAGCAGAATGTGTGTTATGTCTAAATAGTTGTGTTAACTATTGGGTTTACTAAATTCATGCGGTACTATGAGTCAACTAGATTAAAACAGTATTATGTAAACTGTAAATCAGAATAAATACTTTTAGTACTTAGAATGGTAGTGGTAGCTATGCACTAAGTAACATATGAAGTTGAGTTGGTAAAAAAGTCTTCAAATATTTTTGTGCCTACCTATCCATTACATTTTAACCCAAATAAGCCTATTTTGAAGTAACGCAAACGGAAAGACAACAAATTGTAATTTGTATGATAATGAAGTTAAAACATGATGTCGTGACGAGGACCCCTTAGCGATTCGCCTGTCATTATGAAACAGCTTTATTCTTGGAACTTCAAAGTGTATGAAAAGTCAACATTTTGGCCTATTTATTTTTGGGTACGATTACCATGGTTCCCCTTCACACTCTCGCTTAATGCAGTATCGCTTACACATTGTAATAATGTCAGAAGATGTTATAGAATTACACACCTCAACAAAGTGTAGGGATATCATAATCCTATACTATTGGTTTTAAAAAGTTAACTTTTTAGTTAAAAACAAAAGAATCACGAAACGCTTTCTTCGTCCCTAAAATCAGATACTTTTCTTCCAATTACTATCTATGAAAATTCTTCTTAGATTTTTAGATATTTGATGAAATATAAAATATTCCTAGGTTTTGTTGAGGTGTGTATGTGTATTGTGGAAGCTTTTTGCTTATATTGAGATTCAAAGCTACCAACTGGGTGCAAGTCATTTAATCTATACATCTATACAAAATAAATAAAATTGGAGTGTCTGTTTGTAATATTAAAATAACAGCTTTTTTTATCAATGCATATGTATATATACACGATACATATACCAAAAATGTATTTAAATTTTTTTTTGTCTGTCTGTCTGTCTGTCTGTCGATCTGTCTGTCTGTCTGTCTGTCTGTTTGTTCCGGGTAATCTCTGGAACGGCTGGACGGATTTTGACGGGACTTTCACTGGCAGGTAGCTGATGATCCAGGGAGTAACTTAGGCTACTTTTTTAGACTAACTTTGTCCCGCGGCGTTACTCGCGGTACAACAATAACAGCGGGTAACACCGCGGGGTTCAGCTAGTTTTAAAATATGGGGAGAGCCTCGCTTCGGCTTGAATGGGCCGACTCGAACGGAGTGATATCTCGGCTTCACACAAAACCGATGTGAAACAGCGCTTGCGTTGTATTTCACCTAGTGAGTGAGGATACCGGAGGGCCATACCTCACCCTCCCTATACCCAAACGCCGGCAACGCACTTGTGATGCCTCTGATGTTCCAGGTTTCCAATTCCATAAAAAATGTAACTACGATAAAAATTGTATAATCTACGAGTATGAAAATGAATATCGTATCGTCGTACATCGTATAATCTATGAAAAGTTATGAAAATCGATGTAAAGAAATTCTTTGTTGAATTTGCCCTCAAGCTTCGCTCATTCAAACGGTGTCAACGTACCTTTATTTCTTGAGTTTCACATTTCCATGGGTAGCAGTCACGACCTAAAGCAGGTGAGTCATCAGCTCATATGCATCACAACATAATTATTACTGCAGTCATTATTATTATTGCCACAGTCCTTAAAATTGATTCTCTAATTTGTTTATAACTAGATTCTATAAAACTTTTTATCGCTTCATTAATTTTATGTTATAATTTATCTTTATCCTTCTATTGCCAACATTTGACTCTATAGGTTGCCTCAATGAATTTAACCATTGATCTAATTTATTAACATCCTAAATATACTAATAAAGAAGATAAAAATTAGGCATTGTCACATAACTAACGCAAAAATATATTTTTAAATACGCATGGATTACAGTTTAAGGTTTTTTTAGTATGGATTAAATTACATATTACTAACTTCAAGTATTCGATATATTAAAAAAAAATAAGAAAGGGTACGTAGGTATGTTAAGATTCTTTTATGTCTTATTAAAAATAAGGGATTCTAACGTAATAATTGCATAAATATATTTAATTTCACTAAATGGAGTACATATAGAACACTATGTAATAAGAGAGTTTTAAGAGAATTTTCTCGGCGTCTCGTCTAATGTAATTCTAATTAAGCATGTTACTTAGTGGTCCCAAGACATTAAAGTTTGTTTAGACACCGGACTCTTGTCGGCTGGCAATTTTCATTAGACGTAACTATAGTTCTTGTAATTATAAATACAGGAAAGGAAAATTTATTTTACAAGTATCATAATGTGCATTTTATTATCTTAAATTTTACTACAATAAAGATAATAGGATATAACGTCTAGTGTAGGCAGTCGTTATATGGTTAGCTCAAGTCTCTATTTAAGATCAAGAGCTGGTGCGCCTGGCCATCAGGGGTGTCTCTTTGGTGGTTGTGTGCATTGAGGTGCTGGGATTACAGGTGACCCTGGATGAGACGGAGGCCCTATTGTTCCATGGTGCTCCTCCATTATGCTCAATTCGGTCCTCATACCGGTTCGGGCACAAATGAAGTATCTGGGCCTGATTCTTGATGGAATGTGGCTCTTCGACGAGGACTTCCGACAGCTTGCTTCAAAGCTGCCTCTGCGCGACAAGATGGCTCTAGACGGGATCGTCTGATCGATGGAGCTATATGGTGCTCCCGTGCAGGTGGTGACTCTAACCGACCAGAATAGGGTGCGCGTCTGGCATCCCCAGAGATTACCAGTGCCATATGTGGTTACCGCCTTGGCCGGAACTCCTCTTGGGATTTGGAGGCGGAAGTGTTCACCGAAGTTTATCGGCGGGCGGCTAACTTCCGGGCGGAGTCGAACGGCGTTCGCCCTCCGCCCGAAGAATGGCATATGGCCACTCGTTGATACACGATAGCTCGCTGGTCGTCCTGGCTTCAGACTTCACGCGCTGGCTTTGCCGCCGTGTAGGCTCTCCAGCCGGTAATCCTCGAGTTAGCAGGGTGATAGCACTGGACCCTTTCCTTCCGACTGACACAAATCCTTTCCGGGCACTGTTGCTTCGGGACTCGTTTGCTAGGAGGGAATTGAGTCCCGCTTGTCACCACTGCGACTTTAGTGAGGTCTCGGCTCAACACACTAGTGGTTTGCTCCACCTGGGCAGCGTTATGCCCTCACTGCAGTCATCGGAAGAGATCTCTCGCTACAACCGTCATACATTACGCTCCATGGCCGGTAGCGACAGCTGTTTTACCGCGGTCGTAACCTTTCCACATCATTCCACAGAAGGAGGCGACGGAGAGGGGCCAAGAGGGCGACCTCCACGCGGACCTAACTCCCGCCGCCGGTAAACCGGACAGCGAAAGCGCGCTTACCAGCCTCTCATATCTCCCTCAGTGGGGCCATGGATGGACGGGACGGCTTTTCCCCTTCATCCACTTCTCCAGCAGCGAGGAAGCGACGTAAATAGAGATTTTACCAGCAGACGGTGCCCGCGTCAGTGCGGGCAGCCGCTGGGAGGGACCAGCATGTTGTCATAATAACAGCAGCTTCCGGATTCCTCCTGTCTAAGGCGTGGAGTGGCACACCGTGTGGCACAGTACCCCGCCGCAAAACTCGGTGGAGAACGGCCCGTAGGGGTTCCCACACGTTAAAAAACGTCTTTGTTTTAAGATGGATATATGTGAGCAGAGCTTTTTATAGCTATTTCAATTTCGGTTCCGTTTTTCATCCGAATTTTAATGATACGTGAGTTTATAGTTTATGTTTTTAAAGACTATTTTTTTTCTTATCTACTTAAATGTATACATTAATATAACAATTTTAAATATACTTATCATAACAGTGCTGAAAAATAGCAGTTAATTCAATTAAAAAAGAAGATTTTATAAAAAAAAAATTGTACTGTTGATTTCAGCTTTCTAACCTATGAATATTCATGAAACTATAAAGTTTCTACGAGTATTCAAATCAAATGGACGTTGTTCATCACGGAAAATTATTTGTCGTATTCGTTATATTCTAGTACATGCAGGTACATGATAAATGTAGGTACATTTATCATTAAATCTATAAAAGTTTATTATAACAACAACAATACTAAGCCTCCAAAACAATCTTGAAACATACAAATTTTTATATTTGACTCATTGCTTCAAAAATATATAAGTATTCTTCCATTATTCTCATTATAGAATCGTTAAAACAAGAAAATAAGCTTTAAACAACTCCTCTTCCTACCAACTCAATTTTCAATAAATTCAATAAGGACAGCGCAGAAATAAAACAAAACAAATTCAGAACGGGGTTCAGTGTGAATTGTGCGAGTATAATCGTATTCTCATGTCACTTGATAATGAGTTTATTTTCAGCCCTGAAAAGATAAAAGGCTTTGGGCTTCAATATTGAAAGGTTGAAATTAAGTCAGGAAAAATTCACTCACGTAATTTCATAATAAAAATACGTAAAATATCTGAGTATGAAATGGTTTTTATCTTTATCTAACTTGGTAAGAGTGGCGTTGTTAGGCTACGATCGTGACGCGGAAAACTTTATTAAGTGAGGAAGCAACGCCATAGTTTTCATATTTTAATGTGTCTATCATACAATTCAAATTTGCAAGCCCAGAACAGAAATAAACGACTTTGATTTTTTCCTTTGATCTTTCTTATCGCCAAATTACTTACTTCCAGGTCAATGATAAGAACCCTATAGGTATTGATTTACTTGCTAAGTGTTAAATTATAAGAACTGAGTTCTCTACAGCTTGAGCAGATCAAGTGTTTGATATCAATTTTAACATGTAAGGTAGACTTATACACAGTCCAGTAGTCCTGCTAATCGTTAAAGATAACATAATTAAATCACACAACAAAAGATAGACTTATTTTGATCAAATATAATTGCAATTATAGTTAAAGTCAACTGAGAGAAACTGATTACATAAAAGTTCGTGTATTACAAGCGACAGTAACGCTGCATGTGCCTTCGAGCGGTAAAATACATCTCATTTTACACAGTGCAACGGTGATAAATTCATACGTTTATGTTTTGCTCTTTTATTTAAGCTTTATGACTCTTTTGCCGTACAACTTCCAAGTATTTTGCTTTTATTTTCATGTCTTTATTCGTTTCTAAAACGACTGAAAATGTATGCACTTTCAGCCTTTTTAAATTACTGATAAATTATAATACAGAAATGTTCTTGTTCTAATCGTTCACGTTCTTTCGTTTTGTTCCTGTATTTTCTAAAAAAATAGTTTACATCAGTTTATTAGAATTACAGTTTGAGCAAATAGTTGTCAACCTGTCAACACATTATTTTTCTACATTTGTAATTAAATGTTATTACTACATATTTTATTACAAAGAATTTCCAGATTTATTGGTTTTATATTACACAGCATATATTATACTTACTGACACATTTTAGTACTATGAAAATCATATTTACTGCAATATTTTTATAATGTAATAATTAATAATGCATGAAAAATATTAATGTTGTCTAAATTATCTTCAAACTATAAACATAAATATTCGACCGTATTCATATTCCACTCGGTCCGAAGTAATTCGTTCTCAGATGAACGTTACGTTGTCTCCTGCCATTCCCCAGCCCACTGTCCCAGTTTCGTGAAGTTGGTACTGGGTTATGACTAGGTGATTATGATGGAGGCGTAGCTTGGGTCAATTTTAGTATTAATGTTCATCGTTTTATTATTTACTTTGCTATGTTGCTGAATATGATCTTAGTTTAGTTAGTTTTATTTTAAGAAAACGAACGTAATTTTAATTTCTCAGTGTGTGTGTGTATGTATGTGTGTGCACGTTGAGCCATGCTTTCGTTGTCCAGTTCTTATCTGTTTAAAAATAATATTCGTGACTATGAACACTGGTTATAACAGGCATTGAATATTTATAACAAAAAATAATTAATTTATTTATTACACAACTGTTTTCAATAATATCATAAAAGAGCAGGAAAACATGATACAAACCGTACACAAACCCGTCTACAAACCTCGTCAAAGGTATAGTAGGCCAAACTTCCTTACTGAGGAGAGGTCTATGGCCAGCATTGAACCATTAAAGGCTACTGCTAATCAAGGGGTCTAGGGTTCGATTTCCGGGTTGGTCTGCTGCTGTTGGGTTTTCCTTACAAGAAATTCTTAATAGCAGCCTGGAGTAAGGAAGATGGCGGTGTTTTTCCGCCCGTGCCTTGGAGAGCACGTTAAGCCGTTGGTCCCGGTCGTCATTAACATTTATGACAATCGTTATTGGGAAGTCAGTGCCCTCAAATATACTGACAATTAGTTCAACCTTCAAATTCAGTTCACCCTCAGGGTTGCGGAGGTCCGATGCCAGTCGCCCTGTGTAAAAACTGATATTCAGGTAAAACCGGTTGAAGTAGTAGCCGACCCCAAATCTTGGGAATAATAAATGCTAGAAAGAAGAAGATGTGGCGTGAAATAATCCTTCTACATATATTACATAAACATAATTTTCTCCTAGAAATTCATAAAGAGCTAAGCCCAAAAGAAATGCATTACAACAAAATGTCCGAAAAACATAAAGTTGATTCGAACGATGAAAACAAATAATAAACTATTAATCAAACGAGTTGCATTAGAGCAACGCAATAAAGTCGAGGCGTGAGGCGTGAAATTAATAAATCTATTATAACAATGTTCCGCGGTGGCTTTTTCTGTCTGCGACATGATAGAATTTATTGCGAGTGGTTGGGTGTGGTGGCTGTAATGGGGTATGTAGATGCTAGAAATATTCAAAAGGTATTTTTTTAGGTCAAGACCCTCAGGCACAGAAAATGAAAATACATTAACTTTTTTTTTTTTTTAAAGAGTCTTTTATTTTTATCTTACTAACAATATAAATGTGAACGTTTGTTAGGATATATCGCTGTTTGTTACTCTTTTACGCAAAAGATACTACATGGATTTAGATGAAACTATAATTTTGTATCTTATAGACCAGCATAATACTACTACTATTTACCGCGATAACTCACATATACGCGGCCGGATCAAAAGCTGGTTATTAATATATATAAAAACCCAATTCCCACAAGTAGCTAGGTGCTTCTTCTTTAGCATGAAGTTAGGAAGGTCTACCTACTACATAAATTGTTAATTACGACATTTTTCTTTATTAAACAAAATAACCTAAAGCTTTTTTTGTTTTTATGGGATCTCATTTCATGTTCACGACCTGTTATACTTCTTAAGACGTAACTAAGTGATAAAAAAAATGTATTGCAACAGTAACTTTATTCATAAAGTAATACATTTTCAATAGAACAGAACTAAAATCATAATACTCTAAGTTAACTAATTAAAATATTAAGCTTTTCACAACGAATGGATAAGTGACTAAATAAAGGATAGATTAGATTATCCTAATAATTTATTAAATGCATACTCTTCAAAATAAATATACAAAGTGGATTTCTATAATGTGCTTTATTGATTCGTACAATATTCATCATCATCCATGTGTGTGTGTTGCGATATTTCTGATATGCATATATAAGGTTCAATATAAATTATGAAAAAAGTGAAGGAAAGAAATCACTTCACTTTTTCAAACCGACTTCAAAAAAGGAGGAGGTTCTCAATTCGACCGTATATTTTTTTATCTGTGTTCGCTGATATCTTTGTCGTTTATGAACCAATTTTTATGATTTTTTTTTAATGGAAAGGAGATATATTATCCCAATGATAAGGTCACTAAGAACTGATGATGGCATCCAAGAGAAATCGAGAGTAGACTTGAAATTCGTAGGTGCGACTACTGCATTTGTTATTTTTTTTTTCAATTTAGTCATTCTAAATGTCGTTTTCTTTTTGTTAAAATTTTACTTGTAATCACTTAAAATAGGTACAGTATTTTATTGCGTTTGAATAGGGCAAATATCTTATTTCTATTTCAGTGGCACAATGCAGTGTTGCTTACGTGAAGTAGAAGAGTAAGAAGTAGTACCTATACACCGTAAGATAAATGTGAAAGATGAGAACACCCACACCACTGTGAAAAAGTTGGTCCAGATTTGTGAAGTTTGCAAAAAATCTTTTCGCTTGGACCCTCGCCAAGAAGTGGCTGTGACGTAATACCTATTTTATTAAGTTCAGTTCAAACTTTATTTAGGCGATCTTGACTTTATACTCTGCCATATAAGAAGACAAGCAATCATTTTAAAGAGATCAAAGAATGAAATAAAAATAATAAAATTAACTTCAATTTTGCTTAACTGATTTAAAAACAAAGTCGTCATTACACATCATCACATAAAAACAACCACCTACACTCTCTTTGTACTTAGAATTAAGTTGGAAAAATATATCTTTAAGCTGACTGTAGGCGTCCTTTAAATAAGTTTGCTATAAATCAAGTAAAAACATTATCTGATGAAGAAAACTCGGGATAGAAAAATACTGTTTAAGATTTCCTGGAATGTCTATTATTTATTTGACAAGTTATTTTTAACAAAGACAATCCTCTCAATATTTAATGAAAGTAGTTCATTTAAGATATGAATTCAAAACTTTCTGATTTTACACTGATAATATGAATAGACAAGTTGTTGCCCGCGGCTCCGCCCGCGTATATGTCGGTTATCGTGGCACATAGTAGCCTATGTGTTATTCTGATGTATATGCTATATTACTGTAAAGTTTCATCCAAATCCATTCAGTAGTTTTTACATAAAAGAGGAACAAACATCCATCCATTCATCCATACTTATAAACTTTCGCGTTTATATTATTAGTATAGATTAGAGCACTTGAGTAAATTTACAAAGGCTAGTTTAGAATAAAACTAGGATATAGTCAGGGAGTGGGGTAATCGTGTCCCGAATTTATCCAGTTATATTTGATAGTTCTCTTCGATATTTTTACTTGCTTCTGTTCAGTTAAGTATGTCCCTGCGAGATATAAAAAACTTAAGTTTAGGTTATTCCTAAAACACTACACACAGATGAACTACCTGACCTGAAAAATAACTTCTTAATTTGAGTGCTATCACGTATCACCTAAGAAAATAAAAGTTTCAAACTTTGGTCCAGCATAATAGTTTGATTTTATTGCTTTGTCTTATTTTAAGTAATATTAAGAAAAAAACTAAGCGTACAATATGACCTCTATTTAATTTATGATACTAACATCAAATAACACATGCATACCACACGACATCCGCGAAAAAGGATAATGTCACAGAGTCGACGGCGACAACGCAATATGGGAGAGGCTCGTATAAGTAATGGCGGCTGCAGACATCGGCAGCTTTGTTTGAATTAATGTGACGCCGTGCGACCTTGGAGACAACATTTGGATTTGGGAAAGGGGACCAAAATTGGCTGTTTATCATCTTACTAATTGGATGTAACAGGTGTGGCCAACTGGCCAATATTGGGGCTGGTAGGCGATTATTAAAGCCAACATATCATTGTAGAGACAATTGCAGGTAAGGAAGCAACCGGCGTTTATGGCTCTATTATTGTGTTTTAATATTAAACAATAATTTGAAAATTTTATCGCCTTAAAATTATGAAAGAAATTATTAGAAATAAATTGTAGAGTTACTGTTTTAGTTTATTATACATCTTGTATCTTTTTACATGTCAAATCCTCAAGATTAAAGATTTATATAGAGCGTAATTAAACTTTTTGTTCTTATTGATCGTAAAATCAATCATATCCTCACAATAGCTTTATACGTCTTATTATACGGCCGCCTGATCCTAAACTAGTCATTGCCTGGGGTATGGTGGTACTCACTGCCGATAAGCATACTTATATATTTCTAAATATAAATTACAACCAGACACAGAACAAATAGTCGTGTTCATCACATGAAAATTTGTCGTGGATGGGAATCGAAGCTTAGAAGTCGGGATAACTAAAGACTATATCAGCTTTCATCAAATTATGACTTAAGAAGTTATGAGTGACCCATTCTTGGGAATGAATAAACGCAAAGCCCTTTTTTTGTAGACATATTAGCCTTTAATGAAAAAACTCTCGACACGATAGTGGAAAATGAATTTAATTATTACAGTGACTGTAGCTTAGACACGTGTAACATAACTGCAATAGAACCACATAAACAAATATGTATTATTCAACAAGCATCGCAATTTAATTTCAAATAGTGTTCCTATTATTTGTTTTACTATCCCTGATAACTTCATGATTTTATTGTATTTCATTTCATAATTTATAGAATTGCTTAAATAAACTATGTTATATAGAATTAGGAACTTATTTATCCAGTCATCCTATATTAATTCTCAAGAAGAAGAACTAAATCAAACTAGCCAATTTGATTTATAACTTTGAGAGGCTGCATTTAATTTAAATTCGATTAAATCTCCAATCTGTTCCTATGCTTTGGTATTTCAGCTCGAATGAGACCCAAATTGATTTGTACTGCAATGTCTAAAATGACTGTTATATAAGATGAAGCCATGAAATTATATGATCTCACAAAGAAATGTTCATAAAAATTTCTTCGAACGGCTTTGTTAGAATCGAATAAACTTAATAAAAAAATTAAATTCAAAAAATTATGAAATACTAGTACTTGGCACGTCCATGTATATATTGGTTATTGCGGTTAAGTGTAGCCAATGTCTTTCCTCAAGAACCATAATATCAGTATAAATATTTGTAGGGTCCTCAAAATTCATTATAAATACTAGGTTTTGTCTGAGGTTTCACTTGTGCAGTTGTAGATGTTTTAAATTAATGCCGATATTTTTTATAATCCAAAAAAATTGAAAATTCTAAATGATTAAAGTATTTAGTAAATTGAGCAAGCTAGAAATTACTGAGAAAGTAAGCACAGTAATTATGTTAGAAGCATATAAAACCACCGGTCACACGCTTATTACAAGTTCTGTTAGAAACGTTTGACTCTACTTACTGACTGTTCGATAATTGGCTACAGTCATTAGTGGATATTAGTAACTTCTCCAATGAGGTGATTATATTTAAATTCTTAAAACCGATAGTACGGCTTTGGCTTTTAAACTAGTCACAAATACTTGCTGCAACAGTATTTGCAGAAAACGTCAGACACTCTAACACCACATTTCGTCTTTCAGATGCTATACTTTAGTTCCCATGTTTAAAATTCCACCTCCATTTTCATATCATAGTGTTATTACTTATAACTTTTTTCCGTTCTTAATCGTTAATCATTAAGAATAGTTCACCAGTTTAGATGTAAAACATGTTACAGACATATGGAGTGATTTAGGCATTTAAAATGTATGCACAAACACAAAATATAAAGACTTCAGAACTTTCTGCCATTTAAAAGTAGGTAGAAAATAAATGAAACAGTCGTTTCATTAAGCAAATATTTCCAGTAAGCTGTCGACTTCAATTTGCAAACAAAATTTCGTTTTGCAAATGCCGTACGCACTCGAATGGTTAGCAGTTCATCTTCGCAAGGTCAATAAAATTAAGCATTCCAATCATTCCGAAGTAACTTCCTGAACATAATACCTGAACATAATCGGCCCTTGTCATAATAATGGGACCATTAAGGACCTCTTGACAAGCGAAAAAATTTGTATGCTTTTAGATTTTTTTTATTTTTATTCTACAAGGGTCCTAACGATCGTAATAAAAAACGAATTAGCGACCCCTCCGCGTTCGAAGGTTTTATATTAGTAGTACATGAGTGTTATTTTTGATATTAATAAAAACGCTATGTCGAAAATCTATTCATAATGGCGATAGCACTTATAGTAAGAATATTATTAATTCCTCTAGTGTAGGTAAGTCTTATTTCCTGGACAAATAAGATATTATTTGTTACTACATTAGACACACTTGCCCTTGTATTTATGTTATGTATAATAATAAATACATATTTTTAGACACTGGATAGATGGTTAAAAAATATCTTTATTTGTATTTAACAGAGAATACATTCGATTTCAGATATACTAAGAGTAAAGTAATATACAAAGGTACCAAATGTATAGAAAGGTTATACCTTTGGCAGTAAAACATTGATCTTAAAATTACCTGAAAAACCGTAATTAATACAGCATTTTGATTACTGATTATATATATGATGATGATACTTGATGGTATGTAAATAACAATAACAATTCAAATATATTATAACTGACTAAACGATACTTACCCTTTATTAAACTGTAGTAGTTATAATTATTGTTCTGTATAAAATTTATGTCAATAACGTCAAACAATTTGGAACAACTGTTGATAAGTAGTAGAAGTATAGTACTAAATCATCGTATTAATTTATAAATACTAGTGGTCACCAAGCGGTCAAAATTCGACCATAGCTCATTTAACTCATTTTTTTGAGCTTTCGCAAGACTCTTCCATACACATTCCTTCAAACTTTAACTGTGACAAATTCCTTTAGTTTATACTCCTCCCTTTGCATAGTTATGGTAAAAAAGATACAAAGTTTTTGTTTCATGTATTATAATATAGATATATTATGATCTATAATCAGCGTGGTGTAAATAGACTTAAGAGGAACCGGAATCAACGACACACGTCACTTGGAGCTTTATACAGCATGATATAAATATATGTTCCAAGTGATATTTATTAGGGTCATATTACATACATGCGCGTGACTCGGGGGGGTTAGAAACAGAGACGGATTCTATTAAATCACATAATATTGTATTTCATGAACTGTAAGGGTCTGCTAACACTTAAAATTGTCAAATTTAAGGCCTTATAAGGAAATAGATTATCATTTATTCTGAAAATATTTTTTTACTTGGCCCAAAACGAGACTTTAGGAAAAGTCTGTTAATGAAACTTTATGAAACAACATACATTATTATTGTCTCTGTACAAATGATTAGCTGTTTCTTTGTATAAGTATTCATTTATTTGTAATCAAAAGCCTGAAGACAAATTTCAGGCTACTAACTTCAAAAATAACGGACAAACGTTATATACAAAATGGCAACCCCTATTTCACCCTCTTAGGGGTAGAATATTAGAAATGTTAAATACGTATGTTTTAGTCCTTTCCCCAGGGTTTCGTACTTGCAGTACGTAATTTTCATCTGTCTTTGGGGCCCATGGACAAAACCAGTAAATCGAAGAACTATCTCTTGGGAAAATCAGTTAAACTTAGAGGCGATTCACCCCTCTTTCTGTATTGTATATTAAACTTACTATGAAGATGTGTAGGCTTCATTGACGCTCGCCACGACTTAGGGGGCCCCCTGTACGACGTCACGGACCTCCTAGTTACTATACATACAACACTCCTACGTGATCTTATATTCGTTATCGATTAACTTTTACAAGGACGTTCTGGCGGAATCCAAAATTTGTGTATTATATATTAATCAGTTTACCAAATACTAGGCGACCCTAACAAACATCGAAACTAAATTCAATCTAAATCACGGACCGCTCAAAATATATATGACTGTCTTTTACCGAATTTTATCTAACAGTGACATGACATTATTAACAAAAGTGTCACTTTGAAATTTGCCAAAAGACAATCACACAGTGTTGTCATTGCAACATTATAGTTAATACTACATTTACAAAGTAGTCGATTTGGGATCGAACATGTGTAAACTTATTTTTAATCAGTAGCCCAAAAAGAAACTTTCGTGTTTCAAACTTAAGAAATGACGGATTTTATACCATCTTTTAATCACCCGCTTAGGGGTAGAAATTCCAAAATTCCTTCCTTAGTCTACTCACAAAATTACATGACCCTAACTTTAATAGTTTCCGTTCGGCGATGATGAATCAGTCACTTAGTCAGTCAGGATTTGTTATTTTATAAGTATAGATGTCACACCTACACTTAAGTTAGAAGTATTAGAAATGTAAGTTAGCCTGTCTATCGCATTAGATCAACCTGTAAAGATAGTGTAGGTGTTATAATAAATGAATAAAAAGTTAAATACGCCGAAGTAAAATTAAAACTATTTTAAAGATGGGGTATGTATCTTAGTTTATACAATGTTCCGATGTGTATATAAATGTTAGATATTAAAAGTACAAATATTCCGGATTCTTCTAATCTTCTCATTTTATAGAAAATCACCGATGTCAACGTTGTTTATTTATATAATTTGCAAATAATATTCACGATCAATAGTGGATATTAAAATCCCACGCCGTCCCTGACCGTCAATTTGTATTCCCCGGTCGTAGCGCAAGACCGGCCAAAATACACGGGACGTTTATACCCTACCTTAATTCGTGGCCTGTATCTTCATAACGCTCAGTCATAATATTAAAAGTCTTGTAACAGTTTTTTAGGTAATTGATAAAATAGAACAAGCAACAAAATCTCAAATATCTGAAAGTTATTAGGTATTTTGGTACTACTGTTTTTTTTTCTTGTGGCTGGGCGATGTAGATTTGGGCGATCCCATAGTAACTATATACATTTTTAATAAAATGGTACCTGAATGACAAATCTTTGCTCGGTATTTTCTTTTAGTAAAAAATTAATCGATCAATCTAGCTAGAGATCGATTAATAGCGCCCGAAACGCCCTACATACCAACTTTGCGTTGGAGCTGTATCCGAGATTCAGATTTTATACATATATGCAAGAATTGCTTGTTTTAAGATATTAGATAATCTACCTACCTCATTATTCCCATAAAGTTATACGTTACGTATCTATTCCAAATTAAATATTATACATTATTTACATCATTTAGATAAATTGTAGCATCCTCACATCATCCTATAAAATTTACCTATTAAGATAAAAGAGCTTTATTCGAAATAGCTCAACCATGTACTACTTGTAATACCTGTGCTTAATAATAATATTGGTAATGATTAAATTATAACCATTACCAATATTATTACTAAGCCCAACCCAGAAAGCTTGAGGTCAGCCGTTTGGGATGGTTTTATTGGAATTCCCACATACTCTTGACTCTGAAATCCGCAAGAGACCGCCCGTTCCCGAACTAAAAAAAAAAGATACGATAAAAACTATTTCAATTTTATTTTTGAATTCACGAAATGTTTGTTATTTAAAGGGAATCCTACCCGCATTTAGCTGTCAGTGGTATTTCAAAATTAAATTCCACTCACTTATAATCTTGACAAAACAATGGCATGTTTCCAAATTTCTCTGATTAAATCACTGAATCGCCCAACATAGCTTGCATTTGAACAGCTAAACCATTTCTGTACAAAACGGCGAGACCGTAATATAATCCCTTGACCAGAATAATGCTCTGATTAATATCTAGTTATTAATCATCTGTGTAGCCGAACTATTCAATGGACGTCGGGGAATAGGTGATGTTAGTCGAATTAGAAATGTTGAAGTGAGAACCGTGTTTACAATATGGCGAGCGCACATTTGAATTTAGTATTTAGCCGCTCCCTATTGGTTTGAGCGGGAATAGAGATTATTAGATTAAATTTAAGCTATTTTACAAATACGTAGAAATAATAGAGAGTCTATATACGGGACAGGTAATATTTAAAGCTTTGACATACCTACATGTATTGGTACCTAGAGTCGAGTGGCTGCATCATTTGCAGACTTAATATTATTTGCCTTTAGTGCAAATTTAATAGTTTATTTTGAAATAATCGACTTTTAAGAATTGTCGAGTTTTTGAGTCCATGTCAATGTAAAATAGAAACATTATGCCGCATTATAAACAAAACATTCTTGTCAAAAAATAAAAACAATCATAAATAAAAAAAAAACTAAGGTAAAAAATGAGCTAATACATCTATTGCCAATGATATTTGCTCACTTTAAATTAATATTTCTATTCCTAAGAAACTATATGATATAGTATTTGATGTTGTATAAAAATCGACTTGTATGAAATCCTAATTCAGATTTTCGTAAAGTCAGTTGAGTGTCTTGCTCTTGACCTGCGGCCAGCGTTTTGTGGCTTGTCGCTATTTACAGAACTGGCTTACCTAACCACAAAATGATTCAAAAGTTTACAGTAAAATGTTTTGTTTGGTTGTAAAACAATATATTTAGTAAGTGCCCTATCATTGTTACATTTCTTCAAGTTAAATGTCTTTTCAGAAGCAAGACAGTTATATTGCCAAGACAACAGACAACTATAGTAATTTCGGAATTAAATTAATTGCATAATATTAACGTCTGATTTTAAAGCGTTCCAACACAAGTCAGAAGTGAAGTATGTTTGTATTCTCTTTTCACAATAAGATAATTTAGATACAGTGGTGCGCATACTGTTGTTCGAAAACTTCCTAAACTCAACTAAAATCACGAGAAATCAGTTTTTTCCTACAAAAGGCGTTCTGAGTGTCAACGATGCACTAAAATTAGACATGACACATTAAAAATTAACGTTATCTAAATACAAAAATAGCATTTTGAAAACTGATACAATTTAAAAATACAATCTAAAATAAAAGAATATTAGAAAACTTTCTAAAGATTTTAGTCAATGTAATTTAAATCTTAACCTTAATACATATTTGTTTACTAACAACCACACATTTTTACTTCTAGTTGTATAGTCTCCATGGCGTATAACGAAATACGCTAGACACCCATCAAAAGTGCAGCAGATACATAACTTTTCTCATTCCACCCGCAGCGAGATGAGATAACTTAAGACTTATTTGTTTTGCCGTCTGAAATAGTTTTATCTGCAAGGGGATGGCCTTCTGGGATTTATTATCATCTGGTTTGTTTGACTTAATCTGTCTTATCCTGTTATCATCATTACCTTTTGTGCAACCACATATGATATATAAATGTTTTTTTTTACAAATAAAATTATTCTCTCCAACAATTTTTTTTTCCTAATATATTAATTTAGTTTTAATGTAGGTATTACTCCACATCTTGAATTAAGCAACTTTCTAAAAGTTTTTATCTGAAGTCATCTGTTCTAAATAAGTAACAGTAAGTACCTACTCTTTTTATTCTAAACGTTGTAGACATAAACACATATATTGATGTTTGCATATTATAACATGTCCCACTAATAATAAAATAGTATTGTTTACTTTCCATATCTCCCTGTCAACATTATTTGAAAGCTCTCGACACCAACCTCAAACGTGAAAACAAATGCATTACGTCATTACCTTCAGAGAGTTAAACCGGCAAAAGTATACCATTCTTTGAAATTTTTATTGCCATTTTTTTTTTTTATATTTGGCCCTGCCAAAATGACTCTACTCTGCCTGATGGAAGACATAAGCAGAATCCAAGAGTGGTGGTCACCATACTGGGAATGCAGACAATGCAACAATGCAGCATGGTGACCAACACCATGGCGGGCTAGTGATGCTTCTGCATCATTGGGCCTCCGGTCTCGCACTCACCAACGAAACACGACAGCATGATCGCTGTCATTTTACGTTGATTTTCTGTGCCTTTTACGTTGATTGCCTGTGTGATTTTTTTATATTAATATATCTGTTTCTATTCACATGCGTCACATGGCTTTTGTATATTAGTAGTTATTGGTAGTATTTTTTAAAACTTACATGATGAAATATTTCGTAGTAAATCGTGTTTACCAATATCGATATAATAAAATATAGATTGTTTGATTGTAACTCCTTGCGGATTTAATTGCTCTCGCAAGTGCTGGTTTGCTGTTGGTTGAGTAACTTTTATAATAAACACTTGATGAATCCAAAAAAGCGACATTACGATTGCTCCGTACAGTAACTACGTGTGACATAAGGATTTGAAGTTGAAACCAACAGTTTTCTTAAGTCGAAACAAGACAAACTAGGAATACGGGTTTCATTAATTTCTACAGAAGTCTGTAGTGACAATGCACTTTACGACAGTAGTACATTCAGAATTCTCGAAACGCTATTTCAGCTTTGTTGAAATAAATTTTCTTTATTTTTATGAACTACAATAACTTGCACATAGTACAACGGATTGAATAAGTTTTTCCAACTAAACTGTTGAGTAGTGACTGTGCCTCTAGTCGCCACATGCGCAAATGGGAAAACTTCGCGACAATTTACTAAATACTTTCATAGTATTTCTCGTATTATTTTTTAGACTTATGGTGATTTCACAGATTCTTCATTCAAGCTTTACAGAGATTTCTAAAATGAAACATCTATAGCTAAGATAAGGTAGGATATTCTGATTTGTATGTTAATTAATTATTGTAAAAAAAAATCGACAACTGAATTTTGTTTAGCTTTTTTGAGGTTTTTCTAGTTAGTTAGTTCTACTCATAAAATACGGGGCTTTAAATAAAGAGATTAAAAAAAATAAATTCAACATATCATCTAACCTTCCAGCTGCCATGTGTAATGTCTGACCCTCGCACATGTTTGTTTCAATTTTCTTTTCATTAACGATAAACGAAAGATGATTGCGTTTTTATGATGCAATTAAATTATAATGTTTTATATTCTGTCAAGTTTGTTTATAAGTTGGCTATTAACGTACTTTTAAAACAGATGCGTCATTTTGTTCCCTTTTATAATTACTTTTAGATTATATATATAATATTCAGATTTGAGGAAACAAGTTAAACACTAAAACTAAATCATTAATTCTGTCTCGTCCTATTCTACCCATTTTTAGTAACACTATAATGTGAAAGTTAGTGCAGATGTAGGAATGTTACTTTTTCACGCAAAAATTACTGAAAGAATTGAAATGAAACTTTTTTGTAGTACAGCTCAAGCATCAGAATAATGTATATTATATAGACTACTTTTTTATTTACACTAGTGTTTTAATATACACTAAAATATGTGTGGAGAAAAGTCTTTGTTTGACTTGAACTACTGTCAAGATTAAAATTAATTACGTTCTTGTCAAAATACATTATGCACGAAAATAAAGTTATTTAAACTTTACAAAATCGAGGTTTATGCTGCTTTACTCCAGTAATTTTTAATTAAGAAAAAAGGTTAACATAAGGCTCATCCTCCGAGTGCTCTAAACTCATAGGGATAATAAAACTGCTTTTAACCATACTCAGAAACCACATGTTCTAACAAATGGTTATACTTTATAATCACTAAGGTAGAAGTTTTCTCATTTGCACGCCTCGTGGCCAGCACAGTCCGTTTGCAAAAACTTGAGCAATTTTGTTCCTGTCCACTTGTGGGCATGTGTGTACTGAAGTATGTATAATATGAGGGTTAAGTGTTGGAAAAGCTTAGAATGGTATATGGCATAGTAACACCGTTTGGTATAAATACTGATACACTAAAGTGGTCAAAAATTTTTGCCAAAAGGAAAATTGTAAAATTTTGACTGATTTCTTTGAAATATTTCATTACTTTTGTAGCCTAATAATTTCGAGTAGAGATCATTTATAGTACCAAGTGGTCAAACATTGTGTAGTCTAGGATACTAATACTCTTGGTAGTACTTGGGTACCATCCAAAGCAGTAAAAGTCAGTCACAGTATTGAATTTCAGTTTGAGTATAATATCTATAAATCTCGCTTATTATATTAATAAATATTTAACCTTCTTTATTTTCCCTTTAAAAACTACTGTCTAATGCACCAGACACTACACTACACTATACGTTTGCCCAATAAGGTTAATTATTTCCATCCCACGGTTGTCTGGAAGAGATTGCCGTTGAGCAATAAGGCCGCCGGTTGTACCTAGCTTTAGATTAAGTACTTAGTTATCTGGTGTACAATAAAGTGATTTATTATTATTATTATGAAACTCCTATTAATTTGTGGCGGTTTGTAACCATTTGTCAGTTTAGAGATGTATGTTGTGTCCGCTTACTAGCTATATAGGTAAATTATTCCTACCTGTACATTCTTTTTTCAAAACTAAGTTGAAGTCGCTTTTAAATCGGAGCGGTCGCTTACGTCTAATTCCCGTAACGTCTAGTAAGTTCAGTTGGTCTAATTCCCCGAACGTCTATTCCCAAATCTACTACAGCTGCTTTTTCAACACCACAACTCAAGTTCTATTCGATATTGAAGTTTCGTAGTAAGACTATTATCGGACTTTTTAAGGTTTCAACTAACTGTGACGATGCCCAACGACAACTACCAGGACTGACGGTTTAACGTACTCTCCAAAGTACGGGGGTTCTAAATGTGGTAAGAGTAGTCACCTATTTAAATATTGACCTGGCTAGTATTGTTTACTCTGGCAATGTATTAATCAATGGGGATTACCACTGATCCACGTGCCCCTAACGGCTACCTATATGGTTTTGACAATTTGTCCAAGAAGGTAGCGAAAGTTCCATGGTCTATGCCTAGGGAATTCGACTGTCAATTACGTCAATTCGACAGTATTCGGATATCAGTTAGAGGAGAAGGACTCAAAGTATATGAAATTTAAAAGACCTCTTTCTAATGTTCAAACACATGGTCGTATTTGGGTATTACGCTTATTAACTTGATACGTTTGCTGTGCATCTTTAAACCGAGCTCTTACCACAAAATATTTTAATATAATGTTCTTAATAAACTTACACCTTAATTTGTTTTCATTAAAAAAATAGTCAACAAAATAAAGTAGGCGAAGAAATTTTATATTAAGTAATTTAAAAAAAACGCAAAGTTTGAGAATAATAGATAACTATACTGTGATATATCTACAGGCATTATACAACCTGCTGAGAGTTAAATACACATTTCGTATTTATTTTGTGAAATATGATATGCATATATCAAATTATATTCACTTCAAAGATAAACTAGTGGCTTCCTGTCTAATTGACTAACCAAACCTACGTTTAGAGCCATATGACAACGTTTCACTTCTCATTATGCATGGTACATAGAATAAACACATTAGGTACAGCACACAGGGCCCGACTGACGGCACTCGTTAGGATCCGGCTAGACGTGTAATTATTGTAAGTGTACCGTCTGCAGAATAAACCCTGCTGTAAATAAAATAAGAAAAGAACATTTCATGTCTTTATTTATTTTTTATCTCTTTATTTAATTTATCTCTTAGAATAAGTACTTACATTGGCATAGACAAGCAAAGAGGTTCTCTACTTATACAAATATATAAAATTGGAGTGTATGTTTGTGTCTGTCTATCAGTCTGTCTGTCTGTCTGTTTGTTCCGAGTAAGCTCTGAAACGGCTGAACCGATTTTGACGGGACTCTCACTGGCAGGTAGCTGATGATTTGAGGAGTAACTTAGGTCACATTTTTTTTAGACTAGCTTCGTCCTGCGGCGGTTCTCGTGGTTCGACAATAACCGCGGGTTTAGGTTAGTTGAAAATAAAAAATTGTGCTAACAAGCTATTTAATCTTATTACAGAATAAAAATTTAATTACCATGATACTACAAAACTAAAATTTTAATTAAATGTCACATATTTATTACTCAATAGGTATATATCTAATTCTTGTATTAGAATTTGAAGGCTCTTTCGAAGGCACTGAAAATGCTCTTTCAGATTTAGACTACACTTTTATCGATGTTGTTTAAAAGAAAATGGGAAATAATATTTTTTGGAAACAAAATTAAGTATGATTATTTACCGCGTTTTCTTTGTTACTACCTATTTGTATAAATATTTTATTTTGTTTATTTGGGACAAAAAACAGTTATACATTATAGTATTTACAAATAACCAACAGAATGTGTTTATAACATATAACCCACATTATTGTCCACAAGTTGATAAATTGAGTAGGGTAAGTTAACGGACGTGCTCAGCAAAAATATAAAAGAAAGGGGGGGGAGGAGAGAGGGTGATATAAAAAATTAATATAACGATATCCTAATTAAATAATTTAAAAAAAAGTTATTGTCTGTTTCTAATGCTGTCGCTCTCACGCTTGTCTAATTGCTGACATTCGTTGAGTCGCAGTCCCTACTGAGGCCGATGACTACGAGTAGAATATTAATAATGCGATATACTTGACACTGTCACTCACCATTCTGTTGTACTTAAACGGATAATAAATTAAGCTGTTAGCTGTGAAGAATTCCCTGCACGGAATTATTTCACCTATTGTTGTTTCGTATTATATTATCTTCAACAGCCTCTAATAGTACAATATTGGGCAAATCCTATACAAACCAGTCCAGGGTGTTATAAGCAAAAATTATCTTAGGACTTCTTCTAAGAAAGGTAATTTTTGCTTATAACACCCTGGACGGATTTGTATAGGATTTCATTTAATTTTCCTTCTCTTTAGAGTGGTTGTTCTGCGTAGAAAGTAGTAGTCAACAAAAGTCAGAAAATTATTTTGTTCTAATCATAATGTCATTTTAATATACATAGATTTAGATTAAAATGATTTTTAATAGAAACATTTTTATGAATAGGAATTCCCATCGGCCGTCAAAATGAAGGAATTTCCTTAATGAGATTTCGTACATTTTGACTTCTATTCTCCTGTTTAAAATTTAATATTGTAGCAGTAAAGAATGTTGTCGTTTATTTGGTCCATATATTTAGTATTTATGTTAATTTCAATAATACTAACTCCTTTAAAAAAAACTTGTTTTCCTTAAAATCCGTCATTAGGACATGTATCATGTAACATGTAAATTAAATTCTATACAAGAAAATAATAACAATTATGGTTCTCTAAGTGAAAAAAAAATTAAGTACTAGTAAGAGCTTTTATGATTACAATTGTCAATACAGTCTCTTCAGGCTAGAGTTGAAATTTTAAAACTGTTAATATTTTGATAAGGTTGATTATTTAAATATATATACTAAAAATATTACGTCTTTTTCGTTTTCGTCTACAAATGAATTCATGACACAAATAAAATAAGAAGCTATTTTAGAATGGCGGCTGATAAAAATGGCTCAATGAAAGATCTAAAATAAATTGGGGCTTTCTAAGTATGCGAACTTTTTTTATAATATATCTTAACTAATTACTTACTTGAATATACATAAAAAAATGCAAAGCAGTCATAAATTGCTAAGCTGCTCAAAGTAAGTTATTACTTCAAAGAAACATTTGTTGTTTGATTTACATTTTGTCGATCTGTGTAACGTGTACTGAATGCGCGCTCACTAGTGACTAAAATCTATACCTGTACATTCACAGCTAGCTCAAGCGTTAACAGGTTACGTGACTAATTTACTACTCGTCCAAGACTGCCTATACATTTTCAACTTTAAAAAACAAAAAAACCTAGTAATTTTCCGTTAGCCTTTTTAAATTAAGTTAAATTTCTTGTCCTTGAAGATAGATATGAAGAAAATACATCAGAATAGAAGATTGAGAAAAAGAAAATAGTGGAACAAAAACAAATCCGATTCATGTAGCTAATCAAAACCCGTATAATACTTGTGAATAGGATTGGGAATCTTGTGAAGCGGATTAGGATTACAAGTCTTTTTGAAATAAGATTTTATAAGATTGAAATAATGACGATAAAGACTTATTTAGCTATTCTATTAAAAATAATGACATAAGTAAATGAAACCTATTTTATTTTGACCTAATAAATGTCATTTTTTTCATCTAATGTTGTGATCTATTGCGTAGTTGAAGGTAGTTACCACATAATTGTTGATCTTTTTATGTGAAAATGTAAAAGATATTATTTCTATATTTTGAAATGGCAACCATATTGCTGTAATTGTCTTAGAGCATTAAACCAATGTTGGTTTAATGCTCTAAGGTATATATATATATGTAGTAGGTATAATAATATATGTATTCCAAATGTCATATGCACGTATATATTTAAGAGCATTTCTATAATTAGGTTAATCTATACATCTACACAAATAAATAAAATTGGAGTATCTGTTTGTAATAATAACATAACTGCTTTTTACTAAATGCATTTGTATGTATACATTGTACATTTACCAAAATATTTTTTTTAACAATTTTTGTCTGTCTATCTATTTGTTCCGGGTAACCTCTGGAACGGCTATACCAATTTTGACAGGACTTTCACTGGCAGATAACTGATGATCTAAGGAGTAACTCAGGCTTCTTTATTAGACTAGCTTCACCCTGCGCCGTTACCCGCGGTACGATAATGATCGCGAGTAACACCGCGAGGTTCAGCTATAATAAATATATGTAAGCACAGTAAAAACACACTGATTAATAATACTTGTTAATGTTCAATTTATTTTATGTTCTCTAATTTATATATATGTGTTCGGATTACTGTAAGCTAAAAGAAATGAATATGCAAAGGTATATTAAACTTAAACTTTCAAGATGTTATAAAATAACATGTATGACTTCTTAACCACGACTTCACGACGACTGACTTATGTTCGGAGACGTGCACAATGCGAAGGTTCGTCTAACTTTCTATAATATCAGCGTCAAAACTGTCACTGCTAATGCATTATAAACATTACCATATACATATCTACTTTATATACTAGTGAACTCAAACGTTCTAGTTTTAAAAGCTTAATTTTTTACAGTCTAACTCAAATTTAGACTAAAACTTTCCATAACAGTAACACTCATTACATAAAAGGGAATAAAACTAAGTACGGTAAAGTTAAAAGGCTTGTAGTGCCAATCAGAAAGAACGGGGCATTGCGGTTACAAATCCGATTTAGTTGCTACTTTTGTGGCAGAAGAGTTAGGTAAGGTTGGGTGTGTAGTAATAGCGAGTAGAATTTAAAATAATAGAGTTCTCTACCGTTGCTCTACTGTCTATTTAGCTTTGCTTTGAGGGGGTTGTTAGCGTTCACTTTGAGAATGCTTTGGCGTCTCTCCTGCGATGTTAAAATATTTTAATGACTGTTTTAAGGTAATAGTATTTAAACGTTTAAGTAATAAATTTATTATAATGCAGTTTTTATAGAGTTAAGATTTTAAACTTTTTTTGTTTGTTTTTGCTCTCTCAACTCTTACGAAAATATTTATTTATTAATTCAATTAGGATCTCCAACAAAAGCTGTACACAGTTAATGACTGAAGAGGTATTACGCCGGTGTACTGCTTCACTTAAAGGAGACCACAGCAAGCAAAAAGAAATAATACTACCTAAGCGGACAAAGTTACAAGTAACAAAGAATATTGAAATAAATTTTTGAAAAGTAACAAAAGAAAAATTCTAATAAAATCGATTAAAATTGAAGCTTTCGATATACCTTCAGTTATGTTAATATAAAATATCCATCAATTTTCGATCAGTCACGAAACTTTAAAACCAAAAGTAATTCAGCCACATTCGAAAAGTCATATTTAAAAATCTGGGTGAACTTTTTTTGTACTAAAAGTTCGAAGCAACACGTGAACTGTATAGAACTAGAAACGATTGCACTGCCATTTTTGGTATTTTGTGAAAAGTGGAATGGAACACACACTCAAATAACATTCAGTTTGGTTTGGATGTGCGAATCTTTTATTGAAGATAACTTCTGACATTCGGATAAGGCACCTTATTCTACTTTATATATATATATTTTTGTGATGAATTTGTGAGTACCGTAATACCGTACTAATTTTTTTTTACTTCATTTTAATCTATTCAATACTTTTAGACTTTTCATAAAAATATGACATAAAATCTGAAGTCTAAAAGTACACAAACAACCGACTTCAAAAAATAAACTTTTAAGATTTTTTTTTTTAATATTGTTTAATATATACTTATAACATTATTGGCAACAAATAAAAAACAATTGAAGAAACTCATGAAAAGCAATAAATAATTAACAAAGAAATATTAAAATAATTTTAAAGTTTTTTAATAAAATTGTGTATGTATTATTGTTTTGTACATCGAATGCTATCAACGTCATTTTCAAAATTGATGGCATCTGATTGATTCTAAGTGTAGCAGAAAAAAATAGTAAATACAATAGAATAGTTTAAAGTGCATAATTAGACCGTTTAATATTTTTGTGTGTTTTCTGTTATTTGTTGTAGTTTTGTTAAAAAAACTCTAGATTTTTAATAATCTACATTTTCAAAAACATACATTTATGGACTGCAGGTGAGTTAACATTATTTTTTTTGTACAAATATTAAGATTTACATTTATTTATCTCCTGCAAACATTCTTAAACCAGAAATACATGCAGTCAAAATAAATAAAAAAAAACAACCAAATAAATTACTGCAGGCAGTTACAATCAAAACATCATATCAGTACTAGTAGGCACATCTAACAAAAAAACCATCTGATCTAGATTTCTACTTCAAGTTTAATAGAACTGAGCGCAATTCCGGATTAATGACTGGCCTGTGATCGGCTACAATACGACAAAAAATATAGTCGTCCACAAAAAAATATGTAGCACTCTACTGTGTCGGTAAATTGCGAAATGAAAGTAGTGGCTTTAAAGAGTATTAAAACACAATAGATGCATTGAACTTTGCGTGTATACGATTAGATAAACAATACGAAATAAGCATTACGCAGTATCTATTAAACAAAATTTGAACATTTTAAGTGTAAAACGTATATGAAGATCAGTTTCATGTTAAAATTATAGATAAAAAAGCTTCAGGTTTTCTATATTTGCAAATTGTACCGATTTTAAATAAAAAGTCCATGAAATTGTAATTATCAGTGTTACATATTGTTCACATAGCATGAAAGGAAAGATTACTAAATATGAAATCGCTGGCAAACATAGTGGAGCTTGCGATTTTTCTTCCATATAGAAATTTGTGGAAATAAATAGTAGTACTGTGTAGCTTTCAGTAGTTGGCTCATAGCTGGTGATGAATTTATTTTGATATTATTAACGTTTTTGTTTGTCTTATATTAGTTTGAATTTCTTAAATTTCATGTTTCTGTGTTTAGGTTTTATGATGGTAACATTGTAATCCTAAGTGTTATTTACCTTATATTTAAATAATATTTCAATAACAATTCTTATGAAATAAATTAGTCAGTCTCTCAGTCTCAATGAATATATTGTTAGGATGATTTAATTTAAATAAATAAACACACTCATATAATGAGTAAAAAGTCTCGCATAAATGTCTAACGGTTCACTTGCAGTGTCTGTTTTACAAACTACCTATAAAAACACAACCTAACCTAACCTAACCTAACCACCTCTAAATTCCATGCCTTAATTTCGTATGCATATAATCCTCTGGGCTTAATTATCAATGCCAGTCTATTACCGTGAACAAAATGTGATACAAACGATTCATACTCATATAATGGTATAGAGTAGAGTAGTAGAGTAAATAAATGTACAGAGTATTTCCACCTAACTGGAAGGCTTAGTAACGAATTAATGGTTGCGGCCCATATTTTAGTTAACCAAATGGAAACTAACACAAAGCCTGTCTATCACAAAATTCATAAACGTTACCGCCACTATCCATCACCAGATTCATATACGTTAACGCGTGTCCGTCAGTAAATTCATAATGTACGTTACCGCGTTGACTGCGTCAGTAGAATTAGATCGGTCATATGACGTTTTGCGCTAATAATTTATCTGTAACGGGTTCACTTGACGCATAAAATGTAAAATTAGTATTATTAAATCTTCAGAGCCAGTGGCTTTAAAGATATGGAGGATCTCAGTAGCCATATATTTTATTAGTTGACTGTACCTCGTCTTATATGGTCTCTGTGACTGTTGACTTCTGTATCAAACTAATCTGCCTGCTGACTTCTGTTTAAACGCAAGTCTCTGACAGTGGCGTGGTGTCTTTTTACGTTGAAAACAGACGCGATTCATCTTGACAATGACTTTGAGGCTATCTCTTGTTTGGACCAGCACTCAAATCGACCCTGAATTTAGTGACTTTCTTATTTTTTATACGTGGTTATAATGCATGGATGGTGAAATTTTAGTTGAGGCGGTCATCCTCCTACTTTCTACTGCACTGAGTGTTGTGTGCTTAAATCCCACAATCCCATAATCCCACTTTGTGTAACTCATAGTTATTTTCTGTCTGGATGTTCTTTGTGTGCGTTTCATGTATGTCAGTAAAGTTCACCGCGAATCGGAATTAGTCCTAGTGCTGTCATTTTTAATAAATAAAATATAAAACGAAATACATAAACCCTTGGGCCCCGGAATACGTAGCAAAAATCGTGTGATGTTCGACTGTAATGATTGACGTTAGTTCTGTTTTTTTTTAGAATTTTAGATGATGATGAATGTTATGGAAAGGATCAAAATATTAACCAAATCAATCAAATGAATTGGTTATTTTGAACAAGTTTCTTTTCATATATATGTCTTTTCACAACATCCTAATTTTGACACCGAAATACAAGTTGTAACTCGACAAGAAGGCACTCCGAGTGAATTATACTGAATTATCCTGTTCTCTCGTAAAAAGTGTGTTACTGGTTTTTACGATCGTATTTGTTTCTACATCTCTTATAAGTACCATTTGTTTTCAAAACATGAGTTTTTAACTATGACAGTTCCCTTTTTAACCCCCAACGCAAAAATAGGGGTGCTATAAGTTCAACGTCGATGTCTGTCAGTCTGTCTATGTGTGTGTGTTCCTGTCTGTGGCATCGTAGCTCTCAAACAAATGGACCGATATCAATGCGATTTTTTTAATTTGAAAGCCCGTTTCCTAGCGGTGGTTCCTAGCTATGTTTGGTTAATGGTCCAGTAGTGTAAGAGTATCAGCTCTTTTCAAAAATGGTGTAAGGCATTTTTGGCGTATGATTGCTCGATTAAGTGCAGTGCAGTGCCGATATCGATGCAGTTAACAAACATACTGATATACAGAAAAGTTACTTTCGAACTTATAATAGTCATTTAAAAATCATTATTATGAAAAATATATTGGCTAAGTTTCCTTCATAACATCCCATTCCCGACTGCTAAAAGTACACGACTAGACGAACACTTGGTTTCAACCCTTGCTTACACACAAAAATCCAAAAAAATAATTAATAATTGAATTTTGCAACACATTAGTTTTATCACTGATATTGTGAACTCGGTGACTTTTTTTACTAACAGTTTGAGTTTTTATCCTACTTATAATAAAACGTTACAAAAGTTTTTTTGTCAGAAAATTAAAATTCCAACCTATGAACATAGGACACGGCAATATACTAATTCCGAGGTACATGATAGATCTTAAGCACATTCTCGAAAACCTTTGAAACACTTTCAGGTTTTTTGATAAACCAGTAGTAGGGGTTTTATTTTATGTTGGTTGTTTGATAATAAACATATCCAATGTTTTATTGAAAATTATTTGGAATAAATTCTAGTCATGTTGTAAAAAAGATCTTCTTACTGATGTGCGTTCGTTATGTTACATTCTGATTATTTCACAGAATGATGTTTTTTCGATATTTATACTTGTAATTTTATTCAAATGAGATCATTATATTATATGAATCATTTTATCGAAGTAAATCCTAGTAAATCTTAAGGAATAGCGCTTGCGTTGTGTTTCACCGAGTAAGTGAGAATACCGGAGGCCCATACCCCAACACCTTTCCTCATACCTCTCACCATCCCCAAAAGGTCGGTATCCCACTTATGACGCCTCTGGTTTTGCCTATGGTAAGCGATTATCACCGCCCATGGACACCCCCATAGGCAGTGGTAATCGCTTACCATCAGGTAATAAACAAAAACCCTCTAAGTTTAGTGCGAGATGTCAAGTTTATGTCACACGTTACACGTTTTAAACATTCCACACAATAATGTAAAAAGAAAAATTATGGTTTAAGTTGAATAATTTAACAAATTTTGGATATGCCAAAGTAAATTGTACTTCTTCAAGTAATAAACCAGCGTGTGTTTTTTATTAACGTATATTTGGTACTGAACTAAACACATAAACTACTGAGATGTAAGATATTGAAAAATAGACTGTAAATAGATGGGATTAGAGAATATAATCCAATAACAAATTTTAGTGTTTTTTTTTTAGTGATGACACCAAGAGATTTACCACTATTGTAACCATAAAAGATATTCATATTCCATATCGGGCTCATCACATATCTCAAAATAATGACTTGAAGACAAAAACGAGCAATTTTGACCTTGAAAGAATTTGCATTAAAATATTGCATTGAAGCCATGAATTAAAATTAAACTCATATGGCCCTATATCCTATCCATACTTTTGCCATCTTTTGCTGCTTATATTCTATGAATTGTTTTACTTTTACCCTTGTCTATTGATTTCAGACGACATTTGAAATTATAAAAGTGAGAGCTAAAGCTTTATTACCAATTAATAATTACCATGCAACATTTGCAATACTTTCTCCTTCGTGTTTCGTTATCATTGATTCTAACCTGACCCCTATATGGAACCATTTTGCGAGTTGTTACCTATTTCTGGCATAATGCAGTGTGCTGCAATGGTCAGAAAGACCATTACTTAAGGTCGATTTATACGTAATTTTTTCATAACATCCTAACACTTAAAATTGACAATCGACTAATGGGAATTTAAGTAATTCGCAATCAAATTTATTCAAATGTTTGGACGAAAATTTAATTTACAGCTAATAAGATATTCGAGATTCTATTGAAGTTACGTTGACATTCATTGAGTCAAAATAAATAGAGAAGTTTCTGTAAACAATAGTGAATTTAATTAGTATTCCCTTTATCGCATCTTTACTCTTTATAAACTTATTGTAATGCTGCAAATTTATTGTTATTTACAAATAAATAAAAATTGGAGTGTCTGTTTGAATATTAAAATAACCGCTTTTTATTTAATGCATATGTATGTATATACGATACATATACCAAAAATGTAGTTAAATTTTTTTTTGTCTGTCTGTCTGTCTGTCTGTGTGTCTGTCTGTTTGTTCCGGGTAATCTCTGGAACGGCTGGACGGATTTTGACGGGATTTTCACTCGCAGGTAGCTGATGACCCGGGGAGTAACTTAGGCTACTTTTTTTAGACTAACGTTGTCCCGCGGCGTTACTCGCGGTACAACAATAACCGCGGGTAACACCGCGGGGTTCAGCTAGTTATAAATAAAATTTCAAATGTAACATATTGGGGCCTGGGTAACGAGTTATATTCGTTGGCGAACCCTTATTGCTGTCGCTGGAGAGGATCTATTGGCATATATGTTATTAAACGTATATTGCTGAAGACCTGTCATCAACAACCCGTAGTGTTCCACTGCAGGGCTCGGGTCTCCTCTCAGGAGGAAGTTAAGGCCGTACGTCCCTGAACTGGCCCTTGTTCCACAACGTTGTGGCTACGTAAATCTCGCCGTTGAATGTTTTCCCAAAGGCCTCCAACTAAGCTTCGCTACCTGAATTTAGACACTATTAAAATTTTGATTTATTACAGTTTTAGCCTAAAAACATTCTTTCTAGAATTAATAACTATATATATATGTTGCTTTATATATTTCACACCAAATTTTTGTAACATTTACGTAATATAATTGCATTTAAGTAGGAGTTTCTGGCAACTTCCACTTACTTCTAGGTCGATGTCCTTCATTAGTAAATACAACTGGAACAATAATATGATTTAATATTGCAATTGCAATTATAACACGAATTCATTTACAAAAAAAAATCTAATCCCTAGCTGGTGTTGGAGTCTCTATACGTTCGTTGTTCTTTTTAAGAATGAGCCACAGCTCTAGCTAATCCTTTTCATATCGCGTTATTCTCGCGCGATAGTAAAACAGTATGGCGTGGAAGTGTTTATTAAAAATTTAATTAAAAATGTAATACTGTTCTGTAATCTTCGGCTTCAGTTTTATATTTCGTAATAAACAAAAAAAAAGATTTATATTGGAGCATGGATTTTGTAGCGGAATTTATGACTAAGGCGGCATTATTGCTAATGAGTTCTGGATTTATCTGTTTAATTGATTAGTTTTTGGTAAAGAGTTAGATTGTTATATTTTAGTATAGGTCATTATTTTTTTTAGTAGTATTTTAGTATATTTTAGTATAGGTCATTATTTTTTTTAGTAGTATTTTAGTTTTATTATTACAGATTTGAACGTGGTATGTTTTGTTAAAACGAAACTAACTAAACCGGTTTGCCAGGAACATCTCTATTAATCGTTATTGGGACGTATCCTCCAATATATTAACAACTAACTGACCCGGTGAACTTCGTCCCGCCATATTTACATATCTGTCTCAGCTTCCCACAGGCAGTGTACAGTCGCAGTCAAATATAATTTTCCCGTTATCTTTCAATTTTTCTTACATATACCTTGTCCTAAAAAAAAATTGTTTTTGTGTTCTTTATTGGTAGGACAATATTTAATATAAAATAAAATAAATCAATATTTTCGGACATCATAACATACCTCATGACATAACACACAACGCCATCTAGTCCCAAACTAAGCAGAGCTTGTATTATGGGTACTAGACAACTGATATAAATACCTATGTACTTTTTTTTGTAAATACATACATATTATACATACATATTATAGATAGAAAAATAAAATAAAAATGAAACAAACGATCGGAAGTTATGCGTGTACATACATTTCGGTGATTCATTTTTATATAGATTAGTTCAACCGTCAAATCCACTTCGCCTTGTGAGTTGCGGAGGTTCGAGGCCAGTCGCTCCATGGATAAACTGTCATTCAGGTGATACCAATTGTCTGGCAATCGATCCTAAAAGACTTTGGGGTTAATAAAGACCAGGAAGATGATGTTATTGTTTTTAGTAAGTATATACTGATGTGAATATTAAACTGTTATTCCGAGTTCAATTTGCTTGTGAAGTGAAGTTCAAATATCTCTCTGAAATTATTCCCTCTAACCGTATTTATCAAAACCAACTAGATTAATATGCAACACGCATTCGATAACAATATGCTTCTGAATTACAAACATCTAGAGTTCTAGATTAATTAAAATTTATGGCCGTGCTTAGGTTAATAAAGTTCCATTTGAATTAAAATAATATGATACTCAAAAACCAGTTAAGTGTTAGTCGAACGCGCCTACGAAGGGTTCCGTTATCTTTAAAAACGACCAAAAAATCACGTTTGTTATATGCGAACTCCCTCAAATATTTATTTTCTTCTATTTTTAGCATTTGTTGTTATAGCGACAACAGAAATACATCATCTGGGAAAATTTTATCTGTCGAACTATCGCAGTTCATGAGATACAACGTGGTGACTGGTGGTGTAAGACGGACGGACAGCGGAATTAGTAATAGGGTCCCTTTTTTTTTTTTTTTTTTTTTTAACGTGTGGAAACCCCCTCGGGCCGTCACCCCGCCGGGGTTTGCGGCGGGGCGGTGTGTCGGAATCGAACCGACTAAAACCACACGGTGTGCCACTCTGCGCCTGAGATGGGAGGGATCCGGGAACTGCTGTTATTAACACATCCGGACCCCTCCCAGCGCCTGCCCGCACTGAAGCGGGCACCGTCTGCTGTTAAAAAACTCTCAATTTAGGCGACGTACGGCACACGCGTAACGTCGCCCCCTCGCGGGTGACCACTAAAGCGGATGGTGGGGAAAACCCATCCCGACCATCCGCGGCCACACTCAGGGCGGCATGAGGCGCTGATAGGCGCGCCTCCGCCGGCGGCGGATCGGGTCCGAGTGGATATCATCCTCCCGGGCCTTCTCCGCCGCCTCCTTCTGCGAAATTACGTCTTCGCAGAAGGCTGCGACCGCGGTAAAACTGCTGTCGCTACCGGCCATGGTACGAATGATGGCCGGTAGCGAGAGATCCCCTCCGATGACTGCAGTGAGGGTCCGGCGCTGCGACGCCCAAGCGGGGCAAATCGCCAGCGTATGCTGGGCCGAGTCCTCACTGCAGTCGCAGTGGTGGCAGGCGGGACTCAGTTCCCTCCTGGCGACCGAGTGCAGGTACTTTCCGAAGCATCCGTGCCCGGAAAGAACCTGCGTCAGTCGGAAGGAAAGGGTCCCGTGCTGCCGCCCTGCCCACTCGAGGATGACCGGCTGGAGAGCCTCCACGGTGGCAAAGCCAGCGCGTGGAGTCTCCAGCCGGAACGACCAGCGAGCCATCGTGGCTCGACGGGCGGCTTCACGCCACTCGCGTACCTCTTCGGGCGGAGGGCGAATGCCTCTCTCCGCCCGGAATTCAGCCACCCAAGTAGTAATAGGGTCCCGTTTTAACCTTAAGGTACGGAATCCTAAAAAGTGATAGTAAAGTACCTATGTAATTAATTTAAGTAAAACTTTAATTACAAAAGGCGTTTTAAAATTGTGGTGTGTTTTGTACGTGTAATTAGCTAGCATTTTTTTTTGTATTTTAGCTTTTATTGTTAATTAGACAACACAGTCTGCATTTTATGGAGTCATTAACGAGATACTGCAACTATGAGTTAGCAACCAAAAGCTTGCGTAGTTTCAAGTTCACCCGAGTTCAGCTTACGACTGAAAAAATAAAGAGATTTAGTGTGGTGTAAGTGAGTTCATGTGTCTATTGAAGCACAAAATATTTTTCTTCATCGAGAATGTACTCTACATTTACAAAATGCCTACTACATTACCTACTTTATATCAGAATTTTACGATGTAATGAGATGTCTATTCGTCGAAGTATTTTTTACTTATAGGTAGTAAGTACTAAACCAAGGGGGGTTTGGTCTGCTGGTAATAAAAATTTATTGAAATTCACGCAAATTTTACATCTCATCTACAAAGTATAATAAACTAGTTGGCAAGAAAGGAGTCAGGTGTCCGACGTATAACAAATGACACTATATATTTTAACATAATAAGAAACCTTTTTTATGAAGATTTTGTTTGGGCAGGAATATAATCTAGGATAGTAAAATAACGAGATTTTTTATGCCAAGATATGTGTATTGGCTTCTACTTCATAAACCGAGTAGTAAAAAGATAACCCGTTTTGTATTCATACTGTATCACAGTACAAAATTAGAATATTTTTTGTTTGGTCCATTAAAGGTATTTTTGTTATTTTCATTACTTGAATAGTAAATTCATCTAGATGTGATAATGAACTTTACATACATTACAATATAAAAGGCAGACCATAGAAAACTGTATTTATTATTTAACATTTTATGCACCCATAATTACGAGATTGGTCACAAAAAGAGAACAAATGTATCATGAACTTTAGAATTCAAGAGTTTTGTGCTAAAGCTAAAACGTTCAGAAATATTCTGACTTTCTGGGTCATTGACAAATATAAGTATAAGATTTATTTTAAACGTGACAACTGGAAATCAGGTTCATTCAGAAATGGCGTAGTCTCTTACTTTTTGAGGTTATTTAAGAATATTATTTGGCATGTGTTAGGTCCTTCATCTATACTAATATATAAAGCTGAAGAGTTTGTTTGTTTGTTTGAACACGCTAATCTCCGATCCGATTTGAGATGGTCCGATTTGAAAAATTCTTTCAGTGTTAGATAGCCCTTTTATCAAGGAAGGCTATAGGGTATATATCATCACGCTACTACTAATAGGAGCGGAGCGATAATGAAGAATGTTTCAAAAACGGGGGAAATTTTCACGCTACGGGCAATATAAGACGCAAACGAGGTTGCGTGGGTCAGCTAGTATTTTATAAACATTAGAAATAATATTACACAGTTTATTCACTCTGGATCTAACCGATACTTTTTCAAATATAATTAAAAACATGCTACATACAGGTATAAAAATTAGAAAGTCGATTTGAAACGTAGTACCACTGACACAATACTATTTGTTATTAGTACATTTCGTCAATAATAGAACCAACCTATTTAATTTCAAGGCTAACAAAGTGATTTGTTGTTATTCGAAAATCGTTTAGTCATAATTGAAGGTACTACTTTATTTGCTTCTTACCCGCTTGCTAAGATTAATAACTATAAAAATCGAATTCATCATCATCATCATCAACTAAGCTTCACGACTGTTATCCTACGATAAGTACCGGGACCTAATGTTTAACGTGACCTCCGAATCATGGAGACGCTCATGGTATGATGCCACCGGCGGTCACCCATCAAGGCATTGACCGCGCCCTCGTTACTTACCCTCGGTGATTGTTTCTAATCACCAAATGCAACTAGGCTATGAGCGCCTACTGTGCTATGAGCGCCTTAAAATCAAATTACTAAATAGAATACTTATTTTTTTTAATTTTACATTGTATAACAACTGGATGAAAGGGTATTGACAATAAATACATTATTCTACTAGTTCTATATCTTAGTTAAATATTATTAATGTCTGATAACATTTTTTGTTAAGTAATTAAGTTAAGTGAGTAATTAATTTCTTCAAACCAACAAGTGACAACAACTGATAAAAGCAGTCGTTCAAGTTTAAACAAATTTAGCCAGTTTTTGAAATTAGAATCGGCATATAAATTCTATTAGTAAATTTGAAATTCCCAATCACTGAATCGTTGCCGTTTTCGTTATAGAATTATTCTGTTTGGAGCGCAATCAAATCGTAACTTGATTGAACAGAGTTCTATGCTGAAAAATTACTTGTATAAAGGGTACGTAGAAATGGATCGCATGTTTTTAAAACATTTCCTATTTAAAGTAAACTAAATCTATTAAAAGGCTCCGTAAAGTTTTCTATAAATTTTGTAATATTCTACAATTTGAAAGTTACATTATGAGTATTTACGCAACACCTGTACGTAGTGTTACTAGCGCAATAGTTGTTTACTATTTTTTATTTAGAACGAAAGACATCAGTTAATCATTTATCAAAATATCTGATGAATAAATAAATAAATATTTCGAACATCTAATACACAACGCCATCTAGTTCCAAGCTAAGCAGAGTTTGTGTTATGGGTACTAGAAAAGTGATCGAAATACACATATAGGTTTTTTTTTTGTAAATACATACATAGAAAACACTCAAACTCCGAAATAAATATTTGCAAATCATTAAAACATTTGGTCCTTGAATCAATTTATTTATAGCAGAAACCTTTCTCCTCCACAAATGTAACATTTTAATGTAACATTTTCAGACATACTTTGATTTTACTTAATTTTCAACGCGATTATGGTAAACTTTGCATTGCAAACTTCCAGGTTTTATGAAGTACTTTTTTTTTAAGATATAGTAATCAATCTTTAGTGCATAGCAATCAATCACTTTATGTTAGCTTCTAGCAACAAATTTATTACATGAACATAATCCTATTTATAAATGTCGTTAAATCTTCCTCTAACGATACCGTTGATTCCTTTAAAATCAAAAACACAAAGTATAATTCTTTCAAATAGATAGCAGTAGTAATCCTTACAATTAAAGTGTAATAACCCAGTGGAAGAGTTTATGTATTCGTATCCACATTATATGAGAACTGTATTTAAAGAACGATATAGTTACTGGCATTAAAAAGTTTCATGACAACTTAATTACTGGTAATGCAGCGAGTGGTTTATATGAGCTCACGCTATTACCCTCCCGGTCCCTGTATAGTGTGATGCGTGTTTATTTAGAAAACAAGCTGAACCTCGCGGTGTTACCCGCGGTATGACAATAATCGCGAGCAACGCCGCGGGTCGAAACTTATCTAAAAAAAGTAGCCTAAGTTACTCCTTACATCATCAGCTACCTATCAGTGAAAGTCCCATAAAAATCGATCTAGCCGTTCCAGAGATTAGCCAGAATAAAACAGAGAAAAATAAAAAAAACAAATATCTTGCTATATGTACCGTGTATACATACATATGCATTTAGTAAAAAGCGGTTATTTTAATATTACAAACAGACACTTCAATTTTGTTTAATTGAATAGATTTATATAGATAAGCTTAATCATCTAGAATTTCTAAATAGCATTTAGTATATTTTTATTGTTATTGTTTTGAATAAAATTATAAATGTCTTCTCAAAAATGTTAAACGTAACATCAAACAATGAATGTGGTATGTTTAACAATTAAGGTTCGAAAGAAATTATGATTACTCAGAATTTGATTTAAAAACGTTTAGAAACGTTTTAAAATGTGTTTTAAAATAAATCATTTGTAATCACAAAATTATATTATTATAATCAATATAAACAATAATAACTTTACACATCTTCTAAAGTGCAGAGTGATACCAAAGTAGGTGGCCTATATTTTAATAACCTAATTGTAAGCTTAATCTGGATTTTTTTTTGTGGCAGAGACAGAACCAGAAGATCATGCTTATCTCATATTATTACCGCATAATAAATAGCTTGATAGCAAACATGGTTACTTGGCCTAGGGCAATATTCCCGATAACAATGGCGGTCGTGGCAATACAGAGTATACATAATCTATACAGTCACGAAAGACTAAAATTAATCATAAGAACTATAACATCTAACATTTAGATCTAAAATATGTATAAAATAAAATAATGTAAACTTAAAAAAGTCTTATCAGTAAAATTAAATTACATCAAAGTTATTAAAGCAAATCACCAATTCTATTAAATTGTTGACCGTACTAAAGTCCGTCCACCATTTCTACCGGGCAAACCTAGTATTTAATAAAGCAACCTATTGAGCTGTAAAAGAGTTTACGGCGACTTTGCAAAGCCAATTAGAAGCTAAAATTTATGGAAGCCGTCTTACCATAAATTGTTACATTTTAATTTAAGTCCACTGGCCCAGTCGTAGTTCCAAACTCCAACTTTGTAGCTCAATTCTTAGTAGATGAAATTTATTAGTTTTGTAGATGCAGGTTAAACATTGCTGTTAATTAGTTAGGGCTTTTATACATTTTACTGCAGTGTAGCGTAATATTTTTATGTTAAAGATGCGAGTAATTTACTTTATTGCTAGCACTTTGAACAAGTTATGGCCGCTTACTCATTTAAATTAGTCGATTCGCCATTGTTTCAATGCTCAACACCTGATACTAGCTGTGAACAGTCGGTTAATCATGTCCTCTGGGAGTGTAGTCTTTGGTACAATGAACGTAACAGAATGCTAAATAGCTTACAAATGACATCTGGGTCGGTATACTATGGGGATCTTGTGACAACTGCGGTGAATTTCCGTGCGTTTAGGCGATTCTGCCATACATAATATAGTTATCAAATATAGCTCACTTAGGACCCATAATATTTTATCCGTGGTGCTTCCCGGTTTTAAAAAAGGTGTCTGCCTATTTTGGCTTCATTTTGTCTCCCGCTTTGCTAAGGAGGGAAGTGGACTTATCACGTTTCCAACTCTTCCTGTTTTTTTCTTCTGATTAATTTTTAATTTCGTTGCGGGTTCCAAGACAGTTAATTTTTTTTCCTGGGACTTCCCGAGTGTCATACCTCGGTGTGTTCGTGGGTGTTACTGCTGTTAATCCTGGTGTACGGGAGTTTCAGTGGTGGGCGTGTGAGCGGGATTAAACATACAAAAGTTATGGCCGCGTGGTGACGGATTAAGAATACAGAATGTCACCACCCTTATTCATCCCATGGGTGTCGAATGAGGCAACTAAGGGAACAAACTATGCAAGACAACATTACTGTAAAAAGAAGGAAAACTTGAAATAAACCTAATGCCAAATCGTCTGGCCAGCGCTGTATAAGAGACCAAAACCTTCTTTTAAAAGAAAGGCTTGAGAGAGAGAGGGAGAGGGAGAGGGAGAGGGAGAGGGAGAGAGAGCGAGAGAGAGAGAGAGAGAGAGAGAGAGAGAGAGAGAGATGTGCAGCAGTAGACCATTAAAAGCCGTGAATGGATGGATGACTTTTAACACCATCACCATATTCTTCATTGACCACCATTTATAAATTATTTACAGTTAACATAATATGTCTACTTGGCAATTTTACATAAAATTACTTCACATGTAATAAACTGATTTGTACTACGTTCATGTTGTGTTCTACTGTAATTTTGTTCAGAAATCTCAAAGCTCTTGGTCCCATTTCTCTAATTAAATTAAAACAAGTAGGTATAGTGGACTATATTAGGTGATATAGAAGTATATCAACCTTGTGATACCAAAGTATAAGGTAAGCTTATGTTTTGTCAAATATATTACGACTAAATATACTTAATCTTAATTTTTTTGTCAGAAGCAGAACCAAAAGAAAGTTTCTTTCTTTTTTACGGCGTTCACGTGTATGTGAAAAAAAACACATCTCAATAATAAATAAAACAAAAACAATCTAGTATCATAGTAATTTAATGTTATAAACTGCAAAAGCAATAGGGATTATTACTGCCAAATTAACCCGAAAGAGGTGCCACCGAACTACAACGTAAACTAAAACGTACATGTTGTCATTTGGTATAATAGTGCTTTTTGCACAATAACTACTTTTGTTTATTAAGAAAATAATAAAAATACATGATTACTGTGCATTTGGGTTAAAACATGGGAGTAAATTTTGTTTCCTAAAGATCAATAGCTGCGTAAGCAATGGGAGATAGCTATGCGTCGTAAAAACTTCAAGGCTATTATGCACTCAAGACTGTCGTTTTAAAGCAAAAAAATATGTTATTAAAGGATTTGCGCCCGGTAAGAGTAAATGTTTATTTTATTACCATTTAATCCTAAAAATTGTGTTTAATTTGTTCGTGATATAACATAACCAATAATTAAATATCATATTTCTTCACATTTTTTTTCGTTTGAGGGATGCGCCTTGTTCCCGGAGCAACTTTTTTAATTCCGGAATATTTAGACGTTACAATTATTATCCATTTTTAATAATAAAATGGAAATAAAATATACAATTAATGAAACTTAAACAGTTTACCACGTTAATCTGTTTATGTTATTGTTCGGTGGCGCCCTCTAAGATTAGCTTTGCGTAAGCAACCTAATTGAGAAGGTTTTATTAAATTCTTAACAAATTCCTGTACAAAGAGAGAGTATAATCTTAACTTTCTTTACACTAGTAGCATACTTTCGAAGCTATAAAACATTTTGCATATCTAACCTTCAACAAAATTTTGAGATATACATATACATAATCTGTTAAATATAATCTTGTTGATGAAATACCATCTTGGTATACTTGATTTACTATACCAACTCGTCTGGTGCCTATGCACAGCATTGGAAGAAACATTTTACCAAACGATTTCAAGAACTGGACTAAATTAGACTGAGACTACACGTGAAGCAACAATTTTCTAATAAAAGTATCATCAAAACCGATCCACCCAGTCAAAAGTTCCGAGGTAACAAACATAAAAAATAAATACAGTCGAACTGAAACCTCCTCTTTTTTGAAAAAAAATTAAATCAATTTTAAAACTTACACTGTGTTCTTAGTTATAGCATGTATAGCAGTCATTGTTTTTAAGTATGAAAATAAGTAATTTAACTGGTGCTAATAATCTGAAGGACATAAAAAATGATCAAACTTTTCATTGACTTTTTAGAAGCCATATATTTCTGTATTTCAAAAATTATGTGGAAAATTAAAAAGTATGTTTATTTACTTTGATTTTTGTTAATTGATAACATATACATTACATACTTATATTTTTTTTTTACGAAACTATGAAACGAAATAAAAACGTCAAATTTTACGCAATTTGAATAATTTCACAGTTTAGTTTTTATTTGTTTATTTACCTTAGTCATATGGTGCCGAGTCTACAAATAGATATAAATATCTTCATTAGCTTTCATCTTTTAAATCCTGGCATGTCCTCAACCGACAAGAAACTCATCACAAAATCATAACATATTTGTTAACTGGAGTCGCTTATTTTCCCAAAACAGTTTCATAAAACTAATTACTTCTATTTAATTAGTTGTGAAGGTTCGATTCAATTATTCAAATATAGACATCAATCCAGTCCTGTCCAGTGAACTGATCAAATTTTGATTAAGGCGTTCGAAAGATCTATAAAACCTTTGCTCTTAAATTGTTGATTTTAATCTAACTTATGTTTTATTTTTATGTAAAAGAGTATGTTCCTATGTACATGAAATAAACTGGTATATATGTGGGAGACAAAGGAACAAAGAAACAATCGATTGCCACGTTAGAGATTGTAAATTCAGGTCTCGCCCGTACACGTTTTTTTTTAACCGACTTCTAAAAAAGGAGGAGATTTCTCAATTCGAACGTATATATCTATTTTTTTATGTGTGTTCGGGGATAACTTCGTCGTTTATGTACCGATTTTTATGATTCTTTTTTTAATGGAAAGGAAATGTCCCAACGGTGGCACCATGATAAGCACATTAATATCTGATGATGGCATCTGAGAGAAATCGAGTCGAACCTTGAAGTCGGTTTTATTTTTGTTAAAATTGTACTTGTATTAACACGCTTTTATTAGCTGTACCTTTATGTCTGTAACAGAATCTTTTAACTTCATTTTCACTTACTTCTAGTTTTCTGATTAACTTGAAAATTTGCACAGGGGCCAAGGGCTGATGACAATACAATAATTGAAAACAAAATCCAAACAAACACGCTTTTGAAAATATACCAAACTAAAAAGTAGAAAATAATTTATAGTTAAAAAAATTACAAAAAAAACACGCTTTCATACCAATCCAACTAAAAAGTAGAAAATAATTTTAATGTAAAAAGCGTGGGGTGTTTTCTGAAAATATTTCAATAATGTCGCCCTACGTTTCTACATTAAAATTATTTTCTACTTTTTAGTTCGGTTGCTATGAAAGGGTGTTTTTTTTAGTTTTTTCAAACTATATTGTATTTCTGCTTGCTGTAATCCAGAATACATAATGTGCAAGTGCATAAAACTACATACATGTACAAACAAATCATATAGGACACATTATATAGATTTCTCGTGTCAAGTTGTTAACCATGATGAACTCCGAAACTATCTAAGCTATTTATTATTTTGCAAGCAAACCTAAGATCAGAAGACACCGCACTTGACCAATAGGACTCGAACATGGTTGAAAAGAGACGCAGACATCGTGGGTCAGCTAGTATTATTTCTAACCTTGTTGATTTCTCTGTTATTTGCCTATAAGTAACGTTCTGTAGTATAATTTATTCTCCTCATAGTTTTCCTAACCATTTTAACCCTATTTTCATAGTGAAAGCACTTGAGGTTTGAACACACACTGAATACTTTAAAACATCTGAAAAATGGTAAATTTCACAAAGTGCTGTTAATTTAAATAAAAAAAAAAGTTATTTTGTTATTTACAATTACACCACCATCATCATCATCTCGGCCAAGAGACGTTCACGTTGTTCATAGACCTCCCCAAAAGTTGTTATTAGATTAGATAAGCCTTATAAACAGGTGCGCTAGTGGCATTTCATATCTTTCATATTATATATATCTATCATTAAACTCCTTAACTTATCGTTTATGTAAAATTTACTAAAATAGCCGAAGATATTATTACAATGAATCCTTAATAAGAAGACAAACAGCCTACTATACGTAAAGGTTACGTCTACCCAAATCTTACCCCGAAATATTCGAAGGTATCCACTTAATTTGTTGACCGTCTCAGTTAATGCTGGGATATAAACATTAAATATCTGAAAGGGCACCTCATAACCCGTGAAATTAAGCACATCCAAGCTTTAATTCTTATCGCTCGTTCAGTTTTATCACTTTATGACGTGAAAGCGACTAAAGTTTATTAGCAATCGATTTTATACGAATCATTGTCTGATTTGATTAATTCTACTTTATGAGGTGCGTAATCCTAGCCTATAACCTTGCTTTCAGAAAATGTCTTAAGCTCAAAGCTTAGGTACATATATATTCTTTACTTATTTATTTATTTATTATTTATTACTAGTTGTTGCCCGCGGCTCCGCCCGCGTATATATCGGTTATCGCGGCAATATGTAGCCTATGTGTTATTCTGATGTATGAGCTATAGGTATTACTGTAAAGTTTCATCCAAATCCGTTCAGTAGTTTTTGCGTGAAAGAGTAACAAACATCCATCCACCCTTACAAACTTTCGCATTTATAATATTAGTAGGATTAGCAAAATGGTTTTCTAATATCAAACTCAATTTCTCAACGACTTGCGTAATAGTTTTTAATACATGATGTAAATTTCTTACTTTGGACGATTTATCAAATGACATGTTTAATGAGTTGTAATAATTAAAGAGTATCTTTTTATACCATCTTCTTTTTCAGACAGAGCTGTTATTATATTAAAAATGATCAATATAATTAAAAAAATTAAAAAACACGCTTACAAAAGTCTGTTACAAACAAAAAATATACAGGAGAAATTAATTAAAGCATGTTAAAATATATGGTTGACTTGGAATCTCCTCCTTTTTTTAATAGGTTAATAATAAAGACAAAATAAAATGTTACTTAGTTCTATGTCCAGTAGTGGACTGCGATAGATTGATGATGAAAATGTTACTTCTAAAATATTGTACGCAAGCTCACAAATCGTATTTTACTATTATAATTAAATAATCGCAATATACATGCGAAGAACATCAAATCTTTGATCTTGCGTATCTACTTTAATAATTCATGTAAATGTACAAAGTAGTAATAAACACAGAATTTGGTAAAATAAATCTTGTTCATACCAGTACGTTTTCTTTAATATTTTCTACATTTTAACATTCATACAGATATTAGAGATGATAATCCGAGTTTTGTATAATAATATGATGTACTCGTATTATTAATTAATATTAATTTAATTATCTACAAGGTCAGGTAAATCTCAGTGGCGTCTCTACTAGGTAATGTGATATTATATGTCCATGAAATAAGAGGTCCGCGTGAGGATAAAACTCGCTATGAGCGAGCTTATAACTATTTATAACCTTTGCTATACTTTGCAGTCTTTTAAGTTTTTTGGTTAAATGACTTACCAAACTTATCTATACAAATAAATAAATTGGAGTGTCTGTTTGTAATATCAAAATAACAGCTTTTTAATCAATGCATATGTATGTAAACACGATACATATACCAAAAATGTAGTTAAAAAAAATGTTGTGTCGGTCTGTCTGTCTGTCTGTCTGTTTGTTCCGGGTAATCTCTGGAACGGCTAGACGGATTTTGACGGGACTTTCACTGGCAGGTAGCTGATGATCCAGGGAGCAACTTAGGCTACTTTTTTTAGACTAACTTTGCCCCGCGGCGTTACTCGCGGTACAACAATAACCGCGGGTAACACCGCGGGGTTCAGCTAGTTGCAAATAAAATTTCATAAAAGACCCACATATTTAAAACAATCGTTAACTTCATTTACGCTTAAAAATTACATGTCGTTAACATTGAAAACACTTTTTAAAATGGTACAATAAAAAAGGTTTTAAAATAATAATACTATATATGTTTACATAAACAAACATAATAACATATAACTACTTGTGCCTTTCTATTTATAACTACTTACATTTAATAATTAACTTTAATAATTTTGGCGATGGTTTAACATACTCGCCACGCTTAGCATTTGGGTTTACTCTCACAGTAAGAAAGTACTCTGCACTGATGCGGTAAGCACCGGACTGGATGTTCCAGCGAACCATGGAAAGGGCCCATGTCCAAAAATGAATGTGTTTCGGTTGAGATGATAAATAATTTGAGCGTACAACTTTATTTTATAGCTGACAGTTTTTTTTTACTATTATATAGATATAAATCTATGTCTCGAGTTAAACAAAAGTCACACCTTTTTTCCAGAGGGGTAGGTAGGGACAATTGACCTCAACTTACTATGGTCCTGACACACCTCATTTGCTTCGGCGCGATGTGCTAAATTATTATAAAATAAAACTATTAAATTAATTTCAGTTATCAATATTAAAATAATACATGTATACATAGCAGACATTCAGTTTCTATCATGAGATGTAAATGACGTTTGACTAGGGACAGAGAATAAGAGGTGTAAATACAACATTAGTTTAGTAATTTTTTTAAAAACATTTAATCGCCAACACTCAACGCCTATACCCCAGATGATCCACAAACGAAATCCTTTTTGGAAACAGATCCATTTGCTAAAAACCCCTTCCATTACTGTGATTTATTCAATTATTCAACAACAAATGAATTACTGTGTTTTTTGCTGTGTAAAAGCTTCGTTGAAAGTATTATTTCGCGACACATTTGAGGTAAATATTCACTAGGAGCGCCAAAGACAATTACTGGATATCAATTGGTCTTGTTTTTTTTAATTTAAATCTATAGTAAAAAGAGATATTATAATTTTATGTTTAGTCCTGGACTACTGCTGTAGAGTACCCTCAAGGAAGTGAATCTTCAAGTCGCTTCTAAACCAGAGTGGGCGTAGACTGTAACGACAGTGTACGACGTACAAAAATAACAAGTTCCAAACTTCACGAAGCAACCCACCTCGCTTCCTGGGGTCATTCTGGCGATCGTTTTCATGTAGCTGGGTACACAGGTTTCAGTAAATAAGACGAAGGCTTTTCCATTCCATGGCGCGCGTTCTGACTCAGCTGCGGTGTCTCAATCGTGACCAATTGGGTCCTCGTACCGGTTTGGGCTCAAATTAAATATTTAGGAGTTATTCTCGACAAAAAGTGTCCTTTCCTCAAGCACTCATGACAGTTTGCTACAATGCTGGTTGCTACAACTTCCCTTTGATGATTTTTGCCCAATTTTCAGAATATTCATAGAAGTAAATACATACGAAAAACTATACACACACTTGCACACAAATAATTGCTCTAAGAAAAAGTGGTTTTCAAATGGATATTAGTAAATATTTTCGGACATCTAACACAACGCTAACGTATGATACAGCTGTACTGTTAAAAATTACTTATAGATTTTTTATATTAATTCTTTGTTATACTTTAGTGAACAAGCAGCTTTTCACAAAGTGTAAGTGAAGTTGAAGAGATCAAGGGTTCTAAACAATTTTTTTTAAGGTTGGAGTTTGTTTAGTAATTAATAAGTTATCTATTAACATAAGAGATCATAAAAAAGGCAATCAAGGTAGTATAGTTTTATTCTGTGGATGTTCTGATTCTTACCACTATCGTTACCATATTTTTCTGTGTAAACAATATAAAGTAAAGCATGTACCGCCAGATTTAGCATCAATATATATTAGTAATTGTGTGTACGATTTACATTAAAATTTAAAACAAAATTAGATAAATAATTAATAGTTAATATACGTTGTAATACTAATTAATATTTCTAGAAAGAGTTGTTTCAAAAATGTATATTTTTTACAAAAACACGGGACTAGTGGCTAACTGCGGTGAGAATAACAAGTAAAATGTTTTACTTGATATATTGTTATTCTCACCAAGGTTAATACGTAAGCTTAACATAAATAAAATTAAGCTGTTTACAGACACCTGTTTACATAAGTCGGTTGAATAAGACTCCTTTCAGAGTTCACACAAATATTTATTGTTCAGCGTAGGAGTCTTTGCGCGCGTAGGTGTGTTCATAGTCGTTTGATGTACATTCATTAACCGCCGACGATGTGCTAGAGACTCCACGCAACTGTCAGCAGGGTGACAAGTTAACTTGTCAATTTTACTCCATGATGAAAAGTGATGGGTGAAACTGGGTCAATTACGCATAAATGCTTTGGACATTATTTGGGTGCAACATTTGTTGTAAATTAAAAATTGAATTAAAAAAAAACTGTTTTATAATTAATTTTAAAGCTTGCTCTTAAATAAATTTTGAAGCTTTGATTCTGAAGATTAAATACTTTTGACTTACATGTTGTCATTCACGTATCGTCGTAAAATTTGATATCTGATTGAAATCCAGGTATCAAGCTTTTCCCTCATTTTCGGAATCACACAGATAAATTAAAAATTGTCAGGAAATTTGTCATCAATCGATCAGTGCTAGCTACTCGTTGTCGATAACCAATCATAACTAGTATGATTGGCTGCCACAAAAACACATTATGAAATCGTACCACGCGGTATCGTACAGATATACAGGGTGTAACCAGACGTCTACCGAAAACGAAAGAGGTAGCTTCAGCATCCCAAAACCTATTAAAAAAAACAAACAGTTGCCCTTAAAAAAAATTGTAGCCGGAAAAAACAATGCGTCAAGATTTTTATTCATTTCAGAAGCCAGCAATGTATTGCGCGCACCGTGTATCTAAGTAAATGATTTTTTATTACAATTTAAGTACCTACGCGTCGGTACAGTTGCTTATGCTTACTAACGAAAATAGGTAGTGACTTTATACTCTACGAACCTAATTCTGCGGTAGCCTCGGTCGAACCAGAAATGGCATCAACTATTAGTTTTTAATTACCAGAGAAAACTAGGGGCGGATACAGAACGTGTGTACTTACATAAAATAAAATAATAGAAATGTCAACCAAGCAAAACAATAAAGTTATTAACGTTTTTAAAATCACAAAATACGTTCATATTGTAATAATTACGCACGTATCGCGTCACGTGTGTCTCGCTCATCGCAGTCACAGCGGGCGCGCCGCGCTGGCGACGATTGATTAAGTATTATTATTGCAACGACTTCAAACACATTTAGGTATGGTTAAAATGCCTTATTATACTTGATTGTAATTATAGTAAAATCATAGTATTTCAGCAAAATTTTAGGTAAACTGAGTAGCAGAGTGATATCTACCTACTTAACAAAGTTTTCAATCACACATTCAATTTTATTTTACGAATCTGTTTTTAAGGTATTCTCGTTGTGATCAAATTGCTAATTTAAATTTTCGAGTTCGATACACCCGAGAAGTCAGCCTTCAAATTGACCAAACACAAAATACGTACCTACTAATGTTTTCCGATACTGATACCTACTGTTTTATTATTAGTTACTTTTAGGGTTAAGTAATCAACTGGTAACTACTACAGAACTTAATTTACGTATTTCATACATACATAATGCTTAATGTTGCATACACGAACACACTATTTATTAAATTCACTTTTAAACTTTTTAACCTTCACTTCATAAATCCACAGGAGTTGATCGGGAGACTGTTTACACTGTCAATTTAGTATTCCTCATTGACCACATACGTTCGTTGCGATGGTTGAACAGTCCTATCCTTGTAAACAGTGTCAGTATCACAGACATGCACTTAACGAAGTCATAATTGAAACTGACCGACTGACTGGTCATGACGCCTCCCGCCCCGCGCCCCTCGGCCGGAGCTTTGATGCGCCGCGCCGCCGCGCCAATGCGCTCGCGGTGGCGAAATCACCACTTGTAGTCGTGTATAAAATAAAGTTTTGTACCTACCTAATACAATATTATACGCATCTACATAGACAATTGTTTACGCAGATGCACGCTTCATAAAGTTAGGGCCTTAAATTGTATTCATTGTTAATGGCCACCTACTTTAATCTTTTGCATTTTCTTTTGCATTTTTTTAGAACTTAGGTTTCTAAGAAGATCTGTTTGTAAAATGAAGGCGGGCTGTGCTGTCTAGGTACTAGGTTACCACCTGGTGGTTGCAGCATTATTAACTAGGCAGTATTAGTCTTATTTGTATTATCAGTAGGTACAGCGCAAATGAAGCGGGTCGAGGGGAGACACGCGCGCGCGCGTCCCCCGCGGTCAATGCACCGCGCTAGCGCACGGTACGTTGACCTCCCAGCCAGCTGAGTGATATTAAAATACATTACTGTTTTATTAGTTTAATTTGTTTTTTGGTTTTCTAAATGAGATAATTATGTAGTTAAGGACCTATTATGTTGTACTATGTGTATGTAACCAGAAAAAAACAAAAAAGACGTTAGACAAGTTAACATATTTTTTGCGTTTTTTTTTCGCTAAACCTATTCAGTATCATGGTCTGTATGCAACCCCCAAGTTTTCGGGAGCAGTCTTTTTACACCCTGTATATTTGTACGAACGTGGACCAACGTACTTTGAAAAAGAAAAGACGATAGTAGTATCGTGTTTCCTTTTTAATGTATAGTATCGTTGTATTTATTTCTATACTACCTTACAGCCGCGGCTTCGCTCGCATTTCGGAATTAAAAAAACTTCGCCTAAAAAACCAACTTCAAAAACTTAAAAGCATATAATACCTTAACAAAGATTTAGTTAAATACGAGGTGTATATGCCAATCTTTAATATTGAAGAAACACTATTATTTGTATGTGCTACCTATTCATAGGTTTGAAGTCGGTGCCAAGCCAAATGTGACGACCATCAACGGCCTGGCTGGGTTGTTTTGTTCTACACGAAGAGCAGCTATACCACTCAAGGTCATGCGCGGCGGTACCTACTATTACATTTTGCCTTGGCTGACTTCAAAACTATGAATAGGTAGCACATACAAATAATAGTGTTTCATCAATATTAAAGGTTTCCATATGAAGTATATTTAATTAAATCTGTATTAAATTATTTTATACTTTTTATTTTTTGAAGGCGCTTTTATTAAACGAAGTTTTTTTTTCGCTTTTTAGTCTTTCTAGGCAGGGAGTTTTCTTTTGATGTTTTTTAAAGTTGGTTTAATAGCTTTGGATACTGTTTCTTTCTTACAGACTACTAGTTATTAGATCGACATTTTAAAGTTTCATCTATCTCCTACCTTACCTGTCAGATCACCTAAACTCCTTGAAAGAATACATCAAAATTAAAAACGCTAAAAAGAAAAAGGGAATGTAGTAAAAATGATAATCGGCGCGAGAACTTCTATTGTGCGATTCAGAGTTGGTAGTTTCTTAGTTTACTTCACTACTCTGTAGTTCAACGCACATTCGATAGATGGCACTTTGGTATATTTCTATTGCTCTGTATGTGGAAGTCGCCACAGTATTTACATAATCTTTCTTTGTTATGTTTTAAAATTTGTAATCTTTATGCATTTTGCACAATAATAACTTATTTTGCTATTTAATAAGATACTGTTTTATGCTACTATTTATATTACAACATTATTTTAATAAAATATTTCAAAGTGTGCAGTAAAAGTTTATCATAAAACAGAATATACCGTTTTAATTATATTTAGCTACTATGATAATAAAGTACGGCGCTTTAGCACTAAAAGTGTTATTTTATAGTAAGATGTGCTCCCTTTCAGCTCTTTTGTTTCCATTTATGATTATAACTCTGTAACTTCTGTATAAAATAAAACGAAAATAAAAGGCAGAGTTCTTCAAAAATGTATATAACTAAAAAACCCTGATGGTAGTCCACTTTTTACAGTTGAAAAATATTACCTCAGTTTTATTATGATTATCTCTGTATTGTTATATAGGCTATTATCTATATTTGTCATTTATCTTATAAAGAATAAAAAGCATAAGATAAACTACCAATCAACTAAAAGTCATTGATACCATTTTAAGGTTAAGTTTCTGTGAAGTTGCAGAAAAATGTCCCTGAAAAGTTTGACTAGATACTGGTGCATAATAAATTTACTTTGACATAGTTCAGTTTTAAATTATATTTAAGAGTAGAAAATAATCTTGAGACAAGCGCTTACACTTACTGAAAGCAAAATTGAAGTACACATTATAATCATTATAGAGTAGCTACAAGATACGTATTTAACCTATAATAAGAATAAAAGAAAAACGTTGTTGAGAAATAATGAGGCTTTTGCGGACACAGTAAGCTCATTGGATGAGCCAAATATAAAAAAGTACCTGTACATTACTACAGAAAAATAGTACTTAAGTGGTTTGTGGGTACACGAACCATCATGAAGCCACTCTGAAACATACTTTAGGTTAATTGAAGTAGCTAGAACTACTAAACGTTTATTATTGACTAGCTGTTGCTCACGGCTCCGCTCGCGTGTATGTCGGTTATCGAGGCAAACAGTAGCTTATGTGCTATCCTGATATACAATCTATATTACTGCAAAGTTTAATCAGAATCTGCTCAGTAGTTTTTGCGTAAAAGAGTAACAAACATCTAAACATCCTTACAAACCTTCTCATTTATAATATTGGTAGGATTAGTTGTTGCTTAGTAATAAATAATTCATACATGTACGACTATCCGTGAATTGACTATGTTCTTTTAGAACGAGAGTGAAGCCGTGAATATAAGCTAGTTTGTAATAAAATGAAAAATTTTATCTACAAAATACAGCTGGTATTTAAGTCCGGGTTGCATACATTCATAAAAACCCTTGTTGCCATAGCTACGCTAACTTCGTTACCTCATTCAGTCCCGAGAGCAACACATCACATGAGCGGACAAAAGCCAACATTTTTTTCATTGGTCCGGTTTTAATTGACAATACGACGGTTAAGTCACAAAGATAAATGAACCTCAAATGAAACTAAACCTTTTTACTTTTATTTCGTTATAAAATATACTTTATCTACAAAATAATAAGGTGTACTTTCAGTTTGTAGGGAAATCACGTGGCTATTAAACTCGGTTCTGGCTGTGACGCAAACATGTATTTGGTGTGGCCCTCTTATTGTGCGCTCCTGTGAATCGTATGTTAGTTATTCATGATGTCACAGGAGTGTACATTAAAATTAGGGTATTTACTTGACTTTATTGAGATATATCTTTAAATCTGTCGTTGCACTAAAAAGAGCCCTATGGCATGTAAATGTTCTAAGTATTAAAATAAATAAATAATATTCCGTGCATCTTACGCACTACGTCATCTAGTCCCAAACTAAGCAGAACTCGTATTATGGGTAGGACTAGACAACTGTTATAAATACATATAAACATTTTTGTAAATAAATACAAATTATACATAGAAAGAATCCAACCAAAAAAAAGACGAAACAAAAATTTGCAATGTTATAAATATTTGGTCCTGCCCGGGAATTGAACCCGAGACCTCAAACACTGCAGTCGCATACGCTACCACTGCGTCACTGAGGCAGAAAAAAAGTCAAATTTTGTCTGTAATGAGGTAATTACGTCCAATAGTTAATAATTCACAAAAAATCTATCATTCTTATATTTTTTTTAGAATGATCGGATTTATTTTCTTAGTTAATACACAAACACCTTTACACAAAAATAATAAGATTTTGGTTTCACCAATAATTGTACAATGATTGCGAATATATTGTACACACAGATATAATTTATCAATGCATATAGATAGTATCATAGAGTCGTGGGTGAGACATCCACATCCACAACCACCGCCGCGTCTGTTTAACATGTAAACAGACGCGGCGGTGGTTCCTGTTACGATGACAACATAAAACTTAAAAAGTCTAACATCAGTCTTTCTTTGAATTCACCTAGTACTTTGATTGTGGAGGTCTAATAGCAGTCATTTTACGTATGCAATGAAAGTTCAACCGTATCGTAACAGACTTAAAGCCGACTCCAACCTAATTTGAAAAAAACGCGCGGAGAAAAAAAAGGATTGAGTACTAAACCGCGTAATTTGTCACCATTTACAAATACATCGACGTAAAATTAGATATTCCAAAGCTATATAATATTATTCGCTTTTTAATCTCAAAGGCTAACAATAAATAAAAGATATTGACGTGAAGTATAACGAAAGGGACCCTTGTCCCTCGTGTCAATTATAATGTTAAGCCCAACACGTGTTCCAGTCGCGTGACCAGAACATCGTAGTTTATTCAGTTCAATAGAGTTTTAGTGAGGCGAGGCAAAATATTTTTGTTAGTCTACAAAGAGCCTTAATGAGCTTTTTACTAACAAGACATGGATTTCATGTCAGCATTATATTTAATGGCTATGTAATTACCACAGCCCTATTAAATTAGTTTAGCAATTGGGTTAAGTTTTTACAAAGTTTAAGCTTTACATTTTTAGGTCATGACAGTAAATATTTGCTGATAATGAGTTTATAATCATAGTAATCTAAGAAGTCGGATTTGAGAGCTATAAAAGTATTTTGTGTAGTGAGATCGATTCTTATGACATATCTATTCAAAATAATTATTTTGTAATCGACAGTTTTATTATACGCACTAGTTTGTAATATTTAACAATTATTACTTAAATTCAAACAAAGTTTTTGTATGTTATTTTTGTAAACGATTTTTCAAATTTTTTTTATTCCGTCAAAAAACGGCTTTTAAGGGTCACAACACTACAGCAACCAACCCGAAGACATGACATGGTAGTAACATCCAGTCGGAATATTAATCAACGATTAATTCGTGTTTTTGAGAGCATTTTTTCAATATAAAGTTAAACTTGATGCTTACGAATGATACGCGTGGTAATAGTGTATGGGTAACATAGTAATTAAATAGGATTATGAATTTAATTTTTCAATTGCTTACTTAAACGTTCTTACAAAGTTATCGCGGCATGTCAAACGAGAAACGTCAAATCTGAGTTCCTCGATTGATAACACTATAGTCTTCATAACAAAGTTAAAAAATTTGAATAGTGTGATTTCGACTCGCTAATCGAGGATACCACGTATAATATATTTAGCTAACATGGTGATACTACCACGTATTCTTAAAAAAAGACAACAGTGCGATGCCATATAAGTTTTCTTTTATTACTCGAATACGGCGATACCAAAAGGAAGGGGTTTGGCAGTCTATGTATGTTTCTAAAATTAATAATTTGAATTAATAAGGTACGAATAGATTTCTAATAATGACCCGGGTGACGTAGGCTACATAAAGTTTGTCAAACGTATTTATGTAGTGGGCTTATAGTTTCTTAGTGCGTTTTTTTTCCTTGTTTATTTTTACAAAACCCCGAAGTAACCGAATAAGTACTTACAGTTAATTTAATGACCGAAATTATTCAAATATCAAGCCCGGTCATGCAGAAACACTAACTTAATATAGCTTTAAAGAATATATATAATATTTTACCCCACTTCTGAAGAGGACCTTCTTGTGTCGTTTTATCTCTCCGAGTTAAAGTCCTACTCATTCCACTTCTGGAAACCTTTTTTTTATATATGGGCCTGCCAAAATGACTCTACTGCCTGATGGAAAGCATAAGCAGAATCCAATGCAACAATGCAGCATGGTGACCCACACCAGGCGGCCTAGTGATGCTTATGCATCATTGGGCCTCCGGTCACGCACTCACCAATGAAACACGGCAGCAGTTGATCTTCTGTGCGAGGGTAGTATAGCCCCGGTCAAGCTGGCCCGTTCATGCTGAAATCAGCGTGGCTCTACTACCTTTAGAACATACCTTTTCTTTGAAGCCAATATAAAGTTGACCAAGGCATCCCAACGGAATCCACTGTATTTACTGACTACAGACAGGTAGGATACGTATTACTAGATATGTAGATATTTAACATCAGTAGCATTGTCAGTTGTTTTTGTATCAAGATAAATGAAAAAAATTAGGTGATCCGTGCAACCTTATCTGGGTCGCCCGTAGCGTGATATTGTAGTTGTTATTGACATTAATTTTTTGTTGAAACATCACGCAACATCTCAACCCTAAACAGTAAAAAATTTAAGTATCCGATATAATTACGGCTTACAGACATATTGTAAACTTTTGTATTAAAACATCAAACAATTCTTTTTAAATTCCCCAAAACAGAAATCAAGACAGGAAAGTAATCAGAAAAGTGAAATAAAGAGAAGAAAATTGAGAACACATTTTTTAAACATGTAAATTAACAAAGTGAATTTTTAGTATTAAAATTTTTATTGACACAAAAGTAAACTAAGTACACTATATTGTACCAGTGTCGTATATATTTTACAATATTATTACAAACTTTTATCATTCATCAGTTTAGTTTTCAAATTGAATTTATTTCTGAAGATGAGTTTTGGTTATTTTAAGACGAAATTTCAAATGTTCAATTAAATTGGTTTGGCAATTATTAACAGCCGTTACTGTCGGGACCTACATAGTACAAATGAAAATCAAAGTCTAAAATAATTGGAAATAGTTATTGTATAATATTTGTGTAGATACAAATAACGTTAAAAATGAAAGTTTTAAACATATTAATATCTTACATGTTAATGATCATTTTATTGCCACTTTAATTTTCAATTTATTTGTGGACCATCAAGTAACATACATAAAAAAAATTCAGTACGTTTTGTTTTATTTATACTTTATAAATAAATATGTGATAGAAAATATTGTACACCAATATTTTAAAGTCATCAGTTTCATAAATAGTCAAACAAAAAACTGAATCAAAATCGATCTTTTTCTTAAGAAAATATGTTATGATGTCAGATAGATCCTAGACAATTACATGTTGAGTTTTTAGGGTTGTTGATTAAGAATCTGTTTAACTTGAGACAATAATAAAGAAAGACACAATATTCATAACATGGCGCCAACTAGGACCCACAAAGCGATCATGTCGAAACTCAAACAAAATTAGCAAAATTAAATTTTCAAAAAGTCGGATCTCGTAATCAACTCGGGACCAGATGTGGGGGCTGGAAGCTAAGGGTGTGCCCCCTACCCCAGTTTTCAGACACACAACTGAATTATGTAAAACTTTTAATTGTCCTCTCGCCTCACCTTCGTTAAAATTCGACGTGTTTTGTTTGAATACAAAAACTTAGCTATTTGAATTATTGCTTTGTTTTGAGATGTAAAAGGTTTAATTTAGCAGGTGAAACCTGTATCCCGAGTTATTAGCCTTAATAGAAAAGATGTTCACCAGCGAGTCTGGTTAAATGAAGTAACTCACTACGCTTAGACTGAAAAGTCGGTGCAAATGACCTTCTCCGTACTTTGGATTGTCTGCATCTATCTTTTGTTACAATATACTAAAGATATCATTCTCTTGGTTTTAAAGCGAAAAAAAAGTAGAATAAAATGCAATAACTTTATACAATTCATTTTGAAACACTTCACAAAATTTAAATAAAAGATATAAATATAATAAATATACAGTAAATTACAATACTGTTATAATAAATACAAAAATGTAGACGAGAATATTATCTAATATATAAAATTCTCGTGTCACAGTTTTAGTTGCCAAACTCCTCCGAAATTCTCATGAAATTTTGTGAGCATATTGAGTAGGTCTGAGAATCGGCCAACATCTATTTTTCATCCCCCTAAATGGTAAGGGTCACTCATCCTTAAAAAAAAAATATGGCAAAACGACGTTTGCCGGGGCAGCTTGTGTATTTATATAATTACCACAAAACTATTCTATGATATTAATTGTTACTGGGTTAAGGCGTTCAACGAATATCTGTGAAAGTTAAATATTTTTGCGAGTGAGCAGTTCGTGAAGGAATCCGAGCATTATGTCACTTTTCATATCTTATAAAAGGTAACTTTTTCCACTTAGAACTCCCGCCGCTTTCCCATTAAATTCGACTTTGCATGAAGATACGGTTTGATGGTTTTATGAAGGGCGCGATAAAGGCAACTTATGATTATTTCTTACCTTACGTCATTCACGAATATTTTAACGAGTCCCCCTTGATAGCACGCAATAAGCTCTTTGTAATTTTTATTGGTGCACAAATTATTTTGTTTATTTCCGAAATTGCTTTGCTTTGTGTTAAATGAAATTCAGTGTGTTGGACCTATTGAGTTTAGAAATAAATAAATCAAATGTGAAACATTTTAAACGGAGTAAAATGAAAAGAACGTAATTGTAATATTGAGACTGTTCTTGTAATTACTATTAAATATTATAACTGAATAAATTAATGTGTCTATATTTTGACTTTCCATGAAACTGAAGACAAAAATGTACTTGAAACCTAATAACTGCCTCGTTGGTCTAGTGCTCAGCGTAAGCTCAGGGATTTGATTCCCAGGTCGGAATGATGTTGGGATTTTGTTACAAGAAATTCTTAATAGCAGCCTGGAGTATGGAAGATGGTGGTGTTTCCCGCCCGTGCCTCGGAGAGCACGTTAAGCCAAGCCGTCGGTCCCGGTTGTCATGAACATAGGAAGTCAGTGCCCTCAAATATACTGACAACTAGTTCAACCTTCGAATTCAGTTCACCCTCAGGATTGCGGAGGTACAATGCTAGTCGCTCCGTGTAGAAAACTGATATTCAGGTAAAAACCAGTTGAACTAGTAGCCGACCCCAAATCTTGTGAATAATAAAAGGAAGATGAATGAATGTACTTGAAACCTGATGACAAAAATTACTGAATGTTTGAATCCTTTCCACGCACGAATAGGCAGGAGAGATATTATCGTCTTCTCCGGTATCTTTTCAATCGCTTTGTAGGACAGAATTGTGATATCCCACAATCTCTCGTTTGGATCATAGACAAATCCAGAACTATAGTTAGCACAAGGATCTCAATTTGTTACGCCAAAGCTTTTCACTTACTTAGTGGCGCGCATACGTATGCTCTATGTGATTTATGCTTTCGACCACGTTGCGTTGACATAAATTCTTATCTAAGAATTCTTAGTTGATCATAACAACTGGCTGTTAGAAAGGAAAACATAGTATCCTATATACTAGGAAAACTGATTCGGAGTTATATTATTTATTCTGTTAGTTCCTAGTAGCAATGTAACATTAAAAAAATAAGTGTAAATTCATAACAAAAAGTTTTAAAACGCCTGAAACAAAACACTTGAAGTGTTTTCCTGTGCTTAATATTCATATTTACTTATGCAACTTGTTGTAACCAGTTTTACTCTAACTGAAAGTTGCAAGCAAGTTCTAAAAAAAAAGTTTAAGATTTTATCATACAACTAGAAAATTTTAGTTTGGATATAACGGTTTAGGATGCATTTGTGTCATCATTCATCACCAGCCTACTGCAGTAGATATAGGCCTTCCAATCGTACACCATTTAGTTCGATCCTCATCTTCTTGCATCCAGTTCTTGACAGCCGCCTTGCGCTAATCATCACTCCACCTGGCCTGTAGACGTTCTACACTACCTCTGCCGAGACATGGTCTCTACTAAAGCAAATATGTCGAGCCCACTGCTACTTCAGCTTAACAATCCTATGGACTACATCGATGACCATAGTTTTTTAATAGATCACTTCGTTTCTCTACTTAACTCTAAAATATTTACTAAATTCAAGTCATATAATTTTTAATTTCAACATCTGAAGCATCAAAATAATTTTCTTCAAAGCCTCGAGCTTTAGACGAGATCAACCAATCTCTAATTAACTTGGAAGTATTGGAAGTAACGAAGAACCTTACAACGTAACACTCTTGGATGTCAACTTCCAAAAGCATTAATAAATAATATCAAATACGATAGATGGAGTCTTTTGTTCGAGCTCCGACTCTTTGTAGACTACAAAGTTTGTATAAAGTTCAAAACCTTTGTGGGCGTCTCATATTACTCCTACATTATTTCGAAATCATTTGAGAAGTTAATATTTCCATTTGTTTAATGGATACATAGCTACTTCAATCGTAACTAATCAAGTGTTCTTACTTTGAACATAAGGGAAGAGTTTCAAGTGAAGTAACGGACCGTGTAATTAATGATGTAAATGTTAAAACAGAGTTTAAAGGCGTTTTGAAAAATGGCCGAACGAACGGTATGTATCCCTTGTTTGGTACTTTCCTGGAAGTCGCTGACAGCTTTACCTTCAATAGAGACTAATTTGATTCACTGTAAGTATGTTATTGATTCAGAGGCGTGTATTACAACTATTTGTAATGTTGAAAATACAGTGTAACTGGTTAATTAGTATTAATGAACCAATGATAATAACGATATTACCAAATAGTTTTGAAGACCTCGTGCCGTAATTAAGTAACGAGATAACTTTAAAAAAATAACTGCATGTCCGCATGTTATATTTTATTAATAATTAATAAAAAAAGATAAGAATATGAATAGCAACAGGAATCTAAATGAATCAAAACTGAAAGATATTGCAAGTTTTTCGTAAGCTCAGTTTCAGACCAATATCAATTACACTGCTATAAAGAAAAAAAAGATTGTAGTACAAAAAGGTGAAGGTAGTTTTACCTGAAAATATTATAGTGATTTATGATGTTTCTTGAAATACCCCGCTGTATTTTTTATAAAATATTTTAGAGTTTTAATATGACTACTTATGAAGCAGATAACAACTGCTAAAATACTTTTATTTACTACTACTTATAAAGATTAATTTCAGAAATAGGTGACACCTGCTATATATAACTGAGAATATCATACATCTTGGTATTGTATAATCTATAGTAATATTTAAAGCTGAAGAGTTTGTTTGTTTGAACACGCTAATCTCAGAAACTACTGGTCCGATTTGAAAAATTCTTTCAGTGTTAGATAGCCCATTTATTGAGGAAGGCTATAGGCTATATATCATCAAGCTCGGACCAATAGGAGTGGAGCAGCAATGAAAAACGTTTCGAACGGGGAAAAATTATCACGCTACGGGCATTAGGAGACGCAAACGAGGTTGCGTGGGTCGGCTAGTATAATATATGTTTATATTTAACTAACTTTTTCGCGTGGCTACGTCGTCATATGTCACCTTAAACAGTAGCCTATGTCCTTCCTGAAGAATCAAAGTATCTTATTGCCAAATTTAATTGAAATCAATGATTGATTTAGCCGTGAAAGACTAGGCCACGTTTTCAAAGTCAGCGGACAGCGGGGCGGGAAAGCTAAAGCGTTTTCGAAACCAGCGGACTAGGCAGCGGGCGCTAGAGCGGTTTAGTAATGTGTTATAAAAAAAAATACCTTGTAAAATACAGCTTGATACGGATGACAGTTTTAACAAAAATTGATTAGTGATTTCAAATAATTAGTGAAAACGATCAATGTTTGATAATATTTTGTTCAGTTATGATTAAATTGATTTCTCTAAAATCGTACAACCAAGCTTTATAACCTTAAAAAATCTTGATTAGTCGTAATTATAAACACAATAATATACTATAATTGACAAATCAGGGAGTATTACGCTTCCATACTCATTCATTTATAGGAGATGACAAAAAGCACAAAGAAAAACAAAATAACATCAACCAAGCGCAAAAAATTACAAGTAATAAATACGATTAAAATGTTTTAATAGCAACAAATAAATAAAATATAATTAATTCAATAAACTTGAAAAAAATCACAACATTTACTAATTTAAAAATCATCAATCACAGGTGATTGCTATTTTATGCTATTATATGACACCGCTACATCGGTGCTTAGACAAAGTATTACATAGACTTGACATATGCGTACACCCGTTAGGGATACAAACCAAGTACATCAAATATTAACATTACCAGGTTAAAGCCAATTCTCTCGTATTAATTCCGTTTATTGTTCCAAGTTTTTATCACTTATTTTAAATAATTTCCTCATATTAACACACAACAATTGATGTTATTAATCGTAGTTTATATTAAAAATTATATATATTATAAATTAAATTATGCCGATAAACGTTATTTTTTATACTTACGTGTGAACGTTATATTTTCATATTTATGTTCACTGTGGCTTTTGTAGCCGACAAGACAACATTCTACTATAGTTTGTAAAGTATATGAGTTGAAAAAAGTTAAATGCACTTGAATTCACACAGTAATTCCGTCAAAAAACGTAATTTTCACTCCTGACACAAATCCCGCTTTGAACACTTCTTGGCACATATGTTTATGTACAATACGAAAAAGCGATAAGGATAAAATATACGTATTTATATCTTTCTCTATCATACTGGAAACTGCTTTAATTATCTCACTTGGTCGTGATAACGCTGTTAGCGTGTCAAGTCTATAACTCTCCCATATAAGCCTCTACATTTGACCATGTCAGTCATACATTCCATCGTGAGCACCAGATCACAGTTTAGTATATAATGGGAGCGCCAATTTTCGTCACAAATGGTTCGACCGAAGTTGTACCACAGCCTCATGTAAAACCACTGATAAGCAATATTTTGTTTCATTGAATGAATAAGAGTACAAAAGTCTAAACTCCTCTCAGCTTGATTTGAAGGGACTTAAACGTTATCAAAGTAAATGATACAGTTATATCATATCAACATGTGTAATTATTTTTACAACAACTCCTTTTAGCGCACGAATGCCTTGTGCACACACACTTGCTACAGAACGCAACGATTTTTACAAAATAAGCGTAGCTTTTTGTAGCCAATGGTGAATCATTAAAACTACACTACTGGACTCCCTATGTAGATGAAGGTTACATAAATATAGGATTATATATTTTTTTATGTCGTCGATCATACACGTGGTTTTGGAATAAATACTGAAATCGAAGTAATCTATTTCTCATTACCCAAATCACAGAACTATCATAAATAAAACTGAATAACTTTTTATTTAACAAAACATAAAAACAAGAAACTACATCAAATTTGGCCTCAAACAGTACAAAATGTTTGATAAACATGTTTGCTACATCATAAACTGAACTAGAAAATGCATTGAGGTGCAAATGCTACTAATAATATGATTGTAGGTATAATTTAACAATATTCTAATAGTAGAATAGGCTGTGAACTAAAATCTATGTGACACCTGCTCCGAGACGTTCTGGAATGAAAGACAGTGCCTTGACTACAATCGATAGATATAACATAATTGAATTTGTTTTGCTTATTTCATTTGTGTACACGGCCGTATAAAAATATTTAAAATAAATATTTTCAATTTCGCTGAACAAGGCATGCTTAGCATCCAATTTATGTCAAACTATTACTTTGAGGCCATTAAGGCTTAAAAATTAAAGAAATATTGCTTAATTATCATCTTGAAATATAAAAACTACATGATTTATTTGATATTATTATATTTTTTTATTTATATAAAAAAAATTTAGAAAGCCCATTTATCGAGGAAGGCTATAGGCTATATATCATCACGCTAGGACCACTAGGAGAGGAGCAACAATGAAAAATGTTTCGAAAACGGGGGCAAATTATCACGCTACGGGCAATAGAAGACGCAAACGAGGTTGCGTGGGTCGGCTAGTACTAATATATAAAACTGAAGAGTTTGTTTGTTTGTATGTTTGAACACGCTAATCTCAGGAACTACTGGTCCGATGTGAAAAAATATTTTGATCTTAGATAGCCCATTTATCGAGGAAGGCTATAGGCTATATATCATCACGCTAAGACCAATAGGAGAGGAGCACCAATGAAAAATGTTTCAAAAACGGGGTTAAAATTATCACGCGACGGGCAAAAGGAGACGCAATTTAACATATATTTGATGCCAGTAAACTTATATTTTTGTTGACGTTCAAAATTTTTGGTAATTAGAAGTATGCAACATCTAGTTGATCTAGAACCATAAGTTATTATTGAAACATTAAAACTAGAAAGATACCTTAATAAGATTCATTTGTGTGTGAAGTGTTTTCTGTCTTATGAATATTTTCCTCTTGTACCATCATCACAGCTTATCCTAGATTTGTTTTTTTAAACGTATATTGTTTGTATGAAATAATATTATCACTAGATATATCAAGAGATGAATAACGTGTAACAAAATAACTAAAAGCATTAGTGCAGGCAGACAAAAACACAATCACTATTAAATCGACATGATAATTGCTTGAAACGAGGAAAGCCTCGCGTGAGAGGTCGCGTGTCTAACTTGATTAAATTCTACTTGAACAGGTCTGTTTGGTTATTCACAGTAGAAGCAACGTGCCGATGGAAAATACAAGCTATTTTCGTTTTACCCTCCTAGCGTGACTTAACTTATGCATTTGTTAAAATAAGCCCATTTATTTTATTTCTTTTTTTTATTTATTAGGTCAACAACATTATTACACTGTGCTTTAAAAGTAAAAGAAGCAAGCATCTGTGAGGAAACATAAGTATCTTATTATTTATAGGTAAGCACAGCATATATGATTAAAACTAAAATGGAAAAAGAAACAAACTTTAAGAACTTAAGAATTCACAGGTTTACCAAATTAATATCAGCAACATTTATCCATCCAAAGGTTGCCTGGAAGAGATTGCTTTTGGCAATAAGGCCGCCCATTGTACACATCTTCTTGAATTTTATAAGTGTAACAATTTGTAATTGGTGTACAATAAAGTATATTCTATTATATTCTACTCTATTTATAAGCTTCACATATCTCACGTCTAATACGGTTTTTGTTTCATTTAAGGCACATAATTATGTTACTTATAGCTTTATGTTAAAATGATATATATTCATTTTACATAATATGTGAACAAGCAAGCTATTGTAAATGAGAGACTGAGAAGGTTTAGTAATAGAGGTCTACTGGCGTCAGGAAATAAGATGTCAGTCTTATGAAGTAGGACCGGACCGACTTCTGAAGTTTTCTTAACAAATTGCACTTTCTAATTTATCAAAGTTGTTTTTGTGTTAAGATATATGACATTTTCATGAAACGAAAATATTTTTGATGGTAAAAATGACAGAAATCACCATTTTTATGCGCACTTGTACAAATACTATAGGGCCATCTGGTGTTCTAATACATTAGAGATACTGTTAATATTTTACCTGTCGTTAAATATACATATTTAAAAATGCGGATCAACTAAAATTCTTTTACATGGCGAATTCAGCGACAACAGCAACTGGTCGAATCGTCAGGTAACTCAAAAATAATTATGTCATCTTCCAAGCTTCTATTATTTTCAAAATTATTTGGGGTCGGGCACTAGTTTAACCGGCTTTACCTGAATATCAGTTTTTCCAGTGACTAGCATCTAACTTCCGCAATCCTGAGGACGAACTGAATTCGAAGTTTGAACTAGCTTTCAGTATATTTGAAGGCCTTGACAACCGGTACCGACGGCTTAACGTGCTCTACGAGGCACTAGCGTGCAACACCGCCAAACTTTCATACTCCTGGCTGTTATTAAAAACAAAATGTAAGAAAAACCCAACAACACTTTTGACTCAACCCGGGATCGAACCCGAGACCCCTTAGAGCTCCCACACATAACTACGATGCGATGCGACGCCACATCGTAGGAACTTACTGAATTATAATTGCTACGATACGAATTCATACGAATTCGTCGGCAAAGGGTTGGTTCATATGACCATAATTTCGGCCACAAAGAGTTGCCCTAATGAGATTTTTGTATGAAATGGATGATGAAAAATATAATGAAAATAATATAAATGATTTATGGATGGACTATTTTCTTTTTTATTTGTAAATAAAAAAATAGTTTTGTAAATGTTTTAGAGAAAAAAAATGTTAAACAAATATTTTGTTTATATTCTTGAGCTCAAAGGTTCAAATACCAAAATAATATAACATCTCAGAACCTGCAAATTATGCGTAGCGTATAGAAACCTGGTTAGGTAACTTTACTACATATGTATAAAAAATAATACATTTTAGGACATCTAACACACAACGCTATCTAGTAAAGGTAAAGTAAAGACAAAAAAAAGAAAGAAAAAAAGTAGTACCGTTTAGTACAGTCTCAGAGTGGACCAAAAATGGTGTCAGCAAGTGTGACGTAACATCGCACGAATGAACGATGCGAATTATATCGGGCTTTCTTGCGGTACGAGCTCGCAAGAAAGTGCGAGTTCGCAGATATTTATGATGCGTTGTGAATTCGCAATGTTTTGTGGGCGCCCTTAATTGGCAGTTGCAAGACGCAACACATACGCACGCAAAATGGATAAGAAGACGGTAGTTGCCGGAGCTATTTATTTATTTAGTACTTTAAAGTATTATTTTAGTGTGCATCGCAGTAGAGTCATAAAAATTTGAAGAAGGTGGTGGATGCTGACTATACATAGTAAACGAACAAAGTATTACAACAATAAAGTAATGGCTTTTTCTTGATACAGATCCAGAAATTTAAAGGTTTCATCAGTACTCATGTAAGTCATTTTAACGTGTAAGTAAGTAGTTACAAAACGAAATAAACACTGATGCGATGCGTCGCCAGACGTGTGGACATGTGTGATGTGTGCCGAGCACTCTCGCTGAAACCCTTTGATCCGTGCCACATAAATCGACAACGAAAGGATTAGTGGCGGACGCGTCTGCCAACGTTAAATACCTATCACAGACGAGCAAATCACCCCCTCCACCGACGTATATAGTAGTGATCCGGACGCATCTGTCTACGTGTGGAGGAGGCATGAGGCAGACGCACTCAGATGAAGTCAGAGGCAGGCAGACGAAGCATACCAACTCAAAAATATAAATAAAATATTATAAATAAATTCACAAATAAATAAAATGAAGCCTCTATTGCTGTTTGTTTGTTCTTGGTTTGTAGGTTTCTACTTGACTCTAGGTTTTCATTAATGTTAATAATTGTAACAATCGGTAACGAGTTTCAATTTTTGTTAACAGTTTAGGCCCCCTAAAGATGATAAATGTGTAATACTAAACATATTTATTAGAATGTCTGCCTCGTTGGTCTCTCCTCGTTGGCGTGTGCAACTGCTGATCATGAGGTCTCGGGTTCGATTTCCGGGTCGGACCTGATATGAAAATAGATCTACAAATATTCGTTTCGGAGTTTGGATGTTTTCTATTTATAATATATGTTTACAAAAACAAGTATATATGTATTTGTATCAGTTGTCTAGTACCCATAACACAAGCTCTGCTTAGCTTGGGACTAGATGGCGTTGTGTGCTAGATGTCCGAAAATATTTATTATTATTTATTCATTTTTTTCTTTTGTCATGCATTAGTAAAATTATTGTTAAATATTTTAGTAAAAATAGGCTTACAGAACTACTTGATCGCAAGTCTAATACATCAACTGTTAGATGTTATTGTTTTTGTTTGAATTTTTAAAATTAAAAATGCTGAGAACTTTTACAAAATATAATTTTCAATACCTTTAAAATATTACACTAAATAAAGAAATGGGCTCAGTACCATTACTTATGTGTACTGACCCTAGTTCTGTATGTAAGTAACTTCTCCGAAGAAATACAGTTTTCATTTAGAACTGTATTAATTATTTTACCTTGTTTGTTTTTTTTATATTACAACGTCTTATATATTACAAAACCCAATTGTTATAACAAAAAATATTGTGCTTATTATGTATATTTGCTTATTTTTGTTAATCCTCCAACAAATCCGCTTACAATCTAAAACCTTTGAACGTGAACGAACAAAATCCCTTTTCATACGTAACTTGGTTCTGTCGTGGATAGCAATTTAAGACTTATGACAAAATAACCATTAAGTTATATCTAGAGCGCGATCATTATAATTTTTATTTACTGTTTTTTTTTATTTTTGTGTCAACTATTATTCCAATCAATTTTACTTTGAGATAAACAAAATTGGCCACATGCAAATCGGACTTTGTGCTCACACTTTATACCTATTTCAGCGGTTTTATTAAATACTAGCTGAACCCCGCGGTGTTACCCGCGGTTATTGTTGTACCGCGAGTAACGCCGCGGGACAAAGTTAGTCTAAAAAAAAGCTAGCCTAAGTTACTCCCAGGATCATCAGCTACCTGCCAGTGAAAGTCCCTTCAAAATCCGTCCAGCCGTTCCAGCGATTACCCGGAACAAACAGACAAACTTTTTATTGTTTTAGTGTTTTTTTCAATAGTAATCTAGATATTTACATAAAGATGTAAATGACTGTATTCTCTTCAATATTTCCACTATCATCAATCGCGCTGTTAAATACCTTTAAAAGCATAATCTACATTTTTTTCTTTATGTCACACAACGTGTCATGAATGTAGCTAGACATAAGAATAATTTAATAAAAACTCCCTCTCTGTTTATTTCTGTTCAACAACCTTTCCTAACAAAATTAGAACTATTGTACCGCACTCCTATTTATTACATTGTCAATGCCCAGTGTTTATTAGCATAATTTGTTTGTGAGTATATCACCAATACCTATAGAAACAAAATGAAGAGATATTACAAATTTTCGGCTTAACCCTTTGACAGCTGAGAGGATACGCATTATCAATGGTTGTACAAACAAGGCTTACACGATTAGATAGGCTTGCTGACGAGGGTCAGGCTAGACCATCATTTGTGAGCCCTCTGTCAAAAGGTGAACTCAAATCACGTGACTGGTGCCGATCGGATACTTTAAAAGAAATTAATATTTTATTACGTAACCGTTTTTTGAAATTCAATTTAATAAACGAGCTTTCGTGCCACACCAACACACATACACACAAACAAATTTATTTTTACCTTTAAAATATCAGTGTGGCGTACGCACCCAGCCAAAATAGCGGGTGGCATTAACACCACACTGGGACAAATACGTATTCGTGTAGTTTCGCTGTTCAATAACTTGACATAATCCGTCGCAAAGTATAATGCAAGCACTTACCTTGGACTGCCACGGGTATTCGTTGAGTTTCCGCCTTCGCTTGTTCAGGAGTCGACAATTCAGGGGTTTCAGTTCTTGTGTACGTCACACGCGAGGGAAAATGAAGTAGATTTCGATTTCTAGCAGGAAATCGACCGATACAAGTCGCGCGCGCGTCGGAGGTTTTCACACAACCGTCAGTGGCTCCATGTTTATTACGAGTCAGTGTTGCAATTGCAACCATTTAAGGCTGCCCCTTGCGACGATTATTACCAGCATTGAAAATTGAAACACTGAATTACGAATTACGATTTATATACTTTACGGTAACGGAACATCCCGCCCACCAAAATGCCTATGGTATTTTCTGGTTAAACGATTAAGGTTTGGAGGACAAGGATCGATATTGTAAGTACGAAATTTGTTTAGATAATGCTAAAACGATACATAAAGATACTTAAATAAGATAAATTAAATACTAAATGGTTTTTTGATACAGGTGATCATATTTGCCCAACTTTATTTCATCTGCGGGAACTAGCGACATGTGACCACTTTCGATGTAATCAGACATAAAGTCCACGTATTGAGATTGTAAGTCTGGGTATCGATGCGAATTTTTAAGACAAGCGAAACAAATAAAAGATTGTTCGAATGTTGTTTTCACAGATCAAACTTGACTCAATGCGAATCATACGCTGTCAAAAACTTGGATTGACAACACCGCTGGCTCCACTTCTGCATTACCAATGGGGAAAGGCGAACGATTGATTATTTGCCATGCAGGAACAGAAAAAGGATTTGTGCCAGACGCTCTATTAGCTTTCAAATCTCAGAAAACAGGAGATTATCATGAGGAGATGAATTCGAACGTGTATGAAAAGTGGTTCAGAGAAATGCTTACATCACTTGAAGGGCCATCAATAATATTTATTGATAATGCACCCTATAACTCGTCAAATTAATAAAAGGCCAACAAGAAACATGAAATCATAAACTGGCTCCGTGACTATGGTAAGGAGGTGGACGAGTCCCTACTAAAAGTAGATTTAGTAAAGATGTTAAAAACAAAGAAGCTGCCAAAACGATACGTAATAGATGAAATGGCAGCAGAGCATGGGCATACCGTCCTCAGAATTCCCCCATATCACTGCCAATATAATGCCATTGAAATGATCTGGGCACAAGTTAAAGGATATGCTGCCAGGAACAATACAACTCCTCCTTTCACCGCAAGAAAAATGCTGGATTTACTAGAAAATGCGTGTGAAAAAGTAAGTCCTAAAAACTAGGCGAGTGTTGTAGGAAAAACAAAAAAGGTGATTATGTCGCATTGGGATCGGGATGTTGCATTCGACAATTTATCTGTCCAAGAATTGATAATTAATATTACTGAGAACTCAAGTGATGATGATTCCTGGTCATACGAAGAAGACGATTCTTTATAATTAAAAATAGTATTACAGTACCTCTTTTGGTTGTTTTATTTTTTAATCCTTAAGGTACTATGAATTTCAGCATTTCGTACCTGTTCATTACAAGTAGGTACCGCAGTTCATTCTCATGCTTTTTATTTGAACCAACTACAGTAAGTCTAAACGATTATTTTAGATTCATTAATTTGCAGAAAATACAGTCGATCCGTTTACTAGGTACGAGAACGATGGAATTTAACCCACTTCAAAAAAGGAGGTTTCTCGGTTTGACCGTATATATATATATTTTTATGTGTGTTCGGGAATAACTTTGTCGTTTATGAACCCATTTTAATGATTCTTTTTTTAATGTAAAGGAAATGTTGCAACGGTGGTACCATGATTAATATCTGCTGATGGCATCCAAGAGAAATCGAGTCGAACCTTAAAGTCGGTTTTATTTTTGTTAAAATTGTACTTGTCATTGCGTAAATTATTTATGCATTAACACAAAGACATTCAGGGCATTTAATGCAAAATAATAGAGTTTTTTATGTGATTTGATATAAAATATAATGACAATAATTTTATTGTATGGTTTATTAATATAATCGATAATCGATTTATTTCATAGCAGTTTTTATAGTCTGTGGTCAATAATTACGAATGACACATCTCTAAGTAGGCGGGGCCCGTCCATGAAGTACAGTATTTCCTGTAGTACATTGTATCAAAAATTATTACAAAACTTCATGTGCGTGATCTGTCAAAAGTTAAATAAACGATTGGATCCACTATAGTTGAACGATAAATGTATGAATTAACGATAAATAAAAATATGTTCATTCACGATAACTAGACGTTAGACGGTAGGTAAGGAACGTTTCGTGCTACCGACCGCTAGCGGTCGCGTAAGTTTTTTCCTACCACCTTACAAGTTTGAGAAATGAATGCACTAAGAAATATCTTACAAAATTACGTTTAAACTGATTATTTCACTGTTGTATGCTAATTACTTAGTTACTACAAACGATTATAAATGCGATTAATGATTTTTATGATGGAATTATCGTAGGCCGATAGAATTAAGCACCGATAAATGTTAGTGATTGCTTAATTAGATCCTACAATAATCGATTTGTGTGAAATGAATTTAGAAATAAATCCCTGTGGGTGACTAGTGAACGATAATATGCGTAATAATATGTATATAGGTAGGTAAGTCAGCCCGATAATTGTTAAGAATTGATATGGTGCAATAACTTGGAATGCAGTTAGCTGAATAAAACGATAGATATGTGTATTCCAAGATAAAACACTACGATTTTGACCATAAATACCATAAACATACGATGATAGGCAGGAAATAAGGTGGAACTCCCGGGTTTCGGCACCATTAAGATGTGGCGTACGCACCCAGCCGAAATAGCGGGTGGCATTAACACCACACTGGGACAAATACGTATTCGTGTAGTTTCGCTGTTCTATAACTCGACATAACCCGTCGCAAAGTATAATGCAAGCACTTACCTTGGACTGCCACGGGTATTCGTTGAGTTTCCACCTTCGCTTGTTCAGGAGTCGACAATTCAGGGGTTTCAGTTCTTGTGTACGTCACACGCGAGAGAAAATGAAGTAGATTTCGATTTCTAGCAGGAAATCGACCGATACAAGTCGCGCGCGCGTCGGAGGTTTTTCACACAACCGTCAGTGGCTCCATGTTTATTACGAGTCAGTGTTGCAATTGCAACCATTTAAGGCTGCCCCTTGCGACGATTATTGCCAGCATTGAAAATTGAAACACTGAATTAGGAATTACGATTTATATACTTTACGGTAACGGAACAATCAGTGTTATTAGAATTAAAAAATAATATGAACATATAAACGGACGAATGCAACAAAAAAATACAAACCTGAATCTTTAGTCTAATTTACCTGTTTGTCGTGCGTTTTAAGTTTAGTTCAATATTCAAGTTCGAAAAATAAATAACTTAATTGAAAAAGTAAATTAACGATATCCAGAGTAACAAATGTTACGGTAACAAATCTATACAAATAACTCAAATTGGAGTGTCTGTTTGTAATGTTAAAATAACAGCTGTTTAATTAATGCTTATGTATGTATGTATAAATATACCAAAAATGTAGTATAAAAAAAATTTTGTCTGTCTTTCTATTTGTTCCGGGTAATCTCTGGAACGGCGGGACGGATTTTGACAGGACTTTCACAGGCAGGTAGCTGATGATCGAGGGAGTAACTTAGACTACTTTTTTTAGAGTTACTTTGTCCCGTGGCGTTACTCGCAGTACAACAATAACCACGGGTAACACCGCGGGGTTCAGCTAGTATACATATAAGATTAATCATGTCCGAATGCTGATAAGTTAGATGACAAGTCTGTACATCAAAAGCATTTGCTAAAAAATAAAATCTTTGTTAAATGACTGATATAAATTTCATATATTTAAATATTAGATGAATCCTGCGGTGTTACCCGCAGTTATTGTCGCATTGCGTATAAAGCCGCGGGGCAAAGCTAGTCTAAAAGAAATAGGTTAAATGACTTCTTATATCATCAGCTACCTATCAGTGAAAGTCCCGTCAAAATCGATGCTGCCGTTTCAGAGATTATCTGGAACAAACAGGCAGACAGACAGACAATCAAAAATTTAATGAAATGCATTTTGTTATATGTACCGTGTATACATACATTTGAATTCAGTAAAAAGCGGTTATTTTAATATTACAAAAAGACACTCCAATTTTATTTATTTGTATAGTTGGAAATAGGTATAATTGTATCAATTTTGCGAAAATAAAAATGATATTACTTATAAGTAAGAATCGAAATCACCATTTTCCTAGTAAACTCCCCAATTCAAATCGTAGAAGATAGACAGACTTATTTATTAATTTATAACATTAGTATGATGTATATATATACTTATATATATCACCCTAAAGACTTGGTAGCTATGTGCTGGTTATGCTGAAGCCATAAGGTGAAAAAAAAATAGAGAAGTAACAAACTCCGTCACAAGAGTTCACATATTATTTACTATTATAGAGAACAGTTTACAATTAATAGAATTATTTAGTTCGCGAGTACAGGAGACATAGATTAGAGTGAGGGCGTGTTCCTAGGGAGTTCCGTCGGCAATGGTACCTCCAAGATGAAGGAGGCACTTAACTTGCGAGCAGCAGTACGCGTAAGACGCCAGGCTGGAGGTCCAGGCGTTAGTCCAGTGGACCCGGAGTCATGTGGATGGTAACACCGGTGAAAGCAACCGGGTCAAAGCTGCTGGCGAAGAAGAGGCGTTGGGCCCGGCGTTAGTAATCGGGCCCACGAGAGGCGAGTTGCCTGTAAAGCCGCCAAGCAAAGAGAGCAGCGTCAGGCGAGAGCCTAGGCGGGAACCACCAGGCTCAAGGGGGCGCTGGACGTAAGAGACGCCAAGCAAAGAGAGTGAGTCTTCGGCGTGCCTGCGCTTATATGTTGCCCCGGGGTTAGGCTGGTACGGCGCAGGGTGAGGCTCGGTCGCGAGGCAGCGCTAAAAGTGGGAGGCAGTGCTTCCGCGTGACACATATTCTCCTGTATCCCAGTTTTTTAGATATTATGCACTATAGTTTAATTGATTTAGTCTCACCATGAAATTATAATTTGCATGAAAAATTAAAACCCTAATTCAAAACACCTTCAGCACACATCAATATAAAATTACACGATAAATTCATAGCTTGAGTAAACCAAACGTACAAAGTGTTATCGGACTACTCAAAACTGCATTAAATATGAACACTACAAATTGAGAGCGTAGAACATTCATAAAAAAATGAATCCATTTCGATTTTATATTCCACGCATCACATCCGCGAACTATAAAAGTGAATAATAGAAGTGGCTTATAAAACTGCCAAGAGAAAAATATTCATGCCCAATGATTTGGAAAAATTCAATTACACTACTGTCCTGGGTTGCCATTCTAACACACTATTCGGAACGGGGTAACAAATCTAATCAAAGTTTACAATTTAGGGTGAGGACAACGTTTGACCTCTGAATCCTCAGATTTAGGACCTTGAAAGTTATTTTTTAAGTAGTTCACTGACTTAAACCAATGTTGACATAATAAAGTCTGTTTGAGAATACTGTCAAAATAATCAAGTGTAGGTTTTGTGGAGTTTGCGATGTTCTTTTCTGACTTTTGAATTTTTCTGACGCGTGTTCATAAACAATCCTTGTATCTTGTTTTGTGGCAAAATACCAGCTCAAATTTAAATATACGTTATCTGTATTTTTAGTTAAAGTAGAGTATAAAATGAAGCAGAGAAAGAAAACAAAGAATTGGAAAAGCCGTTAAGAATTAAAATAAATCTGTTTTTTTTCATCCGAATAATGTGTGACAGTTGATATCATCATCAGCACCATCATGATAATAATAAAATTTAAAACAACATAATATCCAATATTTACATTAGTTTATTCAACGTAGAATAAAACAGATAAAGGCTTTTGTTGTCAGTACTTGGAAAAAGTATGGAGGAAGAATGATGATTTATTTATGCGTTTTTACTGTAAACCACACTGAAAACTTGCAGGCCTATTTGACTTAGCCATTGCATACTTGTATTTCCACAATATTTTATTCAACTCCTCTAGTAACATATCTATATCTATACTAATATATAAAGCTGAAGAGTTTGTTTGTTTGTTTGTTTGAACACGCTAATCTCAGGAATCGATAATATATAAAGCTGAAGAGTTTGTTTGTTTGCTTGTTTGTTTGTTTGTTTGTTTGTTTGAACACGCTAATCTCAGGCATCGCTGGTCCGATTTGAAAAAATATTTCAGTGTTAGATAGCCCATTTATCGAGGAAGGCTATAGGCTATATATCATCACGCTAAGACCAATAGGAGCGGAGCACCGATGAAAAATGTTTCGAAAACGGGGGAAAATTATCACGCTACGGCCAATAGAAGACGCAAACGAGGTTGCGTGGGTCGGCTAGTTCAGTTATAAATTCCCAAAAGCATTAATTATAAAATGTCATTGAAGAAACCTTTTTAAGCAAGCAACTAACTGTTGAAACCCAAGCTCTTGAAATATTCTCCTGCAAAGCTTTATAATAAAACTAGCTGTTGCCCGCGGCTTTGCTCGCGTGGAAGTTGATTATATGCATGAATATTATATGAATTAAAACTGTGTAAAAGAATGTATCTGTAATTTATTTATGTTTTTAAACGTATTTATTTTTATTTATTTTTTGATCATTATCCCATTTAAAAGAACTTTCATAGTCATACAAAAATTCGACCCATATTTCAACCTCTTTAGGAGCAGAATTCGCATAATAATGCTAAATTAAAAAAACGACGCACGTCCAAACTAACCAATATATGAAATGCCAATGCCTATTTCTCCCCTTAGGGGTAGAATATCCAGAAACCTTTAACAGATATCTACTCATTTTTAATCAGTAGCACAAAAAACGAAAGTTGTTAGGCTGCTAAATTAAAAAAACGACGCACGTCCAAACTAACCATTTTTTTATTTTTTTTTTACATTTAGCCCTGCCAAAATGACTCTGCTCTGCCTGAAAGCATAAGCAGACTCCAAGAGTGGTGGTCACCATACTGCGAATGCAGACAATGCAACAATGCAGCATGGTGACCCACACCATGGCGGGCTAGTGATGCTTCTGCATCATTGGGCCTCCGGTCTAGCACTCACCAACGAAACACGACAGTATGATCGCTGTCATTTTACGTTGATTTTCTGTGCGAGAGTAGTACCGCCCCGGTCGAGCCGGCCCATTCGTGCTGAAATCAGCGTGGCTCTACTACCTTGAGATATATGAGATATATGAAATGCCAATCCCTATTTCAACCCCTTAAGGGTAGAATATCCAGAAACGCTTTAATTAATTTTTACTCTTTTTTAATCAGTAGTACATGAATTAAATTTCATGTTTCTAACTTAAAAAATGACAAACTTCCATACAAACTTTCAACCCCTATTTCACCTCCTTAGGGGTAGAATACCAAGAAACGCTTAAATACGTATCTACTCTTTTTTAGTCATTAGCACATGAATAAAGTTACATGTTTTTAACTTAAAAAATGACGAACTTCCATACAAACTTTCAACCCCTATTTCACCCCTTAGGGTAGAATATCAAGAAACGCTTAAATATGTATTAACTCATTTTGAATCAGTAGCCCAAAAACAAAGTTTCATGTTTGAACTTAAAAAATGTCAGACTTCCAGACTAACCTATATGCGAAATGTCAACCCCTATTTCACCCCCTTAGGGGTAGAATATCCAGAAACGCTTTAATACGTATTTACTCTTTTTTAATCATTAGAACATGAATAAAGTTACATGTTTCTATCTTAAAAAATAACGAACTTCCATACAAACTTTCAACCCCTATTTCACCCCCTTAGGGGTAGAAATTCCAAAATTCCTTTCTTAGTGGGTGTCTACTCCATAAAAGGATCCTACTCACCAAATTTCATAACCGTAACTATTATAGTTTACGCTCGGCGATGATGAATCAGTCAGTCAGGACTTGTTATTTTATAAGTATAGACAATTCGCAGGTACTTGTTTGCAAGGAATTACAATCCTCGACCGAAGATAGTAAAGTCATAGAAGTGTTACCAAAATATTCACCGTTAATGCATAATACGCCGAAAAGCAGCGAAAAAATCTAGGTTACTCTCTCTACTCTCTACTCTAGGCTCCAGAGTTTTCCATCAAGTAAGGTAAAACAACTCAAATACATATGAAACGCACAATTTATTCTCTCATTTACCAATATCGCTAACTTTCACTTTTAACGTTCATAACTTCTTAGCCTTAGACGTTCTACAGAATAAATGCTACTCAGGCAAGATATAACACAAATAATGACCATCACCCCATGTCTTTGGTATAAACAGTTCAGTTATTATTTATATTTAAAAAAGTAGTGTGGAGTCGTGGCCCGTCGTGGGACACCAGTAACGAACGAAGTTCCTTATCATAAAATATAATAATACACTACATTTTACACATTTTTTTTAAATCTTACGCTTTTTAACAATAAATGTTGATTCTACCTATTTAGTACTCATAGTTTCAGTGTTTTTTGTGTAAACAAAACGGTAAACAGAATGATAAATAGGGTCACCATTTATCATTTTGTTTTACATTTCGTACATATGATTTTTGAACAACCATTGCATATCTCTGAATGGAGTGCCAACGTGAAAAACAAAAAAAGATGTAACATCTAATTAATTTTTCATTTACTTATTCAATACACTCTAAATTAATCTGAAAAAAAAACTTTGTTAATTTTTCTGATATTATTATTTAGAGAAATATTATTTTCTTCTTCGACTTATAATTCCACGAGTGCATGTGACATCATAGTTCGATAGTCTTCTTCTAATCTATACAAATAAATTGGAGTGTCTGTTTGTAACATTAAAATAACCGTTTTTTAATTAATGCATATGTATGTATACACGGTACATATACCAAATATGTGGTTAAAAAAATTTTGTCTGTCTGTCTGTCTGTCTGTTTGTTCCGGGTAATCTCTGGAACGGCTGGACGGATTTTGACGGGACTTTCACTGGCAGGTAGCTGATGATCTGGGGAGTAACCTAGGGTACTTCTTTTAGACTAAGTTTGTCGCGCGGCGTTAATCGCGGTACAACAATAACCGCGGGTAACACCGCGGGGTTCAGCTAGTTATATATAAAATTCTTTGGGTAAATGCCACAAGCCTTTTTATCTGTCATAATAGTTGTTTAGTATTTATTGATCAGATCATAATAGTTATAGTAGTTGTAGTACCAAAAAGTGTTTTTACAACTTTTATGACGTTAATTTTTTTCCGTCCAGCCCCCTTTTGCAATGCGCCATAAGGAACTTCGTTCCAAAAGTAAAAACTAAAATCCAACTATGACAACGAACGATGCTGAAAGGGTATGAAACAAGATTTTCAGGACACTAGATTAAACAACGTTACTGAAGAAGTTCTACCAAAATGCCTTCGTTGCCAATAATGTCATACGATACAATACTTTAATATTAGCATAGATTACATTTTTAAGATCGTGTTTTAACCACAATCAATGCAAAATAATTTCCCATAACCTGTCGAACCGTTTCATCAATAGAGATTTTTATAGCAACATTTTATCTACAGTCAATATTAATATTATTTCTACCAGAAAAAATATTTGTATCATAAAAAATCAATTAGGTCCTCGTATTTTCTCTAACCGTAATTTTAAAGATTTGTTTATTAAGCCATTTTGATTTCCGATCAAACAAAATGGACTCTCGTTTTACTTGGCCGCAGCTCTTTGCTCCAATTAGATTTCGATATCGGTTTGGATTTCAGAGAGTATTTTATTTGTTGACATTTTGAAGCTGTTATTATTTAGGTTATGTATAATGTAAAAGGTTTTAGTCTGAGTGATTGCACACTGATCGTATAGATGGAAAATTGAAATTAAATTTACCTTAAACGATATAAGCATCTGAAAAAAAATTAACTTGAGATTTTTAAGAAAATACGCGATTTTTAAAATGATAAATCAAAAATAAAGAAATGGGCGGTTCATCATCATCATCATCATCATCACTTCAGCCCACTGATGTCCACTGCTGGACATAAGCCTCCCTCATGGCGCGCCACTTCTCCCGGTCCTCTGCCTTCCGCATCCAGCTGCTACCGGCTATCCTTTATTACGGCGCTTACCTAGTATTTAAATTCAATTCTTAAAGAATAAAAAGGAGGATGTTACAGACTTATTCAGATGCACATTATGATTTACACTGTTTTTAATTTTAGTCAATTCGATTCCGACACTATTATCTAAGTGTGTACAAGTTTTAGAACTCAGTTTTTTTATTCTATTCCACTGGCATCGCAGTACTGTACTGATATAGAAGTCATCATAGAAAACAAATTAAAAATATCAGGGCAGTTATAGCCCGATCAAGGTGATTCTGGAAGGTGGTTGACAATATTAAATTTATTTAACACATTTCTATAATGATGCAACAAATAAATAAAAGCACTTACAACCCTCATTCTCATGCAGCATACGTGAGTACAACAAAATATATAACGCAAATTGCGTTATTTTGTGGGGCATGAAAAAGTATCTTACTAGGCCGCGACGGTGTGGGTCACCATGCTGCATTGTTCTTATTCGCACTGAGCATGGTGACCACCACTCTTGTATTCTACTCATGCTTTCCATCAGGCGGGGCAGAGTCAGTTTGGCGTCTAAAACATAAAAAGAATATGAAAAATACCACTTTTCCTCAGAGGCTTGTATTAATACGATAGTTCATGTTAGGTTTAATGGTTCTCAATGTTATTTGGCGTAAACATCGATTTTGATTTGTAATAGCAAATAAACAGTTTTTTAATGAAACAAAATGTCATTAAAGCCATAGTTAAAAGTTGCAGATTAAAAAAAAACATAATTAAGTATGGGTTTTTCAGCCAGTTCTGTTTTCATCAGAAACCTGTTTTACTTCTTTCATCCCATATGAGCGATTCCTTAAAATAAATTTATAATGTGTAATACCTCAGAATATATTTTATTTTCGTCCCTCGGAAAATTTTCTCATCTTTTCGTTATAACTGCTTACATAACGAATTATCGGACCGCACCAAATCCGTACCCTTGCTGTGATTATCAAATTTGTGTCCTCCCAACACGTCAGCAAATTGTTATATTTAATACCAGGTATACTACTTTTTTACACCGGATTCACCTGTGTCGACATTGCACTTCATGACCTACTGTTACGCTGGTTTTATTTGGTAAGTGCAAGTTTAATAAATAAACAGAATAGAAAACCCTTTCAGTCTTTCAAAAGTCATACATGCCCTTTTTTATGGTTTAAAGACTACACTGTCCATCTGTCCGTCCGTCTGTCCATCCGTCTGTCACCAGACTGTATCTCATGAACTGTTATAGTTAGAAAGTTGAAATTTTTTAAAATGATGTATTTCTGTTGCCGCTATTACAACAAATACTAATTAATAGAATAAAATAAAGTCATGAGGGCTCTGATATAATAAACGAGATTTTTTGCTCGTTTTAGCTTGATAATGATACGACGGCAACAGATAGACGGTAGAAATATTCACAGAATGTTTAGATATACATTCACTTTAAAAATAAATTCAGGTATTTACCTCTACATAAGCGATCATTTTTTATATGTTTATTTATCTACTTTTAATAAAATAGAATGCCTTGCAGATTTTCTACCTGTCAACTATTAGGTGCCACAGACGATAAAGGACGAGAGCATTTTAGTTTAAGTTTAACTAATACACTTAACACACATTTTGAAATAAACAAAAATTTAACACTGCATGCAGTGTATCATTTACACAATCAATAAAATAAAAAGGAATGGAAACAAACGGCAAGGCATCTCTAAGAAACAAAAGAAATACTAATAAAGCTAATGAAAAGCAATAAATTGGAATGCCAAGAACAAACAGACATGTTTTCTGTATTTTATTATAAGGCTCCTACTTTCCGCCCCAATGCCAGCGGAGATTACGATAAAACTTAAATCCCTTCTGCCAAGGTGGTTTCTAACTTCATCATACAAGTATCAGGTAGGGAAATATATTTTCTAAATTTACGTTTTCATAGTTTGATTATTTAGAGACTTGGGGTAGACAAACTTTAAATGTATAAAACTAAATACATGAGAAAGTAATTTATTCCAATATAATTTAATTATTTGTTAATTTTTATTCACCTTTTATAGAATTTTAAGGTATGTAAAGAAATAGACAACACAATATTTTATTTTATTGTATTTATATTATCTTTTCGTTTAAGCAAATAGAATTAACGTATGTGCAATTTCAAACTGCAAAAAAATTACTACTGAAATTATTTTATTGAAATCGATATAGATAGTAGTAACGAGCTTGGTGTAATCTAGAATAATATAATATGGCTGTTTGAACACAAGGAGATTAGATTGTCAGAATATAAACCAACTGGGAAAAAGTTTCCAATTTCATGTAGCCTATTTTCTCCAACGCATTTAGACCTAACAGTTTGTTGTTGTTTTTCAATTGTTTAGTGTTATCTCAACAATTATTCTACACATATTTTATTTATATACTTCTAACAATGATCAGATGTTAATAGTATTCCTGATTTTTGTGCCCTTATTAATAAGACTAAATGACTTCACCCGACATCAACTTGCCCTCGCTTTACCTTGAGACGTTTGGGGTCCAATTCGAAACTTATCGGAAGTATAAAGTGAGGGTTGATTTTTCGAAAGCCTGTTGTGTTATTAGATATTATCACAAACAACACATTCACAGGTATTAAGAACACATAATTCAAATAAATCGCAATGTAAGTGAAGTTGTAACATCATTAGAACGAACTGTAACAGTGGACTTAAATGGGATCGGTTGTTGGTTCACTATAAGCTAAACAGTAATTGTCTTAGTTGAACATAGCTTAAACAACAACGGTTAAGTTCGGAGAGGAGGTAAAGTATAGTCACTTAAGTGTAACGTTTACTTGAAAGTTTGAGTCATGAATGGAACTTTGAGAAGTATTAGTATTAGTTTACTTTGTTCCGTCTTCAGGCAAATATTACTCTTTTATTACCTTTGTTTACTTTAAAAGTATAGACAATAATTAACATATGTTATTACAAATGTGTATCGGAAACTTAAAGTTTTGCGACTGCATTTACATTTTGTTTTTTAATTTATCCCCGTCCGGAATAGCAGAATAACCGATATTTTAAACATTCCTAAAAACGACGAAAATTCCTTTTCTAGTATCTTATGTATGAATCCAGTAAAAGAGTTTTGACTAAATTTCAAGTGAATTTGAAGAGAACCATTAGTTTAGAATAAAAATGATTAAGATAGTAACGTTAAATGTATAGCCAAAAATAGTCCTACGACAAATACCTTGAAAATCACTGACACATTCTAACGTTAATTTTAAAAAGTTAAAAGCAATACTTGTTTAGTAATGGTATATTTCCTAGAAAACATTAAACTGGGTTACATTTGCGCCAATGCAAATACGCCGTAATGGATGCGTAATGACGTTACACACGCCACTTCGATATGTACCCAATTGTTCTGAGTTACTGCTCTTTTTGCCGCCTAGATATTTGTCCGACCATTTTGCATATCGAGATGAGAAAAGTTTTTTAGAACAAAATTTACTATTACAAACAGAAATATTAAATAAAAATAAAAATCATTTTTAAAGTTGCTAACTTACTTTCGTATTCTGACAAAGTTTTAGTTTTTTTTTATATATATTGTTGCAATCTTCTCCTACGTTCGTGCTTAACAACTTCATGAACGATACAGACCCGTTTATATTAAAATATAAACGGGTTTGCATTTATATTTAATATGATTTTTTATAGCAAAAGTTTCTAAATAAATAAATAAATATTATTTTCACATAGGATGTCCTTAAAGTATTTTAATAAGTTTACTCCAATCTAAAAGATTGCTGCAAAATAATATAATAGTGTTTTTTTCTTCCATTTAATCGAAGAATTGTTGCTACTTTTTATTTAAATGATTCGATATAATAGTTCAATATGATCCTTAGCATCTATAAGGATGTCGGTTGGTAAAACGCAATGATGTTTACATTAAAAATCTAAATACGTCTATATTACAAGCAAAACGTATACTTAGGTCAGTGACTTATAGTTAAATTACCACAATAAATAGTTTTCTTGCTATTAAGTAACTCACTTGCGACGCCTCTGATGTTGCGAGTGTCCATGAGCGGCGGTAATCGCTTACCACCATGCGAAACGTATGCTCGTTTACCCATTCCCATTCCCATCATTAAAAAAGTGATTAAATACAAATATATATCTTCAAATAAATAAATAAAGAAAGCTTAAAGTTCAACTAAAATCGAACAGTAATATTGACTATCTCCAAAAAGTACAAAGAAATATCTACCAGCCAACTAGCGATGCGTGTCACGCACGAAAACCTTTATAAATAAATATACGTCGCGTTTATTGCGGCCTCCTGCAATTTGTTTCACCTGTAATTTGATGTACGAGCAGTAAGAGAAATATAAGAAAATCGTGCTGCCGAGATTTATAAGCAACTATATATTTCTAGTCTATTTATGAAGGTAACTATCTACAGCGATGGGTCAGCAGTTTATCGTGTCGGTACATTGGCATGTGTTTAATGATGATACGTGTGAGGATGAGTTGTAAGGGCTACTACGATATTGCTATTCTGCCAATTGATAAAGAGATAATAATAGCAAAATGTTGTGAGTAACTGAATGTTGACATTATGAAGAATGGTAAAGAAACGATCAAATAAAATTACCTATACATTTATGACAACGGATAACTTCGTGCTGGATATAAAAGAATGCTTTTGACGCCGTTATGCCCGTGCCGTATGCCGTGCCGTGTGTATGTCGGTTATCGCAGTAAAGAGTAGCTCATGTCCTTCGTCAATAAAATCAAAGTAATCTGATAACCAAGATTCACGTGAGCGGAACCGCGGGTAACGCTAATTAATACATAAAAGTGGAATCAATTTTGTTATACTGAACTTATAGGTCTTGTATTATTACAAGTACTCGTAAAAACCTTAAACTCGTGAAGTGTAGCCAGTAGAAAGGTAAGATCAGATAATTTTTGTTATCCTAACTAATATTATAAATGCGAAAGTAACTCTGTCTGTCTGTCTGTCTGTCTGTCTGCTACTCTTTCACGCCAAAACTACTGAACGGATTTGAATGAAATTTGGTATACAGATATTCTAGACCCCGAGATAAAACATAGGCTACTTTATATCGCGAAAAAGGGGTTGTAAGGGGTTAAAAGGGGGGGGGAAAGTTGTATGGGATTTCATAATTTTTAAAGATAAAACCATGAAACTTTATATTTAAGCACTTGATAAAAAATAATAAAACATTTGTTCTAGCGTTTTTGAAATTTCGACCTGTGAGGGGATGAAATAGGGGTTGAAAGTTTGTATGAAGTTCGTCATTCTTGAAGATACCTTACATTTTATATTTAGGCATTTAGGCACTAAATAATAAACAAAAAATCGTTTGTTCCAGCATTTTAAAATTTACACCAGCGTGGGGGTGAAATAGGGGTTGCATGTGGGTGTTCGTCATTTTTGGAGATAAAACCATGTAACTTGGTACATAGGTCTCTTAGGATGTGCAAAGTTTTTATATAAGTAGGTACCAAAGGAATTCCAGAAATTGTAACTTTTGTTTTGTATCAATAAAAAAATCGACTTTTGAAGTTACGAATACTTATTCATCGCCGCCGCCTGCCGTCGGTCATCGGTCATGGTCGCGCACATTCGCCGAAGTGGGGCGAGCGCGGGGGGCGGTCGTGTGGTGGGGTAGCGCACGGCACGAATCTAACTATGCCTACCCGAACGGGCAGACACGTGAGGGCAGACGTCGTTGCCGGACGCATGCGATTAGAGAAATTTGCGCTACAGAGAAATTCATTTTGCAATAGAGTAAAAATATTTGATTGCTTCGCATAATTTTTTTAGTTCCTATTTTTTATTAGTAATGTCCTAAAAATTAATTTTGTACATACTTAATATTTCGAGATATTTTAGTTCATAGTTCATTTTAATTCATAGTAGGTAAGATTGTTTTCGTTACGTTAAAATAATACGATTAAGTTTAATTTTTTTAAGTACCTTAGTATTTTTTATTAGTTAGGTCCTGTAAATTAATTTTGTACATACTTAATAGAGGGAGGCCGGACGGCACATTCAGTTCTTAAACTCCCATTAAATTTATCTCATGAGGAAATTTCAGTGTGTAACATCACAAAAAACAGCGATCGTGGCCGAATGCTACAGCAATGCAAGCTGTTAGTGTGGGATGAATGTACAATGTCGCATAAAAAAGCGATCGAGGCGCTCAATCGAACTCTGAAAGATATCAGAAACAACCAGAGTTTAATGGGTGGGATGATAGTGCTGCTTGCTGGGGATTTTCGACAGACACTACCTGTCATTACCAGAGGCACTCCAGCAGATGAGGTAAATGCATGTTTGAAAGCGTCTATATTATGGGTGCATGTAAAAAAGTTTTGTCTAACTAAAAACATGCGAGTACAACTACATAATGAGACGCAATCGGGGCAATATGCAGCTGCTCTATTGAAAATTGGTGAAGGTCGAATGACTACGGACGCTAACGGCATGATCACGTTAAATCAAGAATTTTGTAATGCTGTCCACAACTTGGAAGATCTTAAAAACAACGTATATCCCGGTTTGGAATATAACATGAGGAATAGAGAGTGGTTGTGTGAAAGGGCTATATTAGCACCGACCAATGAAATCGTGGGACAGACAAATGAACGAATGATGTCACATGTGCAAGGCGATGTTGTCGAATATTTATCAGTAGATATTATCATGGACAGTGAGCAGGTGACATCTTATCCTACAGAGTTTCTTAACTCTTTAGAGCTATCAGGAGTGCCGTCTCATAAGCTGAGACTGAAAGTTGGGGTTCCAGTTTTGTTAATGAGAAACCTCGAAGCACCGAGACTATGCAACGGAACTCGATTGCAAATTACGCAGCTAGGACGCAATATTATTAGAGCAATTATAATGACAGGAATAGCTAAAGATGAAGAAGTTTTGATTCCTCGCATACCCATGATCCCTACAGATTTACCTTTTCAGTTCAAAAGAATCCAGTTTCCCCTCAAACCAGCCTTCGCAATGACCATTAACAAAGCGCAAGGCCAAACACTGAAAGTGGCGGGTGTAAATTTAGAAAAGAACTGTTTTTCGCATGGGCAACTCTACGTGGCCTGCTCACGTGTATCAAATACCAAAAATCTCCACATTTTATCTAACAACAATAAAACAGCAAACGTTGTGTATAAAAATGTTTTAAATTAGGTTTTTTAAAAATATTTTTGTACACAACGTGACGCTGGCCCCAGTAAGTGTCTCTTGGACATTTATAAGAGAACAATAAATTTTTATTTTTTAAATATACCTACTAATGATTCAAAAATACACCCAAAGATACTATTCCACGCGGACGAAGTCGCGGGTAACAGCTAGTAATTAAATAAAAAGAAAAACAAAGCGTTGTCTTGTGAGAAAAAAATATTCTAAAAAAATCCTATAAAAAGTACACTTATACAGCTTAATTTACGAAATATGTGTATAATACTCCTTACATTATTTCTTATCTTTGAAAAATAACGTTTGACCACCTTTCTTTAACATAATCTCGAATGACGTCTAAGTTTAAAATACCAAAAGAGTCGCACTTTTGTCGCGTTTTCTGCCTAATCTGGGTCTCAGTTTTCAAGATACAGGATATCAGACGCGATGACGCGAAAAATCCAATTACTCGGCACCAATTCACGCATTCTAATGTACGACGGCTCTGCGTGTAACAAAATCTAATCAAAGTTTATGGTCGCCCTTGCGGTTTTTGCCGTTCCACCTTGGATTAGGGTTGCGATTTGGTGAGACGATTAGCGAGCAAAAATAATTTTATCAAGATTTGAATTCAAAGATAATGCTTATAACATTGATATTTAAAGAAGACCAATGAACTAAGGTTATGAAAATAAATGTTATAATTTTTCTATTTCGGAAGGTTTTCTACATTTTCTTATTCAACCCTTAGAATAGATTCACGTCTAAGATATCGTCTTTACTTCTCAACTTGAATAGCGTGAAACTAACTGAAATATTAATATTTTAGTGATAATTAAAATCACAACATTTTTGATTAGGCAAGTGATATGTTTCATAGTGTAAGTGAGTATTAAACAATTTGTTTATTATTAAGTACCTAAGTATTATCAGTATTAATTACAAATTAATTTTTAGTATTTTTTTTAATTTTTAAACAAACTACCCTTGTCCAAGGTGTTTGAATAAAAAACATAACATTTCACTATTTTGAATATCCAATATGTGTATTAAATCGCTATTTCGTTCATTCAATTCACAGCCTTACAGTTTATGCTAAATCACTGAGGCCAACATACCACAGAATTACATTCTATTGTCCAACTTAAAATGTACATGTTGTTTCATTGCCCATTTTAAATGCTTTTATTGCCAATTTCGAATTTATTTCTTGTTTTAGGTTTTAATATACATTAAAACCTAAAAGCTTAGTCTTAAATAATTCGTTAAAATATCAACGCTCATCATGCTGTGCGCATTCATTGTATTATCTTTGTATAATATATATATAAATATATATATTATACTATATATATATATATATATTATACAATATTTATTATATTTATATATATATATATATATATATATACAAAGAAAAGTACATATGTATTTTAATCAGTTGTCTAGTACCCAAAATACAAGCTCTACTTAGTTTGGGATTAGATGGCGTTGTTAGATTTCCAAAATAATTATATAGAAAAAAAAATTACTTGCTTTCAATACATTTTAGCACTAACCTATACTACGTATTATTATCTAACGATTTAAGAAACCTTCATTTATTACATTTCATAATAAAAAATTATATTAAGGAAAAACACTATTTTTATGAAATTATACCTTCAATCCAAGAAAACGGTTTTGGATTTTTGTCGCTGTCTATCATACAAACCGTTGTTTTTAGAGTAATATTATTTTCATACAAATATTTTTGTAAACAAATCTGTACCAAATGAAACAATTTAGAGAGTACTCCTCAAGAGATTTAGGTACAAGACTTGCAGTGCACAACAAAAGAGATTGGTTTTGTAACTTTTGAGAAAGTTACAAGAATTTCAGAAATAAAATCGTCTTAAATTGCGTAGAACAAAGAACCTCGTATCTGAGGTACATTTATTCTTTAAATATTTTCTGCATCTAGAAATTTACTTACATTTAAACTTTTGTGTTCAATGAAATATACAAAATAAAAACTTATCAACTGGAATTTACCTAATTTGGACTGCCTCGTTGGTCTCGTGGTTGCAGTGTGCGACTGCTGATCATGAGGTCTCGGGTTCGATTCCCGGGTCGGACCAAATGTTTGTATGATCTACAAATATTTGTTACGGAGTTTGGGTGTTTTCTATGTATATTATGTATGTATTTACAAAAAAAAAGTATATATGTAATTGTATCAGTTGTCTAGTACCCATAACACAAGCTCTGCTTAGCTTGGGACTAGATGGCTTTGTGTGTTAGATGTCCGAAATATTTATTTATTATATATTTATTTAATCAACATGAACCCAGAGCCCTCTTTTTAATGTTTGTATGTTTAAGGTTATTTGATCTAACCGTTACAATAAAAAAAAATAATGCTTCAATTCATTTTTGTGCAATTATTAGTGTGTATGACTTACTTCTCTCTCTCTAATCTAAGCCATTAGGTGTTTATAGCATTTTTATAAAACTCTGTACATTAAACATTAACCTTAGAATTAAATCTACGAGAAAGAACTTCAAGGCATTTTCGGTTACGATTCAGTCATTTAATTTGAATGACCTCAGTGTAGGTCAGAACCAATAAAGTCTTAAACCTCTATTTCTAAATAGCAAAAGTAAAGTGTCTATTAGGTGACTATAGAACTTGATGATTTTGAGCCGTATAGTTAAAAAACTTTACCAATAATAAAAAATATATAAGGCAATTGTTTAATAGCAAACAGTGACGACATATTGTACCGTACCAAAATAATGACCAGCTTTACCATTTTTTATATTGTATTTTTGTAGCCTCAATAACTCTGCTGCTGCGAGAGTTCACTGTATTCTTTGAAAGGTTTTTACTGCTGCCCATACAGCTGAATCTCTCGTGAATATATCTAAATATATGAAAATAGATTGCCGAAATATATACACGCACATAACTTCCGATCGGCTGCACCAAGTTAAATAATTATTTTTGTTATGTGTTTGTTATTGTTAGAACAAGGTTTGTGTACAAAAACAAATAAAAAATAACGGTATAAGTTTTTTTTTAACCGCGACTGTACACTCCCTCTGGGAAGCTGATACATATAAATATGGCGGAATGAAGTTCGCTGGGTCAGCTAGTCATATATAATATCCTGAAAAGAAAGGAATATTTACAATTGTTTTTTAAGAACGAGCTTTGGAAAGGAGGCCCTCATCAATTTTATAACTTATTTACAATTTATAGTCACCCCAGTGGTTACCAACACGCTTTAAATATTTGAATTCTCAGAAGGGATAGCTACTTCTTAAATATGCAATATTCTAATCTACTAACCGAATCCCGATGCAATACTCTATCTAAGTTATGCAAAGCCATATATCCATCACATTACTGTTGAATACTAACGCCGTGGTACGTAAGGGTGAGAGCTTTTTAGGTTTAATGTATTTTAAAAGAGATGAACTAGAAAAACTGATTAATCTTATAAATTAAAATATAAGTCTGAAAACATAAACTTAAAAAGGACTTAGTGTGTGGGAAGGAATTAGTGATCACGATTATACAGTACCGTAACTAAACTTTAAAGTATTCATATTTTATTTCCAAAAACATCATCATCAACTTTTTCTATTAAGCAAATTGGAACACATGACTATTAATACTATGAAGTTGAAGACATTACATATTATAATATTTCGTTTAACATACGGTTTACTACGTCTAAGTTGGCATCCTTATTTTTGAATATTGTTAAGTATTGAGTAAAATGAAACTAATAAAGCGTTCTTTATAGTATACTTCAATTTATCGTGATTACAATAAATCTTACTGTTGAACAGCACAGACAACGATGTGTTTCATTATCCTCTGCCAATAATGTCAATATATATACATATATATGTATAATACAACAATAACTCAATGCATATATTGTTGTATTTACAATGGCCTTATTGCCAAGAGCAATATCTTCCAGGCAACGTTGCAGTTACGTGTTGTGTATCATGTTAAGAAGATAAGTAAATTATCTACAGTAAATAAAGTCAAGCCAAAAAAGATGTAATAAAAATAAAATTTAATAGGTTTTATAACACAACTGCTAAAATTAATAAGAGTAAGACAACGATAAATAAAAAAACATGAAATAAAAAAAGAAGTAATTAAAATAAAATTAAATAGGTTTTAAACGACAACTGCCAAAACTAATAAATATAATACAACAATAAATAGAAAGAGAAAAACAATAAAACAAATTGATATAAAATAATAACAATTGATAATAGTAATAAACGTAATGGTGATTACCTTGTTTACGTAAAATTGTGTAAGTTAAATAGATATAAATATTGTTAGAATTCTGCCAATTTATAAATGTAATAAATATGAATATTTCATAGTCTTTTCCTCAAGTAAAATGTAATAAGTTGTACATAAAAAGGAAAAACATGTCAGAAACTATTGAAAATAAATAATTTCACAACTCCACCTGGTGTGTCTATATTAATAATAAAAAAGGTAGCCGGGAAACTTCCCACCTAATCATACTTTTTCATTTCAGGGAAAACTTTGAGGATGAGAAAATATGAACAAAAAATATAATACAAAATTATAGAGTCCGTTCATGTATAAACTACAGGTCCCGGCAACTATTTGTATTTGTTTTTCTTTGTTTTGAATTCTAAGATTCACCACAAGTATGCACAGTAAAATGTAACAGGGACCAGTTAACCATTAAATGAGTTTTTTTTTTTAATTCTTCTTAATTCGATTAGATTCAAAAAACATGTAGTATTATCAGGTAGTATCTATTCAAGGTAGTAGAGCCACGCTGATTTCAGCACGAACGGGCCGGCTCGACCGGGGCGGTACTACCCTCGCACAGAAAATCAACGTAAAATGACAGCGATCATGCTGTCGTGTTTCGTTGGTGAGTGCGAGACCGGAGGCCAAATGATGCGAAAGCATCACTAGCCCGCCATGGTGTGGGTCACCATGCTGCATTGTTGCATTGTCTGCGTTCGCAGTATGGTGACCATCACTCTTGGACTCTGCTTATGCTTTCCATCAGGCAGAGTAGAGTCATTATGGCAGGGTCAAACATAAAAAAATAAAATAAAAAATAATTAAGGATTAAAATTAGGTGGATTTAGTAACTACACAATACTTGTACCTGTTTCCTGTTCAAATCTTTTGTTTTGTATACATTGTGTTTCTTAAAGTATTATCAGTTACGTTGGCTAGTTCGATTAATCTATTCCAAATTTTTGTTATAAAATTTAACTGCAAATGATTAACAAATGCTATGTTGAGTTTTTAAATGCTGCCCAAGCTTAAAGATCTATATATAGATAGAGTTAATTAATCAAAATTAATAATCACTAAATAAATGGTAAATTAATACCAATTTTTTTGTTAAGTAAGCGATCGCTTAGGCGAATTTTTACTCACGTTTAATATCAGATACACAGTTTTTTTTTGAAGAGAGATTAAAAAAGAACTTGTCTTGAAATAATTTACATTTTGTAATTCATAACCCAAATTAATTGAAATTCATGATATGTATATCAATTCTTTGGATAAGAAGCACTAACCGTACCTACCTTTTCCATATTAAATATTTTTAAAAGCACCATTTGCACTGGTTTCGTAGCATATCTAATACTCAGTTTGGACTCGGACTTAAGTTTTTATAGAGGTATGGATATCCAATCCGTTACTTTTAAGGTATAATGAGGACTAGAAATATATAACGTCTGGAGCTTTTATATAAAGAATTACCTCCTCAAGACATGTGAAAATCTTAACGTTTAGAGTACCTGAATATTTTACGGTTAAGTTATTAAACAATGAATTCCAATATGAGCTGCTTATTTGCTTACCTCACACGTAAGTTACTAACAGATTATGGACGACGTAGAATACACGTGACTAACTAGAATCTCTTCTAAATACCTGTCAGTTTGAAATCGTCAATAATCCTCAAAGCTTGTTTGTTTTATCTGTCTATTTTCAGGCAGTTCTCAAAGTGGAGAGTACTTTGATGGTTATGTTTAATGATGGTAAAAAAGAAAGTAAATTTACATAACATTCTAAAGTACACTTTTAACAATTTCCCGTTGATAATTTTATACTGTTATGAATAAATTTAACTTGTTTATATCCTCATTCATAAATATGCTAGAAAAAAGACTGGTTCATAAAAATATCTTTATATCGGTACGTATCATTACAGAACTTCACCTCTTTTTATAGAAATATTAGATGCTTCATATTTTGATTTTAGTTCATTTTTTCAATATATGTTATTAATTCTACGCTAAAGCAGTAATTCTCAACAGTTAGTTTGATATAAAAACGAATATCAATCTGAATATGTACCTTAATTTTATTTACTACTATGCATTAATATATTAGTAGATAAAATCGATCAAAATAGCTTGCAATGTGAGAAGCATTTGGCTGCAATTATAAATATTGGATTCTATACTAATTTTATAAAGCTGAAGAGTTTGTTTGTTTATTTGTTTGAACGCTTTTGAACCGATGGTCAGATTTGAAAAATTATTTCAGTGTTGGATAGTACATTTATCGAGGAAGGCTATAGGCTGTATATTATCACGATAAGACCAATAGGAGTTGAGCATCGATAAAGCATGTTTCAAAAACGGGGTAAAAATATCACGCTACGGGCATTAGAAGACCCAAACGGGGTTGCGTGGGTCTGCTAGTCAGTATATAAGCATAAACTAAAAGTTGTCACAATGATTATAACATATAGTACTTTAATGCAAAACCACTAAAACTAATTATAATTCCAATCTACTGCTATCGATATGATTATGTAGCAGTTTAGTCAAGTTGAAAGGTACACGATCACTAACGTACTCCATGTCAGTATTAACAGGATCGAGTATGTAACAGAGATTCGCTAAGAAAGTCACGGAGGATTAATACAGTATGAAATAGGAATTGAAACTTGTCCTGATATAATAATTGTGTAAAACTTTTGTAAGAATACTCAAGAATGCAGAATAAAGTAAAAACATTCTGAAAAATAGAATGAAATATAAAAAAATGTGTTAGGGCTCTTCGATCAGCCTAATTAGTTTATTCGATAGGAGTTAAGAACTAATCACGTGAACCAAATAGACCTTACTGTACCATTCCCGAAATCGTATGCCCCTCTTCCCTAATATATATTCTTATAAACTAGAAAGTTTTAAAGATAAAAAACTCTTTGAGTTTTACACATCCAGTCTACTGGTACTACATAGATTTGCGATTACTTCTAATGGAGTCAATCGGTTATTTTAATATTCATGGAATTTGGAAAATATATATTTCAGTCGATAACTCCTGTAACGTTCAAAGGTATAATTACATCGTAGTGATAAAGGTTGAACTGGAAGTCAATTGACATAACCTACTTTTATGGTAAAACACACAATAAACAGCAATTAAGTACTACGAACCAATGTACTTACGTGATAGGAAAAAAATATCAACTGAAAAGTAAAAAACCGAGTTCTAACCACTGTTCATGGTGTGATAATCAATTCGGTCACGCAAGCCTGGTTACTTTGTATTCTCGATAAAACATATTTAGGTACGTATATGTGATTAAATTGGACAATAGACACTGTTATTACTCTCTACTGACTGTCATAGGTTTTAGATACAGTAAATTTTCATGTAAAATTGAAAGCAAGAAAAAAAGAAATGTTTTTTGGTAATAACACTTAGTATAATGTAGATCACAAAGATTATAATATATAAAATATAATAATTATGCCATTAAACACACATACGGAGTGATCGGCTGTGGAAAATTTTTGATTTTATATTTGATACTGTCGATCCAAGAATGTGGCCCATTTTTATCTAAATACATAAAATGAATATACAAATATAAAAATAATATAGATTTCGTCCTCGTCTTTAACTGCAACTTTGTTAATCAATCAAGGCATATGTTAATAAACTAACTGAATCTGTATTTCTGTGGATATTATGTATCTTTCTCTTTTTGTCTTTATCTGCTGTGTCATATAGAATCCTTACAATTCATCTCTCGACTTTCGGTAGAACTATCGATAGAAATATTTTAAAATAAATTTGGAGAAGGTTACATAATAATTGATCGAACACAAATAAATGGAAAACCCGTGGGTTAGCAAGGGCACGAACTAAATTGAAAACGTGACGTTTTCCCAACTGAAATTATAACCTAGTGTTTGTTTTGATACACGTCCTTCATTTTCCTTTACACTTTATTTCTTACGTTCAATATGCTCTTTCACCTCACACTTAATTTTAAGAAAATATATCTGAGAAAATTTGATTTTATTAATCTTTAATAATATTACATAAGTAAAGAGCTTGCTTGACCGCTCGTATATGAGGAAGCACTAGTCTGAATTGAAAAAATATTTCACAGTTAGCCCAGTTATCGAACAAGGCAGGCTATATTTCATCGATCACATTACGACAAAATGAAGTAGAGTATCAATGAAATATTTTGCAAAAACGAAGAAAAAATAATTCTTCTGAGAGCTTATCGCGTGCGCCCGCGTAAACGGTTAAAGTTTCACAAAAACAATGTATGAAAGAATTATTCTCCTTTAAAAGATCTAAAAAACTCATCATCATCAACATCTTTGTTATAGTAACCAAATTATTCTCGTTATAAAACACAAATTTGTTTACGCCTTATAAAATCACGCTAAGGGCAATATGAAACGCAGACGAGGTCGCGGGGGTCAGCTAGTTACGGATATTTGTTAAAAAGTCATTACTGTCATTGAAGTCCTCAAACGGTTTAATAACAAATCTGTGTAATCAAAAATGTCAACAAAAAAATGTGGTCCCATATCAATTTGGTCCAGTTGAAGTGGACCAAATTGATATGGGACCACACGGTAAACACTATATCTTTATATATATAATTCTTCTGTGAGTGTGTATGTCACTGAACTACTCCCAAACGACTGGACCGATTTTGATGAAATTTTTTATATGTGTTCAAGGGGATCTGGGAATGGTATAGATTCACAATTTTGTCCGCTGGACAATGTTTTTTTAATTAATTTTTAATTTATTAGTAGTTATGGCAAAACGACGTTTGCCGGGACAGCTAGTTTCTCATAAAAAGAATCATCAAAAACTTTCGACTGGGCGTCGGTACGCCCAGTCGAAAGTTCTGAGGTAACAAACATAAAAAAGTAGAATTAAAAACCTCCTCCTTTTTTGAAGTCGGTTATCATAAGCCAATTATAAATAAATAAATACTTTCGGACATCGTCACATTGTGGAATATAACTATGATACTCTCACTATCATATAGTGCGTAATGTGCAAATAAAAGTTATCTCATCCTTTTTTGATTACAACAAACATTTCCCAACTAGCAGTAACTTTTCACCAGTGTTTTGAATTAATTGCAAAAATAAAGAAAATATATTCAACAGTTTGACTATTTTTATAGCTATTTGTTTAAAGTATATTATAGGCTTTAATTTTCACAAATTAAACTGCTACATGTGTCGATTCCGGTGGCTTTAGCTAACCTTAAAGATCAACTAAACCAATTGTATATTCTGTTAACAAAGCCACTTAGTATATTGAGTATAGTTAATTTCAGAAAATTAATCCATAGTAACTGTTGAGTCAACTAATTTTATTTTAATGTAATTTTCATGCTTTAATTATGTTAGATTTTAATTTGCGATTAATTGAAGGTTTTTAATTGTTTACGTACTGTAAAGGTTGCGTGTATGTAATGTGTAAAATTAACTTCGTCTGAGTAATCAGGGCTAGCATAGTAGTTTTATAGGATTACTTTTTACATGAAAGTCTAAAAGTTATATTACATCTTTCGGAAATACTTAAGAAAAACCAATGCTAGCAAGTCAAAAATAAATAAAATACTTATTTATGATCAAAATAGATACAAAAATAAAGTACAGCCCACTGAATTGGTTTTAAAATCGCAAGAGGCATGCATATTACATGCAAAAATTTCAGACACAGTCACTATAAATAATACTGTACCCTACTTCATGCTGCCAACATAAATGGAACGTGAACGATCTTGCACGAAACTGTTAAGTATGATTTATTTTAACCTTTTAAACTTTGAAACCTTGCAAGTGTAGGTTTTTCCTTTATTTGACATTAATTTTATGTAAATAGAATCTATAATATCCGAAATACAGTTTGCAACTTTTTATTTTCGACTGGCTGAACCCCGCGGTGTTACCCGCGGTTATTGTTGTACCGCGAGTAACGCCGCGCGACAAAGTTAGTCTAAAAAAAGTAGCCTAAGTTACTCCCCGGATCATCAGCTACCTGCCAGTGAAAGTCCCGTCAAAATCCGTCCAGCCGTTCCAGAGATTACCCGGAACAAACAGACAGACAGACAGACAGACAGACAGACCGACAGACAGACAGACCGACAGACAGACAAAAATTTTTTCAACTACATTTTGGTGTATGTACCGTGTGTACATACATATGCATTTAGTAAAAAGCGGTTATTTTAATATTACAAACAGACACTCCAATTTTATTTATTTCTATAGACTATAGATGTCCCTACAATACAACTTTATCACCTTGAAATTTTGCTACTTGCAAACTACTTAACTGTCAAGAAGGCTTCCCTTCTAAGGTAATTTGTATTTTGATAGTGTATATTAATTTAAATTTATAATCTAGAAAACGGTTCCACCTCTTCCTAAGATTTCCATTGGGAGTCCAATCATTTTTCGCTCCAAAGATTCATAAGGAAGGAGCGAAGGAGCATTATCAGACTGCCTCGTTGGTCTCGCAGTTGGAGTGTGCGACTGCTGATCGTGAGGTTTCGGGTTCGATTCCCGGGTCGGAGCAAATGTTAGTATGATCTACAAATATTTATTTCGGAGTTTGGGTGTTTTCTATGTATAATATGTATGTATTTACAAAATAAAGTATATATGTATTTGTGTCAGTTGTCTAGTACCCATAACACAAGCTCTGCTTAGCTTGGGTAGTCCCAAGCTAAGCAGAGCTTGTGTTATGGGTACATTGGGTACATACATGGCGTTGTGGGTCAGATGTCCGAAGATATTTATTTATTTTTATTTATTTACAAAACTCAATAATACGAATAATCGTTGTTTCAGTGTTATTGTTGAAAATATACACATTTAATACATTGCAATAAAACTGTGAGTAATAATAGTTTTATTTATGACTTAAAACTGTAAGGTTTATTTCTCTTTGATATAGTTGTAACGCCGGATTTCAGAGAAGATCGCTTAGCAAAAAATACAACATTCTTTATAGCAAGACGTCGACAAGCCTGGATCAAAAGTGATCTAGCGCTTTGTGCCGTTTACAAGAAAAAAGTTAGGCAACGTTAATACAAAGTACATAAAACAGTACTGAATGAAATGTTCTCCAAGAGCATGAGAGTTGATATTGATTGCGAAAATAGGCTCTTAAGTCTTTGAATGATTACTGTAATGGAGTTATTTAGGGGTTTTTTGACGTGACAACGTCTTATAAATTGGTTTGCCGGGTGACACTTCAAGAAACTGCGTTACGCTCCGCTCACGTTATGCGCTCACAATGAGAGCGAGTGAGAGGCACGCGTCCCTTCCACTCGGGCATGGTTAGCCCGCCTAAGAGCGAGAGAGACAGACATAAAAAGTGAAAGGCACGCGTCCACTTTACCACTCAAAGTCGTTGTCACGTAAAACTTTCGCCCGTATACCGACTTTACAGGCAACCAATTTTTTTATTCTTAATCGGGTTATTTTATGCTTGATACATTTTAAATACTGATGATCTTACAGCTGGCTAAATGTAAGTACTTACGTTGTTTTATGAAGGTCTAATAAACGTGGTAAAGTAATAGCTGATTTGCATATTGGTAGACTGTTTACCGAATTAAATTTTCATAGGAATTTGTAAGGATTATTTGGTCGAAAAATCATTACACTAATAAAGCTAAGAGTAAAAGTGAAATTTTATGGAACTAATGTGAAATACATTTGTTGATTTGATAACAAACAGCAAATCTTTATCTTGGATAAGTCAAATAGAAATAATATATTTGATTTCAGTGATTGGAAAATTGATTTCGTTTAAAATCCTCTTTGATACAGAGAGCGCGTCTTTCCTGCAAAGGGTGATACAATTTAGTTTTCACTCCTTTTTCTGATCACAGCTTAAATTATATATCCTGTTTTAGATGTGCACAGAGTATTGCAACAATTTTTTTTAACTTCTTTGGCGGCGTTTTGCACTTTAGCAAATTTATTTTGGAATGGGTCAAAAATGTTAAACTCGCGTGTGGACACGTGACCTGAACGTAAGACGGTGGCACAGGGCGCTTGCGCGAATACGGCGGCGCAGGTCGCTTGCGCGAATGTGCATGGTGACAGCTGATGGCTCCACTGTCTAATATGATATAACTGGTAATATGTTAATACTATATAGTATTAACCCATATTTTAATGACATCACAATAAACATTTATTTACTTCTTTTTAACGCGCATTTTACTTAAAGAGAAAAGACGTTCATTGCAGGTGAGCTTAAACAACAGTTTATTTACAGTTTTGAGTTTTCACTTCTGTCGGCTTCTGTCGGCAGTCCTCAAGACTGCTTTGCGTTTTTTCTACTTCTTTTTATAGCGTGTTTTATTTAAAGAGCAAAGAGGTTCATTTCAGGTGAGCATAAACAACTATTGGTTTAGTTTTGCGTTTTCACTTCGATCGGCAGCCTTCATGACTGCTTTGTGTTTTTTTTTTAATAATTCATTCTTATGTTATCGTAAGACCGGATAAACATTTTTTGGAGACAAATATGGTACCGGTAACTTACAATATTTTTTTAAAAACTTTGTAATAAGAATAATTTAAGAAAAGAGATATTTAAAAAAAGAGACTCAAGGTGTAGAGCTACGCTGATTTCAGCACGAACGGGCCGGCTCGCCCGGGTCGGTAGTACCCTCGCGCAAAAAATCAACGTAAAATGACAGCGTTCATGCTGTCGTGTTTCGTTGGTGAGTGCGAGACCGGAGGCCCAATGATGCTGAAGCATCATTAGCCCGCCATGTGGGTCACCATGCTGCATTGTTAAATTGTCTGCATTTGTAGTATGGTAAACACCACTCTTGAATTCCTTGGATTCTGCTTGTGCTTTCCATCAGACAGAGTAGAGTCATTTTGGCAGGG